>OY811992.1:247883-972883 GCA_963681505.1 Eunapius fragilis
CCTTACCTCCATGTTCCCACCCCTACCTTCCCTCCATGTTTCCACCCTACCTTCCCTCCATGTTCCCCACCCCTACCTTCCCTCCATGTTCCCACCCTACCTCCATGTTCCCACCCCTACCTTCCCTCCCTATTCCCACCCTACCTTACCTCCATGTTCCCACCCCTACCTTCCCTGAGCCATGTTCCCACCCCCTACCTTCCCTCCATGTCTCCCCACCCCTACCTTCCCTCCATGTTCCCACCCCTACCTTCCCTCCATGTTCCCACCCCTACCTTCCCTCCATGTTCCCACCCTACCTTCCCTCCATGTTCCCACCCCTATCTTCGCTCCATGTTCCCACCCCTACCTTCCCTCCATGTTCCCACCCCTATCTTCCCATGTCCCACCCCTACCTTCCCTCCATGTTTCCACCCTACCTTCCCTCCATGTTCCCACCCCTACCTTCCCTCCATGTTCCCACCCCTACCTTCCCTCCATGTTCCCACCCCTACCTTCCCTCCATGTTTCCACCCTACCTTCCCTCCATGTTCCCACCCCTACCTTCCCTCCATGTTCCCACCCTACCCTCCATGTTCCCACCCCTACCTTCCCTCCCTATTCCCACCCTACCTTACCTCCATGTTCCCACCCCTACCTTCCCTCCATGTTTCCACCCTACCTTCCCTCCATGTTCCCACCCCTACCTTCCCTCCATGTTCCCACCCTACCCTCCATGTTCCCACCCCTACCTTCCCTCCCTATTCCCACCCTACCTTACCTCCATGTTCCCACCCCTACCTTCCCTGGAGCCATGTTCCCACCCCTACCTTCCCTCCATGTTCCCACCCCTACCTTCCCTCCATGTTCCCACCCCTACCTTCCCTCCATGTTCCCACCCCTACCTTCCCTCCATGTTCCCACCCCTACCTTCCCTCCATGTTTCCACCCTACCTTCCCTCCATGTTCCCACCCCTACCTTCCCTCCATGTTCCCACCCTACCCTCCATGTTCCCACCCCTACCTTCCCTCCCTATTCCCACCCTACCTTACCTCCATGTTCCCACCCCTACCTTCCCTCCATGTTTCCACCCTACCTTCCCTCCATGTTCCCACCCCTACCTTCCCTCCATGTTCCCACCCTACCCTCCATGTTCCCACCCCTACCTTCCCTCCCTATTCCCACCCTACCTTACCTCCATGTTCCCACCCCTACCTTCCCTGGAGCCATGTTCCCACCCCTACCTTCCCTCCATGTTCCCACCCCTACCTTCCCTCCATGTTCCCACCCCTACCTTCCCTCCATGTTCCCACCCCTACCTTCCCTCCATGTTCCCACCCTACCTTCCCTCCATGTTCCCACCCCTATCTTCCCTCCATGTTCCCACCCCTACCTTCCCTCCATGTTCCCACCCCTATCTTCCCATGTTCCCACCCCTACCTTCCCTCCATGTTCCCACCCCTACCTTCCCTCCATATTCCCACCCCTACCTTCCCTCCATGTTCCCACCCCTACCTTCCCTCCATGTTCATGTTACCTCCATGTTCATACCTTCTCCATTAGTCTTCTAAGTGTGTCACTGCTCCTCACCCACCATCCTGCGCCTACATTCCTCAAGTTGTCCCAAGTCAGCTCATCATTCTGCATGCCTGGTATGGCTGCCAACAGCTCTTTCTCTGCTTCAGAATGGAACGCCCATATAAACTCTACAGGTGTCAAAGCATTCGGGCAAACATCCTTGGGAAGGGATTGCGATAGGGTTACATAATTCTGCAAGATCAGCAGATAGCGAAATCCACAGTCGTCCATGGCCTCTCTCCCCCTACCTGAGGCTGCATACCCTGCACCTGTTATGGATAAAATACCACCATCCCCTCCTCCATCCTCGTCAGAGGGCTCTCCACGAAAGGCATCTGCAGTGGCACCCTCCTGCACACCAATCCCCATCTTCGTGTTGGCGACAGTCTCTGCTATCGTTAGCAGGAGGACCTGCTCAAGGTCACTTAGCCCTGGAAGCTGGGTATACTGAAGCACTGCGCTCATCTGCTGTGCCATTTCTGGAGTGAATGACGAGGTTTCGGGATTGATGTCATCAAAGGAAAGCCCCTTGGTGACTTCCTCAAACCCGTATGAAAAATCCTGCAGCGTTGGTTCAATACCTGTAGAAAACAGCTCATCGTAGTCATTCCCTGAGCCATCAGCTTGCCCTTCTTCCTTCCCTCCCTGATGGTCTCCTTGACTCAGCAATCCCAGTTTGGACAGGGATAGTGCTGGGATGCTGTCAACACTAACCGTGACCTTCACCTTGTTACTTCTACGGACAAGCCCATCTGCAGACACTGAGAGAAGCCTCTGTCGCTGTGACCCTTGGGTGTTCTCCTCCGGGGGAACAAAGCCCTGGAAGTCCACCGCTTCATCCTTTGGTTGAGACTTGTGCTGGTACAAGGTGAGATACTTGGACAAGTTCACCAGTATTAATTTGACAGTGGTAACCTTACCAGATGACATTAACTTCATCAAGATGGTAGGGTGGTATTGAGGTAAGGAGATGTTTCGAGCTTGTGCATAATTGAGAAGATTCATAGTGTTTTCACGTGAAACCTTAGAGCTGTCCACCCCTAGCAGCAGTGGGGGGGGGCTCTGGGCCTTGTTCCTCGAAGACTGGGGATGGCTGAACCCTTCTGCCATCATCTGTTCTAAATCACTACCTTTGGCATAGCATGAGTAGAGGTGCAGCTCATTGCCTATGCTGACCAGCAGACTGTTACTCCCTGTATACAGCAGAGCGCTGGCATACAAGCTTGGATACGACTGACAGCAGTCAAACTGCAAAATCCTGACCCAAGATGGCTTCCACACATGAGATGCCTCCGGTACCCTGGTGTTTTCATTGGTGCGCGACTTCTGCACCACCTTAAGCAGGTCATGCTCAACTATCAAACTTTGACTAAAAATTGAGATGATGGATGAAAAGCAAGTAGCTAGCAAGTATGAACCATTCTCAATGGGTACCCATTCGAGCATAACCTTGGGGTTTTGTGATTCAACCACAAGCGTGCTTAGCCCTGTGAGCTGAAGAGTTGACTCGCACGACCACCTAAGACCACCTGAAGACTTACACTCCCAAATAGAAACAAGAGCGTGCTTATTGAGGGAAGTAGACTTGAGTATTGCACTGTTACTGGATTTGGAAGGGTGGCTCAGATGGTGGGCCATTGCAAACTGCCCAGGGTATGCAGAGGATATGGCACATGGTACAGGTGACACCAGGGCATACGATTGGAGCATGCTGTCCTCACTGCACTTCAGCGCACCACACAGCTCCTGTGGCACGTTGGCCTTAGACAGTCCCACCACCTCGTAAACTTCCAAACTTACGTCACCGCTTTTCCCAAGCAGGTCAGGGCTTGCTGAAGCATCGGCGTTTGTGCGCTGGTGAACACTGAACTGCCAGGACCTGATGGTGTTGTCCGAACAAGCAGTACTGAAAAGAAATGGTGCTGAAACACCAAACACCTGGAGCTGAAAAGAGCTCGGTATGTCTGTGGCAGGGACACAGGAGGTGGCGTGGACACCTTGGGCAAGAGGAAGAAGAACAGGAGACATTCTCTTTACCTTCACCCCTACTGGCTGGCTGGTGGGGGTGGGGTCACTCCCAGGCGCGGGATCAAATGAAATCATCCATACATGCAAAAAGGTTTGCTTTGTTTGGGATCCAGTGACTGATGACAGGGAATGGCGATTCTCCACCAGGACTACCGCAATGCTGTCAACAAAGTCGGGACAGCTTGACTTCTGAATATTGTACGAAGTGACCAGAGATGAAAAGCGAAACACATGTAGAGTAAGGACCTCCTCAAAGCTCAGTATGTCACTCTCAATTGAAGCCACAATACTGATTGACTTCTTCCCAGTGTAGGTTATCCCTTCAGCTGCTTTACCACCACCACCACCACCACCACCGCTGCCATTACTCCAACCCTTTAGTCTGCTACTATTACTGGAACCCATGTCTAAAGTGGGTGTTAGCTTAGCTTTGTTTGGAGAGCCCACATTCTCAAATAGGGACACCTCGTACAGACACAGTTCAGATCCAACATTGGTTACAAAATAACCAGTGTGGTATAACTGGGGGGTGGAGCTCTGAGGGGTGGAGCTCTGAGAGGTGGAGCTCTGAGAGGTGCGTGATGACACAACAGGAGGCACCCAAGCTGTGTGCCGAAAGGACACTGAGCTGATAGAAGACATCTTAGCAAGCTCGCTGATACTGCCATTGTGCTCTAAGGAGCCTGGTAATTCTGTGCTCCACACAATAAGCTCACTACCTACAGGGGAAAGCCCTTTTTCTCCCCCACCACACGACACAGTAAGTAACAGTGGGAGCCGAGGATGTCTCAGCATGGCCCGCACCTCAAAGCGATGTCCGCCCGTCTCCCCACAGTGAATCAAGCCCGCTATAGAGTTGCCATGGTTTGTCTGCTGCGTCAGTTCTACTGACCAAATATTGAGGGTACCATGAAGATGTTTTGAGACTAGGACAAGAGAGGACTCCTGTCCACCACCACAATACCCTTGATCTGCATCAGTCTTCCGGACATGGTTTGGGAGCCTCAGTTCAGGGACTGGTAGGTTGAAGTCACTTGACCTCGTTAACAATTGTGCATCGCTGGGTGCCTTGACGACCACCTGCAGTAGCTCATGACACAGTGAGGAGGCTAGGTGCAGGGGGAAGCAGTGAGGCAGGCAGGCACTGAAGCTGACGTGCACAAGCTTGGTGGTGTACAGACTACCATCGAGGCCTTCCACTGTCCACACCATAAGTGACCCACTGTTGGGATGTATGCACAGCAGAAGGTCGGGTGAATTGCACCAGGTATCGACAAGCTGCCCCAGTGCCTTTCTTGACAAAGGATCTTGTCCTGTGTCACCCATGGAAGAAGCAGAGCGAAAGAATGACCCCACATGCATTGCTGGAGAGGTCATGCCCAAAGAGTCTGTTGGCTGTGGAGGCTTCTTATCAGGCACCGGTCCATTCATGTGATCTGTGCCATCTTCCTCCAAGCACACCCAGCTCTGAAGGATTTCTTCACTCACTATTGAGGATATGGAGCTTCTCCGTGACAATGGAGCTGACGTTGTCTTGTATGATTTCTCCGCCTTGGTGGTGAAAGCTGTTTCCTTGTTGTTCAGCCAGTGGACAAAGAATGGCCCACCCTCAATTGCATTTAGTGATCGAAATGGTATGTCCGTTATAGGATCTATTGATGCTGAAATGAAAAACCGTAATCGCTGTTTTTTGTTTTTCTTCAGCAACTTGTGGCTCCAGAGACGACAAATGTTGTCCTTGCAGTGAGTAAGCAAAACATTTGGAACGACATGCCTAGCAACAGGAAAGAAGATCTATCACAAATGATACTGATAATACAACAAAGCAAGTGGTAGTACATCAACCCTTCTCCTGATTAGATCAGGAGGGGACAAAGGATAGGGGAGGAGGAGGGTGACAGCATACTATATATGTAAACCACATATAAACAACTGCACTTGACTGCTTGCTGCAGTTAATAAAAACAGGTATGTGTGCTAATGGGGTATGTGTGTGCTAGTAGGGGTGTAGGGTGTGTGTGTGCTAATAGGGGTGTAGGGTGTGTGTGTGTAATGGGGGGTGGTGGGCTGGTGTGTGTGCTAATAGGGGTGTAGGGGGTGTGTGTGTGCTAATAGGGGTGTAGGGTGTGTGTGTGCTAATAGGGTGTAGGGTGTGTGTGTGCTAATGGGGGGTGGTGGGCTGGTGTGTGTGCTAATAGGGGTGGTGGGGGTGTGTGCTAATAGTGGTGGTGGGTGTGTGTGTGCTAATGGGGGGTGGTGGGCTGGTGTGTGTGCTAATAGGGGTGGTGGGGGTGTGTGTGCTAATAGGGGTGTAGGGTGTGTGTGTGCTAATAAGGGTGTAGGTGTGTGTGTGCTAATAGGGGGTGGTGGGCTGGTGTGTGTGCTAATAGGGGTGTAGGGTGTGTGTGTGTGTGCTAATAGGGGTGTAGGGTGTGTGTGTGTGTGCTAATAGGGGTGTAGGGTGTGTGTGTGCTAATGGGGGGTGGTGGGTTGGTGTGTGTGCTAATAGGGGTGGTGGGTGTGTGTGTGTGCTAATAGGGGTGTAGGGTGTGTGTGTGCTAATGGGGGGTGGTGGGCCGGTGTGTGTGCTAATAGGGGTGGTGGGGGTGTGTGTGCTAATAGGGGTGTAGGGGGTGTGTGTGCTAATAGGGGTGGGGTGGGAGGGTGTGTGTGCTAATAGGGGTGTAGGGTGTGTGTGTGCTAATAAGGGTGTAGGTGTGTGTGTGCTAATAGGGGGTGGTGGGCTGGTGTGTGTGCTAATAGGGGTGTAGGGTGTGTGTGTGTGCTAATAGGGGTGTAGGGTGTGTGTGTGTGCTAATAGGGTGTAGGGTGTGTGTGTGCTAATGGGGGGTGGTGGGCTGGTGTGTGTGCTAATAGGGGTGTAGGGTGTGTGTGTGTGCTAATAGGGGTGTAGGGTGTGTGTGTGCTAATGGGGGGTGGTGGGCTGGTGTGTGTGCTAATAGGGGTGGTGGGGGTGTGTGCTAATAGTGGTGGTGGGAGGGTGTGTGCTAATAAGGGTGTAGGGTGTGTGTGTGCTAATGGGGGGTGGTGAGCTGGTGTGTGTGCTAATAGGGGTGTAGGGTGTGTGTGTGCTAATGGGGGGTGGTGGGCTGGTGTGTGTGCTAATAGGGGTGTAGGTGTGTGTGTGCTAATAGGGTGTAGGGTGTGTGTGTGCTAATGGGAGGTGGTGGGCTGGTGTGTGTGCTAATAGGGGTGGTGGGGGTGTGTGTGCTAATAGGGGTGTAGGGGGTGTGTGTGCTAATAGGGGTGGGGTGGGAGGGTGTGTGTGCTAATAGGGGTGTAGGGTGTGTGTGTGCTAATAAGGGTGTAGGTGTGTGTGCTAATAGGGGGTGGTGGGCTGGTGTGTGTGCTAATAGGGGTGTAGGGTGTGTGTGTGTGCTAATAAGGGTGTAGGGTGTGTGTGTGTGCTAATAGGGTGTAGGGTGTGTGTGCTAATGGGGGGTGGTGGGCTGGTGTGTGTGCTAATAGGGGTGTAGGGTGTGTGTGTGTGCTAATAGGGGTGTAGGGTGTGTGTGTGCTAATGGGGGGTGGTGGGCTGGTGTGTGTGCTAATAGGGGTGGTAGGGGTGTGTGCTAATAGTGGTGATGGGAGGGTGTGTGCTAATAAGGGTGTAGGGTGTGTGTGTGCTAATAAGGGTGTAGGGTGTGTGTGTGCTAATGGGGGGTGGTGAGCTGGTGTGTGTGCTAATAGGGGTGTAGGGTGTGTGTGTGCTAATGGGGGGTGGTGGGCTGGTGTGTGTGCTAATAGGGGTGTAGGGTGTGTGTGTGTGCTAATAGGGTGTAGGGTGTGTGTGTGCTAATGGGGGGTGGTGGGCTGGTGTGTGTGCTAATAGGGGTGTAGGGTGTGTGTGTGTGCTAATAGGGGTGTAGGGTGTGTGTGTGCTAATGGGGGGTGGTGGGCTGGTGTGTGTGCTAATAGGGGTGTAGGGTGTGTGTGTGCTAATAGGGGTGTAGGGTGTGTGTGTGCTAATGGGGGGTGGTGGGCTGGTGTGTGTGCTAATAGGGGTGGTGGGGGTGTGTGTGCTAATAGGGGTGTAGGGGGTGTGTGTGCTAATAGGGGTGGGGTGGGAGGGTGTGTGTGCTAATAGGGTGTAGGGTGTGTGTGTGCTAATAAGGGTGTAGGTGTGTGTGTGCTAATAGGGGGTGGTGGGCTGGTGTGTGTGCTAATAGGGGTGTAGGGTGTGTGTGTGTGCTAATAGGGGTGTAGGGTGTGTGTGTGTGCTAATAGGGTGTAGGGTGTGTGTGTGCTAATGGGAGGTGGTGGGCTGGTGTGTGTGCTAATAGGGGTGTAGGGTGTGTGTGTGCTAATAGGGGTGTAGGGTGTGTGTGTGCTAATGGGGGGTGGTGGGCTGGTGTGTGTGCTAATAGGGGTGGTGGGGGTGTGTGCTAATAGTGGTGGTGGGAGGATGTGTGTGCTAATAAGGGTGTAGGGTGTGTGTGTGCTAATAAGGGTGTAGGGTGTGTGTGTGCTAATAGGGGTGGGGTGGGAGGGTGTGTGTGCTAATAGGGGTGGGGTGGGAGGGTGTGTGTGCTAATGGGGGGGTGTGTGTGTGGTAAACATCCTATAGAGGATATGCAATGTTTAAATATTCATAGAGGTCAAAAGGTCGACGGTGAGTGGCTGATAGAAATAGTATAGTGTCCAATACGCGCGTTTAGTTCTTCACTTTTTTTTTTCTTTTTCCATCTACGTCAACTGGACACTATCCTTTTCTATTTGAACACCCCCAAACACTGCATTGACGACGCGACATCACGAAAGCCTTTCTAACCCAACAATTTCCTATACTATTTTTATCAGCCACTCACCGTCGACCTTTTGACCTCTATGAATATTTAAACATTGCATACCTCTAATAGAGAAACCACAATCACATTGGACAACTTAATAGAGCCATTTACACTATACAGATACAATGTACCTCACAGAAGATGGCTTTTAACTATCCAACCTAAGCCATTGTCTTTATTCATGTAACCCAATACATGTAGATGATCCACACAAGCAGAACACTACGTGTTTATTAACCACTCGGACTTTAAACTGCTTCCCTGCACCTATATTTACAGTTACTCCTCCCCAGTCCCAAAACATCACCCCTGACCGTGGCATCAGCACTCCAATCTTCCGCCACGAAAAGCTTGTCACAGCTCTTGGGTGTGCAATATACGAGAATGAGAAACCAGTAGTAAGTGTGCTAGTGGCTGGCAGAAGTGGTAAGGTCAGTCAGAAGGAGACGTGGGAGAAGAATGTGGAGAAGGTTAAGATGAGGAAGGAGAGGTGAGAGTAGAAAGAAAGTTGGGAAGGCGGTAACACACAAAAGAAACAGAACAATACAAACACATACCATTCAATAACTAACAATGTGAGATAATACATCACTTCATTCAATAACACAATCAACTGCAACCTATCGACTAATTGGATAAGCCCAATCAAGCACGATATGTAACAGACCAGTACTACTTATAACAGACTGGCAATAGGCCACAATACACACACATGAACATCAACAGTAATGAAACAGCCATACTCCAATTTCTACACAGTTCTACACACTAGTACATCAGTTCTACACACTAGTACATCAGTTCTACACACTAGTACATCAGTTCTACACACTAGTACATCAGTTCTACACACTAGTACATCAGTTCCAACAGACCACTTACATGCTGCCCGTGACCTTGCTGGGTACCAGATCTTTACCAGGGGGTCATTCTGTGAAGAACCAACATGCACACATAAACTGACAGGAGACCGTCTGAGTATACATGCACACCTAACCCATCTGATGTCACCAGCCCATGTGTGATGTCACCAGCCCACATGCGATGTCACCAGCCCATGTGTGATGTCACCAGCCCATGTGTGATGTCACCAGCCCATGTGTGATGTCACCAACCCAAGTGTGATGTCACCAGCCCATGTGTGATGTCACCAGTCCAAGTGTGATGTCACCAGCCAATGTGATGTCACCAGCCATCATCAGCCAATGTGATGTCACCAGCCCAAGTGTGATGTCACCACACTTGGGCTGGTGACATCACATGTGGGCTGGTGACATCACACATGAGCTGGGATGTTACCAGCCCATGTGTGATGTCACCAGCCCATGTGTGATGTCACCAGCCCATGTGTGATGTCACCAGCCCATGTGTGATGTCACCAGCCCATGTGTGATGTCATCAACCCCAAGTGTGATGTCACCAGCCCATGTGTGATGTCACCAGTCCAAGTGTGATGTCACCAGCCAATGTAATGTCACCAGCCAACGTGATGTCACCAGCCCAAGTGTGATGTCACCAGCCCATGTGTGATGTCATCAGCCCATGTGTGATGTCACCAGTCCAAGTGTGATGTCACCAGCCCATGTGTGATGTCACCAGTCCAAGTGTGATGTCACCAGCCCATGTGTGATGTCACCAGCACTACTCACCTTCCCATAAGACGCAAACATGACGCCATCTGAAGAGAACTTCAAACACATCACTGGCTGTGACAGTTTACACCTCCAACTGTCCACCCATTTAATGGCAGGGGGCCCAGTAGTCTCGCCCCCAACACCAAAGGATGCCCCCCCACTCTCCCCACTCCACAGTACTATGCTCTCTCCACCTGTGAGCAGCTGCATACCTAATGATGGGAAGATGGTGGTGAGGACATGGGGGTGAGGGGGTGAGGGTGGTGAGGACATGAGGTGAGGGTGGTGAGGACATGGGGGTGAGGGTGGTGAGGACTTGGGGTGAGGGTGGTGAGGACATGAGGGTGAGGGTGGTGAGGACATGAGGGTGAGGGTGGTGAGGACATGAGGGTGAGGGTGGTGAGGACATGAGGGTGAGGGTGGTGAGGACATGGGGGTGAGGGTGGTGAGGACATGAGGGTGAGGTAGTGAGGACATGGGGTGAGGGTGGTGAGGACATGGGGGTGAGGGTGGTGAGGACATGGGGTGAGGGTGGTGACAACATGAGGGTGAGGGGGTGAGGGTGATGAGGACATGAGGGTGAGGGTGGTGAGGACATGGGAGTGAGGGTGGTGAGGACATGAGGGTGAGGACATGAGGGTGAGGGTAGTGAGGACATGGGGTGAGGGTGGTGAGGACATGGGGTGAGGGTGGTGAGGACATGAGGGTGAGGGTGGTGAGGACATGGGGTGAGGGTGGTGAGGACATGAGGGTGAGGGTAGTGAGGACATGGGGTGAGGGTGGTGAAGACATGGGGGTGAGGGTGGTGAGGACATGGGGGTGAGGGTGGTGAGGACATGGGGTGAGGGTGGTGAGGACATGAGGGTGAGGGTGGTGAGGACATGAGGTGAGGGGGTGAGGGTGGTGAGGACATGAGGGTGAGAGGGTGAGGGTGGTGAGGACATGAGGGTGAGGGGGTGAGGGTGGTGAGGACATGGGGTGAGGGTGGTGAGGACATGGGGTGAGGGTGGTGACGACATGGGGTGAGGGTGGTGAGGACATGGGGGTGAGGGGGTGAGGGTGATGAGGACATGAGGGTGAGGGTGGTGACGACATGGGGTGAGGGTGGTGAGGACATGGGGTGAGGGGTGAGGGTGGTGAGGACATGGGGTGAGGGTGGTGAGGACATGAGGGTGAGGGGGTGAGGGTGGTGAGGACATGGGGTGAGGGTGGTGAGGACATGGGGTGAGGGGTGAGGGTGGTGAGGACATGGGGTGAGGGTGGTGACAACATGAGGGTGAGGACATGGGAGTGAGGGTGGTGAGGACATGGGGTGAGGGTGGTGAGGACATGGGGATGAGTGGGGTGAGTGAGGGTGGTGAGGTGGGGGTGAAGGCATTATGTATGAGCTAGGGCACACACCTTCTCCATCCCAGCAGAGTGACAGCACTGGGTATTCCAAAGAAATAGTTTGGCTCGGGCACCATGTTGGGAATGCCTGGTGTAAATAAGTATTCAAAAAAAGTGGAGGGTAGGTGATATACACCACCCACTGACCAACTTCAAACTGGAGGTAGCTTCATCCTTTTCCTTGGGCTCAAAAATAACCACATCACAACCCCAAGCAACAGCAACCTGCAAATAAAAGCGACCACCTCATAATCATACACAACTACCTGAGGTTTTCACATGCAATCAATTGGGAGGCATTAAAAGGAAAAGGAGCTTTATAAAGGATGTGCCTTAAAAAGAAGGCTAACAGGACATCAATGGTGAGATACAGGACGTGAGGACAGAATTACTGGTGTGTTTCTACCTTTCCACCCTTAAATATTCCCTCCATTTTGTTAGACAAAATAAACAAACAAGATGGGGAGGAAGGTGATGAGTGAGGAGGGGGAGGTGAGAAGGGAGGAGTGGGGAAGGGTAATGAGTGAGGAGAGAGGAAGGGTAATGAGTGAGGGGGAAGGTGATGGATGAGGAGGTGATGAGCAGGGAGGAGTGGGGAAGGGTACATCGGATTTTATCCTGTGGAACTTTCTATATAGTGCCATGCAGCATGCCTAGTGCCCAGACCAAAAATATACACTGCCCAGACCAACAATACACACTGCCCGGTGCCCAGGTCAATATCCAGGCACAAGTATATTGGTACATACCCTTCCAGAATATTCAGCACTGTGCAGACTAGTGATATTGATATCTCCATAGCCACAGTCGCTCCCTAGAATCGTCTGAACGTGTCTCAACTTAGCATCCACAATAACTACATTTCTGTCCAAAGCATAAACCTGAAAGTGGAGCAAGCGAGCATGAGTGTGTACGCGTGTGGTGTGTGTGTGTGTGTGTGTGTACGTGCGTGGTGTGCGCACGTGCGTGGTGTGTACATGCGTGGTGTGTGTAAGTGTGTGTGCGTAAGTGTATTCTGGTAGTATAATTTATGGTTGCGTTTTCGTAGATTTAGCATACGAGAAAGGTTGCCCAAAAACGGTATACACTTATCGTACACACATAACAAAAAAAAATCCAATCACACTCCTTTTCTATCCACACAATCACATCCTTCAGACGCGCGCGAGGAATGCATATACTTGTCTTGCATTTCGAACACCACAACTCACAATAAACGGCTTGTCGAGAAAATATCCCGTGGAGAGCGAGCATGGCCCGAGGTCCACTGCTCCTGGTAATATCTGGCTACTATCCATGAAACCAGGTTATACCAAATCACGCCACATAATGGGTGCCTTGCTGTACACAGCGACGCACGTGACTTGAGTGCGAGGGGCGTGCCGCAGTCACATGGTTTACAATAATTATGTTTACAGTGTAATAAGTAATAATGACCGCGTGAAGAGAAAAAAAAAAAAAAAAAGAATGAAAGCTGCATTGGAAAAGAAACATCTCACCGTAAACGAAACGGAACTGTCTCAATTATATCAGAGCAGGACGCTCTCGTTATTTCGTCGGTTTTCGTTTGGAGTCGGACATTTCTTCAATGACATGTGCGCCAGTATGTGGTTCAGCTACATGATAGTCTTCTACCATCTTGTTTTGGGCATTGACAATAGCTTGGCTGGAACACTCGTCCTTATAGGCCAAATTGCCGATGCTTGTGCAACTCCCGTTATTGGATATCTTTGTGATAATACGCGTTCTCGCTACGGAAGAAGAAAGATATGGCATTTTTCTGGAACAGTGATGGTGGCTGTTTCGTTCTTCTTTTTCTGGCATCACTGTCTTGGCTGTCAGAGTGCAACCTCTAATTTACAAATCTTGTACTTCTCATCGTTCATCGTTGTGTTCCAAGTGGGGTGGGCAGCTGTCCAGATAGCTCACCTGGCGCTCATTCCTGAGCTGGTGTCTGACGAAAACGACAGAGTGGGTCTGAACGCCATCAGGTTAGAATATTAGCACGCAGTTTGCCTTGAGACGAGGCCTGTGGATGGAGGGAGGAGGGGGGGTAGGGGGGGGATTTTAAAAACATTCTTGCGTCTGCTTGTATTTACTATTCGCATTTAAAGTTGCCTGACAATGTCGTCTTTCAGTACTTTTCAAATTACATCCTCTAAGTGCAGCTGTACACCTAGGTGACTTAGCAACCTTCGTAGCAGGTTGTTAGAGACTAAAGCAAATGCAAAAAGTTTCATGTAATGTGTACCGTATCCAGGTGTATAGTCTATGTGTACCGTATCCAGGTGTATAGTCTATGTGTATCGTATCCAGGTGTATAGTCTACGTATCCAGGTGTATAGTCTATGTCCCTGGTGACTTACAGAGTGCCTTTCGTATGTAGGTATGCCTTCACAATCATCTCCAGTGTGGTGGTGTATGGAGCCATGTGGGGGCTGCTGCTGCACTTTGGTGCGCTCACTGGAGGAAGGATCAACTCCAATGATGAATGGATATTTTCGGTACAATGCACACAGACTATGTATTTAGGGGTGTGGCCAGAATGCAGTTAGAGTGCATCACTTGATTGTGTATTTAACCTTTCACAGGGTACTGCACTAGGAATCATTGGTACTGGACTGGTCTTCACCACGGCGTTTCACCTATTCACTTATGAACCAAGTACAACACAACAACAGAACACAGAGATGGCCAGAGGGCTGACCAGGGCATGGTATATGTGGTTCCTGTCACCTCAATTCTATCTGGTATGTATTTGGGAGTTTGATCACTGGTACCTTGTGTGAAAAAGTCCTAACCTAAATTGCGTGACCGCTAAGCTTTACAGAACTCTTATGTACCCACTTAAAACACAGCAGTGCCCAGCAAACCCCCCCCCCCCCCCCCATATAATGATTGCTGGATATCCCCCCCCCCCCCCCCCCCCCCCCCCCATATCAGAATTCGGTTAGTGATTCACTCAGCATTTGTAATGATGCAATTATATGGGGGGGGGGGGGGGGGAGGGATTCCAGCAACATGTGCAAGACCTATGAGTACTTAGCTGTGCATGTGTTGACATCTCTCCTTTCACATCTTCCCCTTCCCCTCCTCCCCTACACCTCCAGGTCGCAATTATCTACATGACAACACGGTTGGTCGTCAACTTCTCTCAGGTTTACACACCTCTGTATGTCCTGGATACTTTGTTGCTGGACAAAGTGCGTTCTTATTAATTTGCATAGTTAAGGAGGTGTCATTTAATAATGCTGTGGACGGGGTCCTTAACCCTCAAGCTATTGAGGCAGACCCCTGGGGGGCAGGCCAATGTTGCATAATCACTGTCTCCCCCTGGGGGGCAGGCCAATGTTGCATAACCACTGTCTCCCCCTGGGGGGCAGGCCAATGTTGCATAACCACTGTCTCCCCCTGGGGGGCAGGCCAATGTTGCATAACCACTGTCTCCCCTGGGGGGGCAGGCCAATGTTGCACAACCACTGTTTCCCGCTGGGGGGCAGGCCTATGTTGCATAACCACTGTCTCCCCCTGGGGGGCAGGCCAATGTTGCATAACCACTGTCTCCCCCTGGGGGGCAGGCCAAGTTGCATAACCACTGTCTCCCCTGGGGGGGCAGGCCAATGTTGCACAACCACTGTTTCCCCCTGGGGGGGCAGGCCAATGTTGCATAACCACTGTCTCCCCCTGGGGGGCAGGCCAATGTTGCATAATCACTGTCTCCTCCTGGGGGGCAGGCCAATGTTGCAACTGTCCCTCTGGCTACATTCATTGCAAGTTTCCTTACTACCATCGCAGTACAACACATAAACAAGTTGATTGGAAGAAACGTAAGTGTACTATACACCCCTGTTACTATGGTGACTAGAGGAACATACCCTGTCACTATGGTGACTACCCATCACTGTCTTTCCCAACAGATTACCTATCTGGTGGCACTTATTGTTCTGGCAGGATCTCTGTGAGTCTAAGTAGTTTCACACTTGTGTCTATTGCCACACCCTCTCCCTCTCCTCCCCTCTCTCCTCCCCTTTCTCTCTCCTCCCTCCCCCTCTCCTCCCTCTCTCTCTCTCCTCCCCTCTCTCTCTCCTCCCTCCCCCTCTCACAGTATACTGCTTTACTATCAAAAGCCGCCAACCAGCATTGGTGAAACCTTAGGTGTGTATGAAGCCATGGTTCTGCTTGGGATTGGTGGGACAATCCTCTATGTGACATCACTGTCAATGGTGGCTGATCTAATAGGCTTCACTGTTGTAAGGCACACTGGTGGAGTGGTCACTTCAAATCATTGCTCTCTCACTCGCACACACACACACACACACACACACACACACACACAGGGTAGCAGTGCATTTGTTTATGGAGTAATGAGTTTTGCAGACAAGCTGTGCAATGGTTTAGCTGTTCAGATAGCACAGTCACTCCACCCATGTTCTGATTCAAGGTATTATAATGATGGTGGGTTCTGATGTTTACGGTGACAGACAGTGCTTGAATGGGTTAATATGGGATGGTATTAGCAAAGGGTTAATATGGGATGGTGTCTGCTGATATCTACAAGTACCTGTAAGTACCAGTAGTTTTCATGATTTCAAATGTGATTATTACCCACTGAGAACCAGCCATTATTTGTCACTGGAGGCATGCTGAATTTCAACACAGGCATTAAATGGACTCCATTTGTTTAGAATGTAAAGTGGGAGAGGAAGTCAGATCCTCTAGCATACACTACCTTCTCCTTGGTACCATGTGTTCCTTTACAGTCAGAACTGTGGTACCTACTACAGACAGCTCATGGTATTTGTACCTGCTGGGGCCTCAGTAATGGCTCTCATCTCTTTGGTTATCCTTGCTCTTCTGGTGCTCATGAAGAAACACTGTCAAGGTACAGAGTGCGGGGTACAAGGTACAGAGTGCGGGGTACAAGGTACATAGCGCGGGGTACAATGTACTGTAGAGCGCAGGGTACAAAATCAAATTTGTGTTTGGGTTGCATTGGTACGTAACAAACCACACCTTGTGTCACTGCATCTCTTATCCCCAGCACAGAACAAACCCTCAACTGTCATGGATGACCCTTCCAATGATGTGGATGAGCCTTTAATCGATGAGTCTACCCCTCTGATACAGGACTAGAATCAAATTATGCAGTGGTATTTTCATTCATTATTTTTTTTGATATGCATCCCTAATTGAACTACCTACGCTGCATGGATAATGTAAGGAGGTTCCCAAAGTTGGCAGTGGGTTAATTAACCATTCTATACTGACAGTGCTTACGTCAGATGTGAGTGGTGTGTAGAGCATACTCCAGCAGCTAAAGAACGTGGCAAGGCTACATGGGAGGGTTATGGTACACGCTGCCACTGATTCTAAATATAGATCAACTGCTTTAGTCGCAACAACTGTCATATGACCAGCATAATACACCATATGTGAAGACAACAATATGACAATGTGTTGAAGTGTCTTTAACATCCTTCTCAAGTCGGCATTGCTGATTTCTTCTGTCCCTGCAAGAAATGAAGATGTCCACCACTACACTCCCTCACCCACCACCTCACATACATCATCATCTCACATACACTGGCACTTACAAACATTGCAATCCCCTCCCTCATATGACTCACTAGTCTTTTAAGCAACCTCTTCTTATGTTCATTGATCTTCCTCTTGTCACCAAAACTTGTTTCACTCAATCTCTGCAGATAATAGTAAATGTGCTCCATTACATCCAAATGTGCCCTTTACTAAATTCAAACTTTCAAATTATCATTTCTGTACTCACCAGCTCCACTTCTTTCCTAGTGATGGTGACCAAAGTAAGTTGCTGCAGTACCTTGGCCTCATCCATTTCAAACTTTGTCATCTGTTTCCCTAAATTGCATTTGTCCGATAAACAAACCTTAGCACTTACTTAACCCTAAAGCACTTACTTAACCTTGGCACTTAGGTACTTACTTAACCTAAGGTAATTACTTAACCCTAAGGTACTTACTTAACCCTAAGGCACTTACTTAACCCTAAGGTACTTACTTAACCCTAAGGCACTTACTTAACCCTAAGGTACTTACTTGTATGCAGCTCAATGTTCTTGATTCTCTCTACATCATGTTGTGTTACCATGGTGATAGACATTCCACCCCTTCCTGCAATAGGGACAAGTGTAATTAGATGTCTCTAAAACTTGATAACTAACCAACATACAATTAACTAGCTCATACATAATAACTAACCAGCATACGATTAACCTGCCCATAACTAACCAGCTCATTAACTAATAACTAACCTGCTCTGGCTGTACGTCCAACACGATGAATGTAGTCTTTAGAGGAGGCAGGTACATTGTAATTAATGACCACTTGCACTGAGGGAATATCCAGCCCTCTAAGGTGAGGGGAGGGGCCTGATCATGATGGGAGGGGCTAAACACACCTACCTGCTTGCTACATCAGTGGCTACTAAGATCTGTACTTGTCCTGATTTGAACTGTGCTAAAGAGGCAAGTCGTTGACCCTGTAACGAGAGAGAAGTAGTGTCAGCATGAGCTCCCTGGGACAGAAGGGAATGCAGGGGTACACAGGGGTATCCAAGCTACCTGGAACACAAGGGAATGCAGGGGTGCACAGGGGTATCCAAGCTACCTGGGACACAAGGGAATGCAGGGGTGCACAGGGGTATCCAAGCTACCTGGGACACAAGGGAATGCAGGGGTGCACAGGGGTATCCAAGCTCCCTCAACATCAAGCCACAGACATGACAGCTCCTGTGGAAGGACGCCTTAAAACCTTGTGCATGGCCATCACACAATGGCCATCACACAATGGCTGCCATACCTACAAGTGGGAGTAAATATGATGACTGTCTTCTTATCCGGGCCCTCAGTGTGCAGCTGTTCCAGTAGAGCCACCAGATAGCAGTCCTTGACCTACGGTGGGCATTATTTGAAGTTATAGTAGGAACAGAAATAGAATCATAGCCACAGGCAGGCAGTGATCAAAACAGGGGTGAGGTATGAGGGGAGATGAAGGGAAGGTGAGGTGTGAGGGGAGATGAAGGGAAGGTGAGGGTGTGAGGGGAAATGGAGGGAAGGTGAGGGTGTGAGGGGAGATGGAGGGAAGGTGAGGGTGTGAGGGAGATAAAGGAAAGGTGAGGGTGTGAGGGGAGATGGAGGGAAGGTGAGGGTGTGAGGGGAGGGGAGATGGAGGGAAGGTGAGGGTGTGGGGGAAGATGGAGGGAAGGTGAGGGTGTGAGGGAAGAGGTGGAACTGATAAAGGTGGACTAGCAAGGGTCTGTGATCTCCTGACATTACCTTTGCTGGGGTGAGAATGTATCTTTGGTCAAGCAGCTCCACAGTAACCTCACTACAAGGCATGGAGAAAAAAGCATCATAGAGCATCATAGAGCATGTGTTATACTGCTTGTGGTTTTAACCATCCACAATAAGACCTTTTGTTCACATGAATAAATCATAACTTACTCCAATTGTGCTTCCCAATAAAAAGGTTCATTAATAGCTTTCTCTTTCAATCTAGATAGTGTATCTGTCAGAGTGGCACTAAAGAACAGAGTTTGTCTTTTGCTTGGTAAGGCTTCAAAGATCACTTCTAAGTCATCCTCAAAACTCTTATCAAGCAACCTGTCAGCCTCATCAAGCACCTAAGATATCCAAGAGTATCCAGATTAAGGAATGTCCAAACCCCTCAGAGTACCAAAAATACTTTCTCTCCACTCTGCAATGCAACACTACTCCACCCACCAAGCCCTACCAGGAACCGAAGTCTCTGAAATGACACAGTATCTGTGCTCCTCAGGTGATCAGCCAGCCTTCCTGGGGTTGCTATGACAATGTGAGGATTGTTGGAAAGTTCCAAGCCTTGTTTCATCATGTCTGTTATTTGAATATGAATAAGGTCACTACAGACCAACACAGCAGTACTTCTCCCGTCCAATACAGGTGATGGGGAATACAATCATTGCAACACTTACTGTTGAGGTTATGGTTTCCTGATTATCTCTTTAGTGGATCATTTTAAAGGTTAACCTGGTCACAGATATTGGTGTCCCCCTGGTAACAGCTATTCATGTCCTCTAGGTTACACTTTTGGGCCTTCATAATGCCACCTACCACCAACATTCTCGTAACATGAATATGCACATACCCACATTGGTCAACAATGGTTACTGTACATACCCACACTGGTCACCAACGGTTACTGCACATACCCACACTGGTCACCAACGGTTACTGCACATACCCACACTGATCACCAACGGTTACTGCACATACCCACACTGGTCACCAACGGTTACTGCACATACCCACACTGGTCACCAATGGTTACTGCACATACCCACACTGGTCACTAATGGTTACTGCACATACCCACACTGGTCACCAACGGTTACTGCACATACCCACACTGATCACCAACGGTTACTGCACATACCCACACTGGTCACCAACGGTTACTGCACATACCCACACTGGTCACCAACGGTTACTGCACATACCAACACTGGTCACCAACGGTTACTGCACATACCAACACCACCAATGATCACTGCATCCTTCAAACCAATGTGGATACCGAACACCCTGAATTGTTCGGCTATCTGACAAGCAAGCTCTCTGTAGGTGTGAGGGTGAAGGGGATCAGAATGAGGTAAGCTATAATCTCACGCACCCTTCATACACAGTAACTAATGGCAACGGTAATATCATCTCGGGGGGGGGGTCCAGACTAATGGCAATGTGAATACCACCTCAGGGGTTACAGCCCAAGTTGAATGGTTAGGATTATGGAGTTATTCCTTGTGTCAACCTAAGATTGTGCAGCGATGACAACGTCACGTGACTTGGCATGGATACAATGCCATGATTGTAGCTAGCTGCACGTGAAGACAAATAGTTAAGTTACCTTGTGGGTGTTATAACCAAGGCGAAGATACCATAAGGATCCTCTGAGAGCTTCTGAAGTATTGGAAGAGCAAAAGCTGCTGTCTTTCCGCTTCCAGTCTTCGCACACCCAATGCAGTCTCTGCCTGTTACAGTGAAAAATCTTCTTACATTCCGTCTCCATTCGTTTACACAATACCATACCTTCTAAGATAGGAGGGATGCAATGTTCTTGTATAGGCGTGGGGTGTTTGAGTCCCATCTCACCAACTTGTCGAACAACCCATTCAACCAAACCAAGTTTCTCGAAACCAGCCATAGGAGCACGTGCTGAAGTGGCGGGAGCGGCTCAATTGTAATTGTTATATATGAAAATGGTTGTATCAAACAAAACTGTTGTTCCAGGACAAGCAAAAATGCGATGACGCTTTCCAAGGAAATAGAGAAGTTCAATTTAACGGGTATATCATGCTCGATCCATTCTCCGGGATGTCTCGTACCCAGATCAGTTTACGTAGTTCTTTTTTTTTTTTTTCTCACGAGGTCCTCTAAATACATGTCCAGGGTTGGGCAGTCGGCAGTATGTTGTAACACATTGAGTACTTAATACATGGATGTAATGACCTAGTGCTGGTCATCAATATTGAACCGAGGTGATTGAGGCATGAGATAAGTATAACACATCTTCGCTTGCACATCTTTGAAATTTTTATGCATTGGCAATGAATTTATATTACACTGTGCTGGAAAGGAGAAATGTCTGACCACACAAGGCTCCTCTCATCACTAGTCCTCCTTGTGACTCTCAAACATCTCACACCACTTCTTTGTGAAGTAAATACTCAGTTTCTTTGATAAGGAGCAGAAGATCTAATAAGACCACGATGGCCAGGTGTAACACCTGATCACACACCAGCCATCACACCATTTCTTTGTGAGCGGTCCTCACGGGCCAGCCAAGGTACTGACAAGGTGCAGGAATTAGGACATAGAAATGCCTCTGACACACACACAAGGCTCCTCTCATCACTAGTCATCCTTGTGTGTCCAACTGGTCAAAATGGTTGCCCCAGCCCAGGTACACAGGAGACATCACGGCTACCAGCAGTCGGTCATATGACATCACTGACACCGCCCACAGGATGAGGGTGGGGTCAAAGAACACTGGATGACACATGTGATCCAGCAGTCTCCTCTGTTCCCCGGGGGGCTTTCCTCTGCATAGGGTCACCCATACCTTGCACTGAATAGTTCAGCTGTGGTGTGCTGGAGGTGGGGGTGGTGGAGAGTGGGATGTGTGGAGCAGAAGGGATGGTGGTAAGGTGAATGGTCAGACATCTCTGCACTTAGCCATGTTAAAATGAATATCAAAAACAAGATATTCTGGATTTGCCTGAATGTACCAGTACCACATAGGGTTTTATCAAAGAGGTGGCACAATCACATGGGGTGCACAGGCGCGATGAACTATTTATACGGCTGCTCACATGCTGAGGTCTTTGGAACCTGGTTTAACTACCTTAAACTTTATTTATGTGGCATCCATTGGTGGACGTACCTCTTTATCTGCCATGTCACATTAAACCAGATGGGTCTGCAAATTTATTAACTGTATTAGAAATGATGTATTAAGGTTTTTGTAATATAAGCTTAGGGCTAAACTTTATGGGTAGTGAGAGTGTGTGGTGTAGTCACTGCAGAGCTACTGCCTCTTATAGATCAAGCAGGGGGCGGATACAGGAATTCTGAAAGGAGGGGGTCCGACATGAATGACTAACCGGGGGGGGGGGGGGGGGGTGCGGGAGGGGGGATGTGCCATGCAGAAGCTTTTGGGGGTTCTGTACTTGGTGACACAGACTATCTATCCATATTGGCACCTGAAACTGTGTACTGTGCATCTGATATACGATTAAGGCATACAATGAGGGTTAACTGCACACGTCACACGTGGTATAGGGGAGGGGGGAGGGGGTCCGGACCCCCCCCCCCCTCCCCCCTGCATCCGCCCTTGATCAAGAGAGGTGAGGAGAGGGATAAGGTATGGGAAGGTGTGGGGAAAGGTTATCGAGGAAGTGAGGGGTCATATGGTTACCTTGAGGGCATTGAAACCTACATGTAGGAGGTGGCTTGTGGGTTAGAACACACATTGTTGTCAGTGGTGGGTAGAATGCTCTGGTGCATTTGTCAGAGGGAACTTTTACTGCTGGGTCTGGGATTGTCTTTACCTGGGAGCAGGGGTGGAGATATATACATGGTTGCAGTCCAACATTATCACCCACCCCCAGGCTATCCTGCCTCATGCTCCTGCAAGTTGCAATAACAATATCTAACAGCCAATCTGTGCACCACACAAAACGTAACTACATCACAATTTGTGTTCAAAACAGTTAAACCAATATTGCACGTGCACATGCATCTGTCTGTGACAGCAGTGGGGTCCAGGCCAAGAAGGGGGGGGGGGGGGGGGGGGGGGGGGGGAGGGGGAGAGTACAATATGGGTGTGAAAGCAGGCCTATTTAAGATTACATGCAATCATATGGATTAGAGCCATCTGCTCTGGTCAAGTGGACATGCAGATGCTATTCTTACATTACAAAATGTAATGAAAGAATCAACTAGAGGCAACGAATAGACAACTCATCAATCAAACACCATCACCACCATGATACATTTTCAATCAGCTGATGTAATCTAATTATTGGGCAGTTTGTTTTAGTGCCAAAACATGCAATTACGTGTAGATTTGTGAATCTGCTATGAATACCAACAGCTCTTCAAATCTGAACAGGAGCAGGGAATTTTAATGTGCAAGATGCCATACATATTTTCGTTTACATAATTCCTTTTGGTGACGTCATTCTGCTCACTATCACATTTGTCCTTTTGGAGCATGTCTGGGACAGAGAGGTGCAGGAGGAAGTGGACCGAGCCACGCTCCCCTCCCAGCAAAGGGAGAGTGAGATTGTATGGCTTTTCAGGTATAAGCATCTTATACAAAGGTCTCATCTGAGGCTGTACATGACAAACCACAAAACCTCGCTTTTGTAATACCGCCGATTGGATGCGGAGACCACGCAGTAGGGGTTACAGAAACGTTATGAGATGGATATCCTCATAGTCTCTCAACAATGCATCATGGATCAAACTCAATCAACACATACATCAGCAGGTTAGGGACCCAAACCTAACTATTTTCATTTTCTATTTACTAGCAAGTATGTGTTTAAAGAACTGTTACATGGTAGACTTTTAACTAAACTGTTGCATACTAGACTACAAACGGAACTTGTTGCATGCTCCGCTATAAAGTGTTACATGCAACTGTTCACTGAGATTCAGAATAGGTCCTTCCCATGCATAAACAGCCTCACATCCACTCTCACCCCTCACTCATGTGAACACCCTCACCTCCAAGTACCTTACATGGACCCACGCACACAATATGCAGGAATCGCCTTACCTTTCTGATCCATACAGGGCAGGTCTGTACCATTCAGTAAGGTCCCTACAAGGATGCTTTTTTTCTCCCTCATGTTCCCATCATGTAAAGATGATTGCTGATGTCCCATGCTGTCCTTTCCACTATGCACCCTATCCTGTGCCACGTTGCAACAGCTGATGGTAACAATTGAAAACAGAATGTGAAAGCTTACCTCTTCAGTGCTCAGTTTCTGGTCATTGCATACCATTTCTATGGACAGTCTAATGAAACCAAAGTCCTCATCTGAGCAATTTGGATCACTCAAGTCTACGTCAATCATTTTAAGCCTTTTAACAAGAGAGGAATTGAACAAGTGCTATGGATCACACACACATACACACACACACTCACCCTCCACCTGCAAATTCTGCAAGGTTTAAAGAGGCTGTACCCATAAAGACATCCGCTGATCTATAATCATGGTCAAACACTTGCATCTGTACTGGCTCACTGAGGTCCGTTGTCTTAAATGAGACAAACTCAGTCCAGGGAGGGTTAAGGTTCTCATCGACTGTACCACTTCGATGCTTGAAATGTCTGTGCTTGAGTTTGACATAAGGGTTACGGCTTCCTGTGGGAGAAAGGAATGGGAGAGAGAGGAACAGAGACATTATCCTACATACACACAGATGCACCTCTGACAGCTGCTGCAAAGTTGTAGCCAAAGACCAAACAGACCAGCACAATGTATTCATGTGCATGCAGCTGCTGCTGATAATGGAATTAAATGGATCAGTGCATAAAACACAGCACACATACCCACCCTTAAAAAAAAGATTGCTTCAAAGCAATGTTAGTCCTTATCAATCTCCCAAATACACACAGGGTATTCTTTTTAAATTTTTTAATGTGTGGACGTGCCTTATCTCCATCCGCAGCTCCCTGTGCAGGGGGTTTATGCAAGGCTCATGCATGATGGACAAACATCTGGGAGATGACATGGAGGGTTGCTGTTGTCTGTGACAAAGGTGATACAACCGCTTCATTATTTTCTTGCTGGAATCCACTGTACCATGCTCTTCCTTAGTCTCGTCTTTAGCGCTAATGCTGGGCTAGGCTGCTCAAATACATAAACCGTTAGTACCTAAGCAGTTCCTAGCTACATTCCAAACACGCAGTGTTTCTTGCCTCCACGTATTCCACCTCTGCAATTTTCACAACTACACAGCCAAAAATTTTCATAACGTAACAACGCAGATGGGGTATGATACAGCGCAGATATCTGCGCTGTAGCATTAATGATATCAGCAATGTTAGACAGCGCTGATATCATAACGTATCATTTCCGACGGGTAATCACATGTATCAGCAATGAGTACATCAGCGTTGACGCAACATGATGTATCATAATGCATCAGTACTGATAACAGCGTTGTTACATGCGAATGGACCGTATTTCGCCTCACCTTTTGCTCATTAATAATTCATTTTCCCAAATATTTATTTTACTGAAACCAAATACAAAATACATCACAACAGTTTTAGCATCAGCAGTTCAAATTCTGGATTCAACTCCTCAGCAGCTGCAGCATCTTTAGAGAAGCCTCTTGGTAGCTGGCACAAAATGGCTTGCTCTGGTAGCTGGCACAAAATGGCTTACCTCTGAGTAGCTGGCACAAAATGGCTTACCTCTGAGTAGCTGACACAAAATGGCTTACCTCTGAGTAGCTGACACAGAGTAGCTGGCACAAAATGGCTTACCTCTGAGTAGCTGGCACAAAATGGCTTACCTCTGAGTAGCTGACACAGAGTAGCTGGCACAAAATGGCTTACCTCTGAGTAGCTGGCACAAAATGGCTTACCTCTGAGTAGCTGGCACAAAATGGCTTACCTCTAAATAGCTGGCACAAAATGGCTTACCTCTGAGTAGCTGGCACAAAATGGCTTACCTCTGAGTGTAGCTGACACAGAGTAGCTGGCACAAAATGGCTTACCTCTGAGTAGCTGACACAGAGTAGCTGGCACAAAATGGCTTACCTCTGAGTGTAGCTGACACAGAGTAGCTGGCACAAAATGGCTTACCTCTGAGTAGCTGACACAGAGTAGCTGGCACAAAATGGCTTACCTCCGAGTAGCTGATGCAAAATGACTTAGCTGACATACCTCTGAGTAGCTGACACAAAATGGCTTACCTCTTGAGTAGCTGACACAAAATGGCTTACATCTAAGTGGCTGACACAAAATGGCTTACCTCTGAGTAGTTGCATGACACAAAATGGCTTACCTCTGAGTAGCTGACACAAAATGGCTTACCTCTGAGTAGCTGACACAAAATGGCTTACCTATAGCTGACACAAAATGGCTTATCTTTTGTAAATCATTCGTATTTTAAAGAACTGCAACGTTGTTTACAGTTGGATCTTGAAATAACTTGAATTTCGGAACACGAACTGGGCACAATGACATCACGCATGCATGCACGCACGCACGCAATCACACACACCACACACACACACACACACACACACACACACACACACACACACACACACACACACACACACACACACACACACATGCGACTTACAAGGTGCGGTTGCAAAAATTGATATGGAGCCGCCGCCACATGGTTGGAGTGCATCAATAGGAATAAAATTGCTTGCCGGCAAAAAAATATTGTCAAAGTGCTAGCTTACACTACAATATATACTTTTTGCGATATAATATGAGCCTTCTTCTTTGGGAGACGGGCAGCCGCACTTAAGTCCTCAGCGGAATAATAAATATTTTTTTAATGATTAACCACGCCTACACGTAGGGGTTAAAGTAGGCGTTCCATCTCTGGAAACCATGTTTTTTTTTTTGTTTTTTTTTGGCAACAGGGTGTGAATTGTCTAAAACAGGAAGAATGCTTCCAGCACGATTTTTTCGAAATCGAGCGAAATAAGTGGCGTACCCCAACCAGAGTGTACGTGACACTAGCAGAACGCAAGGCCCCCCACTTTTCGTGAAGCGTACAGCAACCGCCCCCTCCCCGCTTTTCGTATCAGGCCAGACCTGAATACCTTGCCGCGGCCATTTTTTGTACACCCACTTTTGTTTATATGACTTACAAGGATTGCAAAGCACCGATACGGTACGGATATCTGCAATGACACATTTCACAGTGAGCATGATGTATCAATTTCTTGTTAAATAAAGATTCATACTGTAAACAAACGTCTGTTACGTTATGTAGGTATAGGAATCCCAATGATACATAACGTAGTCATAGCAGATACGTTATGAAATAGCTTTATCAACACTGATACGTTATGAAATTTTTTGGCTGTGTAACATTAATGGCCTAAAGGAGAGTATTTATATAATCATGTCGCAATTCTGAACTTGTGGGTTTGATGCAATTGCAGACAGTTCTTTGATGAAAGAACACAGCTGCAATACCCTTAAGAACACAGCTGCAATACCCTAAAGAACACAGCTGCCTTTTACACCACAGTGCAAAATCTATAAATCTTGCCACCCCTGAAGGCAAGATCCCTTCCCTTAAGTATACACTTACAATTCATTAGCTCATATTAATATCTTTGTTTATTTATATTATTTATCATTTTTTTAACGCATAAATACGTAAATGTAATGTCAACTTATAACACACACATACAAAGTCAAGTCATGAGGGCAGGAACTCACTTGCCAAGATGGCTCTGGCAATAGACCTGACCAAGGTGATGCTCAACCCACAGAGATCATATATCTGATGTAGGGAGTGCCCAAATCATATTCATTCACAATTAATTTTCATCAAATATGGCACTTACAATACTATATATGGTGGAAAAGAATTTTGAATATGATGTGATATTTTTGAATATGATTTGGGCATTCCCTCTGGATTCACCTATGCTCCAGTATTGGTATTGATATTTTCACCTGAGTACAATGTATGTCATTGTGATAAGAGTATCATCTTGCTGCTGTTTTCCAAACAAAGTCCGCGCAAAGGTATACAAACGATTGTCCAGGCACAGTGCGATAACTACCCAGTATACAAACATGCAATTACGTACCTGTGTTGTAAAAATCCGCCAATTTAAACGTCTCATCATATTTCAAATATAACTGACCTCCTGTTTACGTTACTATAAGAGGTATACGTTTCGGAAGGCTATGGAATCATTATAGGCCCACAGGGCCACAGTCATCAATAAACACAGGAAAAAAAAAATCGTGTTCCGGACCTTGGGTTTTATCCTATCAACCTTGGGATCTGTTCCATCAAATGTATTCACTGTTGTCTTAGGCACTTTGAATACGTTTGATGGAACAGATCCCAAGGTCGATAGGTTAAAACCCAAGGTCCGGAACACGATTTTTTTTCCTGTGAAAGAGAAAAACAAATTATTACTTTTGATTATGCCGTCGGGGTTTTTTTTTTGCCCTCCATACTTTTCTGTAATTAGAAATTCGATTAGATAACAATTTCGCTGAGCGGTGCTTTATTCTGATACGTACCGGTGCTGCATGCGGTATGTCTGTGTGCGTACCGTCAGTAATAGTTTCAAGCAACATTTCCTGGATCGCAGCAAATGTTCGCGTCTTGTCTGCGGATAAGAAAGTAAGTCTAACTTTATAACAGATGCTGATCCGAAAAGCGCCATACATGTAGCTCCGTCACTCAGACAATGAGACTGGAACTTGATAATGGAACTCACAAACGTGAAGTGGAAGTCAAACTTAATGCATTTAGAACTTTGTACAAACAGGTATTATAAATCGAAGTAACTCATTTAATCGAGCCATATTTGAACTTGATTCTAACATCTTACCCCAAAACAAAGCGCGCTAAAGACATAAAGGATTGTCCTCCTCTGCCCAAGAAAGCGTCGAAGAAATCCTACGACGCTCAAATATTAGAAGACTGCTTTCGGGTAACAGCGCTACAGCAGTCAGCTCCTCCCCCCTTTAACTCGCTCCTCCCCTTCAGAAACTTTGGTACCTGGATCCCCTCCCGCAAGAATTACTCGAACTTATTGACGGTCAACTAGATGAGCCTACAGAATACACCAAGCCACTCACTGAAGGTGGCTGTAGTCCGGACATCACTTTGCAACCTTCAGAACAGCCTGCGAATTTCTCTCTTCCTCTGGTCCAAATGGAGAGCGCTGCCAACGAAGCAGACATTGTGGACACCTTTAGAAATATTGCTCTTATTAACCCTCACCCAAAACACTGGCTACAAGATCATACATTTGCTAATGATGTCGTCATTCATGGAGTGCTCGAGGCTTTGGGCTATACTGGACCATCTTCGTAGCGCCCGTATACATGTACACCAACAGGACGATATGCAGGGAACTTACGGCGCATTGTGCTAGTTAGCTAGCTAGGTCTAGGTAGCAAATTTGCCTGATCATTATTGGTGTTTGAAAATGTAACATCGATATGCGAGCCGTTTGAAGTGTAACATGTTACATACACCTCCATGAGTTCCATCCCACGACCATCAGCTGTTCAAATGTTTTAGACCCCCCCCCCCCCCCCCCCCCCTTCTCTCTCCAAGCTATGTCCACTGTTGATTCAATAACAAATCTATAAACGAAAAGTAGATGAATAATGTACCACAGTCACTCTTGATTTCTGCTCTTGCAAAAGAAGCAGTATCTCTGATGGTCCAACACCAATGATGGAAGTAGGAAGGACATCATACTGGCTAGACGCACCTAGCTTGAACCCACACAATGGTTCAACTTCTTCTATGTACATTTTATCCTGCTCATGAGCCTGTTGTATGTCCCAGAACAGAACTTGACCATCCAGGCCCACAGAAACAAGATGGTGAGAAAAGAAAGATATTCCACTAACAAAGGAGACATGACCTAAAAGGTCGCAATGTAAGTTACAGCTAACAAAACACACTTGCAGCAAACCTTTTAAGACATGTGTCTGGTGCAACTTGATAGGATGAATGGGCAAAACTGCGCAAGAAACCAACCAATATATTCATCACACAACACCATCAGCTGAGCACACCATCACTTGAGCACACCATCACTTGAGCACTTACAGTATTTGAAGAGTGAACATGAGGATTGTGCTTTGGCTGGTATGGCTTCATCCACTGACACCACTTGTACACAGTCATCGGCCCCTCCCACACCTAGTAACCTGCAGCCATATATGCGTTGGTCATCGGCCCCTCCCACACCTATATGTTGGTCATTAGCCCCTCCCACACCTAGTAACCTGCAGCCATATATGCGTAGAGTGCTATGGGTGTATGAGTGCTGGTGTGTAGGGTATGCTGTGGGTGTATGAGTGCTGGTGTGTAGGGTATGCTGTGGGTGTAGGAGTGCTGGTGTGTAGGGTATGTTGTGGGTATATGAGTGCTGGTGTGTAGGGTATGCTGTGGGTGTATGAGTGCTGGTGTGTAGGAGTGCTGGTGTGTAGGGTATGCTGTGGGTGTATGAGTGCTGGTGTGTAGGGTATGCTGTGGGTGTATGAGTGCTGGTGTGTAGGTGCTGTGGGTGTATGAGTGCTGGTGTGTAGGGTATGCTGTGGGTGTATGAGTGCTGGTGTGTAGGGTATGTTGTGGGTATATGAGTGCTGGTGTGTAGGGTATGTTGTGGGTGTATGAGTGCTGGTGTGTAGGGTATGCTGTGGGTGTATGAGTGCTGGTGTGTAGGGTATGTTGTGAGTATATGAGTGCTGGTGTGTAGGGTATGCTGTGGGTGTATGAGTGCTGGTGTGTAGGGTATGTTGTGGGTGTATGAGTGCTGGTGTGTGGGGTATGCTGTGGGTATATGAGTGCTGGTGTGTAGGTGCTGTGGGTGTATGAGTGCTGGTGTGTAGGGTATGCTGTGGGTGTATGAGTGCTGGTGTGTAGGGTATGTTGTGGGTATATGAGTGCTGGTGTGTAGGGTATGTTGTGGGTGTATGAGTGCTGGTGTGTAGGGTATGTTGTGGGTATATGAGTGCTGGTGTGTAGGGTATGCTGTGGGTGTATGAGTGCTGGTGTGTAGGGTATGCTGTGGGTGTATGAGTGCTGGTGTGTAGGGTATGCTGTGGGTGTATGAGTGCTGGTGTGTAGGTGCTGTGGGTGTATGAGTGCTGGTGTGTAGGGTATGTTGTGGGTGTATGAGTGCTGGTGTGTAGGTGCTGTGGGTGTATGAGTGCTGGTGTGTAGGGTATGCTGTGGGTGTATGAGTGCTGGTGTGTAGGGTATGTTGTGGGTGTAGGAGTGCTGGTGTGTAGGGTATGTTGTGGGTATATGAGTGCTGGTGTGTAGGGTATGTTGTGGGTATATGAGTGCTGGTGTGTAGGGTATGCTGTGGGTGTATGAGTGCTGGTGTGTAGGGTGCTGTGGGTGTATGAGTGCTGGTGTGTAGGGTATGTTGTGGGTATATGAGTGCTGGTGTGTAGGGTATGCTGTGGGTGTATGAGTGCTGGTGTGTAGGGTATGCTGTGGGTGTATGAGTGCTGGTGTGTAGGTGCTGTGGGTGTATGAGTGCTGGTGTGTAGGGTATGCTGTGGGTGTATGAGTGCTGGTGTGTAGGGTGCTGTGGGTGTACGAGTGCTGGTGTGTAGGGGTATGTTGTGGGTGTATGGTGTGTAGTCGGTTGCATTTCATGATGATGTATATAACTGAATGCCTTACCTGTCATCACCTGACCAGCTCAAACAGGTCACCTCTGACCTAGAGCAGTTAAGAATATGAGGGGGGTTCACATGAGGGGGGTTCACTAGCGACTTCTCCACAGGTTTGCCCTCTAGCAGATAGACAATGATGTCACCTCGTTCTGTTCCAGCAGCCAATTTGCTTGAGAAAACATAGTGTAAGACTAGACCAACTACTCCATGCTCCATACCAGCCATCATGAGAGAAGCTACAAGCAGTGATGGAATCAACAGAATGCTTCTCAAAAGTTACCTGTGTGAACTGTACCCTGCACGTGACAAAAGCAACATGTGAATGAGCTATGTACTGAGATATGAGCCATACAAGTACTTCCAACAGGTACATCTTCTGAGTACCTTTCAGGCTCTTCCTGCTGGAACCAGAGATGCCACACAATGACACTGCCTTCACTGCCCCCAGTGCACAGCGGGACGTCGGGAAGGTCCAGTGACTGTGCTGTCTCCCAAAAGCACATGCTGCATAAGAATAAAGCATAAAGCAATAAGAAGATATTACGAAAACTATACCATTGAATGTTTTCTGTCCCAGATGGTAGCTCTGTGAAATACTTCACACTTTTCATTGCTATGGAAAGGAAACAAATGTTCAACGTTTTATTTGTGGTTGCCATGGTGAGGAAAAGGCCTTCGTCTCCATTGCTTGGGTCTCTTCCCCACACTGCTGCCATGCTCAGAATAGTGGTTGGATCTTTAGTCTCACAAACATTTATACTCTGCAGATGAGAAAGCTTCATGTAAAGACAAACTGCTACCCCCTCAACATACCTCAGGTGCCACGCCCTCAACATACCTCAGGTAACGTCCAACTAAAGTAGTTATCAATACATTGTAGAGATTTAATAAACTCTGTGACAATTTCTTTTGATTCAGAATGAAATGTTGTTACATTGCCATTCAGATCAGTGCTATTACTTTCAATGGTACTACTTGTTTCCTTTTTGGCCATCTTCTCTGCCAGCCTAACACTTTTTCTACTTGGAGTAGAGCCATGATGTGCCTTGTGCCTCTTGGCCTTCAATGAGGCATCGATTTCCACATCCTCCACCCTTCCCACACTATCAGACAACCTTCTTTCTAATCCCTGTTTTTCAAAATTGAGAAATGTTTTCCGAATAATCACTGCAGATAGCCCATGATCAGTAATTGCCATGGCAACAAGAGAAATAGCCTTCTGAGGATTGCAAAGTAAGACACACCCACCACCGACCGTACGTACTACAGGGAATGGCAGCTGTGCATAGCAGTTTGTAGTTAAAGACATGGAGTGGTATGGCGGTCCTGAACCCTGCACTGGCTTACTCTGGTGGTGCATCAGTAAATGGCCACAGATCTGACAGCTCACTGCTGGTAATAATTCAAGGACCTCTGTCATGCTGGTACGAGAGAACTTGTCAAAGATACTAAGCATGTTTTCCACTTGGAATCCTTTGCAAGGACACTCAACTCCAGCCTCCTGTGGATGTATTGCAACATAGTCAATGAACTTGATGCATGTACACCACCATACCCAAACGTGGGGAATATATTAATTGTATGCACAATGTGTCAGAGCTCTACAAAGGACTTCAGTCTTTACACATACAATGCTATGATATGAACGAGGAAGTAACAGCTTATCAACAAATGAATTAGCTTCCATGGAGGTTAAGAACATTACCTTCAGGCAACAGCCTAGTTCACAAATGATACATCACTTTTTATTAATCAGTACACAACAAAATAATTTACCACAATTAGCTGGGGGTACAATACAAACCATGGTGCTTATTTACATGGTGCTACAGGGTACCACACAGACTGGTGTTGTAAGCGCAATGTCTATATGGAGCAAGCACTGAGATGAGCACTTCAACAACTAAGCTGGATCACTAGATGTTCATGTAAAGTATTCACCATATGCCAATGGATGAAAATCCAGCTCCTGACGTATGACTATATTTTGTTACTCCCATTATAGATAGACAGATCAGTGGTAATCCTTGGAGCACACGAGACACCGGCGTACCCCATTGAGGCTTTCGTCATAAGGGACTTTTATAGGTACATACGGCCCAAATACTGGACTGCGGTGTACATCTCCAAACGGTATAACGCAGCTGCATCTCGTGCTGCCAGCGGTGGTTATCTCCCTTTGCACGTGAAGCTCCACAGTTGACATTTCTCGGTGTTCTTTCATCAAGTGACCGCATGTCTCACATCCGCGAGAATATCCGATCAAGGACCTGATGGTGGTTGATATTAAGATATATATATATATTTATATACATGGCTGCTGGCATTCAAGCTGCATTTCATCCTTTCTCACCCTTTGCAGTTCGGTTTGGCGGCAAAGGAAGAGCAAGAACATCCAACTACAATACAAGCCGCCATAAATTATTCCAAAATACCGCCATATCAGGTTCGGTGCACGTGAGATTGTTTATTGCAGTAAAACGACACAAAGTCACAAGCAAAAGCCGTTCTTTGGTTCATGTGTAACGTAGTCCATCTGAATACGACTGCTGAGCGCCATAAGACCATCTTCCCATCTCATCATTCTGCCACATATATATTATATATATAAAACTGTGAGTTAAAAATAGCGATACTCAAAATAGCGCAATATTTATTACAGCCCCAATTGAGTATCATGCTAAAAATAGATTGAACTCGTTTCTTTTTGGAGAAATTAAGACCCACCACGCTGAAATCTGAATGTCTAGTTGTCAATAAAGAGGCGTTTAACTTTTGCACCATGGGTTTTGTGTATGTGTGCTTATACCTGCGGGGCCTTCTCTGTAACTTAATTTATATTAACTCCTTCGCAGGAGAGACCTTGTCTCGGGAGCTGAAACAAAATGGGACGTAAAAAGATAGCGATTACACGTATTTCAGACGAAAGAAATCGACAGGTAATGCGTGTTGTTGGAGACCTGATGAGCATGATGGGCGAATTGGTGCCACTGCTTGCTATGTATCTCTCCTATGTGGCTCCAGATAACATTCAGCAAGCGAAAAGCAGGCCTGCTGAAGAAGGCCTATGAACTCAGCATCCTGTGTGATGTGGAGATTGCCGTTATAATGATCACAAGCAACAAGAAGCTATATCAGTATGCCAGTTCCAACATGAACTCAATTCTCATTCGATACACCGACTTTAAAGATCCTGATGAAAGCAAAACCAATGCTGATATACTTGAGGTACAATGGTGTATGCTGATATACTGGAGGTACAATGGTGTATGTGGTATGCCTATGTTTTCAATGCGCCCTGGGGTTTTCCAAATTGTATACAAATTCATGTTTCAAACACATGCACACACACACACATGCACACAAACACACACACACATATATATATACACACATATGCACACACATGCACACACATGCACACACACGCACACACATGCACACACACGCACACACATGCACACACACGCACACACATGCACACACACGCACACACATGCACACACACGCACGCACACACATGCACACGCACACACAAACACAAACACACATACAAACACACATATGCACACACACATATGCACACACATGCACACGCACACATGCGCACATGCACACACACACGCACACACACATGCACACATACACATGCACACAGGATATTACCAAGAGGGACAAAGGTCCCCACCCTGATGACTCAGGTGATGAGGAGGAGGACACCTCTAGTGCCCCTCAGGTTAGCAGGCCACACCTATTCATTTACATATTCTGGTCACGCCCCTTTGTCAATAGAGTTACCTCATCACGCCAAGGACTCAAGCTCACCACAATAAGCTTGAGGATGATTTTGAGAGGATGATAAGACCCAACCCTCCACCAATCTCCGCTCCACCCATACCACCAGTAAGTGACCACACCCACTGACATGTCCTTCTGTGCATAATGGTTTCTTCATTGTCAAGTCTCCGCTCAGTTCTAAGGCTCCTGAAGCCATGCCAGTGAGGGTTCCTGTAAACCATTCCTCTGCTGTTCCCAGTCCTGTGCACTCCCAATTGGAGCACATCACTGGTCCTTCGTCAGTTTCAAGTTCATCAAGCTTGCTGACGCCACCAAATTCCAGCGACTCTATTGGGGGAAGCCCCTCTGCATCATCCCGGTCCCCAGGCACCATGCACCCACCACAGAACAGCCCTACAAGGCTAAGAAGGCTCAGAGGTAACACCATCAAGCTTCACTTCCCGGGAGGTGGCAGGAACTATGTGACCTTGGGATCAGGGGTTGATTCCCAGGGAAAGAAGGCGTCTCCTCAACCACTGGCTGGGGAGGAGGAGGAGGTACTCTCACAGGGTACAGGCGGTGATGGCGGGCAGACAGCCGGGAAGGCGGTGGGAACAGCAGGAGGGAACAAACCCCAGCTGAGGGTCATGATACCTGGACAGAAAGGTTTCATGTCGAAAGGAGTAAGTCAGTCAGTTAAGCACGTGTACATGGAGCTGTACTGTTGGGATGAAGGAGGCCTATGTGATTTGTTCATGTTTTCCTTTCACAAGTCCTTTAAATTGTCATGGAACTTGTTTGCCAAGTCAGATCAGTATGGAAGCTATGTATCCATGCTTCACCTAGCCCACACATGCACACACACTGCCACAAACCCCATCACATCACAGTTCATAACTGTACTGTTTTCCAGGCCTCGTCCCCTCCAGTACACAGTGAAGGAACTACCCGTCCTGCTGCTCCTACTGTCTCCAGTGTGACAGCAGACAACAGCTTGACCACACCCATCATGTCGCTCTCCACACCAAGCCTCTTTGGGGCAGGTGGTCTACCTCCGCTTTTCTCCAGCATTATGGGGGATTTCCCCTTTAACTCTGCGGCCGGGGGGGGTAATGAGCTACACTCGGCACTGGTAGCCTTCCCTGTTAGCTTACAGCCATCAAGTGGAGCAGGGTCTAGCTCCACTGCTGGGAACATAATCCTGCAGGCCCAGAATATGGGTCAGCCATTTCTGCTTACCCCGAGCTACGATCGGCAGAACTCGGTGTACACCTCCCAAATGCTTCCAGCCAGTACCTTTGGTGCCATAAGTCCGGGGTCACGGGACGTTGAGCAGCTGAAGCTTCAGTATGAAAAGATCCAACAGCAGCTACTGTTGTCCCAAGCATTGCAGAACTCGAGAGACATTGAGACAACCCAAGCAACATCGTCTATTGGACAGGGGAGGGGGGAGGAGTCTGAGGTGCAGTTGGCATCACAACCTTCACAATTCTTAAACTCTGATGTCATGATGAGCTCACAGACAAAGGAACCTTTGCCTTCCATCACTGTTGAGTCAGAAGCACCTCCATCTAAGAAGCAGCGGCGAAGGCCATCATCTTCTGATACTGCTGTCTAACTATGTGTGTGTGTGTGTGTGTGCATAGGTAATTGTGTGTGTGGTTTGCTTGTCACACACCAACCACACTGACCCATCTGCTATGGTGTAGTTTTGTAACACTTTTATACTAAATGAACAGATTTTATGTGTGGCAATCACATGCAGAAGAGCAAAACAATTATGAAATGTGTGGTCCCCTATGGTCCTCCTGTGGTCCCCTATGGTCCTCCTGTGGTCCCCTACGGTCCTCCTGTGGTCCCCTATGGTCCTCCTGTGGTCCCCTATGGTCCTCCTGTGGTCCCCTATGGTCCTCCTGTGGTCTCCTGTGGTCCTCCTGTGGTCCCCTATGGTTCTCCTGTGGTCCCCTATGGTCCTCCTGTGGTCTCCTATGGTTCTCCTGTGGTCCCCTATGGTCCTCCTGTGGTCCCCTATGGTCCTCCTGTGGTCCCCTATGGTCCTCCTGTCGTCCCCTATGGTCCTCCTGTGGTCCCCTATGGTCCTCCTGTGGTCTCCTGTGGTCCTCCTGTGGTCCCCTATGGTTCTCCTGTGGTCCCCTATGGTCCTCCTGTGGTCTCCTATGGTCCTCCTGTGGTCCCCTATGGTTCTCCTGTGGTCCCCTATGGTCCTCCTATGGTCCTCCTGTGGTCCCCTATGGTCCTCCTGTGGTCCCCTATGGTCCTCCTGTGGTCCCCTATGGTCCTCCTGTGGTCCCCTATGGTCCTCCTGTGGTCCCCTATGGTCCTCCTGTGGTCCCCTATGGTCCTCCTGTGGTCCCCTATGGTCCTCCTGTGGTCCCCTATGGTCCTCCTGTGGTCCCCTATGGTCCTCCTATGGTCCTCCTGTGGTCCCCTATGGTCCTCCTGTGGTCCCCTATGGTCCTCCTGTGGTCCTCCTATGGTCCTCCTGTGGTCCCCTATGGTCCTCCTGTGGTCCCCTATGGTCCTCCTGTGGTCCCCTATGGTCCTCCTGTGGTCCCCTATGGTCCTCCTGTGGTCTCCCTATGGTCCTCCTGTGGTCCCCTATGGTCCTCCTGTGGTCCCCTATGGTCCTCCTGTGGTCCCTATGGTCCTTCTGTGGTCCCCTATGGTCTTCCTATGGTCCTCCTGTGGTCCCCTATGGTCCTCCTGTGGTCCCCTACGGTCCTCCTGTGGTCCCCTATGGTCCTCCTGTGGTCCCCTATGGTCCTCCTGTGGTCCCCTATGGTCCTCCTGTGGTCTCCTGTGGTCCTCCTGTGGTCCCCTATGGTTCTCCTGTGGTCCCCTATGGTCCTCCTGTGGTCTCCGATGGTTCTCCTGTGGTCCCCTATGGTCCTCCTGTGGTCCCCTATGGTCCTCCTGTGGTCCCCTATGGTCCTCCTGTGGTCCCCTATGGTCCTCCTGTGGTCTCCTGTGGTCCTCCTGTGGTCCCCTATGGTTCTCCTGTGGTCCCCTATGGTCCTCCTGTGGTCTCCTATGGTTCTCCTGTGGTCCCCTATGGTCCTCCTGTGGTCCCCTATGGTCCTCCTGTGGTCCCCTATGGTCCTCCTGTGGTCCCCTATGGTCCTCCTGTGGTCCCCTATGGTCCTCCTGTGGTCTCCCTATGGTCCTCCTGTGGTCCCCTATGGTCCTCCTGTGGTCCCCTATGGTCCTCCTGTGGTCCCCTATGGTCCTTCTGTGGTCCCCTATGGTCTTCCTATGGTCCTCCTGTGGTCCCCTATGGACCTCCTGTGGTCCCCTATGGTCCTCCTGTGGTCCTCCTGTGGTCCTCCTGTGGTCCCCTATGGTCCTCCTGTGGTCCCCTATGGTCCTCCTGTGGTCCCCTATGGTCCTCCTGTGGTCTCCCTATGGTCCTCCTGTGGTCCCCTATGGTCCTCCTGTGGTCCCCTATGGTCCTCCTGTGGTCCCCTATGGTCCTTCTGTGGTCCCCTATGGTCTTCCTATGGTCCTCCTGTGGTCCCCTATGGTCCTCCTGTGGTCCCCTATGGTCCTCCTGTGGTCCCGTATGGTCCTCCTGTGGTCCCCTATGGTCTTCCTGTGGTCCTCCTATGGTTCTCCTGTGGTCAACACAGTAAGCACTTTCTCATGTCATCTTCATTTGGAGTTGACATTACCATGGCCCCTCCCCCATGGCCCCTCCCCCATGGCCCCTCCCCCATATCCTATTAGACCATATACTGTGTTATTAACACATATGTACGTTGATGAAATATTGGGGAGGGGGGGGCAAACAGCATTTGGGCCCCCCTGCTCCCCCCCCCTCCCCCCCCCCTCCGCTTCCTACGCCCATGGTGTTTGTTGGCATGCCTGTGTGTTGGAAGAAGAGGTGGAGAAGAAGGGTGTCTATTGTCAGCTGTGTCCAACAGGAGCCATCTGACCTAAAGTGCTATTCTTCTACATGCTGCATGGCAATATCTTCACCCAATCTACTGTTTCTCCATCACAAATTATTACTACCACTTCAATTCCCAATTTTCAAGACAAATACAAGGTGGTCAATAATTGGGGCTCTTGTAGGTTCGGTAGGAGCACATTTATTCTTCCTGATGTATTCGTGTGTGTTGCTGAAGCATCTTGCAAAATACAGGCCACATGCCTTGACAAGTCTGACATTGTAAATCGTGAATTAAAAGTCATATAGTACCGTTGCCTTTGTTTGAGCTCCGTTGATTGTTCACTTGGAAGAATGTCTGTGATTTTCTGTGATACAATCCAACTAAATCATTTTCCAAGATTGAAATTTTTTTCTTGGAGCTCTTGTGCTCTGTCTTTTTTAACTGGTTTGGTCATTGCTGACTTGCTTGGATTCACAGCTGGATTTTCTGAACTGGTTGGACCTCATGCTTGATTATTCAATAATGGCAGTGTAACTTTCCTGCCATCTGTAGTAGAATTCCTTCCGAAGATCCCAATTCTTGCCCTTTTTAATGTTTTCTTTATATATGATAAGACTTTTCCAAAAGCCTAAAAGTTGTCCTTTCTTTTAAGGAACATTGCTTATTCTTCCTCAAACTTAGCAACGACATCGGACAAATTGTCCGCGCTTTTTCATTAATTCCAGGTTTGTTTGATGTGTGTGTGCCTTCTTGTAGGCTTTGTGCACGCGGAAATACAAATCCCTCATGTTGCCAACTGAATCATATACCATACTATCAATCAATAGTCATCCTCCTGTTTCTATGAATTCACACCTGTATGTCAAACAAGACACCAGTGATGGAGATGGCTGCTCCATTGGTCAGAGTTCCTTTCTCTCAAAAAAGGCATTTTGATGATTGATGCCATGTTCTATAGTCGTGGCTCCAAGTCATGTGTTTTTTATGTGACAACCCACATACAGCATGGATACGCAGCTATCTAGGATATTAGTTCTGTCGGGTGAGTTGGTAAGTGATATTAAAGGTATAGATAAAAATAACATCGTTGTCCTATTCCCTAGGCTGACTCAAGAGATGACCAAATATGGTGTGAGACGGAGAAAACATAACACAATTATGCAACTCATCATGGCAGCTAGGACACACCTTATGGACCAAGTTGCAACATGTGAGCAGGTTAATCGTTTACAAGTACTTAGTAGTGGTGTGGTTGTTGTACCTGACAGGCAGTTGATATATGTATGTGACTATGTTCAATACAAATCACAAGCTTGTCCCAGGGTGCAGGCTATATAGTATAGCTTTAACTGACAGAAGATAGGAACTCTTTTGAGTCGACACGACAACATTCTGTGTCATGCATCCCTGTTGTCCCACCTGATGGTGTGCTCTCCTCAACTAACATGATGGCTCTCTGATGACACAAGCAAATACTGTGTGGTCAGTACAAGTCGTCAGGTCTATTATATATCAATGTGACCATCGCAGTACAACAGCTGACACCAGCACTACCACCATTGTACAACAGCAGGCCTCAACTACATAATTGAAACAATGACACACAAGTGTTGTTTGAATGTGTACTGGATGCACACAGACATGCGATGTATGTTATTACTTTAAGTTGTGGCATTCATGCAAAGTCTGTGGGAAGTATATATTATATAGGGATGAAAGGGATACGTAAAGCGATGTCCTATGAATATCCATGGTCCCTCCCACATGCCACTTTAATACTTACATGTCTATGGAAAGGCTTTGAATGTACACCATACACAAACTGCCTTAGTTAACTACAATAACTAGGTCATCCCTGGGCAGTCATATTGGTGACGTGATATCATGCACTAGTCAGCTTGCTTCTTCAGTCTTCTCCTAAGTTCAACAGGAATCTTCTCAAAGCAACGTTTACAGTACGGCCTATCATCCATGTCAGCATACCGAGCACCACCCCTGTGAGAGAAGGGTTGAGTTCAACTGACAGGCTAATAGCAGACATACTTTGATCCCAGTGCCTCATCGCAGGCTGTGCAGTGGAAGTGCTCCAAGCACCAGGTCTTGTTTAGAACATTCACAACTGCGTGTAAAAGTTTGATCATTGCTTGGGGCTGGGGATGAGCATGTTTGGGGCTGGGGATGAGGCATGCTTGGGGCTGGGGATGAGGCATGCTTGGGACTGGGGATGAGGTGTGCTTACCATCACCCCGGCATGGTCGATTACATGAGAAACAAACATCTCCAAAGAGCTGGGGGCAAAGGACAGTTATGAGCACCATGAAGCCATGTGGACATTTTGTCCACCCTACTATCACATGAATCTCTCCTGCCTCCTCTCTCCCTCACCACACCTGCCTCCTCCCTCCCTCACCACACCTGCCTCCTCCTCCCTCACCACACCTACCTCCTCCCTCCCTCACCACACCTGCCTCCTCCCTCCCTCACCACACCTGCCTCCTCCCTCCCTCACCACACCTACCTCCTCCTCCCTCACCACACCTACCTCCTCCCTCCCTCACCACACTTGCCTCCTCCCTCCCTCACCACACCTGCCTCCTCCTCCCTCACCACACCTACCTCCTCCCTCCCTCACCACACTTGCCTCCTCCCTCCCTCACCACACCTGCCTCCTCCCTCCCTCACCACACCTGCCTCCTCCCTCCCTCACCACACCTGCCTCCTCCCTCCCTCACCACACCTGCCTCCTCCCTCCCTCACCACACCTGCCTCCTCCCTCCCTCACCACACCTGCCTCCTCCCTCACATCACCCCTCCCACCCATACTTACAGCCTTGTAATCCCTCTCACAGTAGGCCAGGCCTTTCTTCTCATAATGCCGCCTTCCTTCAAATGGCTTCTCACAGTGACAACATACAAAATGCTAATTAAGAAAGAGCAGTTAATTAGTGGAGCCCACGTCCACTCATGGTGGAGCCCACGCCCACCCAGACATTACCTCGGGATGCCAGGTTTTATTTAATGCATGAATGATGCGTCCTTCAATTGGCCGCCTATAATGCAATGAATAGTACAAATGAAAGTGAAACTAACAACAATTGATGAGGAAGTTGAGGAGTGCTATGAGCAGTGATGTGAGGAGTGTGAGTACAGTGGTGGTGTGGCTGGGGCAAACCAGTATTTCTCCGCATAATCATCAGTAAACTAGAAACTACTAACAAATATACAAACGTACGCGGCTTTGCCACCCCAGCCACACCTCAACTGTGTTAGTAGTGATGATGGGAGGAGTGTTAGTGGTGATGGTGGGAGGAGTGTTAGTGGTGATGAGAGGAGTGTTAGTGATGATGGAAGGAGTGTTAGTAGTGATGGTGGGAGGAGTGTTAGTGATGATGGGAGGAGTGTTGGTGGGAGGAGTGTTAGTGATGATGGGTGGAGGTTAGTAGTGATGGTGGGAGGAGTGTTAGTGATGATGGGAGGAGTGTTGGTGGGAGGAGTGTTAGTGATGATGGGTGGAGGTTAGTAGTGATGGTGGGAGGAGTGTTAGTGATGATGTGAGGAGTGTTAGTAGTGATGATGTGAGGAGTGTTGTGATGTTGTGATGATGGGAGGAGTGACCTGCATCCACCACAGACAGATGACTCCATATTGTCATAACATCGAAGACAAAACAGCTCTCCTTCCTTCTCTTTACACTTCCCATTCAGAGCTTTGCTGCAGGAGGACAATAGTTATTCTCTCTCACACTTCCCCCCTACCCCTTTTTCTTACCCACATGTTTTACAGTTGAAGTGCTCAGGGTGTACCACCTGGAACTTGTAAACAATGTGGTCACCCTGAATGGGAAGGCTATAAGGATGAGGGGGAGAGGGAAGAGGGAGGGTGAGGGGGAGAGGGAAGAGGAAGGGTGAGGGAGAGAGGGAAGAGGGAGGTGGGTGAGGGGGAGAGGGAAGAGGGAGGTGGATGAGGGGGAGAGGGAAGAGGGAGGATGAGGGGGAGAGGGAAGAGGGAGGATGAGGGGGAGAGGGAAGAGGGAGGAGGATGAGGGGGAGAGGGAAGAGGGAGGTGGGTGAGGGGGAGAGGGAAGAGGGAGGAGGATGAGGGGGAGAGGGAAGAGGGAGGTGGATGAGGGGGAGAGGGAAGAGGGAGGTGGATGAGGGGGAGAGGGAAGAGGGAGGTGGATGAGGGGGAGAGGGAAGAGGGAGGTGGATGAGGGGGAGAGGGAAGGGGGGGGGAGAGGGACCAGACAGAGATATAATGGACATACACCATTAGTGTACAACATACCTGCATTTCATACAAAATTTCTTTGAGCCAGCTATGTAGCAGATAAAATGCATGAAGTGGCATCACTAAAGACGGCTGTGACCACCAACCTTTCACTTCAGCGTTGCACTTCTTGCAGAGTGGCCTAAAACACCATATTTGGTATGAACACAAGTACTCTGTACGTCATTATCTGTTCATACCACAGACACAACACTGCCCCCGCCTGGCACCCTGCCAACAAACATACACCGCGGCACTTGGTCCTTAATTCATACCTGCCTTGGTTTTTAACAAAACCAACATCAGCCAGTTCACAATGGCAGCTGACACATTTGAAGCAGGTGGGATGCCAACATTGGCTCATGGCGCGAATCACGCGACCTACAATAAACTCTCCTACGCACATTTCCCTGTTATGAAGCGTGTCACGTTATCACACTGTACACAAACCTACCGCATCCACTGCAGCACGGAGCAAAGAGAACGTGGAAGTCCTTCTCGCAATATTTTCTTCCCTCTTGCTACGAGCACACATATCAGCACATAAGATTCCCTCCAAGACACCCATATCTAAACCTTACCTCAAAGAATACACCATCTGGAAAAGGCTGAAAACACTGCACGCAACTGTTTGTGAAAGAGGTGGTCCAGCATAAGAGAAGTCTTAATGCACGCATTAGGGGCAACAATACTTTTAACACACTACAGAACGTCAAAAAAGACGTTTCATTATTTACAATCTATCGTTGTAGTGTTTGTCTTAGGAAGCAATGAGCTATTCATTTTAAAACATACAACCCGCGAACGTAACCCCCCGGGCAATACGTAAAATCACCCCTGGACAGGCGTCCAATTTGTCTACACCTCCCGGAACAGGCTTTGAAGTACAACCTGGACAAGCGTCTATTTGATTACACCTTCCCTGGACAAGCGTATGTTTTTACCTGCAAACCCCCCCCCCCCCCCCCCCCCCTCCCGGACAGGCATTTATACCAACACCCCCGGGACATATTTCCAAAACTCCCCTGGACATCCTCATGTTTAAGAACACCCCCCGTGGACACCATTTATTGTTGTCATCTGTAGGGGTGTAGGGCTAAATAATAGAATAGCCCAATAAGTAACTTTTAATGCAACATTCTCATTATAGAATAGCACATGGTGCCGAACAACCTACTCACACGAAGCATCCTTCATGCCAGATCTGTCCTCCAGAGTTTACAACGTTCTCTGAGCCCCCGAATGGATCTTGACAAAGCGTACACACCAGTCCGCTGAGATCCATGTTTGTTTATTGATGACGTATTCAACGGTTCTTGTAATTTTCCGTTGAATGCGACTATATATGCTCATTATGAAATTAGCTTACATCCTAGTCTGGGGACCAGATGATTATAATTATCATTGCTGATACGCTCGCTGCTTGATGATAGGAATGGAGAGGGAGGCATTATCAGCAAAAGGACTTTTCCCATGGCCACAGTATTGACATCACAATGTTGAAGGGATGCGTTTGCATTGCTTCCAACAGGTTGGGAAGAGTCTATGCAACACCAGATTAAACTATATGCACAAATATGACCATAGGAAAAGTACCTTCCATTTTTTTTTTTTGTTGATAATGTCTTCTCTTTCCATTTCCTATCATTAAGCAGTGCGTACATCGACAATGAAAAAAAACCTATACTGATAATTTCTACCATCGCTGCATCTAAACTACAAGTATTGTAGACAGTTTCTAACTCCCTGGAAGGAAAGGAAGGCTTCACACTTCACTGACTGGAGTAGCATAGGCTCTTTCCTTAACACCTGTTGGAAGCACTGCAAACACACAACGCCCTCCAGCAATGGCCCAATATCATTTTAGCTCCAGAATACATGGCTCCCCGCGGCTTGGGGAGCAGAGTTTGCTAAGAGCGTCACGTCCCTTTTTGTACTGGTTTTATGGGCATGTGGATAGCGGTGGTCAACATCACCGTATATGGATTTCGCCTGACCATAGATACTCTAACGTATCTATGGCCTAACTGACTGAGGGCAGTCATCTAGTCCCCAGCTAGGCTACTTGCATCTGGGCAGATATTATCTCGGATATGGGCATGTACATACATGTACATGTACATGTATATGATCACGATGATGATTACGATCAACGTCACGTGCTTCGTCGTGTTGCGCAATTGCAATGACCAGTATACAGATAATTTTGAAGGGAGCTGGCGGATCTCGCAAAAGCTTGGATCTGACAATTCCTGATGGTGCAGATGAAGCGACAGTAAAAGTCCAAGAAGATGCATTAGCGTTTGGCTTCACATACGTCCGCCAAAGGGCCAAAATGGATGGTGAACAAAGTATATCCGAGACCGACATAGCTTGCGAAGTGCCGGGAGAGCATGAACACACACAGCAGCAGACTGCCGCTGTACAGCAAGTCGGTACGCTATCTAAGGAGTATGCGGAACGCATCCAAGGCGACAAAGACCTGAATAGTAAAATGGACGATGTGATTGCCAGATGTACATCAACCATACAGGATGTCGATATAATTAAAACTCACCTCAGTGTGGTGTACCAAAAATTATCGGCAGGTCATAACGGTACGGTAAGATTACGTCAGACCTTAATCCATTACGTCAGACCTTAACCCATTCTGTGTGTTTTTTTTTTTTTTCTTTACAGATTAAATTATACTGCATGTACCCTTATTAGGGGTTGGGGGGGGGGGGGGGGTATTTGTACCATGTAAGATTGCAATTGATGTAGGGTAGGGTTAGTTCGGTAGTTGCTAGTTGTTAGTGTACTTGCACAGGAGTCACAGGTTTCGCACATATGAACACACCTACATCATACATCGTGTTTTGATCCTATGATGTCATTTTATCCAGGAGAGTTCAAGCTGGTTTATTTTGTTGGCTTCCTTGAATATGGATACCAGTTAATCAAGAAGTATGTTGCAAAAATGCGTACTGATGGAAAAGTTGGTGTGTTCATAGTATCTGTGGTCTGGGCACTCGTCTCTTATCTCTGGACTTCAGGCGTCATTACTACCCAACTGGTGAGAACAAGTATTGGGTCAGGGTGAAGCCAAGAAGTAAACACAAACATGTGACCTGCACTGATAGCAGTATGGTTGTTGAGGAGTAGGTCCCTCCCTTCCCCTCTCCTAGGCCCCTCCCTTCCCCTCTCCTAGGCCCCTCCCTTCCCCACTCCTAGGCCCCTCCCTTCCCCTCCCCTAGGCCCCTCCCTTCCCCTCTCCTAAGCCCCTCCCTTCCCCTCCCCTAGGCCCCTCCCTTCCCCTCCCCTAGGCCCCTCCCTTCCCCTCCCCTTGGCCCCTCCCTTCCCCACTCCTAGGCCCCTCCCTTCCCTTCTCCTAGGCCCCTCCCTTCCCCTCCCCTAGGCCTCCCTTCCCCACTCCTAGGCCCCTCCCTTAGGCCCCTCCCTTCCCCTCTCCTAGGCCCCTCCCTTCCCCTCTCCTAAGCCCCTCCCTTCCCCTCCCCTAGGCCCCTCCCTTCCCCTCCCCTTGGCCCCTCCCTTCCCCACTCCTAGGCCCCTCCCTTCCCTTCTCCTAGGCCCCTCCCTTCCCCTCCCCTAGGCCTCCCTTCCCCACTCCTAGGCCCCTCCCTTAGGCCCCTCCCTTCCCCTCCCCTAGGCCCCTCCCTCCCCCTTCCCTAGGCCCCTCCCTTAGGCCCCTCCCTTCCCCTCTCCTAGGCCCCTCCCTTCCCCTCCCCTAGGCCTCCCTTCCCCACTCCTAGGCCCCTCCCTTAGGCCCCTCCCTTCCCCTCCCCTAGGCCCCTCCCTCCCCCTTCCCTAGGCCCCTCCCTTAGGCCCCTCCCTTCCCCTCTCCTAGGCCCCTCCCTTCCCCCTCCTAATTAATTAGCACTTGGTTGCTTTGTCACTTGTGGTTTCTAATTATAATTATATACCTTATGTCATTAAATGTTTCTAATTATATCCTGTATTCTGTATTCCTATAAATGTAGCTCCTCATAGCTCCTCATAGCTCCTCATAGCTCCTCATAGCTCCTCATAGCTCCTCATAGCTCCTCATAGCTCCTCATAGCTCCTCATAACTCCTCATAGCTCCTCATAGCTCCTCATAGCTCCTCATAGCTCCTCATAGCTCCTCATAGCTCTTCATAACTCCTCATAGCTCCTCATAGCTCCTCATAGCTCCTCATAGCTCCTCATAGCTCCTCATAGCTCCTCATAGCTCCTCATAGCTCCTCATAACTCCTCATAGCTCCTCATAGCTCCTCATAGCTCCTCATAGCTCCTCATAGCTCCTCATAGCTCCTCATAGCTCCTCATAGCTCCTCATAACTCCTCATAGCTCCTCATAGCTCCTCATAGCTCCTCATAGCTCCTCATAGCTCCTCATAACTCCTCATAGGGTATCTTTCACTGACATGTGTAGACAGCTGCTGTATTGTACATTGTCACTTGGTGCTCCAACTATTTCTCTTTAGATGAAACGTTTGTCTGGTGATGACTATGGCTCCCTGTATGCAAGAGTAGTCTCAGGAGCTGTGGTAGTGGCTGGATTAGCCTACCGACATAAAATCATCGCTGCTGTTGTTGTAACATCTCTTGGACTTGGGATCGCGTACCAATACCTAAGGAGGAAGTAGACGTACATGTATTATGTGTATATTAGATGTCCCAATGAACCATCACGTGATTGGAATGTCTGCGTTTGTTGATCATTGTAATACTAGCACGATGTTTGGTGCGGTGGTTGGTACAGTGGTTGTGACGTTGTTCGCGTGCACTGTGGTGTTGGGAGATGACGCGCTGAGCAAGATTACAGTCCAAATGCCACAGCCAGACACTCCTGTTAAGGTACGTGTGCCATCACTTTACTAACATAATACGAACCGGGGGGTATTGTGTATGAACGTACGCTGAATTTATATTGGACACATCCTCTGGGTCCCTCCAGTCCTGTTTATGTTCCTACGCTCCAACTTATGGTCTATCAAGACGTTTTGTAAAATAGCTATCCTGCATTTATAAAGGGCTATGTTACTTTAGTTTGGTATCTAACGAAGGCGCATTTTAGGCCTATTTTTATGCAATGTCCGGTGTAGATGATATCTGGTGTTTTGATGCAGCACGTAGAGGGAGGGTGTGGTGGGTCGGTACATGATGCCAGGATGTGTCCACTCTCCGTTGTAGCACAATGATTACTGGTGCGTCGCTACGAAGCTACCCAGCACGGATAGTTACATTGGTTAGTGGGCGTAGTCAATTACAAGTTTTTCACTTTCTTAACTTTTCCTTCTCCCAATGCAGTGAAGTACGAACCTCTTGCCGACCCAAAGGTGGCGCACCACATGCTTCTCTATGGCTGCAGGAGACCTCATAAAAACAGCGGATCTTGGTACGTCCACAACGTGTGGGTAAGAGGGTTGTGATGGCTTCTCCCCCCCCCCCCCCCTCTTTCCCCAGGCCTTGTGGAGGTAATGATATCTGCTCAGATCAGTCTCGCTTCCTCTTTGCCTGGGCCAAGGGGGCTGAAGGAATATCTATGCCTGAAGGGGTGGGGTTTTTTGTTGGCCCTTCCTCTGACCAGTATGCTGTCCTACAGATACACTATGGACAACCTCCTGGTAAACCACACCTCTGTTCTGCCTCCCCCCCTCTCCTCCCCTCTCTCCTGTCACAGTGAAGCCACACACACTGATTTCTCTCTTTCCCCTATCTCTAGTGGACAATTCACATGTTACAGAAGCACTGACACTTCACCTTACCACAGCAAGGTTAGTTTGTCAGTGATTCATTTGTCCATTATCCACCTCATCCTCTTCCCCCTCCCTCCTTCCCACCTATACCTAAACATCTCCACAGGCAACCTCGTGTAGCTGGTATTTTCTTAATTGTTGGCTCTGATTCAATACCACCAAACCAACAAGGTAACATGATATGTCCACAGCTGTTACACAGCTGGTACATAGCTACATAGCTGATAATTGCAGACATGTTCCTCTAACCATCAGCATACACCATCAATAGTGGCTGCCGTTTCTCCGGCCCTAATTCAATACATCCATTTGCCTTCAGAACACATGCCCACTCCCTCTGTAGGTATATGTGATGTCATGTGACTGTCATGTGACGTTTGAGCATGCCACAGGCAAACAGATTGATGGCTATGTTATCAAAGATGGTCATTGGAACCTTATTGGAAGCCGAAGTCCTCAGGACCCACAGGTCTGGGCACCCGTATGCCTATGTTCCCCTCTGACCACACTCTCTTATACAGGCATTCTACCCAGTGAAGGATAAGAGCCTGAATATCTCTGTTAATGACTGGCTGGTATGTAGAGGGAGGTGTGGTCTTATGATGAGCCCCTCCCCCTCTGGTCCCCATGCAGGCTGGTAGGTGCATATACAATAGTGTTGGTCAAAAGGACGACATCAACATGGGGTAAGGATGGGGAGGAGAGGTAAGGATGGGGAGGAGAGGTAAGGAGGGGGAGGAGGGTAAGGATGGGGAAGAGAGGTAAGGATGGGGAGGAGGGTAAGGATGGGGAAGAGAGGTAAGGATGGGGAGGAGGGTAAGGATGGGGAAGAGAGGTAAGGAGGGGGAGGAGGGTAAGGATGGGGAGGTGGTGGTATACCACATTTCAGCATACCTTTTTGTTGGTACTAAACTTGCTCACATGTGTATGTTATGTTGACCGCACCCACCAGATCCACCAGTGAAGATGAGATGTGTAACTTCTACATTATGTATGACACAGCCAACAACGGACAGCAACTCACCAACAGTGTTTGCAGTCAACCTGCCCCCAATAACATCATCTTCCCTTCTGTCGTTCCCATCACTCCTATGCCAAATATGGACATGGGGGTGGAGCACCATCATGGTAGCCATGACAGCGCCTCTGGGGAGGATGGTGAGTATGAGTGCCCCAGGTACATTCCACCCAACATCCATTTGTGCCTTGTGGGCGGGGCAGTTCAGTCCAATATAACTGTCCCACTATCCACTGAGGGGCTTCCCCCAATGCCTCCTCTGGACAAAGCGCTCCTCCATGGCAACACAAGTGAAGTTGCTATGGCAACAGTCTTGCCATCTACAAACCTGCCATCACCCACAGTACCCTCCCTACCCCCATGGACTGGGGACCCTAGTTCAGGTTATTACCCACTGCATCCCTCTGTTGTGTCATGTCTAATGTTGTGTGCACACACACCCACCTGTACTGTTGTGTGCACACACACCCACCTGTACTGTTGTGTGCACACACACCCACCTGTACTGTTGTGTGCACACACACACACACACCTGTACTGTTGTGTGCACACACACACACACACACCTGTACTGTTGTGTGCACACACACACACACACACCTGTACTGTTGTGTGCACACACACACACACACACCTGTACTGTTGTGTGCACACACACACACACCTGTACTGTTGTGTGCACACACACACCCACGTGAATAAAGCCAACTATGACCTTAGTTCAAACTTTACTGACCTCATATATAGTTATCTCGTCCCCAGGCCAAACTACTTTTAAATTTAAAGTTTCGATGTTTTGTAATAACAATATTTATTCTCGGGGGCGTTCCCATCTATAACTCCCATAGCCATTGCAGTTTTGCAGCACATGTGGACCACAATTGGAACACATGCGTGTATATAAGTCAAGCGCTTGATGGTTCATGCCATACTTACAGCTAGAACAAGGCAAATATCTTTGATTCAAGATTGCCAAAAAGTATATTTATAGAATAAAGCAATATTGCATAGCAAGCATCTATGATAGTTGTTAAACAGGCACAGCACAATGCCAGAGTGGCAATGTAGATTTTAAAGAGTTATTAACCAAAATAGTAAGTAACTTAAATTTTGAATAGCACTTCTCCACATAATATTTCATCATCTTATGGCTTATGTAACCGCTCCGTGAGTACGTTATGTAAAGCACAAGGCAATGAAAGTGGAGAAGGGCTATTCAAATAGCATAGATCAAGTTGGTGTTTACTTACTATTTTGGTTAATAACTCTTTAAAATCTACGTTGCCACTCTGGCATTGTGCTGTGCCTGTTTAACAACTATCATAGATGCTTGTATGCAATATCGCTTTATTCTATAAATATACTTTTTGGCAATCTTGAATCAAAGATATTTGCCTTGTTCTAGCTGTAAGTATGGCATGAACCATCAAGCGCTTGACTTATATACACGCATGTGTTCCAATTGTGGTCCACATGTGCGGGTCTACGTACTACTGCAAAACTGCAATGGCTGTGGGAGTTATGGATGGGAACGCCCCCGAGAATAAATATTGTTATTACAAAACATCGAAACTTTAAATCCGCGTAATTCAAAAGTGGTTTGGCCTGGGGACGAGATAATTGAACTATATGTACAGGTATATGAAGTCAGTAGTTGAGTAAAGTTTGAACTACATTAGAGAAGGTCATAGTTTTTTTGTTTGACTAGACATGGCTTTACCCACCTGTAATGTGTGTGTGCCGTACTATAAACTGTTCCACCATAGGTACGAATGCCCCTCCCCCCATGTGGACAGGAGGCCTCACCCCCTCTGATGCCTGGCCTTACAGTGACCAGAAGAAAGCACTGGAGGCCAAGTTTGGCCAAATCTCGGCTGTTGCAGTGGGTGCAAATGGAACGGTCTATATTCTTCATAGGGGAAAGAGAGTTTGGGATGAAAGGTATGCCCCTCCCCCCCCTCTTTAGGACCACCTTATTCATCCTGCTGTCACACCTCCAGTTCATTCTCCACCAAGTACATGTTCAATTATATCTCTGATGGTCCCATCCCTGTCCCCACTGTGGTGGGGATTTCCCCTTCTGGAGAGGTGTTATCATCCTGGGGGGAGGGGTTCTTTTACCTCCCACACGGACTTACCATCGACCATGAAGGGAACTTCTGGATCACAGACGTTGCTATGCACCAGGTACTGTTGTGTTCTGTTGCTATGCACTATGTACTGTTGCTATGCACCAGATTGTTGCTATGCACCCAGTACTCCATATTCACACATGTCCATACATTAACACTTTGACCACACACAACACACACACACACACGCACGCACACACACACACACAAACACGCACGCACACGCGTGCACACACACACACACACACACACACACACACACACACACACACACACACTCCGTTTCTAAGGTGTTCAAATTCAGTCCGTCCAACCTCTTGAAGCCGGTGCTAACCAAAGGCACTCAGTTCACACCTGGATCTGGGCAGGACTACTTCTGCCAGCCAGCCGATGTGGCAGTAGAGATGTCAGGCATGTTCTACGTTGCCGATGGTTACTGCAACAGCAGAGTTGTACGCTTCACCAAAGATGGTGTGTGGGACATAGCCTGGAACGATCCTGTGGGGGAGGTGCCCATCCCCATCAGAGTGGCCCACAGTTTGGCCCTCTTAGAGGGGGAGAGGAAGCTGTTTCTGGCAGACAGGGAGAATGGCAGAATCCTTTCCTATGATACAGCCACTGGGGAGGGTCGTGTGTTCTCTAATGCCCTCGCATTTGGGGGAACCGTTTTTGCCATCTCCTTTTCTGCAAATGGAACATGGCCAATGGTTGCTGTGAATGGACATACAGATCATAATGTAGGGTTTACCATCAACCACAGAGGAGCTGTCGTAGCAACCTGGGAACCAGCTGGGGTGAGTCAGGGGACCTGATGACACATTATTCTACCTTTTCCCTCAATTTAGGGGTTTTCCCAGCCTCATGACATCGCTGTGTCCCATGTGTGTGTTGTGTATGTTGCTGAAATTGGTCCTAATTTGGTATGGGAGTTTCTCCCTGTCTTAGGTATGTTTGCTTAGTCATTCTTGTAGCAACATTTTACAGTAGCTCTCATACCAAAATGCAGCCAACACATCTACCCCTTCATCCCCAGAGCCACCCACTGATGATGGCCAGCCACAAGGAAGTGTGTCCATTAATGCTGTCACAAATGGTGATACATCCACCACAGAGAACGTGACTTCCTACAGTCTGGTCCTGTTTATAGTCATCTTTGCCTTCTCTGCAGTGGTCATTGTTGCCATGGTGACCGTCATCTGCTGCTTAGCTAATCAGCAGAGAATGGTGGGGGCGGGGCAGAGTGCCAAGAGCTCTCTCCAGACACTGCTCAAACCAAAGCACTCTGGTTTTACAAAACTCCAAACTTATGACTCAGCAAGTGAAGATGAGCTGCATGTTGTCTCCGTTGTGTAAATTTCGGCACTGTTCATAACTGAATTTTAATCATTTTTTAATGTGTAATTTTTGGTATGAATGAGTTGAAGTGATGACTAGTACCGAGAGAGGAGAGGGAAGGGAAGAAAGGTCAGTTTGTTATTTCTTAATAGAATACGTAGTACAGCACCAGATGCTCATTCTGAAATGTATATCTTATATAGAACTGTGAGCAGGTGTATAAAAACTGAATCTAATTAGCCTCGTCTCATGCAAGTTCACCATGTTATAATATATTCCCCTCAACACATTGAAAAAAATGAGCAGAGAGTGAGAGTGAGGACATAATGGTGTTTAGTGAGGCCAGCTCCAAGTTTTTGTATAGAAATTAGCCTAAGATTGCATCATCTCATACTTCTGGCCATTTTAACAAGTTTTTCACCACTATACCACACAGTCTTGTGCAGTCCTGCTGTGAAGATTCCTTTCACACTCTGACGCCAACTGCTGGCATACACAATTCTTGAAAGTGCCCTCTGGAGCCCACAACCATGCCTCAGGCCTTGTGCCACACAAGATGGCAGCCTATCTATGTAGCTATTCAGAGTCACGTGATCCTTAAGCACAAGCATGTCCTCATTCGTACTCGCTACAAATTCTACTAAATATTTCTTGTAGAGATCATGGAACTCTTTGACATAAGGTTTTACAAGGTTCCTCACTTTGTCCTTGTCTTCTCCAATGACCATGCGGAAGTCTCCTCTGTACGAGAGAGCCGCTATGTTCATGAACAGGCTTTCTTCAGAGAACGGTGTATCGGGACTGTTGTTTGCTGACAGTAGGGACGCGCATAAAGCTGCCGAAGACAAGTTTTGGCTGATGGCGTTCGACACTGCTCCGTTCATCCCCGTGCGCGCTCCGGCCGCTGGCTGGTCGTTCAGGATGACTACAGGCTTGTGCAGACGTCCCGCGACGTACAGCCATTTCCAGTTGCACAGGTCGTCCAACAGATCTTCTGTTGCTATGACGCCATATTTCAAAAGCTGCGAGTCCACAGTAACCAGTGTGTTATAGTAAACTCCCGCCGAGTATCGCTGAACTTTGCGTATTGCTCTTGGTCCGAAGTACCGCAAGAAGGAATAATGGTGAGGATTACGGGCCATATTCTCGTGGTGCCAAGATTGCGGGTCGTCCACAGCAAATATTAAATCCAGCATTTTCCCTTTAACTCGCCCATGCTGTTGATAAACTGCGGATCCATATGCGAATGCGAATTGAACTGGAGGAAAGGCTTTTCTCAAGGCTGTCTCGTATAACACATGTACAGGGTGTTGCATTGCTGCAGGTAACATCACGTGAATAGTTAATAATTTGTATAAAATAGTACGTTCTCTTCGCAATGGGCTATTTCATTATTTAGCCGTACACCCCTACAGATGACTATAAATGGTGTCCACGGGGGGTGTTCGTAAACATGAGGTTGTCCAGGCACAGATTGAGTACCTGGTACCGTCAGGTATTCAATGTATGGTCCAGGGGAGTTTTGGAAATATGTCCCGGGGGGTGGTGGTATAAATGCCTATCCCGGAGGGTCCGGGTTTGCAGGTAAAACATACGCTTGCCCAGGGCAGGTGTAATCAAATAGACGCTTGTCCAGGATGTACTTTAAAGGCTGTCCCGGGGGGTGTAGACAAAATGGACGCCTGTCCCAGGGGTGATTTTATCTATGATTTTACATATTGTCCCGTTACGTTCGCAATTATTGTATAATGGGATAGCCCAATACATGTATACTCACATATACGGCAGGCTGAACCTACGCCCAGCCATCCTCTCAGCCCTGAATATTAGCTTTTATTTGTCATATATAATAGTTCACGTATTCTCCAGTGTTATGTGTGTATGCCTTTAAAATAAAAAAATGTAAACAAATTAATGCTTCGTTATGGTAGCATTCATGTCTGTTCATGATAAAAGACTTCATTAAAGATGCAATTTGCTAGATCGAACTTTGATTTCATTTTCATCCTGCACATTTCCTATACTCAAGGCTACAACTTGAAAGCGTATGTGTGATCGGTAATAACTACATATTGTAATATGTTACACCTAATTGCTTCATGACATCATCCATTATGTCTGCAACCACCTGACTTTGATCAAGGGTCATGTGACTGCTCTCTGTCTTCAAAGCTTTCAGACACATGTGCACTTCTTCGGCCTCATACCTCATCCCAGAGCTATTTCTGAACACGGTAGGCTTATCAAGGGAGGGCAAGGGATACTCCAGTACGCCCATAGGGGTCTCCACTTTGGAAGGGCACCAGAAGGGAAAAGGCAGCTTAAGGGTCCCCTTTGTTCCCACGACGATTGCTTCTCGTGGGAGGTCCAGTCCAATAGAAGATGTTAGTTGAGCAACCCTCTCTCCTGAGTACTTCAATGTGATGGCTGCAAAATCATCCACCCCAGTGTCCGCAAGCCACCCTGAGGCATGTATGGACTCGGGACGGTCTCCGCCAAACACCATTGTCGCAAAGTTGATCACGTAAACGCCCACGTCCAGGACGGCTCCTCCCCCGAGGGAAGGGTCCGTAAGTCGTAAGCGTACCTTTTGTTCATCGTCTGTTGGTCGCTGAAATCCAAAATTGGCCGACACGTACTTCACTTGCCCGATCGCACCCTCATCGATCAGGGCCTTCAATTTCAAGATGGCGGGAAAAAATCTGGTCCATACGGCTTCCATCAGGAACACGCCCCCATCTCTGGCTGCTTTGATCAGAGTGGCCGTCTCTCTGCCGTTCATTGTCAGCGGTTTCTCACAAAGCACAGGCTTTTTTGCCTCCAACATTAGTAGGCTACACGTAAGGTGCGTTGGGTGAATGGTGGCCACGTACACAACGTCCACTTCGGTATCTCCGGCTAGGGCTTCGTATGAGCCATAAGCACGTGGGATGCGATGTTCCTGCGCAAATTTTGTAGCGGTATCAAGCGAACGTGAAGCAACGGCCACCACTTGGTGCTGGTCCTCTGGAAGAGATTGCAGTGCAAGGACGAAGTCGTGGGCTATATTTCCTGACCCACATATGCCCCAACGCAATGCCATTGTATATAAACAGTGCGTTATACTTCTAATTAGTGCACACGTTGTTAATACATTTTTGTTACCGCGCGGGTTTTACGCAACGACGGCTGACCAATAAACCTTGAGCTGATGGTGATGACCAGAATGCTGGATATACAGCACTCCGCTCATGATAGTATAATCTGTCTTTTTGAACTGCGCGTAGATGTATCTGATTTTTTCAAGGGAATTTTAACTGGTACCTAGCAAACGTCTTCGATTTCCTTCACTGTTGTGCCTTTCATACCTAGGGCTTGAATGAATTAATGCTTACTGCAAGGATCTAACAGTTGTGTTATCCACTTTTTAATAATACATTGTTTATTCAGAGATAATATATAGATCTGCGCTAAATATATAGGTCATTGTCGTTTCCTTCCCATACCCCCTTTCTAAACAACCTGTATTAGCAAGGTCGAAGTAAGGGGGGGGGGGGGGAGAGCCCCCCCTCCCCCCCAATAGTGACATAGGGGGCGCTCAGCCCCTCCTAACCAAACAACAGTACAATTTTTATTCTTCGTCCGCTAGATCGCTCGCGTATATACCGTTATCAATTTATATTATGACATCTAGAAAAGTCGCCATAGGATGGGGCCCCAGTAAATAATATTCATAAAGCTAGTTTTCCATCTGTATGAGTTTTCGTGATATATGGGGCAGTGCAAGAGAAATTCGGGCTTATGTAGGATTTTGAGAAAATTGCAAGACAACTAAAAGAAAGTAATGCTTTCCATTGAAATGTATGGCTAATTAAAAATTCAGCGCTTTGTAGCTCTATGATACACTGTCCAATTTTGGATGCGTAAGAGAACTGTTTTGTAGAGAGCGCTATCCTGTATCCAAAAACTGTTAAATTTGAAAACTTGAAAAAAATTGCAAAAGCCCAATTTTCTCTTGCACTAATTAGGGCATCGAAAGCTTCCGCGCTTTGCGCACACCTCCCGGTTCTTGCCCCTCCCTCCCCCCCCTCCCCCCCTCCTCGGAAATGATGAGCAGACGCCTATGTGCTCTGCTTGACAATGTGAAGCGAAGGCCCCGGTTAGCCTGCATGGCGTCATCGTGAAGGCGGTAATGTTGCAGACGGCTAACGGTGTCCCTATTGATTGTTAGCTGCATGCCAAATGCAAACAGTACTTGTGGTGCAATAATTCACCGGCTTACTGGGTCTGGGGTAATTCTTAGCCCCCGGCGGACGAAAGGAACAAACGCCCCCATTGAAATTCATGAATTTAAGTATCCTTGCTTTTGGAAGCCCCCCCCCCCCCCCCCCCCCCCAATTTTATATACCTTCCGCAGTCTCCCTGGAGTACCAGTAATATCTCACGTGACAAGCATGATCAATCTCTCGCACCCGCAGCACATTTTGGCCCGGGTACGAGATCAGATGTCAGGAACACGCCCCCATATCTCGATGTTTTGAGCGGCCGTCTCCTTACCGTTCATTGTAAGCAGTTGCACAGGCTTCTCATATGGGAAGCTATTAATACCAGCTGTACTAATTACATCATAACGCAAAGTATGAACATTACATTTGCATGTTTTAAAACACATACTACTGAGCTAAAATATACTATGAATAGCACTGTATGGCCATTCACCTGTCAAACATGTATGGAGTGCACACACAAAACAGACAAGGGAAATATTGGGCATCTTTTGGTCCAATCACGAATATTTGTTTAGGTACTTCTTTTCTGCGGTGCGAATTGAAGATATAGCAGCCATGAGCTTCAGTTCAGGCTGATAGAGAGAGGAAGGAACAAGTCGTAGATTGCCATGACAACTTCACGTCGCCCCCCCTCCCATACCCGCCCCACATACATGCTTCTTTGCAGCATCTTCCAATGGCTTCTCATAGGTGACACACAAGTGATAGACAGCAGCAAGGTCTCGAGAACCATCTGATTGTAACTCTACATGAGTCACATCTGACCCTTCCTAAAAGACCGAGTGGGTTACCTCATTGTACAAAACATTGTGAAACAGTGATGCTACCTCAAAGAAACAGATCCAGTATGGTACTTCTTACCATCACATTCCCTCCTCACCCACCATCACATTCCCTCCTCACCCACCATCACATTCCCTCCTCACCCACCATCACATTCCCTCCTCACCCACCATCACATTCCCTCCTCACCCACCCACATTCCCTCCTCACCCACCATCACATTCCCTCCTCACCCACCATCACATTCCCTCCTCACCCACCATCACATTCCCTCCTCACCCACCATCACATTCCCTCCTCACATACCCCCCATATTCCCTTACCTTCACACTAGATAGGTCGTTTACAAACTGCTTCATCTTTATAAGGTTCTTCTGTATGAAAGGGTTTAGCACTGTCATGAAAGGTTCTTTGGCTTTGAACTCCACCAGGTTTGCAAGATTCTGCATCCCCTTGGCGATGAGTTTGAGTGTTCGCTCAGCATTGGGTGATGGGGGTGCTATAAATAGAAATACAATTGGGGGTGGTGGTGGGTGGGGATGGTGATGGTGGTGATGGCAGTACTACATTTAGATACTTCATACGTCACATGACCATTGTCACATGTCACATAACCACTATGCATATATCATGTGACCCACCCCTCTCATCACGTACCAGTCACAAGGTTGAAGATCTGAGGCTTCAACATCGCTGGACAGATGAATCTCAGGAATAGGAAGCCACTGAAAGGATCACAGTGGTTATTAACTGTGTTCACCAAGGATCACAGTGGTTATTAACTGTGTTCACCAAGGATCACAGTGGTTATTAACTGTGTTCACCAAGGATCACAGTGGTTATTAACTGTGTTCACCAAGGATCACAGTGGTTATTAACTGTGTTCACCAAGGATCACAGTGGTTATTAACTGTGTTCACCAAGGATCAGTGGTTATTAACTGTGTTCACCAAGGATCACAGTGGTTATTAACTGTGTTCACCAAGGATCAGTGGTTATTAACTGAGCACATACACCAGTGATGCTGGTACAGATCAACCTAACCTTAACCCAATCAATTAACCCCACACAGCCCCACCCCCAACCCCACACAGCCCCACCCCCAACCCCACACAGCCCCACCCCCATACCTAACAGCTCTTGTTCTCACTGTACCATCTGTTGGCCATTTCTTCACTACTTCTTCCTGCAAGTGTTTGAACACCTGCCGCAAAGCCCTGAAGGCGTGTAGTGTTTGAATGAATACACACACCTGTGTGCTCTCCCACAATGATACCTGATGCATGCATGTACACAATCCCCTCCCCTCCCCTCCCCCTCCCCTCCCACTTACATAGGACACAGGGTTGCTGAGGAGTATATGGCATTAAGAATGTTGGCTAGGTGTGTTTGGAGCCTTTCAGAGTTTTGCATCAAATCGGTTCCCTTGGGAAGGTTGCTAGGGTTAAGCTGTACATGTGTATGTGCAAAGGAGGAGAAATACACCTTATTAATGCCCACCCTGATATGCTCAAAAAGTAGCACGACCACCCCCCCTAGCATACCTCACACACATCCTGTGACTGTACTATGTGCTCAATGGGAACCTTGAGGATAGAGTGAAGGTAGTCTATACCTGTCAGCTTCATGAACTGGTCCATCAACATAGTGGGAAGAGTACTTGCCCGAAACAGTGTAGAAATATCTGCATAGTAATGACATTTGTCTGAATTCAAGAACCAATTGAATTACACCAATATCAAGATAATCTGGTTATTGGTTAGTTAATTAAACACCTTCAACCTTTGGTACCATCCACCCCATCATGGGATACCTTCAGACTCCACAGCCTTGCCCAGGCATGCTGCGAGGATGGGGATGACCCTGTCATTACGACAGAAGATGTGGATAAGTGTTGAAGCCAGCTCAGCGTGGTGGTCTTTGCACACTTGGGCCAATGTTTCAATGGCAGTAAGGTTATCAGATAGCAGCAGCTAAGAGAAGGCATAATGACAATGTGTCATTTTATCCCATGCAACCATATTGACTGGCTTCCTACCTCTTTCAACTGCTTGTATTCCTCATATGGAAGAATGACTTCATGCTAGGAGCGTGTGTGTGTGTGCATGTGTGTGTGTGTATGTGTGTGTATGTATGTGTGTGTGTATGTGTATGTGTGTGTGTGTGTGTGTGGTTGTAATTTTTTATAACCCATAAAAGAACAGGTTGCAATAATGAATATGCTAACCTTAAATCTGGCAGCCAATCGTATTGAGCCCCGGGATACTTTGGTGGTTCCAACAAGCAGCTGATGCCATTGGTCGTCTTGCTGCCCATTGGGTAGGTCTGTAAGGTGGACTGTCACCCGACCTAGGATCGAAAATAAGAGAAATATGACCACTGGACCACCACCTAATCCCTCCACTGGCCCACTACCTAATCCCTCCACTGGCCCACCACCTAATCCCTCCACTGGCCCACCACCTAATCCCTCCACTGGCCTACCACCTAATCCCTCCACTGGCCTACCACCTAATCCCTCCACTGGCCCACCACCTAATCCCTCCACTGGCCCACCACCTAATCCCTCCACTGGCCCACCACCTAATCCCTCCACTGGCCCACCACCTAATCCATCCACTGGCCCACCACCTAATCCCTCCACTGGCCTACCACCTAATCCCTCCACTGGCCCACCACCTAATCCCTCCACTGGCCCACCACCTAATCCCTCCACTGGCCTACCACCTAATCCCTCCACTGGCCCACCACCTAATCCCTCCACTGGCCCACCACCTAATCCCTCCACTGGCCCACCACCTAATCCCTCCACTGGCCCGCCACCTAATCCATCCACTGGCCCACCACCTAATCCCTCCACTGGCCCACCACCTAATCCCTCCACTGGCCCACCACCTAATCCCTCCACTGGCCCACCACCTAATCCCTCCACTGGCCCACCACCTAATCCCTCCACTGGCCCACCACCTAATCCCTCCACTGGCCCACCACCTAATCCCTCCACTGGCCCACCACCATTCCTTACCCAGTGGGGTGTCCTTCAAGAGAGTGAATCGTTTTCCTTTGGAGGATGCCTCCACTTCCACACTGAATGTTTCTGCATAAGGAGGGAGGGCTCTGAAGAGAGGAGGAGAGGGGGAGGGGGGGAGGGGGGAGGGGGAGAGAGGAGAGGAGAGGAAGGACGTATTTGTCACCTCCTAATACCATTTCATATGCAAATCACATGACAATGTTACATACCATCCCTTACATCACATGACAATGTCACACCACTTACTCAAACTGATAGCTTTCATCAAAGACGCAGGGAGTGTCTTGTTCCACCTTGGTCCTGGCCACACACACACCATCAATGCTCACCAGACAACACACATTGGAGGCAGGCTTGGCTAGCTTGCAGTCCTGTATGGACAGGGCAAGAGACCTTATCTGCTGGACCTCAGCACAGCCGGTCGGAAACACATCATCTGCACCCATACACTTCCTCAGTGTCTGCAGCCAAGACTGGGGAGGAGGGAAACAAGGTTATGACAATGTATGTGTGTACACACACATGATCAAACCACATTTAGTGTTCTGAAGACTAAAAACTAAAACTACCAACTATTCGTTCTAATAAGCCCCATCTTTCTTACCCATCATGCTGTAAACACACACAAATGACATTAGTCCTTACCTCGGCAGCAGTAGCAGTTTCAGCACACATGTAGTGCAAGTACTGCTCATTGAGGTAATGTAGTCTGAGCACAAAGCAATCATTCCTGCACACACACACACACACACACACACACACACACACACACACAATTATTATCTTTTCCCATGATATCGGGAAACACCATACCTTCCATACAGACTAGGGTGAGCCATGTATACTTTGCACTGCTTCAAATCCAGCAATCCTTTAGCTCTGTGGCTCTATAGAGGCATGTGCGAACACTTCCATGAGATCCCAAACACACATGATCATACACCCAATAACACCATGACACCCAATAACACCATGACACCCAATAACACCATGACACCCAATAACACCATGACACCCAATAACACCATGACACCCAATAACACCATGACACCCAATAACACCATGACACCCAATAACACCATGACACCCAATAACGCCATGACACCCAATAACACCATGGCACCCTGAACACCCATGACACCCAATAACACCATGACTCTCTACAACACAATTAACACCCATGACACCATACAAATGTGGCAGGAGGGCTGAGTAACCCATCACTGCCACACCCCAAAGAGGCACATGAGGGGGTGGGGCTAGACTCCATTCTCACATTCTCATGTTCATAGAAGAGTAATTTATGTTCATCAAATTTCAGCACAAAGTAGAAACCCTTCCATTGTCCAGGCACAGGGTACTTCTTTCCTGTTAGGGGAAGGAAGAACACACCCACTAACACAATGTACACACACCCACTAGCACATATGAACAAATTAATTTGGGGAGGTATGTTAAAATTAGCATCGCCACTAACACCTAGAAGCATTGTAGTTATTAAAACACAACAAAGCAGTTATCAGAACATGACAGCAGAGCTCTGACATACCTTTCTTAAGAAGAAGCAATCCTGTCTTGTCTCCTGTAGAACTGGTTTGCACATGAGACTGGTTCTTGTTGACATCTGGTTGCCGTGGTAGCAATGGAGAAGCTTTTGGAAGAGACCTCTTGAAGTGAAAAGATATGAGAAAGAGTTAGCGGTACCATTGATCACTAAAAACATACATGTTTGTCGAAGTAAGGGACAGGTTCATCCAGCTTCAACCCTTCAAGGATGTCTTCCTTACGGTATCTTGATATGACATCATCAAGGCTGGAAGAGATGGGTATCACACCCTGCTACAGGTACACACCACAAGGCTGGAGCCCCTCCCACATGTCATCTAGCCCCTCCCACATGTCATCTAGCCCCTCCCACATGTCATCAAGCCCCTCCCTCTGCTGGAATATATCATTCTGACTTGCCAGTTAAACTGCCTTCCTCCAAAGAGGAAGTACCCGCTAACATCTTTCTGGATCAGAAATCTTTGCACTTTGTCCGGTGTTCTGGTCATGAGGGTGGGGTGACATAAGTCTATCGTAATTTGACATGCACATCTGAACATCTACATGTGTCATGTGCCAATCACCTGAACATCAACATGTGTCATGTGCCAATCACCTGAACATCAACATGTGTCATGTGCCAATCACCTGAACATCAACATGTGTCATGTGCCAATCACCTGAACATCAACATGTGTCATGTGCCAATCACCTGAACATCAACGTGTGTCATGTGCCAATCACCTGAACATCAACGTGTGTCATGTGCCAATCACCTGAACATCAACGTGTGTCATGTGCCAATCACCTGAACATCAACATGCGTCATGTGCCAATCACCTGAACATCAACGTGTGTCATGTGCCAATCACCTGAACATCAACGTGTGTCATGTGCCAATCACCTGAACATCAACGTGTGTCATGTGCCGATCACCTGAACATCAACATGTGTCATGTGCCGATCACCTGAACATCAACATGTGTCATGTGCCAATCACCAGAACATCAACATGTGTCATGTGCCAATCACCTGAACATCAACATGTGTCATGTGCCAATCACCTGAACATCAACATGTGTCATGTGCCAATCACCTGAACATCAACGTGTGTCATGTGCCAATCACCTGAACATCAACGTGTGTCATGTGCCGATCACCTGAACATCAACATGTGTCATGTGCCGATCACCTGAACATCAACATGTGTCATGTGCCAATCACCAGAACATCAACATGTGTCATGTGCCAATCACCTGAACATCAACATGTGTCATGTGCCAATCACCTGAACATCAACATGTGTCATGTGCCAATCACCTGAACATCAACATGTGTCACGTGCCAATCACCTGAACATCAACATGTGTCATGTGCCAATCACCTGAACATCAACATGTGTCATGTGCCAATCACCTGAACATCAACATGTTGTGTCATGTGCCAATCACCTGAACATCAACATGTGTCATGTACTATGCATGCCAACATAACTGACCTCACTGCCAAAGAGTACCGCCCTGTTTCTGAAGGACGTATAAGGAATGTTCCCACCCTGTTGGCTGCACAAGAGGGAGGAAGTGCAAGAATGACTAAGGAGAGCGAGGAGGGAAGGAGGAGGGAGAGAGGAGGGAGGGAGGAAGGGGGAGGAAAGGAGGGGAGGGGGGAGGGAAGGGAGGAAGGGGGGGAGGGGAGGGAGGGAGGGGGAGGAAAGGAGGGGAGGGGGAGGGACGGGAGGAAGGGGGAGGAAAGGAGGGGAGGGGGGAGGGAGGAGAGAATTGCTCACTTGTCATCAACAGATCCATAGCACCTTCCTTGGAGATGGTAGGGTGGAACCATGGTTTTCCGAGGTTAACATCCTGATCAGTCTGAAGGACAAGGGCAATGACCAAAGGTGTGGGAAGCAAATTGGCAAGGGAAGGAGGTATTAGTAAACCCCAGTAAACCCTTGCAGTCCCCTCCATTCATAACTGGCGAAAACTACATTAATCAAAACCATCAAGAACAGTTGAATACCGAGACCACACTAATCAAGACAACTCCTGCAGATCAATCATAAAACCTTACCACATCCTCCATGATAGCAAGAGGGATCAGGCCGTTATCACCTGTACGCTGTGATCTGCCCCACCCCCATACATCAGTGAGTCGTGTAAGGAGCAGAAAAACATCACCAGCTTCGATACTAGTGTGGGAATGTGCAAGGTGTGAGATGATGAGCTACAACTACAATTAGGCAGCAACATATATGCTAAATATAGCTTATACAACAATAACTATTTAGTCATATGATGCTAAATATAGCCAACAGCAACAGCGATTAAGTCACATGGCCTACATGAATGATGCTAAATGTAGCAAAGAAGTGGAAATTATCACTATAAAACACCATTCTGTCCAAGGTCCTCCTAAGGTCTTAAGGTCCCAGGGTGGTCCTCCTAAATTAGGAGGACCATGGGACCTTAGGAGGACCATGGGACCTTAGGAGGACCACCCTGGGACCTTAGGAGGACCACCCTGGGACCTTAGGAGGACCACCCTGGGACCTTAGGAGGACCACCCTGGGACCTTAGGAGGACCACCCTGGGACCTTAGGAGGACCACCCTGGGACCTTAGGAGGACCACCCTGGGACCTTAGGAGGACCACCCTGGGACCTTAGGAGGACCACCCTGGGACCTTAGGAGGACCACCCTGGGACCTTAGGAGGACCACCCTGGGACCTTAGGAGGACCACCCTGGGACCTTAGGAGGACCACCCTGGGACCTTAGGAGGACCACCCTGGGACCTTAGGAGGACCACCCTGGGACCTTAGGAGGACCACCCTGGGACCTTAGGAGGACCACCCTGGGACCTTAGGAGGACCACCCTGGGACCTTAGGAGGACCACCCTGGGACCTTAGGAGGACCACCCTGGGACCTTAGGACTTTAGGAGGACCCTGGGACCTTAGGAGGACCATGGGACCTTAGGGTTCTGGGATCCTAGTCAAGCAGAGTGGAGAGATTTAAAATGGCACACAGCTAGGAAGGGAGAAGAGGCTGACATGGCAGCCAGCTAGCTGACATCATTACATAAGAACAAGCTCCAAGCCAACAAACAAAAGTGACCTTGGCATCAAGTGAATGTCAGCCAATATCTCTCGTTGGACTGATGTCCTTCACAAAAAGTGTCTCCCTTGACAACAAGTATCTCCTTTGACCACACAATGATATATTCACATGTTACTACTCAATCTCATACCACCTGCTCTCTTATACCACCTGCTCTATCTTATACCACCTGCTCTCTTATACCACCTGCTCTATCTTATACCACCTGCTCTCTTATACCACCTGCTCTCTTATACCACCTGCTCTCTTATACCGCCTGCTCAATCTTATACCACCTGCTCTTATACCACCTGCTCAATCTTATACCACCTGCTCTCTTATACCACCTGCTCTCTTATACCACCTGCTCAATCTTATACCACCTGCTCAATCTTATACCACCTGCTCTATTTTATACCACCTGCTCTTCTGTGGTTCCTTCCCCCTATGTAACACCATCAGTTTAGTTAACAGCTTTGAAGGAGGAAATTGTAAACAGTATTGACGTAAAAACAAAATCCAAGAAACATACACCCAGGAAAAGCCTACACACAAAAAAAACCACAAGCCAGGAAATAATAACCAGTAACCCCTTCACTCCTACATCTATGTCCAGTAACCCCTTCACTCCTACATCTATGTCCAGTAACCCCTTCACTCCTACATATATCTCCAGTAACCCCTTCACTACTGCAAATAACCTTTCACTCTTTAGTCTTCTGGTGCAAACAATCAAACAAAAAGACACTATGATGTACTATAAGCTTACCACCTCATACGCACATACATACAGACAGACACACATACAAACACACACACACACACACACACACACACACTTATTCACTTAACCTCTTACACACAGCTGACACCATATTCCCAGAGGAATCAGTATGTGTTATGAATAACCTTTGTGGCCCATGTGTGCTACATGTACCACATGAACAAAGCCACAACATCTCCAACCACATCCCACCTGGGAAGGTTACAAAAACAACATCACACTGGCCATGCACACACACACAGACACACACACATTATACATATATACACGCACACACACACACACACACACACCACCTACGAGAGCTCATCTGTGTCTGGAGTCTTGGTGTATGTATCAGTTGCCTTCAGCTGCACATGCAGAGGCACTGGCTATCAAGGTGATGGGTGGAAACTCACGTCAATATTATTTGGCAACACAAATGAGTGTGTTGAATGTGTGTGTGTGTGGATGGGTATTGTGCAGGGGAGGTGTGTGTGCAGGGGAGGTTTGTGTGCAGGGGAGGTTTGTGTGTATGCAGGGTATGTGTGTGCAGGGGAGGTGTGTGTGCATGGGAGGTGTGTGGATGGGTATTGTGCAGGGGAGGTATGTGTGCAGGGGAGGTGTGTGTGTGTGGGGATGTGCACATGTACATGGTGTGGTTTCATATATCCAAGTTAGTCACTACCTTTGGGGGTAACACTGGGACATAGAGGGATTCGTTCTCCAATATGCAAGAATTGTTGGAGTAGAAACCAACTAGGTCACCAAGGGAGTAGAATTGTCTCCCACCAATGTAGAAGTCTCCACAGTGAGAATGTATCTTGAAATGGTGGACTGCTCTACTGGCACTCAGGTAGGAGATTGCATAGTCACCAGGATGGGCCTCGCTCTCCCTTATTAGGTAACTTCCCGCCATACCCATAGCCTCCAGCCTGTTCACAGCCACCTGACGGCTTATGCCACCGTGAAACCACCTGCAGCGTGTGGTGAGCGAAACGTGCGGGTAAATGTGTCCGAAGGCCGAGGTGTAAAAACGCCACAGAGCAGAGTTGAAGTACCTAAAAGCTATCGACCGTCACTAAGGCTTTCTGCGGCGACAGCTATAATTTGCGCGCCTTAAAGTTTGTACAAGGTCAGATCTCGGTGTACAGGGTGAGGTCATCTCTTGGTCAAAACATGCACTCGCACACAACAATCATCCATGCTGCACATGCACTCACGATTCGGGAGGGGGAGCGGACAGATCGATGCTAGCATCTTCGTCCGCCAGCTCATCATCATCATCTTCCTCGTCTCTGAAGTAAGCATAGTCAGGGGGTTGTGTGTGGTTATCCAGCCGAAGGTAAATAGGTTCTGGAAACTCCGTGTCGTCCGTTTCATCGTTCATCATCAAACCCGACGCCATCTTTTTACGGTGTGACGTCACACAATCATATAATATTGTATTACAACACGGAAAATCATTTTTTAAAAAACAACAAAAGCCAAAAGAATACAAAAAGCTATGCGTGTGCACCGACGTTGAGTCTCTTGTGTTCGGCCCCTCGTATGGTGAGCCTATGTCTAGTGTAATGGGCGATGCATTCAGAGACTGTAGGAAATGCACTGCTGAACTGGCCCAAGACATATCCTTTGTCAGCCAGTTCAATCCGAAGATGAATGTAGCCAGTGCCATTCGGACTCTTATCACTGTGAGAGTGTATATGCAGGCAATGATGTGAGCAAAAACCTAAATAGCACACCTTCTCACCTTACATCAGCAAACAACACATTTAATCCCATTCTTAGCAGCTTAATCAGATTACATTGTACATAACCCCCTCCCTCTCCCATATCTACCCAGCGCACATTATAGTGGGGGGGGGGGATCTCAATTCATACGTTAGAGAAGTGGTGGCTACACATAAAGGAAACGTAACAGCAAAGGTTACTGCACACAGAGTACACACAAATGCATATGGTTTCCTTGTCACACCATGAAGCTATGAATACTTAGGACAGAGAGCCTCCTCCCCCCCCTCCCTCCACTGTGCTATGACAATGGAGTCTACAAAGAAGGCACTGTTATCACAAGGCATCATGGTCATGTGCTTCATATACAGCCAGCCTAGCAGGCAGGGCATCCCCTCCCCATGTATGCAGAGGTGTAAATTCACCAGCCCACATTTGATCCATCAACCACCACCACCACCACCACCACCACCACCACCACCACCACCACCACCGCCACCACCACCACCACCACCACCACCACCACCACTACCACCACTACCACCACCACCACCATCTGGGACCCTGGAGAAAATTATGGGTTTCCTACAAATAACATTGAGTATAGTTTGTGCTTGTAACAAATATTACAATACCACAGGGTTTCAGGTGTTTGGACATAACTGACCAATCAAATCACGTATCACTAATAACGTACATAGATAAAACAAAACATTTCACATTTTAAAAATGATGTAACACATAAAACATATCACAAGACACAATGATATATTATCTCTGGCTGTGCTCAACTGCCATGGTTTAAAAAAAAATTATATAAATATTTCCATTTCACTCTAACGGAGGTTGGTATTTGATGAGTGTAAACATACACACATATTATCGCTTTTGGTATCTTTTGAACCCGAAACCCTGGGTATTTGTAAACTATTGTACTAAACCCTGGAACCCCTAAAATTGTACTGTGTTTGTCCTGAGCACCATACCTTACCACCACCATATATTAACATCATATTAACCCCATCACCACCACCACCATCAGTTAACATCATCCACACATGGTATTATACCAAAGTTGCCAGCTTACCGTATTGAAAGTGAATAGTCAGTTCGACAGCTTTCACTGTTACGAACCACAAAACTGAAGTCAGGCTGGTTCTCAAGGAATTTCTCAGCATCCAATCGTGAGATTGTAGGCTTGTACCACCTGTTAGCAAAAGTAAGATGATAAATAAATGCACAATGAAACACATACCACATGCATGCACAGGGACACACATACATACACATACACACCACATGCATGCACAGGAACACACATACATACACACACACACACACCATATGCATGCACAGGGACACACATACATACACACACACACCATATGCACACCAGATTCATCACGGGCTCATCAATTGCACAGTATCTTACATGCATTATAACCAAGACCAAGGGACCCCACCCCTCGCTGAAGGACCCTCCAACAGAAGGACCCCCCCAACCTTAGTGTTCCCAACCTTAGTGTAACAGAAGGACCCCAACCTTAGTGTAACAGAAGGACCCCAACCTTAGTGTAACAGAAGGACCTCAACCTTAGTGTAACAGAAGGACCCCAACCTTAGTGTAACAGAAGGACCCCAACCTTAGTGTAACAGGACCCAAACCTTAGTGTAACAGAAGGACCCCAACCTTAGTGTAACAGAAGGACCTCAACCTTAGTGTAACAGAAGGACCCCAACCTTAGTGTAACAGGACCCAAACCTTAGTGTAACAGAAGGACCCCAACCTTAGTGTAACAGAAGGACCCCAACCTTAGTGTAACAGGACCCAAACCTTAGTGTAACAGAAGGACCCCAACCTTAGTGTAACAGAAGGACCTCAACCTTAGTGTAACAGAAGGACCCCAACCTTAGTGTAACAGAAGGACCCCAACCTTAGTGTAACAGAAGGACCTCAACCTTAGTGTAACAGAAGGACCCCAACCTTAGTGTAACAGAAGGACCTCAACCTTAGTGTAACAGAAGGACCCCAACCTTAGTGTAACAGAAGGACCCCAACCTTAGTGTAACAGCCAACCTTACAGGGTCAGCCAACAACACCCTGTAAGCCATACCCATCACACCTTCTATATCCCATTTACTACAAAAACATCACCACACACACACACACTCACTCACACACTCACACGCATACACACAATTACACACACACGCACACACACGTACACACACACACACACACACACATACACACACACACACACACACACACACACACACACACACACACACACACACACATACACACACACAATCAGGAAAAGGTCCCTCCACATCAAAAGTACTACCTGGTCTACAGAGGAAATGACAGCTGCATGTCATCCCAAGGGTACAAAAATGTACTTTGGGTGTGTGTTATCACATGACTTACGGCTGCTCTTCCAGCGGCAGGTGAGTTTGAACACCTCCAGGAGAGGGGCTTGGTCGCCTGGCCACAGGGATTGGAGGGGCAGGAAGGGGTCTGGAGTGGTGACTGCGAACTGTTGGCAGGTCGTTGGAAAAGGTATGACGCTGGTCAAAGTGACTTCCCGCGATGCTCCCCAGAGATCCCACTGGTGAGCTGGTCTCACTACCAATGCTATGTTTGCTTATCGAGTCATCGGGGGTGGGGGTGCGACACATTTTCCTCTCTGACTTTTTCTGGTCCATGGGAGGGGATACCTTGTCCCTGGGAACCACTGGGAGGTCTTGCTGACGGGGCTTCTGAAGCAGTCGATGATGAAGAAGGTTAATTTCCTTCTGCTTTTTATCCCACGGTATGTCATAGTCTCCAGACGGAAGGGAAGAAGGAGCGAACGAACCTTTGTTACGCTGGTCTACTGTTGCACGGTCGATGGTTCCTGGCGGGGACGCAAGGGGCAGCGTGCTGATGGGGTTCACATCCAGGCTCCCAGGAAACAGGTGGGCTCGTGGTGGTTTGGGCGGTCGCGGGTTGGAGTTAGCGGGGGTTTCGTAGTGGTGATTAAGAGGCACGGATACATCGACGCGAGGGTGTATGTCGTGGAGGGAGGACTGGCGGGCAATGGACGCTTCCTCCTCAGACCCCTCTTGGTTCGGAGCGGGAGCATGTCGTAGTTGGGCCTGTTCCCGCTCCTTCAAAACCTGGTTCCAGGGCGTACTGTATTCTGATGTATCCATAACCTGTCCGATTGATCGAGATCTATTGTGGCCCTTATTTCGTATTTGGGACTGTATCTCATCTTGTACCTGTTGGCGCTTCACGGCTCCCACGGTAAAACGCTGATTGGTGGGGCGATGTACAGGAACATCGCTGTATGCGTCGCTCATACAAGTAGCATGAATTCCACCATTTTCCTTCTTCTCTGGCGGCTTAGTATTGACCTGCTTTTCGGCTTCGTCTGCTGCCTTTAGATAATCGCTGGGCTTACAATAGGTTACGTTTTCAAGCTCTTCGCTTCGGGGTCTCGGGAGAGGCGAGTCCTTCATGCCGTTGTATGGAGACGCGCTCATGTTACTAGCGCTGAACGTCCTGCTGGGCTGAGGAGGTTGCTCCTCTTCGCTCTCCTCTCGGGTTTGTTTTGGTGAAAGAATCCTGCGTAGGATGGACATCGTGTCGCCGCACACTCCAACGAGTCAATTGACAAACAAAATTATTGAACCACGGGTATACTTAACACGCACTCACATACAATACAACTGCTAGCCGTATATGATATGGATTCCTTTTTTAGTCTTATTCGAATTACAAAAAATGCAAATCAGGAAGTGGTGGTCTATGGCAACTATCTCATTTTTCTGAACGCTTCCACTCCCATATTGTTCCACTCATCACGCGTGACCAAAACGTTTGAGAACGAATCAAGGGTGGCCAATACGCAGCCACCCATAAAGGCAGCATGGTTGCTGTGTTCACCAACATGGACTTGCACCTGTGCAGTGCTGGGTGCAAGCAATCTTAGCTCAGCTTCAAGCCGCTCCTTCAGACCCCTCAGACGACTCGTTCCCCCACTAAGGTAGATGCTCCTTAACATCCCCCTACGTTGGTCAATAGGACATGCTTGCACAGACTCCCACAGCAACTCATGCAAGCCACGAACATCCTTCCCCCACAAGCTGGGATTCAGAAGCCCTTCAGGTGCCTTAAATAGTGCACTGTCCAGGGCTATGACCTTCCTGTGGTCTGGGAGGTGAAACCGATCCACGTCAAAGGCCTGTGTGTAAGCAGCCACATTGGCATCACACCTTTCGAGATCTTCAGCATAGTTCTGGGAGACGTAACACATAGATTCTTTGATCAACCGTGTGATGTAGGCTTCTGTTTCTGAGAAGTACCTTACCCCCTTGGTTGTGATCAGCTTGGACAGATGCTCTGTTATCGCATTACCTCCGAATGGTAATCGATACACACCAGACTCAACGATGAATCCATCCTGCATGGGGACAATGTCTATGTGGTCACCAATGTCCACCAGGACACCTGATGTAGTATTGTAGGAGTATAGAGAGAGAAGGGCTTGGTCCTGGAAACACAGGGCCATAATGCCCACAGTATCAAACAGCATTTCAGCGAGGGCGTGCTTGTCCTTATCAGAGGCAGTCAAGGGAAGCGTCATAACCAGGTGTGTGTTTCCTGCCTCTGCGTTCAACTGCGTGAGAACGTAACGGACAATGTATGCGATGGAAGGTAGGTTGGCATCTCGTTTGTCCATACGCAGCGCTGTTCTTCTAGGATAGATCAGGTCTGATACAGTCCTGTTATCAGGCAGCAACGCCCCATGTCCACACGCAAAGATCTCGGATGTCATGTGGTGGGAACAGCAGACTGCAGGAAAGAACAGCTGTGGTAGTACGTTCTTCCCTGCAAACCCTGCCCGCACTGAGGTGGCTCCAATGTCAATGATCACAACTTTATTGTTGAGGGTAGCCTGAGGTGCCAATGGGGCGCAGATGGTGGGGTGTGTGGACTCCAGTTCAATGGCACGGGACAATACGGACAAATCGTTCTCATCGGTCACACGCATTACCAGGAAGCTACCATCGGTTGCTGTAACCTTAGCCTGCAGCTTCTTTGGTTCACTCTGCAGCTTGCAATTCTCCAGACGGAAGAAGTTGAGCGCTTTGTCATCAGTCCTTCGTTCATAATAATAAATGTTTCCTTCCATTATTCTGAAGTACCTTCGCTTCCACTTCTTCGTCATGGTTGGCTTCAACTGGTTAACAGGAAGCTTCTCCATGTACCCAAAATGGCGTGCTGTCTCTCCCGTCAATGCCAGCTGCACGTGGGGTACACGCTGGTGGTCAGCATACAGCTCCTCCAACAGGCAGGCGGGGTCCCACTCCAAGCTGGTAACACGTTTGGTAAGCTCCACTGAATGCTGCGTGTCATCAAACTGAGTAGGCCTCTTCCCAATAATGCCAAGGGTCTTCATTATACGCTTTGAAGAAAAGGACAAACGTTTGGGCAGTAATGACACTGATACCTGTTTTTCCAAATGCCTAGTCAGCTTTTGTGAGTCCTCCAGTGATGATGGTGTAGGGGACTTCTGAGAGTCCCCCTCAGAACGGGCCCCCTCTGAATGTGATGCTCCCGGTGGTGGTGTACCTTGGGTATCTTCTAACATGGAGGGGGGCTGAGGGGAAGGAGAGGACTCACGAGAGCTGCCTTCATCGGGGGAGGTGGGAACATAATCACTACCACTAGTACCATTAATGTCTTCCACCAGCTCCAACTTGTCCAACCCCATGGCACCATCCTTGTTTTCAGATCCACTGCCCGTCCTCCCAAGCCCTTTAACTGTCTTCTCTGAAGCATGGAATGGCTGTGTTGGTACAGAGGTCATTCCTGTTAGAACAGAAACCACTTCAGAAGGCTGGATTGGTACAGGGACCACTTCAGAAGGCTGTGTTGGTACAGAGACCGCTTCAGAAGGCTGTGTTGGTACAGGGACCATTTCAGAAGGCTGTGTTGGTACAGAAGCCACTTCAGAAGGTTGTGTTGGTACAGGAACCACTTCAGAAGGCTGTGTTGGTGCAGTGACAACTTCAAAAGGTTGTGTTGGTACTGGAACCACTTCAGATGGCTGGGTTGTTACTGGAACCACTTCAGAAGGCTGTGTTGGTACAGGAACCACTTCAGAAGGCTGTGTTGGTGCAGTGACAACTTCAAAAGGTTGTGTTGGTACTGGAACCACTTCAGATGGCTGGGTTGTTACTGGAACCACTTCAGAAGGCTGTGTTGGTACAGGGACCACTTCAGAAGGCTGTGTTGGTACAGAAGCCACTTCAGAAGGCTGGGTTGGTGCAGTGACAACTTCAAAAGGTTGTGTTGGTACTGGAACCACTTCAGAAGGCTGGGTTGGTACAGGAACCACTTCAGAAGGCTGTGTTGGTACAGAAGCCACTTCAGAAGGCTGTGTTGGTACAGGAACCGCTTCAGAAGGCTGTGTTGGTACAGGGACCGCTTCAGAAGGCTGCGTTGATACACCCACTTCAGAAGGCTGGGTTGGTACAGAGACCGCTTCAGAAGGCTGTATTGGTACAGGGACCACTTCAGAAGGCTGTGTTGGTACAGAGACCGCTTCAGAAGGCGGGGTTGGTACAAAGACCGCTTCAGAAGGCTGTGTTGGTACTGGAACCACTTCAGAAGGCTGTGTTGGTACAGGAACCACTTCAGAAGGCTGGGTTGGTACAAGAACCACTTCAGAAGGCTGGGTTGGTACAGAGACCACTTCAGAAGGCGGTGTTGGTACAGAAGCCACTTCAGAAGGCTGGGTTGGTACAGAGACCACTTCAGAAGGCTGGGTTGGTACAGGGACCACTTCAGAAGGCTGGGTTGGTACAGAGACCACTTCAGAAGGCTGGGTTGGGACAGAGACCACTTCAGAAGGCTGGGTTGGTACAGAGACCACTTCAGAAGGCTGTGTTGGTACAGGGACCACTTCAGAAGGCTGTATTGGTACAGAGACCGCTTCAGAAGGCGGGGTTGGTACAAAGACCGCTTCAGAAGGCTGTGTTGGTACTGGAACCACTTCAGAAGGCTGTGTTGGTACAGGAACCACTTCAGAAGGCTGGGTTGGTACAGAGACCACTTCAGAAGGCTGGGTTGGTACAGGGACCACTTCAGAAGGCTGGGTTGGTACAGGGACCACTTCAGAAGGCTGGGTTGGGACAGAGACCACTTCAGAAGGCTGTGTTGGTACAGGAACCACTTCAGAAGGCTGTGTTGGTACAGGGACCGCTTCAGAAGGCTGTGTTGGTACAGAAGCCACTTCAGAAGGCTGGGTTGGTACAGAGACCACTTCAGAAGGCTGGGTTGGTACAGGGACCACTTCAGAAGGCTGGGTTGGTACAGAGACCACTTCAGAAGGCTGGGTTGGGACAGAGACCACTTCAGAAGGCTGTGTTGGTACAGGGACCACTTCAGAAGGCTGTATTGGTACAGAGACCGCTTCAGAAGGCGGGGTTGGTACAAAGACCGCTTCAGAAGGCTGTGTTGGTACTGGAACCACTTCAGAAGGCTGTGTTGGTACAGGAACCACTTCAGAAGGCTGGGTTGGTACAGAGACCACTTCAGAAGGCTGGGTTGGTACAGGGACCACTTCAGAAGGCTGGGTTGGTACAGAGACCACTTCAGAAGGCTGGGTTGGGACAGAGACCACTTCAGAAGGCTGTGTTGGTACAGGAACCACTTCAGAAGGCTGTGTTGGTACAGGGACCACTTCAGAAGGCTGTGTTGGTACAGAGACCGCTTCAGAAGGCTGGGTTGGTACTGAGACCACTTCAGAAGGCTGTGTTGGTACAGGGACCGCTTCAGAAGGCTGTGTTGGTACAGGGACCACTTCAGAAGGCTGTGTTGGTACAGGAACCGCTTCAGAAGGCTGTGTTGGTACAGGAACCGCTTCAGAAGGCTGGGTTGGTACAGAGACCGCTTCAGACGGCTGTGTTGGTACAGGGACCACTTCAGAAGGCTGTGTTGGTACATAAATATTTATGTTTGAGAGGTATTTATTGCTGGCCTGCTCCTGAGATGCAGGTCCTATTAAGCTGTGGTGTGGGTCTGAGATGGTTTGCTCATGGTCAGAACTTGGACACAGCTCTACCCCAAGACCACACCCAAAAGATTGATAAGGAGCATTTTGATCATTGTTCAGAGTTAACTCAAGGACTTCCTCCAATGCTATCCCCGCAACTGATGCCTTACATAGTCCACTTGATATATTGTCAACAACAGGCAAGCATGCCTCAATTGTGGCCTTATCCACTATGGTTTCATCCATTCCTGCACAGCTGTGGTCTGGTAACCTGAAATTAATCTTATTTAATAATGGAGCCACAGTTGCTTCACAGTTCATGGTGGACACCTCTATGATACCCCCATCGCCTTGTGTTCTTGCATCAGTGTGATGTATAACATCTAGGAACTGTGTGTTACTTGAAGTTGCAATATTGTTGTCATGGCAGCATTGTTTACTCTCCAATAAGTCACCCCCTTCCCTTGTGATTAGGGTTTCCTTCTGCTGAATAGATGCAACACTCCAACCATTGTGCTGAGAGGTGACATCATGAGAGATGACATCATGAGAGGTGACATCATGAGAGGTAGGATCATGGATGTTTTCATGCGTAAGGATGTGGGTCACCCTGGACTCCCTATTGATGTAGGGGTGTTCCTCACTATGTCCTGCAAGTATGTAAAATGTATCATTTCTATGGTTACAGCATGGATGTTTAACTTACCTCCTTCAACAGAGCTGCACATCTCCACAGGAGTACTTGACACTTTTGATCCATTGCAAAGTTCAAAGGTTGCATCACCAAATGGTTGTAGACCAACTGAATTATGGCTGGAGCTATCTGTTGTGAGACATAGTTGGAGGAAGGAGGGAGGGAGGAGGGAGGAAGGAGGGAGAAAGGAGGGAGGGAGGAGGGAGGAAGGAGGGAGGGAGGAGGGAGGAAGGAGGGAGGGAGGGAGGGAGGAGGGAGGGAGAGGGAGGGAGTACAACATAAATCACATGTCAGAGAACAGATGTGGATGTGAATGGTTCTGAGGTCTGTAGCATGAACCAAGGCCTCCATTGCACAGCAAGGATACCTTACTCCACTCCCTAACCCTAAGTACATATCAACTCCACCCCTCTCCACCCCACTCCACCCCACTCCACCCCTCCGCCAGTATAAGACAGTACACTATTGTGTAGTGTGGGCAGAAATTAATCCTACATAAGCCCCCCAAGGTGTCACTGTAACCCTCCATAGGGTGTTGTATTAACACCCTGTGGTTTCACTAAATGGTGTCAATATCATCTCTTAGTATCTGTAAGAATATATTGAAGAGCAGGGGAAGGTGGGAGGGAGAGGGAGAAAGAAGTGTGGGAGGGAGAGGGGGAGGGAAGTGTGGTAGGAAGGAGGATGAGGTGAGAGGGAGAAGAGGGGGCAGAGATTGGGAGGCTGTACCATATCCATTAGCAAACATTGTTTTTTTTTGCTATTTGAGAAACACAAAAGAGTTGTGTGATAACATGGACACAAGGAGTAGCACAAATATGGACATTGTTTCTTCAAACTGCTGACGTTATACTCATCCCCCAGAACACCCCTGCCCCCCTCCTTGCCCTGGTTAGAGAGCTTCCTTGGCTGGCCAGTACATACACACACAGATACCACTCAATGCACTCTAAGTAATGTCACAGGACATTAGGTGCTGGCATGTGTAATACACATGGCTGACTGTGATGATTGGGAAGGGGTGGGGGAGGACTTTGATGGCATAGAAGGCCTCTCTTCCCTCACACTTACCAACGCTTTGCCTCCCACCATTATTGCCTCCCACCATTATCAGCCATCTCTGCTCACTACTTAAGATTTTTTAGTGCCTAAAATTCTAATCTCATCCCCCACCCCCCCCCCCCCCCCACCCCCCCCCCACACACACACACACACAAACACAAGCTCAAAAGGTAACGTGCACACATTACCAGATGGCAAGTTGGGAGTAGTGTTACTAGCCATGAAGCGGAGAAACGTTGGGTCTCTGCATAAAACCGGATCCGCTAAAGCTGCGCTAAGCATGTAGGACCACTGCTGGTATTCCCGCCCGCGAGGAATTTGAAACTCTCTGAGTAGCAATCCCTTCGCTTCCAATTCGTGCTGTAGTGCTTTAAATTCGTCCGAAGTGTGAAGCACTGGCTCAGCACCGTGTGGTGTACACCTTTCCTCGACGCAGTAAAGGAAGACACCACTATCTTGGTTGAAAACCTGTTTGACGCGCACCGCGAGGGGCAAATCCACACTTTCATCATCCGGCTCCATCTCACTACCCTCGGTAGGGGCCACTTGTTGCTGTAGCTTGTAAATCCGTTCCTTGTTCGAGGCGAGGGTTAGTGCAATCTGTCCGACTGCCGTCCAGTCTTCCTCCTCTTGATAAAAGGTTAGCAGACACTGACACGTCTCGAAGAGTTGCTTCTCTAGTGATAATTGGTACCTGAGGCGACCATCCCCGCTGGTAAGCGGCAGATCTCTGACAAGGAATAGATTGTGACTCAGCGAAGCGGCCGATTCGGAAGCTACACGACGCCGTAGAAATGCCATTTAATTTGCCAGCTTAAATTGTTGAGTGACCAATATTCATGAAGATTAGGAAATGATTTGTTATTTTCAGCTCAGCTAAATACATCAATTACTAATAGTACTCAGGATTTTTTTTATCACGTGAGTAAGGCAGCTATATCAGAGCTCGATGGAGGCCTATAATGTCTACCTCCTATCCTAAATGCTCCTGCCTTCCTGTCAGGGTAAACGATGAGTTCAAGAGTATGTACCCCGGTGCATGTACACACTACAGTAGATGACAAAATGGTTCCATTTTTGTGCCCTACTCTAACTATACAGAATGATTTGATTTTCCTCTTGTGTTGAGTGTATTAACTAAGCTAGTCCATCAATGAGAAGAGCTTTCTTGGAAGAGGGAAACATACATACTCTGTGAGTGTGTGTGTGTGTGTGTGTGTGTGTGTGTGTGTGTGTGTGTGTGTGTGTGTGTGTGTGTGTGTGTTTGTGGCCTCTAAACAATATAATTTATTGCTTTGCTTATTATTTGAAATACTATGTATATAGTACAACCAAATAGTGTAGGCGTGGCCATGGTTATTAAAAACCTCTGTGTACACATGAATAGACATGGATACTTCCCCTTACCGACTGAAGATCCGGCCGAAAAGAACTTGGGACGAACAGAGAAGAGTCCCAGGCCAGGTCTTTTCTTTATGTTCGGAGACAGAGGGAAGAAGTATGCAGTGGATCCGAGTGACTCTGAGGAAATTGAGATGACAGAATTGAATAGGAAACGAAAGAAACCTAAGCGTCGTAAGCTGAGGAGTCCAAAGGGCGGGAAAAGCAAGTCTCCTTTGATATACGTTGAAGAGCCTATCTTACCTGGGGACACGTTGCAAAGAGTAGCGCTAAGATACGATTGCCGGGTGAGCAGCGTGCTTACGGTTTGTTCGCTTTGTCAGTTTGTACACAAGTAAGCACGCGTGCGTATGCAATATACACAGTACACATTGGGTGTGTATTTATTACCTCCCTCTAACCTCCCTCCCCCTAACCTCCCTCACACCCTCCTCACTATTCCACAATTCAGGAAGCTGATATCCGCAGGGCAAATCACTTGTACAATAACCAGGACTTCTTTGTGCTCAAAACGGTAAAAATCCCTGTAAGAAAATACAGTGTTCTCACAGACCCACAAGAATTGGAGAGAAGGAGGAATGTTGTAGTGGAGGGAAATGGTCCACCTCCAATGATGTCGAGCTACCATGACAACCAGCCACCAACTGGCCCTGATGCTTATCTCAACACAAGTGATGAGGATGTCTACAATGCTCCTAACAAGGGCATCAGTGCAGGTGATGGTGCAGACTGTACAGGTGATGATGGTGATGGTGCAGACTGTGCAGATGATGAGAATGGAGGTGACTCTGATGATGCACCCGTTAGCATGGACATCAGCATACAGTCTGCCCTCAAGTGGAAGCATACCAGGACTGCCCTGCTGAGCAGGTTTGATGACAACCTGAAGAGGCTGAGAGATGAGGTCTCTACCATGCACAACAACAGCACCAATCTCTCGCAGTGTGGGGGCGTGGCTCTCACATTGCACCCACCACACACCCTGCCTAGTGCTGATGCTACCATTCTTGACAGGGTCCTCAATGTGGAGGCAGGATGGAAAGTACTCTCTGACTGCGACTGGCGTCTGGTGTTCATTGGTGCTACATTCTTCATAGTTTCACTTTCAATTGTTGTCATCCTTTTGTTTTTTAAATCACGTCACTAAGCACATTATCACGAGGTATCTGCCTGACCACCATCATCTTATTTATAATTTATGTGTGTATTATAATAATTGCTATTCTCCTATTCCTATTGAGTCAATAATCAAGTACATGCCTACTACGTCCAAGTGGAAAACTTCAATCCAACAATGCAATCATTTCAAATTGCATGAAAATTTGAACACATAGGACCTGCCAATACTAATCCTCCTCCCCAGCCCCATCCTCCTCTGAGCTCTCTTCCTCCGCATTCTGAAGCCAGTCAATGACAGGCTTAATGGCCGCCATAAGCTCCACCTTCTTTGTGCCCTGTTCTGACCCACAGAAGTCTTTATACCACTCCATGATTGCCTCTTCTTCCATGATGTCTGCATTGTAAAGAAGGACCACTACTTTGGGGAAGACAGAGAGCACTAAGGGCTGCTTCAGGGCACACTCAGTCATGCTGTCCATGACACCCCTCTGGGTCTCTACGCCTTTGATGTAGTGCCGCAGGAGCACTTCGTAGTGTAAAAGAGCATTCTTGGTGTAATGTAACAGCTCCGAGGGCTGGGTGGGTGTGGCATTCTGGGGTCCTTCAAGTATGGCCTTTACCACCATGCAAGGGACCTCTTGGATGGGAATGTTGTAAGCGTGCTTGGATGCATTGATCATCAGTATAGTGTTTTCATTGGGCACAAGTCCAGCCAGCCCCGAGCGAACGCTGTCCAGTATCTCATTGTAGAACAGCATGGTGTCAATATCATCACCGCACACAGGCCTGTCGTCTGGTTCAGGACTTGCTGACCCTGGAGAAGTACACTCACTGCTGCTACAGAAGTTGTCAGCTACAAACGGCCACTGATCCAACACGCTACCCTCCAGTCCACCTTCCTGGTCCTCCTCCACCTCCAGGGGAGGGGGGTGCCATCTGAACCCTTTCCCTTCTGGACCTACGTCCTCTTTCACAGTGTCTGTTGATCTCTTGGGAGAGCGAGGAGAGGCATCTACCATCCCACCACCCTCTCCCTCCTCCTCCTCCTCCTCCCAGTCAACATGGGCCGAGGACTCAAACACCTTGGTGGTGAGTTTTGTTTCTGCCTGTACAGTGAAGCTGGGACCCACCACCACACCGTAGGAGAGGATGCAGCCAGGAAGTAGAGAGACATTGGCCTTGACATGAGCTCCATCACACAGGATGGACTGTTGGACAACTGAGCCACTCTCAATGACCACATCATCCCAGATAAACGAACCCTCAATTTTAACACCATTTCCTATTTTGCAGTTCCTTCCAATTGAAGAGCGCGTGATATGAGTATCCGTGCCAACAACTGTTCCTGGACCAACCACCACGTCCTCATGCAGGGTGGTGCCCTTGCCCAGAGATACCTTTGCATTCAGGTAGATGTTGTGCCTACCGTAGGAGTATGTCTCTCCGATAGGCTGGCTCGAGTTGTCAGGCACCAGAGGGTACACCCAGCGATGGATGACGTCTTGGCTGATGGCATCGTAGGTATGGAGGTTAGATACTCTTGCTGCATACTGGTCAGAGATAAAGTGAGTATAAATATGGTGTCCCATTATCTCTTCATTGACCAGAAGGCCATGGATGAAATGGTGGTGCGTTTGGTAATCAAAATTGTCACTGAATAGCTGAGGGACTTCTGGGGAGCAGACACTGACATGGCAATCCAGAAGGTCATAATGGAGATCTATATCCGGGTGCTCATCAAATAGAGTCATCGGAACAGATACCTTCTTGTGATGTCCCAGTTTCTCACAGAAGAGAAGCCTTTTGTTGGACGAGTTTGTGCAAATGATTACGTCATCCTCTTTGCTCCTCGTGCGATGTCGTGGGGACGCCTTTTTGTACACACATGTCATAACAGCCATGCGGTCGGCCTTGCGCACGTCTTTATGCAGGTCTATCACTTCTTTCAGCTCCATGTTGGCCACCAGATCTCCAGAGACAAGGACGAAGTCGGACTTAATGAGGGAGAGACTATCTATGCTTCTTAGGGCGTCACCCACAGAGGTACAGTCCTCGGACACTAAGATGCGAAGTTTCACGGGCGATGTACTCAGGTTCCATCGTGACGCCTCTAGGTGTGCTTTAATTTGATCTGCGTGGGCGCAGCATAGCACAAATATCTCCTGTACGCCGGACACCGCCAGAAATTCGACGGTGTAATCAATCAGCGGGCGGTTCACCAGCGGAATGAGGGCTCGCGGCTTCTCTATAGTGATAGGAAGAAACCTAAAATTGAAGCTATCCGCGATGATCACAGCTTGGATAACATCTTCCGCATCCCATGCGCCCTTCTTTCCTTTGTCTTTTTTGCTCATGGATTGGCCGGATTCTGTTTCGACTGTTTCATGGGAACAATTGTGATCTCAACGTCAACTCGTCACGTGATTCCGACATTAATAATGGACTACCAGCACAAACAGGTTACTTTCTCGCGTATTTGTAAGCTGAAGTCGTTTATTTTGTAGTAGGTTCGCGAATGGCTTGAAAGATTATATGGAAAAGAAGGAGTTCCAGAGTATGAGATAAACAGCCGCACGGTTTCCTACCTATGTTCACTCGCCAAACAGCATGATACGAACGAGAAACGCGCAGAGCTTGTTATAAAAGACATGGAACTGAAAACTACGGAGTATGCTGAAGAAGGTTGGTGGTGTAGTCTGGGAACGAGAGGCATAGCAATGTATCCTCCTCACTCTCAATAGCATTGCGTCTCCAGTCCATTCTGGAAGGATTGGGGTGTGGCCTGAATCACATGTCTCAGGAAGTGCATGGCTATTTGGAGAGCCTTGCTTCTATAGCATACTTGTTGAAGCTGAAAGATTGTTCTGATACAAGGTCACATGTTTTCTTAATGTAATAGTTATGAACACCTGGTGGTGCTGTTAATTAGGAAATTTGAATAGTCTTGTTTGCAAACAGAAGTTACTGCCTGGTCCCCATGCCTTAGTTATTGTCTGTTTCCCATGCCTTAGTTACTGTCTGGTTCCCATTCCAGTTACTGCCTGGCACTCACTGAGCTCTCCCAGGAAATGGCTGACAATGCTGTTAGGATGCAGAGGGTCTCTTCAGAGGTGGAGAAAGAACAAGAAGGCTTAAGAACCACTCTACTCAAGGATGCCAACCATTCTAGGTATGAAGTGGGCTCTAATTTGGGGGAAATACCATATTTGAACCATACAAGGGTGCTGGGTGAGCTTGCTGAGAAGGAAGCAGCCAATGTCACAGCGCTGTCTAAGAGAGACAGAGAGACACAGTTCCTTGAGCAGAAGTCAAACCAGTATAGCAAGACAATTGAATCATTAAAAGTACAGTGTGCCCATATATGGGTATGAGGTTTATTCCCCTTTCTGTAGGAAGAACTGAAAGTGAATGGATACGACAGTGATATTAGCCATAGAGCTCTCCAATTGCTGGCAAAGGTGAGTGTGTCCTTATGGTTGTAGTTAGGGTATAGAGGTGTTAATGTACAGGAGATAGAAGACTTGCAGAGGGAGATAACACCATTGAAGGATCAAGTGATCAAGTATCAGCACCTTCCCCCAGTGAGTCCAGCTAATGGAGTGTTATTAACTATTATGTAACCAATCCAGTGTAATCACTAATGCTGTGTGCATATCCCCAGGTGCAAGGCCGTAGATAAGGCGGAGCTTTGGGGGAGGGGGCACCCCCCCCCCCCCAATATTTCCGTAACTGACTTTTTTTATTATTTATTTTAAAATAAAATAAACATGAAATACATACATTAGATACACACAACAAAGTTAAACACAAACTCTAGAAAGAATGGCCCTGGAGTTGGCTCTGATCAGGGTCAAGTTCAATCTACCATAGATCTGGTTTGTTGTGATAGACTTAGGCTAGTCTACATGCAAGTCTAGAGAGATTAGGCTGAGCTTCTGGTTCCCAGCATCCAAAAGACTCTACCACCAGAGGGATGCTATTAATAATGTAATAGCATAATTATTAAAAGTGTATAGATGAATATTTGTGGCACAATGACATTCAGGCCTATTGTGCCCCCCCCCCCTTCCCCCAACCTATACGGGCCCTGAGGTGGGGTTATGTGTTAATTGTTACCACCCCTAATGTAGGATTCAGCCTTAGCACGGTTGAAGGTTGAAGAGGCAAGACAAGAACTGGTATGTATGGGGTTAAAGTGTTTTTTGCCTGCAGTAGAGAGCTTTCTGTATGTAAACATTCTATTCTCATATTTACCAGGCTCAACTTGAGGCTGAACTGAGCAAGAGTATTGACCTAATACATGTGGAAAAGTAGGCAACAGGTCCCGTCACATGTGCTAGTCCCCAGTCTGCACACAAGCACTCTGAGACTGTGAAATAATGTCATTCAAAACTCTGCAAATCAGTGTGATGAAATGTTTGTATCTGATTGCTAAGTTGTTGATATCAGAGCAGAGGTACTTCATTATGGAGTGTCCTGACAGCTGGCCTTAGGATCTCCTTCCTTCTTTCTTGTTGTAACCAGTACAACATCTCTGTGCGATCACAAGCCATCTTCTCTTGGTACAAACGACCCTGGAGGGGTGGTGATGCAGCTATCACTGACCACACCTCTCTCTCTAGCTTACTCACATTGTAAGATACTCTGTCTCCATACTCACAAAAGATCTTGCAAATAATTTGTGATACCTCCTTATCTCTCTGGTCCAATTCCTACCAGAAGAGGAGGGAGGTACCAGAGATAGGGGTGGGCCTATGGGGGCGGGGCCTACCTGGTGTAGTCTATCTCTGTGCTTGGCCTCTTCTAAGCGAGCTACAGAAGATCCCAAGTGTCCTGGAGCAATGATAAAGTTGAGGGTAAGACCTGGTGAAGACAGCTAGTAAGTAGTACCTCTAGTAAAGAACCTAGCAGGGTCAGATGCCATCTTCTCAAAGGACTGCAGCTCTGTAAGTACTTGCTCCCTCTTCTCTATGGCAACACAGGCACATTCCCAGGCATCAAGTGCCTGGAATATGGGGTGGACAGTGTGCTAAAGGTTAAATGTATCAGTGTAGTGTATAAGGTATGCCAGCTGTTGCAGCACAATGTGAAGCAGACAACGGACTCACAGCATTAAGGTGACTTGAGAAGTCTGCACTACTGTATTTGATAGCCATGTCCACCTGCTGTGCTGGCAAAAAGTGAAGACGGTTCCAAATAATGCCCAGCTTTTCTTGCACAGACGTTTCAGCATTGCTTCCTTTCTGAAGGAATGAATAGTAGTGGATAGTGAACGTTCACTCGTATGGTCACCTTATGTGTCAACTCATGTTCTAACTCCATTTGATGACATGTCGTCGGAGGTTACAATATTCCTTTAGCACATACATGTACACTCTGGTACTTGCCTTCATCACTGGAGCTCAGGTCTGGGTCACCTCCCAACCCTCCCATGGTCACCGCATTCACATTCCACTGCCCTGCTTCATAATTACTTTTAAGTTTATACTTCTGTTTGCGCTTAGCCTCTCTGGCCCTGTGCAGTAAGGCGGTAATGGTGATAAGAGTAGTGGTGGTTCACATCTTACTTCAGTCTGTGGTGCATCTCTGCCAGTTGCTGCCTGCGTGCTTTCTCTTCTTCTTCAGTCTCTGAGTCTGTGCCATCAGAGTCATACAGATGGTGTATCAAGCATAGGTAGTCTGTAGGCTGGGGATGAGGACATGTCAGGGCCCCATTCGCTATGAAGACATATGGAGAACTTGGGTGCTCACTTGTCTGGATACAAATTTAAAGTAGTCTTGTGAGTCTATAGTGGTGGTGCGCCCATGTGGGTACCCAAGGGTGTGGGAGCTATCCCTGCTCCTCATCTGAGAAGAGCATGTTCGGTCTCCCTTCTGTGAGTGAGGATACATGACTTACCTTCCCTCCCCACTCCCTCTGCTTACCTCGTCCTGTGGTCTTTGATAGGGCTGGCTATTGTGGTATACCAATGTGTACATGTATAAAAGTACACGCCCCCTAACATGCCTCACACATTAGCACCACCACCTACCCTCCTTCCCACACTTTCCTTGTGGTATGGGTAGCCTCCCAAGGTGGGTGGAGGGTCTGATGGAGTTGGCTATTCATCACCCTACGGCTCTTGCGATGATGGAGGGTCTCTGAAGCTACCACTTTACTGAGGTTCACCATGTGTGTGATGGTGGGCTCTGATTGGGATTCCTGCAAACACATATTATATAAGCATCGACTTGCTCAACACACTGGCACATGTTAAAACTCACTCGCATAAAGTCCAAGTGGGTCTTAGGCAAAGCCCTAAGAACCTCATCGTACAATACTGTCAGGTCCCTCCCTTCACACAAGTTCTGGTCCAGTTCCACGATCGTAGATGGATCCAGCTTTGGTGAAATAGTATGTCATGTATGCAAGTATCTGATGGCTGCGATAACACACCTCTCCTGTCAGCTCGTTGTAGACTGGAGGGTGTGGCAGCAGTCTGAGGGTGGTCAGAGGACCTCTTTCAGACACGCGGATATCAGCTGTTCTTGCTAACGTCTGCAGGGCGTCAGCACACACTGGAGCTAAAGATATGGGTACCCGACTAACCATACCCTCATATATATTAGGCCTGGGTACCCGACTAACCACACCCTCATATATATTAAGCCTGGGTACCTGACTAACCACACTCTCATATATATTGGGCCTGGGTACCCGACCAACCACACCCTCACATATATTTATATTGGGCCTGGGTACCCGACTAACCACACCCTTGGGCCTGCTACCTCTATAGGAAGCAATAAGAATATTATGGTCAGTATTTGCAAATGAGAACAGAGGCGTCATTAAGGAAATATTTAATTATAACATGATGGAATAATGTTCCATAACTTTTAATTAACTAAAAGAAGGCTGTTTAATAAATTATTAAGTGGTATTCAAAAACAACTTCCGACGCGAACCTTACTTTATGTTAATAACTCAATTGAAATTGGTATCTTGAAGTCATTGATCAATGGTCCATTGCATATTTATATACAGAGCAACTATTGATATTAATAATTTTGATAAGAGGCTTGAATAGGTTGATTTATAGTTTCAATAAAATTAACTGCTTAATGGCTACAACACACATACACATGCAAACAGGTTGGTGATGGGCTGGTGGCGGGTTGGTGGTGGGCTGGTTGTGGGCTGGTGGCCATCCCTCCCATGTACCTCTCCATCCCCTCCCATGTACCTCTCCATCCCCTCCCATGTACCTCTCCATCCCCTCCCATGTACCTCTCCATCCCCTCCCATGTACCTCTCCATCCCCTCCCATGTACCTCTCCATCCCCTCCCATGGATGTGATCACTGACGGTTGGGTCTGGGCAGTCCTATCCATTGTGGCTCCACCCCCTTCCATCCCTGCACATCTGTAAGGGTGAGGAAGGGGTTAGCACACACCCCCACACACCCTCACACACAAAAAACACCTCAAAACTGGGGAGGTGGCTTGATGAGATGAATTTAGCACTTCTGTGGCCTCCAAATTAGTGCTGTAGTCCCCAGACCTATGCCTCTGGTCTTGAGACACCTTGGCTGTGTTGCCAGGTGACCTATTGTGCAGATTTAACCTGGTGTAACCCTGTAGCTATGACCAGCTATGGCCATAACCCTGTAGCTATGGCCGTAACCCTGTAGTTATGGCCGTAACCTTGTAGCTATGGCCGTAACCCTGTAGTTATGGCCGTAACCTTGTAGCTATGGCCGTAACCCTGTAGCTATGGCCGTAACCTTGTAGCTATGGCCATAACCCTGTAGCTATGGCCGTAACCCTGTAGCTATGGCCGTAACCTTGTAGCTATGGCCGTAACCCTGTAGCTATGGCCGTAACCCTGTAGTTATGGCCGTAACCTTGTAGCTATGGCCGTAACCTTGTAGCTATGTTCTGCTCACTGTAATGTTTGTTGCACCTCCTTGGTGATACCCTCGTTCCTTTTCTGTGCCTCATACCAGGACAGTCGACTAGCCTGCTTCTTACTTAGGGCATGTACCTGGGCCTGTAACAGGGTAATATGGTTTATTAAAGATGGTTATTGACACCCCTCATTTCTGTCTCACACACATACACACACACTTAGACACAACACACACCTGCAACAGAGGATCCAAGTCTTCAGGGTTCTGAGGAGCAGATGGCATAAGTGTGAGGAGAGAGTGTGGGGAGGTGATGGAGGGAGTGGGAGGAGTTGGCAGAAACATACACTTGACGTTGTCCACTCATTGCAAAGCTTTTTCAAGTCTATCCCAACTTCAGCGCTAGTGAACCTTCCCAGGCTGTGCAATGTGGAGATATGACACACATGTGATGTGTAACTCCACAGTCTCACAGTGTGTGTTCATATGCCCACAGCCGTATCTCTGGAGCATGCTCAAATGTATCCATCTTTAGATCCTTCAATAAAGTATGACCACACAGAACATAACTAAACCATCCACTACCATAACCAACACCATCATCTAACCAGGATACTCTCAACACTGTGTGTTCTCCTGGTACCCCAGGCCTGCTGCCTTGCAGTGGTATGGCTGCCCCCTGTTGACACTCAATGGGCGTGTTGTAAGGTGAGCATTGATCAGACCTACCCAAGGGAACTCCTTGATCCATTAACATGAAGTTCTCTTTCAAGTTGGGCATTGAAGTTGCTTTGTGTACCTATGTGCGTGTATTACATATATGAAACCCTTGCACCCTCACATGCTCACACCCACCTGCACCCTCACACACCCACCTGCACCCTCACATGCTCACACCCACCTGCACCCTCACACACCCACCTGCACCCTCACACACACACCTGCACCCTCACATACTCACACCCACCTGCACCCTCACATGCTCACACCCACCTGCACCCTCAGGGGTTCAGCACATGACTGCACACCATCTCCAGCAGTTTCCAACTTACCCTCTCTCTCAGAAGGTCCTGCTAGATAGGTCTAAAATAAAATAACATTAGCAATGGTTGGTGGCCTGGGGACTTGAGACTTCAGCTGCAAACATTATTATGTCACATGTCTGTCACATCCCAGCGCTGAGAAAACTTACCTTATCTGTAGCACCAGGCTTTGTATCCATGGTAACAACACTATGATCTGTATCCCTGGTAACACTTAGAGGATTCACACCCAACTTAGTAAGTTTTTTGGACAGGGAATCTCTCTGCAGAAGACACCAAGAATCAGGGATGTTGGCAAGAGGGTCAAGGGAAGGGGCAAGAGGGTCAAGGGAAGGGGCAAGAGGGTCAAGGGAAGGGGCAAGAGGGTCAAGGGAAGGGGCAAGAGGGTCAAGGGAAGGGGCAAGAGGGTCAAGGGAAGGGGCAAGAGGGTCAAGGGAAGGGGCAAGAGGGTTAAGGGAAGGGGCAAGAGGGTCAAGGGAAGGGGCAAGAGGGTTAAGGGAAGGGGCAAGAGGGTCAAGGGAAGGGGCAAGAGGGTCAAGGGAAGGGGCAAGAGGGTCAAGGGAAGGGGCAAGAGGGTCAAGGGAAGGGGCAAGAGGGTTAAGGGAAGGGGCAAGAGGGTCAAGGGAAGGGGCAAGAGTGTCAAGGGAAGGGGCAAGAGGGTCAAGGGAAGGGGCAAGAGGGTCAAGGGAAGGGGCAAGAGGGTCAAGGGAAGGGGCAAGAGGGTCAAGGGAAGGGGCAAGAGGGTCAAGGGAAGGGGCAAGAGGGTTAAGGGAAGGGGCAAGAGGGTCAAGGGAAGGGGCAAGAGGGTTAAGGGAAGGGGCAAGAGGGTTAAGGGAAGGGGCAAGAGGGTCAAGGGAAGGGGCAAGAGGGTTAAGGGAAGGGGCAAGAGGGTCAAGGGAAGGGGCAAGAGGGTCAAGGGAAGGGGCAAGAGGGTCAAGGGAAGGGGCAAGAGGGTCAAGGGAAGGGGCAAGAGGGTCAAGGGAAGGGGCAAGAGGGTCAAGGGAAGGGGCAAGAGGGTCAAGGGAAGGGGCAAGAGGGTTAAGGGAAGGGGCAAGAGGAGATACAAATTTTAGTTACCAAGCCTTGGTAATCTGTTCCTGGTCTTAGATTGAATTTTTCACGTTTGGGTTTGGATAATGGAGGTAGCTGTGATGTAATAGGATGTGATGTAACAGGATGTGTTGGATGCAGACCTCTAAGCTGAGCAATAACAGAACGTCTAATGGTTGAGATGTTGAGGCTACATAAGGAAAGAGATTACTGAGGGTGAAGGTACATAGGAAAGAGATTACTGAGGGTGTGGCTACATAAAGAAAGAGATTACTGAGGGTGAGGCTACATAAAGAAAGAGATTACTGAGGGTGAGGCTACATAAGGACAGATATTACTGAGGGTATGTTTTTTTTCTGAACACATTTGCAAGGCCTATATATGACCTACAAACTATCACACAAGATGGTGTTTGCATACATATAACACCGCGACGCCATGATGTGCACACAGATGGCACACACCCTGTCACTATCACACTCATACACTACATGCGTCTTGTGTTACCAGACTATCAATCTTACAAAATACCTTTTATTGACTTTTAGCATGAGTTCTGCTTTCAAACGAGACATGTTTGAAGGCACACTGAACAAGTCACTCTTGCTAAATGCTTCAGATTATAGCGTCATATGTGGTGTGAGGGAGAGGGATGACAAGGGAGGGAGGGAAGGAGGAAGGACTTACTGGCTGCCTTGGCAACATACTGTGTATACAGCTTCTCCAGTAACAGACAGATCTGTATTACCATTTTGCTGGGTCGATACCGTACCATAAATCTACAAGTTATCATTAGTTCAGCACTCACCGCTGCAGGTCGAAGTTCTGAACATTGGTCTGGTACATGTAAGTAGTGCATGTGCATTAATTGGATATTGATGCGATATTGCACATGCTGCCTATACCAGAAATGGGTCATTGATTTGGTGTTTCAGAAGTGGGAATTGGCTCGCCAGCTCCCCTATGAGGATATTCACCTGGCAGCAATGTCAGTAGAGGTGAAAGGGGAAGGTGAATGGTGTAGGTGGGAGGTGGGATGGTGGAGATGGGAGGGGGAGGTGGCATGGTGGAGATGGGAGGGGGAAGGTGGCATGGTGGAGATGGGAGGGGAGGTGGCATGGTGGAGATGGGAGGGGAGAGGTGGCATGGTGGAGATGGGAGGGGGAGGTGGCATGGTGGAGATGGGAGGGGAGGTGGGATGGTGGAGATGGGAGGGGAGGTGGGATGGTGGAGATGGGAGGGGAGGTGGAATGGTTGCACTGTATACTCACCAAGCTTTGCTGGTCATCCACGGAGACGCTCTTCAGATCTGGCCTGGGCGATATCCGTGGTAACAGAATTTCTAGCATCGATGCCAACGTCTTAGGAGGCTCTTTGATTGCATCCTACAGACGATGGGCATCCACTAAAAATTTGATAGCCAAAAGCAAATGTCACACGTATGCGAACTAACGTCTAGAGGTAGGAACAGCGGGTGGTCCAGTGTCTCCACATCACTTGCACTGTCCTCGGAGCCTTCTGCCATAAATATTAAATGACATGAGAGTAGCTACCATGACAGCTTCATTCACTTGCCTTCTTCAGAATCTGGAGCAAAGAGACTTGGAGGCAACGTGCGGGTCTAAAGGAACAACAGTAATACATAGTTAACCTCCGCATCTAATTACGTACTTTCGTGGCAGCCATTATTGTTGCCAACGTTACGAGCTTTTTTCTCAGCTGGCGATTTAAAGAGCATACGGTCATTAGGAGGCGTAGCCTCCCCAAAATGGCGATGTCATCTCAATAAAATATGAACACCACAGGTCGTATTCCCAGCCCTTGGGTTTTACCGTGGGTTTTGTTCGACGATCCCAGGTTGATCTCAGGTTGATAGGCTACTAACAAAATTCAGAGTTGACTTGGCGGACCTGAATGGTTGATTTAGTCGTTATCTACCTGGGATCTTCGAACAAAACCCAGGCTAGGAATACGATATTTTTCCTGTGGCGCACAACCTAGCTGACTCTGTATACTAATGTATGTACGGCAGTAACACATAGCACCCCCCTAACTATGTATTGGATGTCCTCAGGTGTAGTGTTCCTATTGGTTTCTGGCTAAAATTGCCCTGGCATGACGATGTGAGCGCGTATCTAGCATATGCACAAACCTCCTAGTTGTGACTGCACCTTTTTTTTTTTCACTTACAGCTATTTAATAGCATGAGATAACCTAACTGCTAAAAACTTTACCCATGCCAGTCATTTAATTCAGCTGAGTCTTGTGAAGCACCAGTCTCAATTCCATACTTCAAAAGTCTCCATTCTGTGCTTAATAAGGTCACTTCATACTAGACCACTAAAACTCTTGTATTAAAAATTAACGTTGTGATAATAAAAATGCTGAATCATTCTATTAAGGTATCTGCACAAATATTTATCATATTGTAGCAAGACGACTTATAATGACCCCACTCCCTTTGAGGCCATTTTGCATAGAAAAGTGATCAATTCAAAAAACATATAACAGCAGGAAATACACACAGAATGGAAGCCAATCCCTCATATGGCTGCTGTATGGACAGAAGAGGAGGAAAAGCTCAGCTACTTGCTGCTACACACATGCTCACTAACCATCAGCTGGCTTCATGGTTAGTGCAAATGTCTTTTGACACATTATCTTCACTGATCAGCTCAAGACAAGACTGCGGCCGACGGAAACTCTGACTAGAACGACGCCGGAGAACAGGAGACTGGGTGACAAGTACTGACTGTGAAATAGTCTCTTTGATGGTAGCCATCTCTTGTTTTAACTGGGAAATTGCAGCATCTTTATCTTCAATGCACTCCTAGGGTGCAAAATGAATGCTTGATTGTAAATGCACATGCACTACACCCATTCACCCTTATACAACACACCCAGGTACACACCTCTATACACACCCAGGTACACACCTCTATACACACCCAGGTACACACCTCTATACACACCCAGGTACACACCTCTATACACACCCAGGTACACACCTCTATACACACCCAGGTACACACCTCTATACACACCCAGGTACACACCTCTATACACACCCAGGTACACACCTCTATACACACCCAGGTACACACCTCTATACACACACATCATATTGTTAGATATATAATGAGGCACTTATATAATTTACCAAGATTTCTTCAAGAGACTCTTTGAGTGCCTTGATGCAGCTGATCTGGAGAAATACACCGCATGACTGAATATTAATGATCAACAAATGATCTGAATACGGGACAAGTGTCCGGGCTGGGGTTATAATTTTATCACTATAGTACATAAATCTGTATAATATATCTTCACAACCGTACAACACCCGTTTCATATCTCGTACAGGTGTTCCCATACCATCTTTCTCGAATTAAACCATTTGTGTGTTCTAGCTATTTTCGTTGCCATGTGTACGCCAACCCGTGGGTTAGAATTCCAGGTACGAGTGGTTGTAAGCACGCTACATTTATAGGAGTTCTGTAGCCATTAATTTAACACATAAGACCGTCGATGTTATCCGGTACGATATGGCTGTGCAAAATTGCTTTCCCGCCCAATGATTTACTCTCGATCTGCGAGAGGCGTGTGCCTACGAGCGGGAAATGTTACAGCTATATCCTCGTAACAAGATCTGAGTAATTAAATAACTACAGGACTAATCAGAAATTTGACAAGCTTAAAGGCGTGCACTTGTATCTGAAGATAAGTGGAATTCCAACCGAATGGGTTGAACATTGTACTCACGGCAGCGAAAATATCTACAGCACCAATATCAATAAAGAAAAATGGTTTGGTAACACATGTACGAAATTTGAAAAGGAAGCGTTGTACGTCTGGGAAGATGTTTTTATAGTATATAAAATTATAACCCCAGAAGCCCGATATTGTTATAACTAACTGGCTCATTTGATCTAGTACTTAAGAGCGAACATTGCTAATTATGCTTAAGTGAGTGGTGCGGGGAGGAGAGGCATACCTGACTTAAATAGAGCTGTTCTTCAGTGATACCAGAGGGTCCTACCTCAGCCTTGGGAGGGGGAGGTGGTGGTGGGAGTGGTCTTTTTTTCTTAAATGACATTGACCGTGTCATTTTCATAGGAGAACGGCTCTTGCTTCTGTCTAAAACTTTGGCTACATCAGTGTCCTTACCCAGGTCACCATTACAAGATATGGAGGACAACATTTTTTCCGTTTCACGAAGCGTATGTTGAGCTCGTTGTAAGCTCAGTGCACTGTGGTGAAGCATATGGCGCGTTCGTATCGGGCCTGGGCACCAGACCACCAACAACTTGGCCCCCCCCCGGGTCTGTTATTACATGCCCGCCGCGGCCCCTCTGGGTCAGTAATTACATGCAAACACGAAAAGACGAAGTCTTACTTTCCCTCTTTTCCCTCTTTTCCCTCTTCTCTTTCGGAGGAACACTTAATCTCACCGTTCTCACGAATCTTACCAAGTTCCACCTTTGCCCCGTTCGTATTCAGATCTGAACCAACACACCCGGGTGTGTGTATAAATATAAACCTTCTCGGTATAAAGGACGTTCGGCTGCCCACCTTTGTTGTCGTAGGTCCCTTCTGCCGCGGATCTACGAGAAAAGCATATTACACGCATGGGTCAGCTATGCGGGATAACCGCACACGCCTTAAGGACCACTCGTTACACTGCAGACACACGTTCATACATGCACGAACAAACGCGGCCTTAGTGCGGCTGACTGCACATGTACACACATTCTTCAAGTGCAAACTTTTAGCAAAGCTATGCATATACTCCCCACATACCAACAACATTACTATACGCACAACAAGGCCGATACATATGCACTTGACGAGGCATCGTTTGCGGACATGACACATAATATAATAACTTCGCTATATGTTCTTACTCGTTTTTCTTTTCCATTGTGAACGATATTTCGGCTTGGATTGGCGGCGGGCGCCTGGGAGTGGAATCATGTTGGCGGAACAGCCGGCCATCACATTAAACCCTCACACGCACCAGTACGCATCACTTGTCACTACATACGCGTGCGATTCGACCTCCCTCCCTCACTGGCAGCGGATGTTATAACACTACGTGAAGCTGTTGCAGGTGTTCATGCAATAACTTACCCTGTCAACTACGAACATGCACGGAGATATGCACGTCGTTTCCGGTACACACACACACACAACTTACATGCGCCTTCAGGTTTGAGCAGCCACGTGAGGGGTGGTAATTACTGTACAACGGTCGACCTAGTCACAAACTAAAACTGCTTAACCTCTTCTCTCCTCCCGCCCCGTTCTATTAATTCGGTCTTCAACGATATCTCATCAATAAAATGCATACAAAGATTTTTGAAGACAATGACGTCATGAACAATCACAAACACGGATATAGAAAATAAACACACAGCACACGTGAGTGACATCCAGGACACAAAAAACACATCAGAAAAACAATAACAAAAAAAAAAACTGCCAAAATCCATTGGAACGGAGCCATATTAAAAGAATGTACCTGTAGAAATGGTCAGAGATGAGGCCATTACATCATACAGCAAACCCTCACATGCATAATTCTCAGGCCACTCCCACATGTGCACACATAAACCACACCTCTAAATTTCTATAATCTTTTGGTCACGTGGGCGTGTCCTCCTGGCTGACAGACCCGCCCACCAGGACACCATCAATGTTGTCACTTGTAGCTTGCACATGGTAAGACAATGGTCTGGAACCACCATTGCGTTGGTATGGGGTGTTCAGACTAGACTCTTGTGTTCTCATGACTTTAAGGTTTTCAAGTTCTTGTTTAAGTCTTTGTATAGCTTGTTCTTTTTCATCTAACAGCACCTGTAAAAGACGAAGTCATGTGACTATGAGTGTGGGAGATTGTGCAGTCATGTGACTAGGAGTGTGGGAGACCCTGTGTGAACTCACCAACATGTATTCCAGTGAATCTTTAAGTTCCTTGACACACTCCACTAACTGAGGAAGGAAAAACATAACAAATAGGCTACACAGTTTACAAACATTCACTGGCACAGGATGTGCGGCCATCACAAAGAGGGGACTAATTAGAGTATCACAATCACAAAAAGCTCTGTTCCGGCACTATAACTCACTTAGGTCAGGGTACGTGTGTGCATGTGTATAGCCAAAGCGATCACCAGATACCTGATCATTACTGACTGGATCTTGCATACTTGACTCTATCTCCTTGTCCGCCAATTTTTCAGTCGATTTAGATTTCACTGGTGTTGCCATCACCTAATAACAGATTTCAGTACCAGTTACACACCCTTCCATTCACCATTACCCCCACCACACCCTCCCATTCACCATAACCCTCACCATGTTCACCACATCATCACCACATCCCCTCATACCTGCTCAGGATCATGAGGTGCATCAACTAATTTATCTTTGTCCTTTATTTTTTCTTTCTCTTTCAATTTCTCCTTCTCTTTTAGCTTCTCTTTCTCTTTCTCTTTCTGCTTCTCCTTTTCTTTCTCTTTCAGCTTCTCCTTTTCCTTTTCTCTCTCTTTTTCCTTCTCTTTCTCTTTTAATTTCTCTTTTTCCTTCATTTTCTCTTTCTCTTTCTCCCTATCCTTCTCTTTCTCTTTCTGCTTGTCCTTATCTTTCAACTTTTCCTTCTCTTTTTCTTTCTGCCCTTTTGTTGTAGATTCTTTGAGCGTCACTTTTCTTTCAATCTTTTTCACTTTGGACTTATCGTCATCAAAGTCAATCCTTTGGAGGGTGCTCATAGCGAAGGAGTGGGTTCTACCGGATAGGCCTTTGACATTGTCATTGGGTGACACTGGAGTGCCGTCCACCATAGTAGAGGTGGAAGGTGTGGTGAGGACAGTGGGTGTGGACACTATTGGTGTGACTGGGTCAGGTGTCTGCTGGACTTCAATAGTATTGAGGGAGGGGCACGCTTGGAGGATACATTCAGCATGTTGAACAGCTTCACGGGCCTGCTTCATTCTTCGCTGGCTGTGAGAGAAAGGAAATGACACTGCATACTACAGTACACACTACATACTACAGTACACACTACATACTACAGTACACACTACATACTACAGTACACACTACATACTACAGTACACACTGCATACTACAGTACACACTGCATACTACAGTACACACTGCATACTACAGTACACACTACATACTACAGTACACACTACATACTACAGTACACACTACATACTACAGTACACACTACATACTACAGTACACACTACATACTACAGTACACACTACATACTACAGTACACACTACATACTACAGTACACACTACATACTACAGTACACACTACATACTACAGTACACACTACATACTACAGTACACACTGCATACTACAGTACACACTGCATACTACAGTACACACTACATACTACAGTACACACTACATACTACAGTACACACTACATACTACAGTACACACTACATACTACTGCATACTACATACTGACTAGGGGGTAACGCAATATTATTATTATGTACATATACTTGTCCATTAAGATAATTATTAATGTCAAACCAACTACACCAAATCACAACTATAGGACATGATATCATCACAAAATGATCAACACTATTTCAACCAATGCATACACACATCTTATGCAAAGGAACAAGTTACTTAAGTGGGCGGTAAAGAATGTTTGATGGGGGGGAGGGGGGGGCGGGTCTTAATAACATGGAGGGTATTGAGTGACTTACACTGGGCTAAGTTGTACCTCCTCCTTCACTGTCACCACCACCTCCTCACCCTCCTCCCTTTCCTCCTCTCCTTCATGATTGGTGGCTTTCTCTGCACTAACTCCATCTTCATCACCAAAGTTAGCTAGGACAGAGAGCTGTAACCACTTGCTGCCTCAAGCGAAAATGCCTACACATTATAATCACTACATGATGACCACGTGATCATCAAATGATGGCCACATGATCATCACATGATCATCACATGATCGTCACATGATGACCACATGATCATCACATGATCACCACATGATGACCACATGATGACCACATGATCATCACATGATGACCACATGATGACCACGTGATGACCACATGATGACCACATGATCACTGACTCACCACATTGCCATCCTTTCTGCTTGCATTCCTCAACAGCTTGGTTAAGGGCAGTATCCCAGCTACAAGGGAAAGGAGGGGGAGGAGAGAGTGCCACACCCCCCTATATGACCAGGTCTCTCACTCTTTGGCTTCTTTCTTTGTGGTGAAGTCCAGTCTGAACATCTCAGGGGACTTTCCCTGTTCCAATAGCAACAGCTGTACTCCTGACTTCACAGCTACATTCAGCCTTACATGGAGGTCATATAGCCTGATGGCTGGAGGCTGGAGGGAGTGAGGGAGATGATGGGGAAGTGAGGTTAGGGGATGAAGAGCCCAAAGGGGTGTGGCTACTTAAGCAGACAAAACCATCAGAACTTAACAGTGTTCTCATAGAAGGTCAGTCCTTCCTCCAAACTACCACACCCACAAGTGACAACTGACAATTACTGGCCCCCAGTACCTTCAGGTCCTGCAATGTGGCTAGATAGTACTTCTGATCCCTCTCAGTAAGGAAGACCACCATGTCCGTAACCAAGACGATATGAACAGCTGTGAAGAAGGTACCACATCAAAGTGCAAAATGGTTGCCTGCGACCATGATAATTAACACAGAACACTTTCCATATCACTCACAGCTTCACAGAATGCTACAACCACATACACACACACACACACACCAACATACACACTAACACACACCATGCAGCCACACACACATACCCATTTGCTTTCCATTCCCCATCCACACAGCATCCCCTTGCTTCCTTAGCCTTCTGTTATGGGCTACGAGGCTAAGCCCCTTCAGGTGGCTGTAGTTCTTCAATGACTTGGGTAGGACCACCTCCAGACGGTTTTGGATACCCAACAACTCCATATAATTTTCATGATCACTAACAGCTCTGTCAACAGAGGAAACGAGATCTAAGAATTTCTCTGTGCACTCCTTCAGCCTGGCTATATGTGGCAGCTTGAGGGCTTCTGTCTTCTTTGTGAGCCTGTGCATGACTGGTACCAACTTAGTCAAGTGCTGGCTAATGCTCTGGTAGAAGTCTGGCAGGGTTAGCCGCTGGCACTCCTCTAGAGCATGCAGCTTCTTCAACAGACGACTGATGTTCTTCTTCCTCATCTGTTCCTTGAACACCTCCAATGCATTCATGTGGAAACTACAGAAGGTGCTGTATGCTTTCAGTAGCTCCTCCCTCCCCTCCCCTGTCAGCTGCTCTAAGAGGACATCACTAATGTCATCCACCATACTGCAGGCCGATCTCTTCCTGTCCAGTCGTGCATCAAATGCCTTACTAGCAGCTAGCAACGCATCCAGACCGGGGAAAAGGTCCCTCACTATGTCGTCTGTAAGACATTTACTTAGCTGGTCTCTAAAGACAATACTCAAAAGGTTAAGTACTCTGACATGGTGCTTCTGCGTCACTGCCAGTTCGTGAATAATTTCTTGTCTCTCCCGTTCTTCTTTCTTCATCTTGCGCATTGTCTGCTTGTTGATGGTCTTGTACCAGGCTGGCTCGGGCAATGCCAGCTCCGGTAGGTCCATACGCAGCCCTGCTACAGACAGGGGCTCCTCAGGCGCCTCCCCCTCAGAGTCATTGCTCAGGGAGATGGCAGGAGGCTTTGGTGTTCCTGTGGGCGTGTCCAGGGGCGGTTCCCTGATGGCATCCAACGTGCGGGGGTGGGGCATCTCCTCAGCTGGGTTCAGCGGTTTGAATGCCTTTGACCTCGACGCATCAGAGTCCCTCCTGAGGGCAGAAATACGGCCGGCATTGCCAGCCACCTGTAAGCTCTCAGAGCGTTGGAGGTACGCCTCAGGTGAGAGGTGTTGCTCTACAGCCACATCAAAGGTCTTGCTACCACGACTGCTCCTAGCTGCTGACTGGGGGCGTGTTGGGCGCCCAGACCGCTCTCTATCTAGTGACGACTCCTGATCTAATGTGTGGCTATCGTCTCTTGACAGTGGCTGCCCCACAGGCCTGAATTCCACCTGTCCTTTTCGTTTCCTTGCAGGCACGGAGTCCACCTGAGGGCTGGACTTCACCTCAGAGCTCACTCCTGGTATCCTTTCTTTTGAAAGAGGTGGTGGTGGTGGTGGTGATTCTGCTGGTGGTGGTGATGGTGATAGTGATGGTGACAATAGTGGAGAGGAAGAAGTGGGTTGGATCAAAACATTTTGAGCAGGGACACAGGGCAGTTTTGATCTGTTATCCCCTACAGTTATCTCCTGTGATGTGTGGGTCGATGTAACTGTCACATTGGATTTCTCATCACTAAGAGTCAACCTAAGAGGCTGATGCCCACTCTCTATATGGACTGGAGTAGGAGTTGAATACTTCTTCTGATGGATTGCACTTGGTTCCACTGGCTCGACAGAGCCAGTGGAACCAAGAGAGCTTTTCTGGTCCACAGTAAGGGGTGAGAGTCCCACATGTGGGGACAAGGTCCTATAGTCCAGATTGGATACATCATGTTCTGACAAGTTGTGTTCAGGCTGTGGCCTGTGGTTATTGTAGATGTAGGAGTCAGAGAGTGTCGAGCCATGACGCTCCAGACCCTGTTTGGCGGGGACAGTAGGAGGAGCATCCTGCCCTTCACCTGAGCTGATCAAATATCGCAGTGCGTTGATCACAGGGACCACCACTGCATTGCTCAGGGGCTGCAAGGTGCTGCTATTATTCCTTAGATTGCGACGTTCAATCAATGGAGACACTTCCTGTTTTTCTTTGGAGATATCCAAGTGGTTCAGTACAAGCCCCACCTCCTTGTCAGTCTTCATGTCCACATCTACATCAGAGAGCCCCACAATATCATCTCCATGGCAACTAGCCTTGCCCCCCAAGTCCCCTGCTTCAAAGGAGCTGTAGCTGTTCTCACCCAGGATATCTCCCTTCTCCCTACCCTCCACCTCCTCCTCCACCTCTTCAAGGTGTTCAGCAATGGATTGGGTCGCAGTTGTGATCAGGGTAGGTGCCCTAACATGGTCAGGGGGGAGGGTGGAGGTAAGCGGGTGTGGTCTCAGATACACATCATCTTCATCACTACTTTCGTATTGACTGTTTTCATGGTAATCATCTATGTTGGTCACCATCAGATCACCACTACTGTGGTGCTTCCTTGGGCGATCTAACCTCCCATCACTGGTCCCCAGTCCCTCTCCCTTGTCATCACTGGTATAATCCGACCCAGCAGGACTTGGAGTACGAGGTGTGACATTGTCGGCAGACATCTTTTCCTCACTGCTGTACGGGTTGTCCTGCAGCCCTGGCAGACCATTGGTGGGGTTGTAGGAGGCGGGGCCAACACCACTCTGAATGCTCGTTAGTTCAGCCACTGATGCACTCTGACTGCGTCGATGTCTGCGATCCTTGGAATGGGGCGGACTCACATGTGGTGGAATGGGGGTGTGACTGTCGACACTTGCCCCACCCTCCTGGGGGAGGTTCTGGTTAGATCCCGCCATCTCAACTGGGGATGATGTTGCTCTGTTACGTCGGACCTGATAAGAATCATCTTCAAGGGTTACCTCCTCCTCTTCCTCCTCAGGTCCTGAAAGGTCATGACAGTTCAAGTTTGGGGCTGATACAGATGCCATAAGGTCATCTTCGTATCCACCATCTGTGCTGTCAATGGTCCCTACTGATAGCATGCTTTCTGTCATTGGAGTGGTCATAGTATATGAAGAAAATGAAACCAGGCTTTTGGTTAGGGTAAAAGAGTCATCCAGATCTGTGATACCGTGATGAGAGTCATCATCTGCCCCACCCCCCACATCACAGACTGTCACCAGTGGTGGTTGTGGTGTGAATGATGTGATAGATCCTTCACACGAAGGTCCTAAATGACACTGATGGGCATGAGGGTCAAGGAGATGATCATGAGGATCAAGGTGTTGATCATGAGGATCAAGGTGATGGTCATGAGGATCAAGGTGATGGTCATGAGGATCAAGGTGCTGATCATGAGGATCAAGGTGATGGTCATGAGGATCAAGGTGCTGATCACGAGGATCAAGGTGCTGGTTATGAGAATCAAGGTGCTGATCATGAGGATCAAGGTGCTGGTCATGAGGATCAAGGTGATGGTTAGTACCCGGAGTATTATGGTCTAAAGATGATGGTGTGGTATTAGTACCAAGGCTAGATGGGAACAGACTGGGGCCAAGATTATGCGTAACTTTGATCCTTGGATCATCATTAGAAGATGGGATAACATCGGAGTGGTGTGTTGTAGCACTATTGGTCGACAATAAGAAGCCTTCACTTGTAGTGGGGAACAAGGGTCTGTGGACTGAGAGGAAGAAGAGTTCAAACATCACAACCATAACCACAGGATGCCACTTGCTCCTAATTACCTACATATATAGCACACACCATTATGATGTCACATACCTGCAAGAGTCCTATTCAATGGCCAAGACAGACCTAACCAAGCTAATGCAGCCACCTACAGTAACGGAAGCTGACATCACCATGCATATGCAACACCCATCCCCTCCCACTAGTAACAGCTCCCCCTGTTACCTGTGATGAACGAGAATGGAGGTGATGCTGTGTGTGGCTTAGCTGGTCAGGTGACCCTTCAGCATGCTCCGAAGTGTTGTGGACTATAGAAACAGAAGTGCTTTAGCCATGCTGAACACACAAACACACCCACACACATGCACACACCACGCACACACATACCTAGTTGTGTTAACCGTCCATCAAGACCTGACTCATGTGACAGACATCGCCTCATTGAACAAATGATATGTTGCTTCTCTATGATAGACCAGTTGATGCTTTTGTCAGTTGTAGTAGAAGGACCCTCTGTAGTGGAAGGACCCTCTGTAGTGGAAGGACCCTCTGTAGTGGAAGGACCCTCTGTAGTGGAAGGACCCGCTGTAGTGGAAGGACCCTCTGTAGTGGAAGGACCCTCTGTAGTGAAAGGACCCGCTGTAGTGGAAGGACCCTCTGTAGTGGAAGGACCCTCTGTAGTGGAAGGACCCTCTGTAGTGGAAGGACCCGCTGTAGTGGAAGGACCCTCTGTAGTGGAAGAACCCTCTGTAGTGGAAGGACCCTCTGTAGTGGAAGAACCCCCTGTAGTGGAAGGACCCTCTGTAGTGGAAGGACCCTCTGTAGTGGAAGGACCCTCTGTAGTGGAAGGACCCTCTGTAGTGGAAGGACCCTCTGTAGTGGAAGGACCCTCTGTAGTGGAAGGACCCTCTGTAGTGGAAGGACCCTCTGTAATAGGACTCTCTGTAGTGGAAGGACCCTCTGTAGTGGAAGGACCCTCTGTAGTGGAAGGACCCTCTGTATTAGAAGGACCGTCTGTAGTGGAAGGACCGTCTGTAGTGGAAGGACCCTCTGTAGTAGAAGGACCCTCTGTAGTGGAAGGACCCTCTGTAGTGAAAGGACCCTCTGTAGTGAAAGGACCCTCTGTAGTGGAAGGACCCTCTGTAGTGGAAGGACCCTCTGTAGTGGAAAGACTGTGCTCCACAACCTAGTGTAGAGAAGAATTACTGAATGTCTCCTTCCCTGGTACAGTATTAAGTTACTACTTTCAGCTTCTTATGTAACTTCATTTCCCAAAGGCCCACAAACCTTTTCACTCTTCTTTTTGTTAGGTTCCTTGTCTTCTTCACTGGCTCCATCCTCCTTTGCTCTTCCTACTTCATTGACTCCACCCTCCTGTTGTCTTTCCTTCACCCCGCCTTTTGGATGAACATATAAGGCAGTGTTAGGTCCAGTAAATGTAACATGTGTCACATGACTCCCTGTGTGTTAATGGATGCATCTCACATGACTCCCTGTGTGTTAGTGGATGTACCTCACATGACTCCTTGTGTGTTAGTGGATGTACCTCACATGACTCCCTGTGTGTTAGTGGATGTATCTCACATGACTCCTTGTGTGTTAGTGGATGTATCTCACATGACTCCTTGTGTGTTAGTGGATGTACCTCACATGACTCCCTGTGTGTTAGTGGATGTATCTCACATGACTCCTTGTGTGTTAGTGGATGTATCTCACATGACTCCTTGTGTGTTAGTGGATGTACCTCACATGACTCCCTGTGTGTTAGTGGATGTATCTGGATACTGCCCCATACATAATTGACTACATTATGCAATAGATACACCCACTTTCCATCATTCTAAATAGAAAGTCATTTTTATACAGTTATTACTGAAGAAAATGTACACACACACACACACACACACTTACCCTGACTGGAGACCTCAGTTAACCCTTCATTCGACTGCGCTGGTGGAGTAGCATCTCTGTCATGGTCTTGGAACCTTTGCCAAGGTATCAATAACAATAACAATTAATAATCACAAAACAACCACACCAATACTACAACATTATGCAGGAATGTTGTATACATCAAGCACACCTGTACCACACAAGGCCACATATGTGTTACACACCGTAAGATGCCTTACCCCCCCCCCCCCCTCCCCCCCACCGAGAATCAATGCTTTGGGCATGCAATACCACTGGGTAGTTAGGTAGCGTTAACCTCATGGTTGGAACACAAGTGCTGTCTAGGAACTTCAAGAGTGCAGAAAGGCCCTGGTAATGCCTGTGGTTGCATGGCCTCATTGCCCTAGCTAGCTAGCATGGGTACTTGTACAGGCCTATATCACCCTTTGTGTACATGTCAAGGCTGTGAGATTATATGCCACTCAGTGACAGTCACCTTCTGGTGCCTCAGGAGACCTGTCCTCCACCCCCACTTCAATCACCCTCCTCCACTTCCCCTCCCCACCCTCCACTCTACTTCCCCCATCCTCCACCCCCACTGCACCCACCCAGCATACATGATGCTAAGTACGTCTGAGGGGCTGGGGAAGAGGAATGATAACCACTACCACATAAGAAATGGGAGAGCAACAAGGGAACATGGGAATGGGACCCTGCTTACAGAGTTAGAAGTTGAACCAAGCCTTCATTGTTGTTGGCCATTGCGAGACCAAGGGGGATATCCCCTTGGTCGTTATGGAGACGAGCTGCAACCTCAGCCCCCGGCAGTCCTAGGAGATGTCTGGCAAGGGAGTTGAGACTATGTCTTGCTGCAAAGTGGAGTAATGTCTCCTTAGGCGTGTATTCTGAAGAAAGATAGGTATTTGTAAGAGAGAGAGGAGGGAGGGAGGGAGAAGGGAGGAAGGAGAGGAGGGGACAGGAATTGAGAATTGCTATGGCTTCTAACCTGCTACAGCTTTTGTTGGTTCTGCACCAGTGCCAACTAAGCTCCACCCCTCTGGAAGTGTGGCATTCTTGAGGGCTTCTGTGAGTGATTGGTCAAACTCCCTCAAGGCGTCAACAGTTGGCAGTGGTGGGAACACACAGTAGATAGGTATCCCTGAGTCAGCCACACTCTGCACCAACAGCTCTGCCAGGTAACCCTTTTCATCCACAGTGTATGTGAACAAGGACTGGAACAGAGTACTCTGATGGCCATTATGATTCAGACACACCTTCAACTGCACATCCTCAATTAAGTCATGACCTATACCAAGAGAGAGGGGAGGAGGGAGAGGAGAGGGGAGGAGAGGTATGGTATGTACCTGGTATTGTACCTGATATGGTACATGGTATAGTAACACAACTGTACCTGGTATGGTGGCTGTTATGGTACATTGACTTAATCTTTCAGCTGCTACTTGGTGTGAGTTCAAGCGTCCCAAAAAGAGCAACACAATATCTCCCTCAGGTGGTAGCTTCTGTTCAAAGTTAATTCTGATAGTAACTTGTCCCTACATTGGAAATACAGCACATCAAATAAGACCCCAAACAGTACAGCAAACTCCTGAAGCAGTGATGAATAGCGTGTGTGTGCATGTGTGTGTGCATGTGTGTGTGCATGTGTGTGCACGTGTGTGTGTGCACATGTGCATGTGTGCTGTACGTGGCATGGGTTCTATATTCAAGTGGGAACATTCATGCCACATCACTCATCCCTATCACATCACCACACCCTCCATCACCACACTCCCACCTCCATCACCACACCTCCATCACCACATCCACCTCCATCACCATCCCTCCACCTCCATCACCATACCCTCCACCTCCATCACCATACCCTCCACCTCCATCACCACACCCACCTCCTCACCATATCCTCCAACTCAATTGTCACACCCTCCACCTCCATCATTAACACCTATGAATTACCATAGCAACATAGCTGAGGGTACATTCCTGCTAAACTGCCCCACCCACACTTGTGCCATGAATGGACACTTATAGACACGGAGGAGTGGCCAAGTGAAGTGGTTAAGTGGGGGAGGAGGCCCCCAGTAGCTCTGTTAGTTCACCATAGCAACGAGTAATTTGATACACTAAAGTACACTGACCCTTCAAAGGTACTTAATTCATGAGCATATCATTTTAGTGTGGTTATGGGGGAATGATGGAGTGGAGAGGTATGGGGAGTGTAGAGGGATATGGGAGTGGGGAGTGTGGAGGGATATGGGAGTGGGGAGTGTGGAGGGATATAGGAGTGGGGAGTGTGGAGGGATATAGGAGTGGGGAGTGTGGAGGGATATGGGAGTATGGGAGAAAATTTCTGTGTGTGACAGTCAAAGAATACGGTCACAGGTGTGGTAATATGAGGATCTAGGGGTCACAAGAAGTGTGGTAATATGGGGATCTAGGGGAAGAGGTGTGGTAATATGAGGATCTAGGGGTCACAAGAAGTGTGGAATATGGAGATCTAGGGGTCACAAGAGCTTAGAGGTGTGGCAATAAGGGGATCTAGGGGTCACAAGAGGTGTGGTAATATGGGGATCTAGGGGTCACAAGAGGTGTGGTAATATGGGGATCTAGGGGTCACAAGAGGTGTGGTAATATGGGGATCTAGGGGTCACAAGAGGTGTGGTAATATGGGGAAGGCTTGTAAAATGCGCCAAGTGTAGATGAACATGGATCAAGACTGAAAAGCCAGTGACCAGTACAACTATGTACAATGAACAAGTTGTGGAAGTCTAAAATCTCACCATCACATACTGGGTCTGTCTATAGGGTCTATACTAGAGGTGTCCTACTCCCACCTGGGAAGAAGGAAGGAGGGAGGAGAGGGAGGGAGAGGGGGAGAGAGAGGGGAGGGAGAGGGGGAGAGGAGGGAGAGGGGAAGAGGTAGGGAGGGGAGAGGGAGGGAGGGGAGAGCGAGGGAGGGGAGAGGGAGGGAGGGGAGAGGGAGGGAGGGGAGAGGGAGGGAGGGGAGAGGGAGGGAGGGAGGGGTAGCTCTGTATGCTTCTCAAAATGTATGTAAAACAATTACAGCTGTACCACATAAAAGGCACCCATTAAACATTCCTCCCTAGTGCAAAGCCATGGAACTCAAAACCCAGCTCAGGTGGATTCTCAGTCCACACACAACACACATGCAATAAGGAAATACCCTGCTTGCTGTTATACAGCATGTCTATAAAAAAGATCACAGCATGTTGCCATGGTGCACACAGATACGTACAGTATTATGGAATGAAATATCAGTGAGAGCTGATCGTGTGTGAAACAAACCTCAGCTACATGTGTGCCCAGGTAACCTCAGCTACATGTGTCAGCTACATGTGTGCCCAGGTAACCGGGTAACCTCAGCTACATGTGTGTGCCCGGGTAACCTCCATCACACCTTTACCTCTCCTGCCTTGAACCCTTTCACACCTTAACCCTTTCACACCTGTAATCATTTCAGTTAAATTCCTACACGATTTCCCCACCCCCCACCCCAACGCTCCATCACCATGACTATTCCAAACAGAAAATCTCACCTGCACCGAGCACTCATGAGGGGTGAAGGTGGCATCAAATGGAGTAATGACAGTAGCACTGCTATTTGTAGTAACTGTATCAACGTGATTCACACTAGTCACTTCAGCAGTCCCCCCCACACTACACACTGTGCTGTGTTGGGGTCCAACAAACGTAAGGTCAGCAGTCGTGACTCCCTGGCAAGGGTCAAGGACGTTCCCCAGAATAGGCCCGTCACCAATGGGAGGTCGCGCGTTGTGTATACCAGAGACCTCTCGAGGTACATCCGCTAGTTCTGCGACGGGCCCCTCGGGAAGCGCCACGCCCTCATCCTTGCTCATTTCACCGCCTAAGAGCAAAAGAATGGGTAACCCAGGGTGACAGAACTATGGGATAGTAGAACGTAGCGGGGCCAGCCCTGCCTACATGACAGCTGCACAGCCTGTCTTTACGAAGGCCAAATAGCCCCCCCCCCCCCCTCCCCCCCCCCCCCCCCCCCAACCACCCACTCGTCTTGCGTCTTGCCTCCTATGGCATCCCAAAATCTTATGGACTCGAATTGATGCAAGGGCGATAACTCCAATGGTTGTATACATTCAACTCACCCATATTTTCTTCTGGGTCCATATTACAATTTAAAAACTCGCGGTCAGTCCCACAGAGTCTCACTTATTAGTCAGACTATATTCGTTACCGGTAGCGGAGGTTCCTTGTCTGTTTGCGCATAATGTTATTTTAGTCAACGCCTTGTCCCCCCCGGCGTAGATATAACTTATAACCACTGGCTGCTTTGCTTTGATCTCCTGGTCGATCACCTGACAACTTCCACGGTATACAAGCCTACTCACTACCTTCTGATAGCGGTCTCTAGTTACCGACACGCAGATTAGAGGTACAATTTTCTCCTAGCGTAAAACACCGTAAATTAAGTAAACATAAAATATCGCGTGAGTCAAGTGGGTGTTGTATAGAATATTAAACTGCATGACCATGTACCAGTTTTCTAAAGGCTTTAGACTGGTTGTCCCGTACTTAGACCGGCATGTTTGTGTTGTTAAAGAGTGCTGGAATGGATTGAAGGCAGTGGAGGTACAAGTTTAATATTCGTAGGCACAGGAGTGGTGATTAAAGGTTCGCGTTTTCACCGTTTACGAATACGTTTCCAGGTACTCAGATTGTGGCTACCTTTTCTCGCAGACAGACATATAGAGTGTGTCTTTGAGACCTCACGTATCAAAATTGATGGTGTTCCCCTAAACTCCCATACCGTTCTTAGTCGCGGACAGAAGCTAGAACACATCTTCCACAGGCATGAACCGGAGGTTAAGTCGTGCCTAACAAATTATGCACCCGTATGTTGGCACGATCGGGAGAGGGTACCACGTGATTTGAGGACATACATTATAGATACTAGCCAGAGTCTGGAATGCATTGAACTTGCCTGGCTCACGTGACATATGCAGACTACTTTACTCTGGATGTGGGCTGTTGGGTTAAGTGGTATGTACATTACTACTTAATGGATGGCATTAATTGCCAAACATTGGTATGCGTCAAATACTAGTATAGTTACAAAAGTAGCCAATTACTTCATTGTTGCTAGGGATTACAGTAAGAAGCCATAAGTAGATCAACTGTTAGTAGCATGGCTGTAAGTATGGTGTATGACTGCAGGTGCTCAGTGACCCTGTAGGTGTGATGTACAGTGATGAAGGAATTGTAGTTGTGAGCAAGCCATGCTCCATACCAGTACATCCTGTTGGTCGATACAAGGTACGTAAAAGTTCACTGGTGATGAAATGAGTCTACTTACCTGCCCCTCCCCCCTCCCGCACACACACAGAGGAACACTGTACTCTCCATACTGGAATATGAACAGCCACACCTCCTTAATGACAGCAAGCAACTGAGGGTGGTCCACAGGTAGTAGTGATGGGGGAACCGGGAATTAGTAGTCTAATAACTACCCCCCCCCCCCTAGGATGAGTCGTCTAATATCTGGTCCCTTCCTTCTTGTAGGTTGGACAGACTGACATCAGGGATGCTCATTTTGGCCCGCTCCTCAGCTGTGGCATCTGCTCTGTGTGGTCTGTTCCTGCAGCACAAGGTTATGAAGGAGTATGTTGCCAGGGTCAAGGTGAGGTTACTAAGGAGTATGTTGCCAGGGTCATGGTGAGGTTACTAAGGAGTATGTTGCCAGGGTCATGGTGAGGTTACTAAGGAGTATGTTGCCAGGGTCAAGGTGAGGTTACTAAGGAGTATGTTGTCAGGGTCAAGTTGAGGTTACTAAGGAGTATGTTGCCAGGGTCAAGGTGAGGTTACTAAGGAGTATGTTGCCATGGTCAAGTTGAGGTTACTAAGGAGTATGTTGCCAGGGTTAAGGTGAGGTTACTAAGGAGTATGTTGCCAGGGTCAAGGTGAGGTTACTAAGGAGTATGTTGCCAGGGTCAAGGTGAGGTTACTAAGGAGTATGTTGCCAGGGTCAAGGTGAGGTTACTAAGGAGTATGTTGCCAGGGTCAAGGTGAGGTTACTAAGGAGTATGTTGCCAGGGTCAAGGTGAGGTTATATACAGTACCACTTTGTATGTATTATGCATGGTATGGCTTCACTTTGGATCATGCAGTGTGAACATACAGCGTGTATAACCAGAGATAATATATAGATATTATCTTTGGTATAACAGGCCACGTGTGAACACACACTTGTAACCCTCCCTTCATCCCTCTGCCGTCACAGGGAATCTTTCCTAGTGGTAAAGTGGAGGTGTGTGCTCCAATTGGAGTGCTGCAAGAGGACCCTTTGGTGTGTGGTATCTGCCCTCAAGGTACTACCCTGGGCATAGTGGTCTTTGGTAGCTGGTCCACCTCCTCCTCCTCTTCCTATATGCATAGACCTGTTATAGAAATAATTACTTCAAACTGCAGGGAAACCATCCATTACTGTGTTTGAAAGAGAAGCAGTGTTTGAAAGCCAGTGTGAGTCACTTGTACACTGTTGGCCTGTTACAGGACGACTGCATCAGATCAGAGTGCACTTGAAAGAGCTAGGTGAGCATGTGAGGTGAGCAGGTGGGAGGATGTGAGGTGAGCAGGTGGGAGGATGTGAGGTGAGCAGGTGGGAGGATGTGAGGTAGCAGGTGGGAATATCGGTGGACATACTGTTTGGGTTAATTAATGAAGGGGAGGAAAGGTGACCTTTGTAGGCAGGACATTGTGCCAAAGTCAATCATGAAGGCTGCATGGCTGGTGTATCAGTACAGCCCATTATAACTCTCATAACACACACAGGGTATCCTATTGTAGATGATGTTAGATATGGAGATACCTCTGGTAACCCAAGGCAAGCCACACCCATCCCATAGGTATTGCTTTTAAACTGTTTCTGTCCATAGCTGGCCAACAGTTCCTGACCCAGACAGCTACACCAAGATGGAGTGGTGCGAGGAGTGTCAGAAGGGCACAAGGGACATAACCTCAGTTCACAGGGATGACTTGGTGTCCACTTCTATATGTCTGCATGCCCTTAGCTATGCTTGCAGTGAGCCTTTGCACAAGTGGAGGTTTGAGGTCCCCAGACCACATTGGGCCACATGAGTGGTTTGAGGTCCCCAGGCCACATGAGTGGTTTCACATACATTACAATTGTGTCACTCTGTTTACACATGATGGCCTGGGGACTAGGTGTTAGCTCTGGCAAGACAAGTGTTTAAAAATAGAGATAACGGAAGTTGAGTATGTGTGGGTGTGGCTGAGAACTGAGGGCACAATGTTCACACCACAGAGGTCTTCATGCCTGACTCCACTGCGTCATCTGATGTTGTCTGGGTAATCCTATCTGCGCCTTGGGTATCTACAGAGTACTCGTACTTTGGCGGGCACTTCCCGGCCACAACGTCCTCATTGATGTGCACTGATGTGATGCTAGACCCAGGCACCTCAAACATGGGTTCCAACAGTAGCTGCTCCTGAAAGAGGAACAAAATACGAGGGATCACAACAGCTTCCCTGCTGGGCCCAACCCACTCACCATTATGGTCCTAAGACCACTTGTTGGGCCCACCCACTCACCATTATGGTCCTAAGACCACTTGTTGGGCCCACCCACTCACCATTATGGTCCTAAGACCACTTGTTGGGCCCACCCACTCACCATTATGGTCCTAAGACCACATGCTGGGCCCACCCACTCACCATTATGGTCCTAAGACCACTTGTTGGGCCCACCTGCTCACCATTATGGTCCTAAGACCACTTGTTGGGCCCACCCACTCACCATTATGGTCCTAAGACCACATGCTGGGCCCAACCCACTCACCATTATGGTCCTAAGACCACATGCTGGGCCCACCTGCTCACCATTATGGTCCTAAGACCACATGCTGGGCCCACCTGCTCACCATTATGGTCCTAAGACCACATGCTGGGCCCACCTGCTCACCATTATGGTCCTAAGACCACGTGCTCCTGTTCGCTTTTCAATTGCACAACGAGCAATTGCAAACAACGCCTCTTGTGTAAATTCAAGTTTCACCTGGAGGGTATGGAAAGTGCTGATTGTGTGTGTGTGTGGATGGAAACCAACCTGGTCCATTTCAAAGAGGTGTATGTACTGGGATACCAGTGCATTCTTGGGCTTGGTGAGGATTTCCACAAGGGCAGGGGTATCCAGAGATGTCAGGGTCACCACCACTGGGAACCGACCCACAAATTCTGGGATCATCCCAAAGTCCATGAGGTCTCGTGAGTCAACAGTCCTCAGTAGTCCATCTTTGTGTCGTTCCTCAGACTCAGGTTCAGAGTTGTTCACTGACAACATCTGATCAGAGGCTGGAATTTGTCTGCCCAAAGTGTTGGTATTTGTCATGGGTCCAAAGCCTATTACCTGTGTGGTGTACAAACAGTTGGTGACACACACATCTGGAGAGCAGTACACACTATTAAAGTGTACACAAAAGGGTTCACACACTTTTTCGTTTTTTCTTCGAGCAATGATTTTGTCCAACCCGTTGAAAGCCCCTGATGCGATGAAGAGGATGTTTGTGGTGTTAATGGCTACCATCTCTCCTTTGACCTTTCTGGAGCTCCTCTCAGGGACGTACACTGTTGTCCCCTCCACTATCTTCAGTAGACCCTGCTGCACCCCCTCACCTCCCACATCTCTGAGATGGTGGAAGCCTGGAACGCAACTAATCTTGTCCACCTCATCCAAGAAAACTATGCCTGGCCGGGGGTGGGGTGGGGGGGGGGTGGGCAATGGTGGAGAAGAGAGAAGGGGGAGGTGGAAGAGTGGGGAAGGAAGACGTCAAACACAAAGTGAATTAGCAAAGAGCTTAAACAATAATGTACAGGCTAACTATGATAGGAAACAACCATTAAGTAAGACAGTGAACATCCATACTGATAGGCGTACCTCTTTCTGCTTTGCTGACATTAAAATTGGCTTCCTGTTGTGGTGAGACAGAGAACAATTCACATACATGTGCAGCAATCCCAACCATGCCACCTTAACATCATACTGCCTCTCCACTCCACACTTACCCCTGAACTCACCACACATACCCTAGCTCTGAGGCTCACTCCTTAATTAAAGCTCACTCCTCGTGACGTAACGAGAACTGATATCTAAGTTAACTCACTTGCAATAGCTTTGCTATCACTGTTTCAACGTCATCCCCAACATACCCAGCTTGGGTTAGGGATGTGCAGTCACAGATCACCAGAGGAACATCTAAACATTTGGCCAGAGTCTGGGCTAAAAGTGTCTTCCCTATAGAGAGAGAGTGTGAGTGAAAGTGAGAGTGAGAGAGAGAGAGTTCGCAAGTACTATCATCAACATAAGGATGTGTAGATTATATGTAACGTAAACACCACACATGCCCCTCCCCTTACCACCAACCTTAGCCCCCCCCCCCCCTCCCCCTCACCTGAGCCTGTTGGGCCCAACATCAAGATGTTACTCTTGTTCAACTTGGGAGGTTGGTTTTCATCTTCACCAGAACTGGGGTCTCCACTATCATCAACTGGCTGAAAAAAGCCCTGTTGTATGTTTGTCCCTTGAGGTAGCAGAGGTTTTGAAAGCGCTGAGTGTAAAACAATGGTTAAGTAACATAAGGTTTATCTAGAATTATTTATTACCAGACATACATATACACCACCTACCACTACACCAATAATGCCATTGCCCCCCCCCCCCCCATTCTATTCCCCTGCTGTATGTGCATACATTGATTGGTGATGAAGGGAAGCTGAGCTCCCACCGCCTCCACATAGCCTCCATTGTCACCATCATCGGTTGGTTGGGGGATGTTCACATTAAGCCTCTTGTAGTGGTTGTAGACAGCCACAGAGAGAACCTTCTTAGCATGCTCCTGGCCTACAACATATCCATTTAGGTACTCATAAATCTGAAAGAAGGGGAATGATGCCATGGTAACCGTGTCATAAAAAGATGGTGGATCAATAAACACTACACACCTCTTTAGGAGGTGCTATTCTCACTGGCTCTGGCTTAGGTGGCATGTTTGGAGCCACATTTTTGTTATCAGGAGACACAACAAGAAAGAAGTGGCGACAGTTCTCACATTCCAGGAAACGAGTTGCTGCTGGTAAGAACAACAAGGGAGGGGAAGGGGGTTTGGGAGGGAGAGGGCGTGGAAATGAGGGAGAGTAAGGTGGGAGAGAAAAAAAAACAGGCCAGTGATAAGACAAAGAGAAGGAAGGAGTAGTTGGGAAGATAAGAAAACACCACAATCAACAACTACAACTGCACAGGTTGGGCTATGACACATATCAAACATGGCTTGCCAAGTGTGTGGTTATGTACAACCATATCACACCACTTCTGACAATGGGAACCACACCAGCTTGCCAACCTAATATATGTTATTGAACACACTCACTCTGCAGCAAGGTAGCTCCTTTGAACGGCTCTCCACACTTGGGACATGTAAGCCTGCCATCACGACCTCGGCCATTCTTTCCAATGCCCTTTTGCGAGCTCGAATAAAGAAGGCTGGTACAGGTGTTCAAGCCGCGCGAAACTGGAGGCGTGATTGGAGACCAAAGCCTGTGGCCATGCTTTACATAGCAACGGACTGAAAAGATGAGGCGAATTCATAAGTACACACGACGTTACGTTTCCTTGTCACTAAGAATGTGTCAAGCCACGGTGATTCTTAAAATAGACCCCACCCTCTCACGTCAAATCACTGCCAGCGTTCTTCGTGACCATATTAGGGCGGACGCACACATACCAGGAAGGAGATGAGGGTTGAAGATAGTTCTGTATCTACACATAACCGCGACCCGTCTGAGTCCCCGCATCGCTGATTTTTTTTATTTTATAGCTGGTTATATTCACAATGGTTATTCCAACGGGTTAAATTACTGCAAACAGTCAACAAACTTGAACATGCACTCATATCGGGGATATAATAGTCGTCAGGACTTGGCCGCATCTGCTTGTTTCTTTTTCTGTTTCTCTCTCATAATTTCAGCATCTCTGCATCAGAAGTACACTTTATGAAATAACAAACCTGTAAACCACAAATCGAGTATTATCCACCTTTCCTTCCTCTTGTCTAGACTTTGGCCCTTGTTCCCTTCCATTTCGCCAGAAGATACTCCCTTAGATTGCTGTTTCTTAGCGCTCTTAGCTCTGGCTAAGTCGCGCGCGTTACCTCCTGGATTGAAGAGGGTCTATTAAATTGATTCGGCTATATCAGTATATGCCTAAAACATCCACAGCGGTCATATCTGGCTCCTAAGGTTTACGGGACTACAGGTCCACTTACGGGTCATATTTAATCTCGCAGAAGTTGTAAAACTGATAAAAGATTCGCCTCTAGCAAGAGAAGCTCTCGCCTCTTTGACACCACCTTTCTGTCGCGATGACAAAAGTGCTCTTACGGAGGTGCGCGGTGTCCGTATAATAGACACGTCATGCACAATGAATACAATGGTGCGCGCCTGCTAATGACTTAATGACTGCCTTCCTTTTGCGCGTCTTCGAGCCAGAACGTCCCGACCTGCCTTAGTTTCCATTCGCTTCATGAATCCATGTCTTCTCTTCCTGACCAGGTTACTCGGTTGATATTCCATACCATACTTAGCATATAGTCTGCAAAACTGGTGTAGTGGGCTTACGCTCGACCTATGTGGTTAAAAAAAAAAATCCAGATCATGCAGCAGTACATAGTGCTTACCTACTCATCTACCTAAACAACCAATCACCGAGTGGCCTCCATACCGCCCTCTGTAATGTGGTCAGCCCAGCCCTGTGTTCACGCAAGGGTAGTGCATTGAGCTGCCCGCGTACACATGCCACTGCCGCTCGAAGCACTACAGACATTGTAATATTGCAGTGCGCAATAATTTGGTTTAACCCCTTATATATAGACGAAGAGCTAGGAAGATGTCCAACGAGCGAACTCGCCTTGCAATTCTTATGGTGAACGAAAGCTTCGGAGAGGTGGTAGAAAAGGTGGCATCTTACCTCCTAAAGCACGGAGATTCGTCGCTTGCAGAGACCGTCAGAGGCTCTGAACTGAAACCAAACAAGGTCGCTTAGCACGTTTTCTTGCACTTGTGTGTGCCCTCCATGTCATAGCACCTTGCCTCTAGCAGGTTCGGAAGGCGCTTTGCGTGCTAATTCAACATCAGCTGTGCGAATACGCGCCTCACAAGAGTGGTGCCCTTCTTTACCGCGTCAACCTAGAGCACGTCTTGCTGAGGGCGAGATTCCCGCGCTACATTCATGCCGCCAAAGCAACATTCGGTGATGCGGGAGAGCTCATAGTGGAAGACCTCCTGCGCAACGGCCAGTCACTTATGAGCCAGGTGGGCGGGATAATATGTGTCAGGACCTTATCAACTACAGTTTCAAGTGACCCATACAACTGTCAAGAATTATATACAGAGCTACAGCATGCATATATATATTTATATATAATTATGTATACATATATATGGGACAGTGTCCAGCTAAATTACCCTTATGGTACTATTTCAAAATTTCCAGAACAAGCAAAAGAAAAGCAACGCTCGCATTGAAATGTATGGCTAATTATAAATTCAGTGCCCAATAACTTTGTGATGGATAGTCCGATTTAGGATGCGTAAGGACCATTTGACAGAAGCTCATGGGTGTTCAAGGAAAATCAAAAAAAATTGAAAACTTGAAAAACTAGCCAGAAGGGTGATTCTGCTCGACACTGTCCCATATATATATATATTAAAACGCATCACAAAAATAAATAAAAACGTCATTGGGTGGTTGTTATATTAATACATAATTGTGTCACATTAAGGAGCACCATGATATAAATGTATGTTTTATTTGCGATATGATATTCTACAGTGCATGCAGCGGGTTGGGGAGAGACTGGAGGAAGCTGGCATGGAGGTTCACGACATCGGTGAAATAGTGAAAAGGCAGTTCCTTGCACTTGTGGAGGAACACTACCTCCAGAGGGTGCCCAGACCCAATACTGACCTCCTAGGCCCTAATGATGCCCCATCTGCTACGCCCTCACAACAAGACAGGTTCCAGCCACCTCCTGCTGAAGGTACAGTGGTGCCAGGGGGAAGAAGTGGGTGTGGCACATTACGTCTTGGTGGTCCCCAGGAATCAAGTTCAACAGTCGTAAGAGAAAGAGAGAAGAGACTGGGGAGGAGACTGGAAGAGATGGGCCACCTCATGTCAAGAGAGCAAAGAACCAGGACAAGGACAGTATGGAAGAGCCAGAGGCTAAGAGGAGGAAGGGGTGTGTACCCCTAAGACCAAACCTCTTCACCCCTAACACCACACTTATTAACCCCTAACACCACACCTCTTCACCCCTAAGACCACCTCTTCACCCCTAAGACCACACCTCTTCACTTCTAAGACCAAACCTCTTCACCCCTAAGACCTAAGTGAAAGGGTGGGAAGGGAAGGGTATTAGGGAGGGGTTATCCTATTGATAGCTACAAACTGACATTGTGTATAGTTTGACAGTGTGATATCTATTCATCCTTGTACCTCAATTTCTCCTTCTACCTGTGTACTCGTAGTCAAGGAGATGGAGATGCAGTGATGGTTCGTTGGTCCAAATGCATGAAGTTTATTCTTCTAAATAAAGCACCCGCAGGTCACAGATGCTGGTATATTTTGGCATGTCAACTATGATAGGTTTCACCAACACTTCAGGAATGAAGTGAGCTGCCTATTTGGTTGCATGATTGTGCTAAATAACCACTTTTAATAACAGGCCATAGTTTCAGTTGTCTTTGAGAAGATAGATGAAGTAAGTCTGGGGAAGAGGCATATTGGAGCATACTGTGACCAGATTATCCCAGTCACCACTCCACCCTAACCTCTTCCCTCTCCTCCCCTCACCACTCCACCCTAACCTCTTCCCTCTCCTCCCCTCACCACTCCACCCTAACCTCTTCCCTCTCCTCCCCTCACCACTCCACCCTAACCTCTTCCCTCTCCTCCCCTCACCACTCCACCCTAACCTCTTCCCTCTCCTCCCCTCACCACTCCACCCTAACCTCTTCCCTCTCCTCCCCTCACCACTCCACCCTAACCTCTTCCCTCTCCTCCCCTCATGTTATACTTTACAAGGGAGACTTATAATCCAGTCTTGTACCCATGTTTCCATTAGTGCATGGTGCCTTGAATGTTCACCTCCCCCCCCCCCCCAGATAGCATGGTGCCTTGAATGTTCACCTCCCCCCCCCCCTCAGACAGCATGGTGCCTTGAATGTTCACCTCCCCCCCCCCCCTCAGACAGCATGGTGCCTTGAATGTTCACACACACACACACCCCAGATAGCATGGTGCCTTGAATGTTCACCTCCCCCCCCCCCCCCTCAGACAGCATGGTGCCTTGAATGTTCACACACACACACACCCCAGATAGCATGGTGCCTTGAATGTTCACCTCCCCCCCCCCCCCCCCAGATAGCATGGTGCCTTGAATGTTCACCTCCCCCCCCCCCCCCCAGATAGCATGGTGCCTTGAATGTTCACCTCCCCCCCCCCCCCCCCCCAGATAGCATGGTGCCTTGAATGTTCACCCCCCCCCCCCCCTCAGACAGCATGGTGCCTTGAATGTTCACCCCCCCCCCCCCCCCCCTCAGACAGCAGCCTGTGTGATGAGAGCAGCACTAAGTGCCACTCAGAGCCACATGGACTGTGGAGCCTCCACCTCAATGGGTCCTGAGGTATGTCCATCCTTGTGACCTGCCAGCCCCCCATACCCAATGTGAATGTCTGTCTCTAGATATACTCCCTGCAAATTGAAGACAAGCTTGTTGGTAGTCCTAAGTTGTCCAGCAAGGAATTAGACCAGTGCATGCGTGTGTTGGTGGATGATCAGGTGCAGTTCCTTAGGAGAACAGGTGACAGTGGAGGAGGGTCATATGCAGTCAGTATCCTGAGGTGGCCTAACTTCTTTAGCTTACTGTGTTCGGTTTTAGAAATTGTCCTTAACAATTGTTGAAAGACTTTGGGCATCTAGCTGATGTGTTGTGCCAGGCCAACATTGAGTCAGTAGTGAGAGAGAGATTTGGAAATAAGTGCCTTCGAGTGTTTCGCCTTCTGATGTTGAAGAAGTCGCTTGAGCAGAAGCAAGTAGCAGATCTAGCCATGATCCCTAGCAAGGAAGTCAAGGAGCTTCTGTACTCACTGTTAGCTGAGAACTACATCACTCTACAGGTAACCTTGTGCCAACCATTGCTGTTCCTCCTCCCCCTTCCATTTTCAGGAGATACCCAAGGCTGGGGACTATGCCCCCTCACGAACATTCTATCTCTTCTCTGTAAATCTACCGCAAGTTGCACGGCTGTTGCTAGAGAGATGCTATCAAGTGTGTGCTATGTGTGTGCTGTGTGTGCTGTGTGTGTGCTGTGTGTGTGGGATGGCATTGATGTGAGCATTGACATGGGTGTTCACCTCTCCACATTCTCTTGCCCACCTGCTCAAAGGCTTTGGGAAACCTGATGCAACGCAGAGCAACAGAAATGAAAAATAACAAGTAAGGATTTAGGTGGATTGGGGACTAGTCATAAGTGGCAATGTATAGGTTTGTGGGTCCCTCAGTAAAAATCAGGATGGTAGGGGAGGAGAGGAGAACGGCTGGTTAGATCAAAATATGTGTTCTGCCGTAATCCCCAAAGTTGTGTGTTAATAGACGTCTGTTGGAGAAGTTCTACCAGTATGAAGCCCAGCTACAGATGGGTAGACCACTGGGGGAAGAGGCTGATGAACTGCTAACTCCAGCGGAAAAGGATACTGTACACGTTGTGAAACGGACCATATCAAAGTAAGTGTACAGTGGTTTATACCTTGTGATAGATGAGTTCATTCACTCTGCATAGGTTAGAGCGTGCAGAAATCCAGATGGACCAGACAATATTCACACTGTGCAACTACATAGACTCTCACTTTAGCCATGCCAGCGTGTGATATTGATTTGGCTTCATTTATAGCTGTCTAAATACATGTGGATGCTGACACATATGGGGTGGGGCAATGCAGAACATTAACTCGCAGCCCGAGCCACCTCCCCCTTGTGGGTGGCCTTCGTCTTTGTGAGTAGCTGCATCTCTTCAAAAGTCAGAAGTACTGGAACATAGGTTTTGTTGGTGACAGCATCAGGTGAAGAGTCCTTTGGCCCTTCTGTTAACAAAAGATTTATGCATCCACTTTCTCTAATTAGTGCCTCCTCATCCAAACATACATCAGTATGGGTTCAGATTGTTCCCTCCCATACATCTCTATGGGATAATCCCACCACAGTGTTGATTAAGCCAAATAGCCCAGAAAACGACAGTATATATATATTATAATATGGGACAGTCTCCGCGAAAATGGCCCTTCGCTATATAATTTTAAAGTTTTAAAAATGACTCACGTTTGAATCGCTATAACTTCGTAACGGTACATGCACGCCATTGACTTCCTATTTTCAACACTTCATACTACACCATTTCTACAAGGTAAAATAGATTTTGGAGTCTTGCATTAGCTTCGTGCCAGTGTTGCAACGTCCGATACCCCTTGGGGTTCAAACTGGCCATATCTTTCGGCAGGACGTCTCAATTAACTTCAAATTCGGTTTATACACAGAGGGGTCCTGTACCTATCGATGGGCCCTGTTCGTTAATTTTTACTTGATCCGTTACGGAGATACAGCTGTGCAAAGTAATTGCACATTTTTCGTTCATTCCGCGCCATTAACCCTACAACCTGGTTCCCGCTACTCCGAGCACATGAATATACAATAACCTCCCGTGCCCATGCCACTGTATTAACCTGTACAACTGAAGTACCACCGTTCTTACAAACGTCAGTGGTTCTCTTCTATAATGGACAAGATTCGTTAAGCGATCGAAATGTGTGGGATTCAGCTACCGTCACCATACAAAAAACACGGTACGTATTACCAGTACCGATACGCGCGCACAAAATTATGTAGAAATCGTGTCCCTGTCGATTCGATCATACTCTTTGGGTGCCACTCATTGCGTGGCCATTCATATGCTTACAACCTATACGTCAGAGCCATGATATATAATGCACGGCGTATCAGCTAGGCTATGGCATGGGAGAGGCGTGGTCGAGTTAAAGACACGTGCAGCGCAGCTAGGCTGTAACTCTTCCTTATTGTCGGGATTTGCGTTCTGCTGGCACATATATTTTAAACGCCCACCGTTTTTCATTTCATCTGCATGGCTGGCACACACACACCCATGAACCAAGACATACACACGTCTCACGTCACACTTATACACACTCTTTCCACTATTCTTTCCCCCTTGCTGTACACCCTGTAAATTGTTATGTGCTACATGGATTCACTCATAAGCTTTGTCTAGTTGAACTTTTTTTCTATGTCTTTCGGTTACAGTGCTTTCACTGGCCTACTATACAACCCTCTTTCTCAACTATTTGTATTCTGACTGATGTGTTTTTCACGTGTAACTGGATTGTGTGTTCTATACACAGTGGTATAGGAGCATGGAGGTTATGGGGCAAAGGCCCCAACAATTTTTTCAGAGGAAGGCCCCCCTCCCAACTCCTACCCCAATTGGTTGTATGTGCTGGATAAATGTGTTGTATGTACTGGACTATTTGTTCCTGTCTCACAGTACCTGCCACATCATGACATACCATGCCTCATGTCCCATATTCCATTACATGCATCCATTTACACACTCACAAACTCATATATACACAGCACTCACAACTACATGTATCCCATGCCAATCACTATATATGCTGAAGCTCTGAGTGTGTACCATTGAGAGGTTTAAAAAGACTTAGGTCTTACTATTTATTACCATCCTTTGTTATACCAGGGCCCTGATCTTTATCTTTTGGAATAAAGCAGGAATAATGTTCCTGTTGGGCTTACATACAAAAGTAGGTCCAGTAAAGTCCCTCTTACAGAGTGGTAGATCTACAAGTAATATCACAAAAGATAAATAGCACAGATTCCTAGAAGGGGCCCATGTATAATGCTTTTCATACACACGCACATGCACACACACACATACACACACACTCACACACACATACACACACACACACACACACACACACACACACACACACACACACACAACAGTGCTACTTAGAAATAGTGGTTCTGGTGGGTATGACTGTCAGTTTGCTATGACCAGATGCAAAGCCACCCATGGAATGTTGATTTACATGCGATGGTGGCAAATAGATAGGCTAATGCCTTTGTGTTTAGGACTCTGCAATTAATGAGACATACCGTCACAAACCCACCTGAGGATCAGAGCACTTGGTGTCATATTTTATGTCTGTTTTTGGATCTGGGGCAGTGCTGCTCCGACTTACATAGGCTTTTGCATTTGGTCATATGTGTAGCAAACTTGACAGCCATCCTCATCAGGACCACTAATCCTAAGTAGCATTGAAATTTCCGTGTGTGTGTGTGTGTGTGTGTGTGTGTGTGTAGTTGTGTATGTGAGTGTATGTGTGTGTCTACGTAGCATTGGAATCTTTCTTTTGCAATTTATTTTTGTGATGTGTTGACAAGCTACTTCTAGATCTGCTCACCTAGAGATGGAAGCCTTACATACAAGTAATAAAGACATTCTCTAAGAGAAAATTGATGGCATATAGGATTGGAAGGCAAAAGGAAGGAAACAAGGGTCTACTAAGGGGAAATGTAATACGCACACAGTTGAACAACATAATGTCCTACAAATGTGCTAAATATAGGGCTGTTACATATTTCCTCTATTGCCTGTCAATCCTATATACCAACTTTCTCACAAATAATGTTTTTATTACTTGTTCCATCAGTTCTTTTCTTCATGAACATAACAAATTTAGAGTATTTGAAATAAGACCATTAGTGGTGTTACATAGTTTAGGAGGGGTATACTGTGTGGAGGAGGGGGGGGGGGGGTGTCTCCTGGATGGAATGGTAAAAAGGGGGAAGGAGATCCCTACATAGAAGTGTGACATCTATGGAAGAGGGGGTACCCTGATGTGGAGGAGCAAGGGGCATGTGCTGTGAAGTGGGTGGGGAATCCCATGTGAAAGAGGTGTCTATTGGTGGGGATGGAAGCCCTGATGTGGTGGAGCAAGTAGCATGCATCCATTTGTGGCCTACCATTGGTGGAGGTCCAAACGCAGCTTGCTAAGCTTTTTCAAAGCTACCATTGTATGTGTGTGTGTGTGTGTGCTTGTAGCATTGGTAGGAGGATTTATTTTTTTGTGCAAGCTACTTGTGTACAGATGGGAAGCCTTGCATAAGTATTATTGCTTAGCCGATTTGGAAAGACTGGGCCACTGTAGAGTTTATACAGAGAGCATTCACTGACGTGGCTTCTATTTACCCATGGGTATACACGCAGTACTGAGTTGGTATTTTACTTACACATGAAGCTTCAGGACTAGTATATATACAAGAGCACCTTGATGAGGACATGACATTTGAGCCCCCCCCCCCCCCCCCCCCCCCCCATCATTGCAACTCTTTCATGACCACTATCAGCTGAAATAGAGGAGTCTTTAAAACCCTCCCAATTTGAGTACAGTGAATGGTATATGGGACATGTATAGTGGAGCCTCACGGGGGCCTCTGACAAACATATTGTGGCATTTGCCCCACACGACCCCCGTACTTCCTACCCCACTGACACCAGTCCAATACATACAACACACAGTCCAGTTGCATGTGTGAAACACATCCACATCAGTGACATGGAGGCCTTTGGACATGACCATGTAGAGGAGGCCATGGGATATGAGCATACAGTGGAGGGCATGAGTCTGACAAGACATACTACCATTTTGTGCTGATACAATTATGACCACTAAAGAAATAGAAGGTAATGTTACTTGCACATGTAGGACCAAACATAAAGAGAATTAATCTGAATATAAACATAACAAAAATAGTTGAGAAAGAGGTAGGCCAGTGAAAGCACTGTAACCCCCAAAAAACGTTCAAATCGACAAAGCATATGAGTGAATCTATGTAGCACACAACATAACAATTTACAGGGTTTACAGCAAGGGGAAAAGAATAGTGTCTTATGGTGGAAAGAGTGTGAATAGTCATGACATGAGACGTGTGTATGTTCATGGGTGTTGTTCATGGGTGTGTGTGTGTGCCAGCCGTGCAGATGGAATGAAAAATGATGGGTGTTATATGTGCCAGCAGAACGCATATCCCAACAATAAGGAAGGGGTACATGTGTTCCAGCCTGCATGTGTCTTTAACTCGACCATGCCTCTCCCATAGCCTAGCTGATGCACCGTGCACTATATCTCATGGCTCTGATGTATAGGTTGTGAACCTATAAATGGCCACGCAATGAGTGGCACCCAAAGAGTATGACCGAATCGACAGGGACACGATTTCTACATGCTGTTGTGCGCGCGTATCGGTACTGGTAGTACGTACCGTACAATCCTTGTCAACATATTACAAAAATAAATTGCACATTCTCCAAGAAAGAAAGGTTCCAATGCTACACACACACACAAACACACTCACACACACACACAAACACACACACACACAAACACACACACACACACACACACACACACATACACTGAAATTCCAATGCTACTTACAAGAAGAATTAGTGGTTCTGGTGAGGATGACTGGCATGTTTGTTGCTACACATATGACCAAATGCAAAAGCCTATGGAACTCACAGGTCTGTAACATGTTTGGAAGCAGCACTGCACCAGATACAAAAACAGACATAAAATATGACACCAAGTGCTGTGATCCTCAGAGGGTTTGTGACGGTATGTCTCATTAATTGCAGAGTCCTAAACACATCTGGTCATAGCAAACTGACAGTCATACCCACCAGAACCACTATTTTTTAAGTAGCACTGGTTTGTGTGTGTGTGTGTGTGTGTGTGAGTGTGTGTGTATGTGTGTGAGTGTGTGCATGTGCGTGTGTATGAAAAGCATTATACATGGGCCCCTTCTAGGAATCTGTGCTATTTATCTTTTGTGATATTACTTGTAGATCTACCACTCTGTAAGAGGGACTTTACTGGACCTACTTTTGTATATAAGCCCAGCAGGAACATTATTCCTGCTTTATCCCAAAAGATAAAGATCAGGGCCCTGGTATAACAAAGGATGGTAATAAATAGTAAGACCTAAGTCTTTTTAAACCTCTCAATGGTACACACTCAGAGCTTCAGCATATATAGTGATTGGCATGGGATACATGTAGTTGTGAGTGCTGTGTATATATGAGTGTGTGAGTGTGTAAATGGATGTATGTAATGGAATATGGGACATGAGGCATGGTATGTCATGATGTGGCAGGTACTGTGAGACAGGAACAAATAGTCCAGTACATACAACACATTAATCCAGTACATACAACCAATGGGGTAGGAGTTGGGAGGGGGGCCTTCCTCTGAAAAAATTGTTGGGGCCTTTACCCCCATAGCCTCCATGCTCCTATACCACTGTGTATAGAACACACAATCCAGTTACACGTGAAAAACACATCAGTCAGAATACAAATAGTTGAGAAAGAGGGTTGTATAGTAGGCCAGTGAAAGCACTGTAACCGAAAGACATAGAAAAAAAGTTCAACTAGACAAAGCTTATGAGTGAATCCATGTAGCACATAACAATTTACAGGGTGTACTACAGCAAGGTGAAAAGAATAGTGGAAAGAGTGTGTATAAGTGTGACGTTAGACGTGTGTATGTGTAGGTTCATGCGGGTGTGAGTGTGCCAGCCATGCAGATGAAATGAAAAACGGTGGGCGTTTAAAATATATGTGCCAGCAGAACGCAAATCCCGACAATTAGGAAGGGTTACATGTGTTCCAGCCTAGCTGCGCTGCAATGTGTCTTTAACTCGACCACGCCTCGGCATAAGTACAGTTTAGGTTCCGTAACAGAAATTCGTAACAGTACTACGATTTCGTGGCCAAAGAGTTAGATTAGACATTCTGAACCCTACGACGGCGAACAAATGCTATTTTACCATGAGGTTTATCTCTAACACAAACAGTAATGAACACTTACAGTAATGAGCGTTTCATTTTTCGCCGGTACTGGTCCACACCCCTCTTGTAAATTCTCGTTCTAGCTGGGCCTAGTTTAGGTTCAGTGTAAGGGGGATAAGTACATTGGCTTCCCCCCACTTTCTAACCCTAACCCTGAAGCCAATGTACTTATCCCCCTTACACTGAACCTAAACTAGGCCCAGCTAGAACGAGAATTTACAAGAGGGGTGTGGACCAGTACCGGCGAAAAATGAAACGCTCATTACTGTAAGTGTTCATTACTGTTTGTGTTAGAGATAAACCTCATGGTAAAATAGCATTTGTTCGCCGTCGTAGGGTTCAGAATGTCTAATCTAACTATTTGACCACGAAATCGTAGTACTGTAACGAATTTCTGTTACGGAACCTAAACTGTACTTATGCCCACGCCTCTCCCATAGCCTAGCTGATACACCGTGCACTATATATCATGGCTCTGACGTATAGGTTGTGAGCCTATGAATGGCCAGGCAATGAGTGGCACCCAAAGAGTATGACCGAATCGACAGGGACACATAATGTTGTGCGCGCGTATCGGTACTGGTAATACGTACCATGTTTTTTGTATGGTGACGGTAACTGAATCCCACACATTTCGATCGCTTAACGAATCTTGTCCATTATAGAAGAGAACCACTGACGTTTGTAAGAACGGTGGTACTTCAGTTGTACAGGTTAAAACAGTGGCATGGGCACGGGAGGTTATTGTATATTCATGTGCTCGGAGTAGCGTTGTAGTAGGTTAATGGCGCGGAATGAACGAAAAATGTGCAATTACTTTGCACAGCTGTATCTCCGTAACGGATCAAGTAAATATTAGAACAGCTAGGGCACGTCCTGCCGAAAGATATGGCCAGTTTGAACCCCAAGGGGTATCGGACGTTGCAACACTGGCACGAAGCTAATGCAAGACTCCAAAATCTATTTTACCTTGTAGAAATGGTGTAGTATGAAGTGTTGAAAATAGGAAGTCAATGGCGTGTACCGTTACGAAGTTATAGCGATTCAAACGTGAGTCATTTTTATAACTTTAAAATTATACAAGTAAATAAAAACATTCTCTACGAGAAAGTTGGTGGGATATAGGATTTGATTATGACATTGGTGGTGTAAAAAGCAAGGAAACAAGGTCTTATCAGAAGGGAAAATGTCATAGTCCTATATTTAGCACATTTCTAGGGCATGTGTTGTTTGTGTGCTAAATATAGGACTATGACATTTTCCCTTCTGATAAGACCTTGTTTCCTTGCTTTTTACACCACCAATGTCATAATCAAATCCTATATCCCACCAACTTTCTCGTAGAGAATGTTTTTATTTACTTGTTTTCTTAATTTTTTTTTCATATATTATATAAAAGCGAGTCCTCCAGCCGATTCTGAAGCTATTGGTGAAATTTTCATCGCTTAGAAATGTTCCTGTCCTGAGTTATGCGTTGCCAAGAAGAAGGAGAAGAAGAAGACGACCCGCCCCTTGTTCCGAGACTGGGTACGAGGACGGGCAGTTCACTCTTGTTCTCAACAACCACGCGGTTCAGCGACATGAAACAAAAACGAAACTACTCATTTTTGACTTCTAGATCTATTGCTAAAACAAGCTACACGACCCGATCGTCGGGAGTGTTGTTACAGACGGGTCGCGTTTTTTTAATGACATTCATAGTCGGGGTCAAATCGGACGTTTCGCCTCCATATAGGATTTGACCCCGACTATGAATGTCACTAAAAAACGCGACCCGTCTGTAACAACACTCCCGACGATCGGATCGTGTAGCTTGTTTTAGCAATCGATCTAGAAGTCAAAAATGAGTAGTTTCGTTTTTGTTTCATGTCGCTGAACCGCGTGGTTGTTGAGAACAAGAGTGTACTGCCCGTCCTCGTACCCAGTCTCGGAACAAGGGGCGGGTCGTCTTCTCATTCTTATTCTTCTTCTCCTTCTTGGCAACGCATAACTCAGGACAGGAACATTTCTAAGCGATGAAAATTTCACCAATAGCTTCAGAATCGGCTGGAGGACTCGCTTTTATATAATATATGAAAAAAAAATTAAGAAAACAAGTAAATAAAAACATTCTCTATGAGAAAGTTGGTGGGATATAGGATTTGATTATGACATTGGTGGTGTAAAAAGCAAGGAAACAAGGTCTTATCAGAAGGGAAAATGTCATAGTCCTATATTTAGCACACAAATAACACATGCCCTAGAAATGTGCTAAAAATAGGACTATGACATTTTCCCTTCTGATAAGACCTTGTTTCCTTGCTTTTTACACCACCAATGTCATAATCAAATCCTATATCCCACCAACTTTCTCATAGAGAATGTTTTTATTTACTTGTCCTATATGGAAGTTTCTAACGAAACTTCCGATAGCGAAGGGCCATTTTCGCGGACTGTCCCATATTATTACAAGTAAATAAAAACATTCTCTACGAGAAAGTTGGTGGGATATAGGATTTGATTATGACATTGGTGGTGTAAAAAGCAAGGAAACAAGGTCTTATCAGAAGGGAAAATGTCATAGTCCTATATTTAGCACATTTCTAGGGCTTGTGTTGTTTGTGTGCTAAATATAGGACTATGACATTTTCCCTTCTGATAAGACCTTGTTTCCTTGCTTTTTACACCACCAATGTCATAATCAAATCCTATATCCCACCAACTTTCTCGTAGAGAATGTTTTTATTTACTTGTTTTCTTAATTTTTTTTCATACCCAAGTAACCCAATGACTGTTGTATGGCTGCTTCTCCCTTTTCATTTCTTTATACACATGCCGTTACCGTAATTAAATTATACAAGACATAGGAGGCTGATAGTCGATTGTTTATCAAAGTATTATATTATATAAAAGCGAGTCCTCCAGCCGATTCTGAAGCTATTGGTGAAATTTTCATCGCTTAGAAATGTTCCTGTCCTGAGTTATGCGTTGCCAAGAAGAAGGAGAAGAAGAAGACGACCCGCCCCTTGTTCCGAGACTGGGTACGAGGACGGGCAGTTCACTCTTGTTCTCAACAACCACGCGGTTCAGCGACATGAAACAAAAACGAAACTACTCATTTTTGACTTCTAGATCTATTGCTAAAACAAGCTACACGATCCGATCGTCGGGAGTGTTGTTACAGACGGGTCGCGTTTTTTTTAATGACTTCATAGTCGGGGTCAAATCCTATATGGAAGTTTCTAACGAAACTTCCGATATAGACCGTTTGCATGCGTGGGCGTAAAAAACGTAAAAGTCACGTGCCGCGCCATTTTTGTAGGGCAAATAAGCATTAATCAGATCTCTACGTATCTCTATAATGCCGTCTAGTTGCTGCGCGTTCGGATGTACTTTGAGGTACAAAAAAATCTACAGGAAACAAGCTGTTTCGCTTCCCAACAGATTCGAAGCAAAGAAAACTATGGATTGCCGCCATTGGAAGATAAGATTGGCTACCGAATGCATCAACTAGACTTCGCTGTTTACATTTCGTACATGGTAAGTACTAAAGAAATGCATGCTCCCGTGTTAATAACCAGTCTTACTAAACACATTCAGGCAAGCCATTCCGCGATGTACTCCACCCTGATTATGTACCTCCTAAGTTTATTGCAACTGATAAAGCGGACAAACAATTGAAACGATTTGAAAGGCATGTCAAAAGGGATGCTGCAGTTGTACATGTACGTCGTTTCGTTCTTTTGGTTGATAATTGGACACAAACTGGCGCTAGGCCGCCTATGATTGACCATGCCACTCAAATTCCAGCTCTCCTTGACCATTTAAAAAAGGCATTAAGGATCAATTGTCCCAGGCAGAAGTTGAAACCTCAAGACAGCTATCACGAATACGCATCCATGTGGAACGCGCCATTGGGAGGTTGAAGAATTATGGTCTGTTAAGTTCAACGCTACCTATTTCTCTACTCAAGACAGCTACTGATGTTAATTGTGCCACAATTGACAAAATACTCATTACATGTGCTGCATTATCTAATCCTCATCCTTGTTTAGTGTAACTGTCTTTTAATTGAGGTACATTGTATACATATACTTCATGTGAATTGATATGATTGCGTACATTGTAAACATGCATACATCATGTGATTACAATTGTGCACATATACATGTACATTACAGTGCTCCATCACATTTAGAACAGTGCCATGTACCCGTAGGTGGGAATTGCAGTCCTACACATGAAAAATGGAACCATCCAATAGGGCATGTTGGGTTGTCACAAAATACCATTTCGCCATACTCAATGTCGTGACAAAAACAAAAATTCTCAGCCCCAACAAAAAGTGAACTTTCTTCTATTGCTTTTGGCAGAAAGTGCTTCACATAAAACTCTGACAGCTTTAGGGAAACATTTTCCCAAAAGGCTTATCTCCGTATATTCGTTGAATAAATAATCCTTTTGCTGTCCATACCGCAACAAAGTCACACAATTGTTTGTCACATATTGCAAGTTGGCCTTGAACTTGTGTGTAGTATTTGTGTGTTGTTTTCAATCCATGTTCTTTCAGAAAGAACTTTGGTTTTCCTTTGCAATTATTAGGATCAACGTCCTTGATTGAGAATGGACATTTGATTTCAACTATACCTTCACCGCAACAACCACAGCACGTAACACCATCAAGGACTAGCACCAAGACAGGGATATAATGGATTCACTACAAGTCCAGATATTCTACACTCAAAACTCACATGTGTGTGAGACATCTGTTGAGTGTAAGCATATATGCTGTACTTTCGTTAGCAACACCCCACTTGATAGCTGGTAGTGTAGATACATTGTTTGGTTTCAAAAGCCTTGAAACCAAAGCACTTTCATCCTCTATATGCGTGAAAACATCATGGAAAACTGATGCAGTCAAACGCCCTCGTCTTTGATCGTACCATTCTGTACATTCTCTCTGAAGTCTCGTATGCATTTCAATCATTTTAGCATCTTCCTTACTTACCTTCATTCTAAAAAAGACTTCTTGAGCCATTTCTTCGTATGATTGAACCTCAGTAAACTCCATAGAATGAAACAGTTCTATTGGTGTTTCAGGTAACTGGCTCATCAATGGTGTTGAGTGTTCTGCAGATAACAGGTGATCTTCAGATATTTTGGACGGATCTGCTGCTTCACCAACTACTGTACTACAAGTAGGCTGCGAAGATTCTGTTGCTGCTAGGCTTGGACTAGAATTTGGAACTTGCTCTCCATTGAAAGAAGGTAATGGAATGGTAGTAAATACACAAGCATCAGGAACCACATTGTGCAGAGACAATAAAGTTGATGATGGTGAAAGAAGTGGAGTTTGATGCTTCTTAATTCTATGAGGAATAGCAGATTAAATTGCACTGGCTTGATCTTGTTTTGCATCTTTCTCATAAGATGGGTTCACAAATTCCATATTAATAATCATGGCTGGTTGGACCTATAATGATAATGTTCATGCAGTTAAAAGAATACCTCAGATCGATAGACTGAATAATAACAAATGTTTATGAATATCATGCATGCTCGCTCAGCTTAGCAGCATGTCATACCTTATCAACAAAGGTTTTGTTCCAAACACATGGCTGAGATGTGCAAGATAGTTTGTTGTATAACCTAATCTGCAAGCAGCTTTAATCTTAGGGGGCTTGTCCAAACTATATTTGGAAAAATTAGCGTCATTGTGACGTTAGGGGGGGGGGGGGGGGGGGGGGGGGAGGCTGTGACGTTAAGAAAAATTTTATTGTCCGCAAGTATTGTTTTATAATACGGAACATCTAGTTAGCTGCAGCGTTGACTCCAGTTGCAGCAGTTACGTCTATTCAGACTACACTGCACATTGAGTAATGTTTCATGCTACTAATCTAACAAAAACGCTATGACGCTAAGAGGGGGGGGGGGGGGGGCCGGGTTAATATGTTAACGTCACAATGACGCTAATTTTTCCAAACATAGTTTGGACAAGCCCCCTTAAAAAGCAATGCAGCAACATGGCTGCACACTTCGCCCAAACTGCAAGCAAAAAAAACTGAGATGTCATTTCACGTATGCATACATGAAATTTGTTATTTGTGAGTCTTTCTAATAACTTACCCAGCCATGCAGGTACAATGTGCAGTTTCCACAGTGCCATTTGTTCGATTGATAATGACCCATGCCTCGTTTGGCTTTTGCATCGCTCGTTGGCTAGGGTTCACTAAAGCCTTAAATTAGAATGCAAAACTGTGTGCTGCGCTCGCAGTCACTGGTACTATACCGACGTCATAATAATATACCGTACGAACATACCCGTTAAAAAAGTAGTTGTAAGCTTCCACCAAGGATTTGTAGGCTTTACGAGTAGGTTCCCACCCATACATTCCTATGGGAAACCACCCATACATCTCTATGGGATACATTGACTATCTTAGCATCGAGGTGTTGAAGAGACTTGCAATATGAGCAAACCACTGCACAAATGGAAGATAGCAGTAACCACTCCTCCATATATATTTTTTTAATGCCACCCCGAGCATACCTGCTTTGGTATGGGTTAACCAAGCGATTCAAAATTAGGTTCCCACCCATACATTTCTAAGGGAAATATTGACTATCTTAGCATCGAGGTGTTGATGAGACTTGCAATATGAGCAAACCACTGCACACATGGAAGATAGCAGTAACCACTACTCTATCTGTTTTAAATGCCACCCCGAGCCTACCTGCTTCGGTATGGGTTAACCAAGCGATTCAAAAGTAGGTTCCCACCCATACATTCCTATGGGAAACCACCCATACATCTCTATGGGAAATATTGACTATCGTAGCATCGAGGTGTTGATGAGACTTGCAATATGAGCAAACCACTGCACACATGGAAGATAGCAGTAACCACTCCTCTATCTGTTTTATATGCCACCCCGAGCATACCTGCTTCGGTATGGATTAACCAAGCGATTCAAAAGTAGGTTCCCACCCATACATTTCTATGGGAAATTTTTGACTATCTTAGCATCGAGGTGTTGATGAGACATGCAATATGAGCAAAGCACTGCACACATGGAAGATAGCAGTAACCACTCCTCTATCTGTTTTAAATGCCACCCCGAGCCTACCTGCTTCGGTATGGGTTAACCAAGCGATTCAAAACTAGGTTCCCACCCATACATTCCTATGGGAAACCACCGATACATCTCTATGGGAAATATTGACTATCGTAGCATCAAGGTGTTGATGAGACTTGCAATATGAGCAAACCACTGCACACATGGAAGATAGCAGTAACCACTCCTCTATCTGTTTTATATGCCACCCCGAGCATACCTGCTTCGGTATGGATTAACCAAACGATTCAAAAGTAGGTTCCCACCCATACATTTCTATGGGAAATTTTTGACTATCTTAGCATCGAGGTGTTGATGAGACTTGCAATATGAGCAAACCACTGCACACATGGAAGATAGCAGTAACCACTCCTCTATCTGTTTTAAATGCCACCCCGAGCATACCTGCTTCGGTATGGGTTAACCAAGTGATTCAAAAGTAGGTTCCCACCCATACATTCCTATGGGAAACCTCCCATACATCTCTATGGGAAATATTGACTATCTTAGCATCGAGGTGTTGATGAGACTTGCAATATGAGCAAACCACTGCACACATGGAAGATAGCAGTAACCACTCCTCTATCTGTTTTAAATGCCACCCCGAGCATACCTGCTTCGGTATGGGTTAACCAAGTGATTCAAAAGTAGGTTCCCACCCATACATTCCTATGGGAAACCTCCCATACATCTCTATGGGAAATATTGACTATCTTAGCATCGAGGTGTTGATGAGACATGCAAATTGAGCAAACCACTGCACACATGGAAGATAGCAGTAACCACTCCTCTATCTGTTTCATATGCCACCCCGAGCATACCTGCTTCGGTATGGGTTAACCAAGTGATTCAAAAGTAGGTTCCCACCCATACATTCCTATGGGAAACCTCCCATACATCTCTATGGGAAATATTGACTATCTTAGCATCGAGGTGTTGATGAGACATGCAAATTGAGCAAACCACTGCACACATGGAAGATAGCAGTAACCACTCCTCTATCTGTTTCATATGCCACCCCGAGCATACCTGCTTCGGTATGGATTAACCAAGCGATTCAAAAGTAGGTTCCCACCCATACATTTCTATGGGAAATTTTTGACTATCTTAGCATCGAGGTGTTGATGAGACTTGCAATATGAGCAAACCACTGCACACATGGAAGATAGCAGTAACCACTCCTCTATCTGTTTTAAATGCCACCCCGAGCCTACCTGCTTCGGTATGGGTTAACCAAGCGATTCAAAAGTAGGTTCCCACCCATACATTCCTATGGGAAACCACCCATACATCTCTATGGGATACATTGACTATCTTAGCATCGAGGTGTTGAAGAGACTTGCAATATGACCAAACCACTGCACAAATGGAAGATAGCAGTAACCACTCCTCTATATATTTTTTAATGCCACCCCGAGCATACCTGCTTTGGTATGGGTTAACCAAGCGATTCAAAAGTAGGTTCCCACCCATACATTTCTAAGGGAAATATTGACAATCTTAGCATCGAGGTGTTGATGAGACTTGCAATATGAGCAAACCACTGCACACATGGAAGATAGCAGTAACCACTCCTCTATCTGTTTTAAATGCCACCCCGAGCCTACCTGCTTCGGTATGGGTTAACCAAGCGATTAAAAAGTAGGTTCTCACCCATACATTCCTATGGGAAACCACCCATACATCTCTATGGGAAATATTGACTATCGTAGCATCGAGGTGTTGATGAGACTTGCAATATGAGCAAACCACTGCACACATGGAAGATAGCAGTAACCACTCCTCTATCTGTTTCATATGCCACCCCGAGCATACCTGCTTCGGTATGGATTAACCAAGCGATTCAAAAGTAGGTTCCCACCGATACATTTCTATGGGAAATTTTTGACTATCTTAGCATCGAGGTGTTGAAGAGACTTGCAATATGAGCAAACCACTGCACAAATGGAAGATAGCAGTAACCACTCCTCTATATATTTTTTAATGCCACCCTGGAGCATACCTGCTTTGGTATGGGTTAACCAAGCGATTCAAAAGTAGGTTCCCACCCATACATTTCTAAGGGAAATATTGACTATCTTAGCATCGAGGTGTTGATGAGACTTGCAATATGAGCAAACCACTGCACACATGGAAGATAGCAGTAACCACTCCTCTATCTGTTTTAAATGCCACCCCGAGCCTACCTGCTTCGGTATGGGTTAACCAAGCGATTCAAAAGTAGGTTCCCACCCATACATTCCTATGGGAAACCACCCATACATCTCTATGGGAAATATTGACTATCGTAGCATCGAGGTGTTGATGAGACTTGCAATATGAGCAAACCACTGCACACATGGAAGATAGCAGTAACCACTCCTCTATCTGTTTTATATGCCACCCCGAGCATACCTGCTTCGGTATGGATTAACCAAGCGATTCAAAAGTAGGTTCCCACCCATACATTTCTATGGGAAATTTTTGACTATCTTAGCATCGAGGTGTTGATGAGACTGGCAATATGAGCAAACCACTGCACACATGGAAGATAGCAGTAACCACTCCTCTATCTGTTTTAAATGCCACCCCGAGCATACCTGCTTTGGTATGGGTTAACCAAGCGATTCAAAAGTAGGTTCCCACCCATACATTTCTATGGGAAATTTTTGACTATCTTAGCATCGAGGTGTTGATGAGACATACAATATGAGCAAACCACTACACACATGGAAGATAGCAGTAACCACTCCTCTATCTGTTTTATATGCGACCCCGAGCATACCTGCTTCGGTATGGGTTAACCAAGCGATTCAAAAGTAGGTTCCCACCCATACATTCCTATGGCAATTAAAACAGATAGAGGAATGGTTACTGCTATCTTCTAAGTGTGCAGTGGTTTCCTCATATTGCATGTCTCATCAACACCTCGATGCTAAGATAGTCAAAAATTACCCATAGAAATGTATGGGTGGGAACCTACTTTTGAATCGCTTGGGTAACCCATACCGAAGCAGGTATTCTCAGGGTGGCATTTAAAACAGATAGAGGAATGGTTACTGCTATCTTCCATGTGTGCAGTGGTTTGCTCATTTTGCATGTCTCGTCAACACCTCGATGCTAAGATAGTCAAAAATGTCCCATAGAAATGAACCACCCATACATCTCTATGGGAAATATTGACTATCTTAGCATCGAGGTGTTGATGAGACATGCAATATGAGCAAACCACTGCACACATGGAAGATAGCAGTAACCATTCCTCTATCTGTTTTAAATGCCACCCCGAGGATACCTGCTTTGGTATGGGTTTACCAAACGATTCAAAAGTAGGTTCCCACCCATACATATCTATGGGACATTTTTGACTATCTTAGCATCGAGGTGTTGATGAGACATGCAAAATGAGCAAACCACTGCACACATGGAAGATAGTAGTAACCATTCCTCTATCTGTTTTAAATGCCACCCCGAGCATCCCTGCTTCGGTATGGGTTACCCAAGCGATTCAAAAGTAGGTTCCCACCCATACATTTCTATGGGAAATTCTTGACTATCTTAGCATCGAGGTGTTGATGAGACATGCAATATGAGGAAACCACTGCACACTTAGAAGATAGCAGTAACCATTCCTCTATCTGTTTTAATTGCCACCCCGAGCATACCTGCTTCGGTATGGGTTACCCAAGCGATTCAAAAGTAGGTTCCCACCCATACATTCCTATGGGAAACCACCCATACATCTCTATGGGAAATATTGACTATCTTAGCATCGAGGTGTTGATGAGACATGCAATATGAGCAAACCACTGCACACATGGAAGATAGCAGTAACCATTCCTCTATCTGCTATAAATGCCACCCCGAGGATGCCTGCTTTGGTATGGGTTTACCAAACGATTCAAAAGTCGGTTCCCACCCATACATTTCTATGGGACATTTTTGACTATTTTAGCATCGAGGTGTTGATGAGACATGCAAAATGAGCAAACCACTGCACACATGGAAGATAGCAGTAACCATTCCTCTATCTGTTTTAAATTCTACCCCGAGCATACCTGCTTCGGTATGGGTTACCCAAGCGATTCAAAAGTAGGTTCCCACCCATACATTTCTATGGGAAATTTTTGACTATCTTAGCATCGAGGTGTTGATGAGACATGCAATATGAGCAAACCACTGCACACATGGAAGATAGAGGTAACCATTCTTCTATCTGTTTTAATTGCCACCCCGAGCATACCTGCTTTGGTATGGGTTACCCAAGCGATTCAAAAGTAGGTTCCCACCCATACATTCCTATGGGAAACCACCCATACATCTCTATGGGAAATTGTGACTATCTTAGCATCGAGGTGTTCATGAGACATGCAATATGAGCAAACCACTGCACACATGGAAGATAGCAGTAACCATTCCTCTATCTGTTTTAAATGCCACCCCGAGCATACCTGCTTCGGTATGGGTTACCCAAGCGATTCAAAAGTAGGTTCCCACCCATACATTATTATGGGAAACCACCCATACATCTCTATGGGAAATAGTGACTATTTTAGCATCGAGGTGTTGATGAGACATGCAATATGAGCAAACCACTGCACACATGGAAGATAGCAGTAACCACTCCTCTATCTGTTTTATATGCCACCCCGAGCATACCTGCTTCGGTATGGATTAACCAAGCGATTCAAAAGTAGGTTCCCACCCATACATTTCTATGGGAAATTTTTGACTATCTTAGCATCGAGGTGTTGATGAGACTTGCAATATGAGCAAACCACTGCACACATGGAAGATAGCAGTAACCACTCCTCTATCTGTTTTAAATGCCACCCCGAGCCTACCTGCTTCGGTATGGGTTAACCAAGCGATTCAAAAGTAGGTTCCCACCCATACATTCCTATGGGAAACCACCCATACATCTCTATGGGATACATTGACTATCTTAGCATAGAGGTGTTGAAGAGACTTGCAATATGACCAAACCACTGCACAAATGGAAGATAGCAGTAACCACTCCTCTATATATTTTTTAATGCCACCCCGAGCATACCTGCTTTGGTATGGGTTAACCAAGCGATTCAAAAGTAGGTTCCCACCCATACATTTCTAAGGGAAATATTGACTATCTTAGCATCGAGGTGTTGATGAGACTTGCAATAAGAGCAAACCACTGCACACATGGAAGATAGCAGTAACCACTCCTCTATCTGTTTTAAATGCCACCCCGAGCCTACCTGCTTCGGTATGGGTTAACCAAGCGATTCAAAAGTAGGTTCCCACCCATACATTCCTATGGGAAACCACCCATACATCTCTATGGGAAATATTGACTATCGTAGCATCGAGGTGTTGATGAGACTTGCAATATGAGCAAACCACTGCACACATGGAAGATAGCAGTAACCACTCCTCTATCTGTTTTATATGCCACCCCGAGCATACCTGCTTCGGTATGGATTAACCAAGCGATTCAAAAGTAGATTCCCACCCATACATTTCTATGGGAAATTTTTGACTATCTTAGCATCGAGGTGTTGATGAGACATGCAATATGAGTAAAGCACTGCACACATGGAAGATAGCAGTAACCACTCCTCTATCTGTTTTAAATGCCACCCCGAGCCTACCTGCTTCGGTATGGGTTAACCAAGCGATTCAACAGTAGGTTCCCACCCATACATTCCTATGGGAAACCACCCATACATCTCTATGGGAAATATTGACTATGGTAGCATCGAGGTGTTGATGAGACTTGCAATATGAGCAAACCACTGCACACATGGAAGATAGCAGTAACCACTCCTCTATCTGTTTTATATGCCACCCCGAGCATACCTGCTTCGGTATGGATTAACCAAGCGATTCAAAAGTAGGTTCCCACCCATACATTTCTATGGGAAATTTTTGACTATCTTAGCATCGAGGTGTTGATGAGACTTGCAATATGAGCAAACCACTGCACACATGGAAGATAGCAGTAACCACTCCTCTATCTGTTTTAAATGCCACCCCGAGCATACCTGCTTCGGTATGGGTTAACCAAGTGATTCAAAAGTAGGTTCCCACCCATACATTTCTATGGGAAATTTTTGACTATCTTAGCATCGAGGTGTTGATGAGACATGCAATATGAGCAAAGCACTGCACAAATGGAAGATAGCAGTAACCACTCCTCTATCTGTTTTAAATGCCACCCCGAGCCTACCTGCTTCGGTATGGGTTAACCAAGCGATTCAAAAGTAGGTTCCCACCCATACATTCCTATGGGAAACCACCCATACATCTCTATGGGAAATATTGACTATCGTAGCATCGAGGTGTTGATGAGACTTGCAATATGAGCAAACCACTGCACACATGGAAGATAGCAGTAACCACTCCTCTATCTGTTTTATATGCCACCCCGAGCATACCTGCTTCGGTATGGATTAACCAAGCGATTCAAAAGTAGGTTCCCACCCATACATTTCTATGGGAAATTTTTGACTATCTTAGCATCGAGGTGTTGATGAGACTTGCAATATGAGCAAACCACTGCACACATGGAAGATAGCAGTAACCACTCCTCTATCTGTTTTAAATGCCACCCCGAGCATACCTGCTTCGGTATGGGTTAACCAAGTGATTCAAAAGTAGGTTCCCACCCATACATTCCTATGGGAAACCTCCCATACATCTCTATGGGAAATATTGACTATCTTAGCATCGAGGTGTTGATGAGACTTGCAATATGAGCAAACCACTGCACACATGGAAGATAGCAGTAACCACTCCTCTATCTGTTTTAAATGCCACCCCGAGCCTACCTGCTTCGGTATGGGTTAACCAAGCGATTCAAAAGTAGGTTCCCACCCATACATTCCTATGGGAAACCACCCATACATCTCTATGGGATACATTGACTATCTTAGCATAGAGGTGTTGAAGAGACTTGCAATATGACCAAACCACTGCACAAATGGAAGATAGCAGTAACCACTCCTCTATATATTTTTTAATGCCACCCCGAGCATACCTGCTTTGGTATGGGTTAACCAAGCGATTCAAAAGTAGGTTCCCACCCATACATTTCTAAGGGAAATATTGACTATCTTAGCATCGAGGTGTTGATGAGACTTGCAATAAGAGCAAACCACTGCACACATGGAAGATAGCAGTAACCACTCCTCTATCTGTTTTAAATGCCACCCCGAGCCTACCTGCTTCGGTATGGGTTAACCAAGCGATTCAAAAGTAGGTTCCCACCCATACATTCCTATGGGAAACCACCCATACATCTCTATGGGAAATATTGACTATCGTAGCATCGAGGTGTTGATGAGACTTGCAATATGAGCAAACCACTGCACACATGGAAGATAGCAGTAACCACTCCTCTATCTGTTTTATATGCCACCCCGAGCATACCTGCTTCGGTATGGATTAACCAAGCGATTCAAAAGTAGATTCCCACCCATACATTTCTATGGGAAATTTTTGACTATCTTAGCATCGAGGTGTTGATGAGACATGCAATATGAGTAAAGCACTGCACACATGGAAGATAGCAGTAACCACTCCTCTATCTGTTTTAAATGCCACCCCGAGCCTACCTGCTTCGGTATGGGTTAACCAAGCGATTCAACAGTAGGTTCCCACCCATACATTCCTATGGGAAACCACCCATACATCTCTATGGGAAATATTGACTATGGTAGCATCGAGGTGTTGATGAGACTTGCAATATGAGCAAACCACTGCACACATGGAAGATAGCAGTAACCACTCCTCTATCTGTTTTATATGCCACCCCGAGCATACCTGCTTCGGTATGGATTAACCAAGCGATTCAAAAGTAGGTTCCCACCCATACATTTCTATGGGAAATTTTTGACTATCTTAGCATCGAGGTGTTGATGAGACTTGCAATATGAGCAAACCACTGCACACATGGAAGATAGCAGTAACCACTCCTCTATCTGTTTTAAATGCCACCCCGAGCATACCTGCTTCGGTATGGGTTAACCAAGTGATTCAAAAGTAGGTTCCCACCCATACATTTCTATGGGAAATTTTTGACTATCTTAGCATCGAGGTGTTGATGAGACATGCAATATGAGCAAAGCACTGCACAAATGGAAGATAGCAGTAACCACTCCTCTATCTGTTTTAAATGCCACCCCGAGCCTACCTGCTTCGGTATGGGTTAACCAAGCGATTCAAAAGTAGGTTCCCACCCATACATTCCTATGGGAAACCACCCATACATCTCTATGGGAAATATTGACTATCGTAGCATCGAGGTGTTGATGAGACTTGCAATATGAGCAAACCACTGCACACATGGAAGATAGCAGTAACCACTCCTCTATCTGTTTTATATGCCACCCCGAGCATACCTGCTTCGGTATGGATTAACCAAGCGATTCAAAAGTAGGTTCCCACCCATACATTTCTATGGGAAATTTTTGACTATCTTAGCATCGAGGTGTTGATGAGACTTGCAATATGAGCAAACCACTGCACACATGGAAGATAGCAGTAACCACTCCTCTATCTGTTTTAAATGCCACCCCGAGCATACCTGCTTCGGTATGGGTTAACCAAGTGATTCAAAAGTAGGTTCCCACCCATACATTCCTATGGGAAACCTCCCATACATCTCTATGGGAAATATTGACTATCTTAGCATCGAGGTGTTGATGAGACTTGCAATATGAGCAAACCACTGCACACATGGAAGATAGCAGTAACCACTCCTCTATCTGTTTTAAATGCCACCCCGAGCATACCTGCTTCGGTATGGGTTAACCAAGTGATTCAAAAGTAGGTTCCCACCCATACATTCCTATGGGAAACCTCCCATACATCTCTATGGGAAATATTGACTATCGTAGCATCGAGGTGTTGATGAGACTTGCAATATGAGCAAACCACTGCACACATGGAAGATAGCAGTAACCACTCCTCTATCTGTTTTATATGCCACCCCGAGCATACCTGCTTCGGTATGGATTAACCAAGCGATTCAAAAGTAGGTTCCCACCCATACATTTCTATGGGAAATTTTTGACTATCTTAGCATCGAGGTGTTGATGAGACTTGCAATATGAGCAAACCACTGCACACATGGAAGATAGCAGTAACCACTCCTCTATCTGTTTTAAATGCCACCCCGAGCATACCTGCTTCGGTATGGGTTAACCAAGTGATTCAAAAGTAGGTTCCCACCCATACATTCCTATGGGAAACCTCCCATACATCTCTATGGGAAATATTGACTATCTTAGCATCGAGGTGTTGATGAGACTTGCAATATGAGCAAACCACTGCACACATGGAAGATAGCAGTAACCACTCCTCTATCTGTTTTAAATGCCACCCCGAGCATACCTGCTTCGGTATGGGTTAACCAAGTGATTCAAAAGTAGGTTCCCACCCATACATTCCTATGGGAAACCTCCCATACATCTCTATGGGAAATATTGACTATCTTAGCATCGAGGTGTTGATGAGACATGCAAATTGAGCAAACCACTGCACACATGGAAGATAGCAGTAACCACTCCTCTATCTGTTTCATATGCCACCCCGAGCATACCTGCTTCGGTATGGGTTAACCAAGTGATTCAAAAGTAGGTTCCCACCCATACATTCCTATGGGAAACCTCCCATACATCTCTATGGGAAATATTGACTATCTTAGCATCGAGGTGTTGATGAGACATGCAAATTGAGCAAACCACTGCACACATGGAAGATAGCAGTAACCACTCCTCTATCTGTTTCATATGCCACCCCGAGCATACCTGCTTCGGTATGGATTAACCAAGCGATTCAAAAGTAGGTTCCCACCCATACATTTCTATGGGAAATTTTTGACTATCTTAGCATCGAGGTGTTGATGAGACTTGCAATATGAGCAAACCACTGCACACATGGAAGATAGCAGTAACCACTCCTCTATCTGTTTTAAATGCCACCCCGAGCCTACCTGCTTCGGTATGGGTTAACCAAGCGATTCAAAAGTAGGTTCCCACCCATACATTCCTATGGGAAACCACCCATACATCTCTATGGGATACATTGACTATCTTAGCATCGAGGTGTTGAAGAGACTTGCAATATGACCAAACCACTGCACAAATGGAAGATAGCAGTAACCACTCCTCTATATATTTTTTAATGCCACCCCGAGCATACCTGCTTTGGTATGGGTTAACCAAGCGATTCAAAAGTAGGTTCCCACCCATACATTTCTAAGGGAAATATTGACAATCTTAGCATCGAGGTGTTGATGAGACTTGCAATATGAGCAAACCACTGCACACATGGAAGATAGCAGTAACCACTCCTCTATCTGTTTTAAATGCCACCCCGAGCCTACCTGCTTCGGTATGGGTTAACCAAGCGATTAAAAAGTAGGTTCTCACCCATACATTCCTATGGGAAACCACCCATACATCTCTATGGGAAATATTGACTATCGTAGCATCGAGGTGTTGATGAGACTTGCAATATGAGCAAACCACTGCACACATGGAAGATAGCAGTAACCACTCCTCTATCTGTTTCATATGCCACCCCGAGCATACCTGCTTCGGTATGGATTAACCAAGCGATTCAAAAGTAGGTTCCCACCCATACATTTCTATGGGAAATTTTTGACTATCTTAGCATCGAGGTGTTGAAGAGACTTGCAATATGAGCAAACCACTGCACAAATGGAAGATAGCAGTAACCACTCCTCTATATATTTTTTAATGCCACCCTGGAGCATACCTGCTTTGGTATGGGTTAACCAAGCGATTCAAAAGTAGGTTCCCACCCATACATTTCTAAGGGAAATATTGACTATCTTAGCATCGAGGTGTTGATGAGACTTGCAATATGAGCAAACCACTGCACACATGGAAGATAGCAGTAACCACTCCTCTATCTGTTTTAAATGCCACCCCGAGCCTACCTGCTTCGGTATGGGTTAACCAAGCGATTCAAAAGTAGGTTCCCACCCATACATTCCTATGGGAAACCACCCATACATCTCTATGGGAAATATTGACTATCGTAGCATCGAGGTGTTGATGAGACTTGCAATATGAGCAAACCACTGCACACATGGAAGATAGCAGTAACCACTCCTCTATCTGTTTTATATGCCACCCCGAGCATACCTGCTTCGGTATGGATTAACCAAGCGATTCAAAAGTAGGTTCCCACCCATACATTTCTATGGGAAATTTTTGACTATCTTAGCATCGAGGTGTTGATGAGACTGGCAATATGAGCAAACCACTGCACACATGGAAGATAGCAGTAACCACTCCTCTATCTGTTTTAAATGCCACCCCGAGCATACCTGCTTTGGTATGGGTTAACCAAGCGATTCAAAAGTAGGTTCCCACCCATACATTTCTATGGGAAATTTTTGACTATCTTAGCATCGAGGTGTTGATGAGACATACAATATGAGCAAACCACTACACACATGGAAGATAGCAGTAACCACTCCTCTATCTGTTTTATATGCGACCCCGAGCATACCTGCTTCGGTATGGGTTAACCAAGCGATTCAAAAGTAGGTTCCCACCCATACATTCCTATGGCAATTAAAACAGATAGAGGAATGGTTACTGCTATCTTCTAAGTGTGCAGTGGTTTCCTCATATTGCATGTCTCATCAACACCTCGATGCTAAGATAGTCAAAAATTACCCATAGAAATGTATGGGTGGGAACCTACTTTTGAATCGCTTGGGTAACCCATACCGAAGCAGGTATTCTCAGGGTGGCATTTAAAACAGATAGAGGAATGGTTACTGCTATCTTCCATGTGTGCAGTGGTTTGCTCATTTTGCATGTCTCGTCAACACCTCGATGCTAAGATAGTCAAAAATGTCCCATAGAAATGAACCACCCATACATCTCTATGGGAAATATTGACTATCTTAGCATCGAGGTGTTGATGAGACATGCAATATGAGCAAACCACTGCACACATGGAAGATAGCAGTAACCATTCCTCTATCTGTTTTAAATGCCACCCCGAGGATACCTGCTTTGGTATGGGTTTACCAAACGATTCAAAAGTAGGTTCCCACCCATACATATCTATGGGACATTTTTGACTATCTTAGCATCGAGGTGTTGATGAGACATGCAAAATGAGCAAACAACTGCACACATGGAAGATAGTAGTAACCATTCCTCTATCTGTTTTAAATGCCACTCCGAGCATCCCTGCTTCGGTATGGGTTACCCAAGCGATTCAAAAGTAGGTTCCCACCCATACATTTCTATGGGAAATTCTTGACTATCTTAGCATCGAGGTGTTGATGAGACATGCAATATGAGGAAACCACTGCACACTTAGAAGATAGCAGTAACCATTCCTCTATCTGTTTTAATTGCCACCCCGAGCATACCTGCTTCGGTATGGGTTACCCAAGCGATTCAAAAGTAGGTTCCCACCCATACATTCCTATGGGAAACCACCCATACATCTCTATGGAAAATATTGACTATCTTAGCATCGAGGTGTTGATGAGACATGCAATATGAGCAAACCACTGCACACATGGAAGATAGCAGTAACCATTCCTCTATCTGTTATAAATGCCACCCCGAGGATGCCTGCTTTGGTATGGGTTTACCAAACGATTCAAAAGTAGGTTCCCACCCATACATTTCTATGGGACATTTTTGACTATCTTAGCATCGAGGTGTTGATGAGACATGCAAAATGAGCAAACCACTGCACATATGGAAGATAGCAGTAACCATTCCTCTATCTGTTTTAAATGCCACCCCGAGCATACCTGCTTCGGTATGGGTTACCCAAGCGATTCAAAAGTAGGTTCCCACCCATACATTTCTATGGGAAATTTTTGACTATCTTAGCATCGAGGTGTTGATGAGACATGCAATATGAGGAAACCACTGCACACTTAGAAGATAGCAGTAACCATTCCTCTATCTGTTTTAATTGCCACCCCGAGCATACCTGCTTCGGTATGGGTTACCCAAGCGATTCAAAAGTAGGTTCCCACCCATACATTCCTATGGGAAACCACCCATACATCTCTATGGGAAATATTGACTATCTTAGCATCGAGGTGTTGATGAGACATGCAATATGAGCAAACCACTGCACACATGGAAGATAGCAGTAACCATTCCTCTATCTGTTTTAATTGCCACCCTGAGCATACCTGCTTTGGTATGGGTTACCCAAGCGATTCAAAAGTAGGTTCCCACCCATACATTCCTATGGGAAACCACCCATACATCTCTATGGGAAATATTGACTATCTTAGCATCAAGGTGTTGATGAGACATGCAATATGAGCAAACCACTGCACACATGGAAGATAGCAGTAACCATTCCTCTATCTGTTATAAATGCCACCCCGAGGATGCCTGCTTTGGTATGGGTTTACCAAACGATTCAAAAGTCGGTTCCCACCCATACATTTCTATGGGACATTTTTGACTATTTTAGCATCGAGGTGTTGATGAGACATGCAAAATGAGCAAACCACTGCACACATGGAAGATAGCAGTAACCATTCCTCTATCTGTTTTAAATTCTACCCCGAGCATACCTGCTTCGGTATGGGTTACCCAAGCGATTCAAAAGTAGGTTCCCACCCATACATTTCTATGGGAAATTTTTGACTATCTTAGCATCGAGGTGTTGATGAGACATGCAATATGAGCAAACCACTGCACACATGGAAGATAGAGGTAACCATTCTTCTATCTGTTTTAATTGCCACCCCGAGCATACCTGCTTTGGTATGGGTTACCCAAGCGATTCAAAAGTAGGTTCCCACCCATACATTCCTATGGGAAACCACCCATACATCTCTATGGGAAATTGTGACTATCTTAGCATCGAGGTGTTCATGAGACATGCAATATGAGCAAACCACTGCACACATGGAAGATAGCAGTAACCATTCCTCTATCTGTTTTAAATGCCACCCCAAGCATACCTGCTTCGGTATGGGTTACCCAAGCGATTCAAAAGTAGGTTCCCACCCATACATTATTATGGGAAACCACCCATACATCTCTATGGGAAATAGTGACTATTTTAGCATCGAGGTGTTGATGAGACATGCAATATGAGCAAACCACTGCACACATGGAAGATAGCAGTAACCACTCCTCTATCTGTTTTAAATGCCACCCCGAGCATACCTGCTTCGGTATGGGTTAACCAAGCGATTCAAAAGTAGGTTCCCACCCATACATTTCTATGGGAAATTTTTGACTATCTTAGCATCGAGGTGTTGATGAGACATACAATATGAGCAAACCACTACACACATGGAAGATAGCAGTAACCACTCCTCTATCTGTTTTATATGCGACCCCGAGCATACCTGCTTCGGTATGGGTTAACCAAGCGATTCAAAAGTAGGTTCCCACCCATACATTCCTATGGCAATTAAAACAGATAGAGGAATGGTTACTGCTATCTTCTAAGTGTGCAGTGGTTTCCTCATATTGCATGTCTCATCAACACCTCGATGCTAAGATAGTCAAAAATTACCCATAGAAATGTATGGGTGGGAACCTACTTTTGAATCGCTTGGGTAACCCATACCGAAGCAGGTATTCTCGGGGTGGCATTTAAAACAGATAGAGGTATGGTTAATGCTATCTTCCATGTGTGCAGTGGTTTGCTCATTTTGCATGTCTCGTCAACACCTCGATGCTAAGATAGTCAAAAATGTCCCATAGAAATGAACCACCGATACATCTCTATGGGAAATATTGACTATCTTAGCATCGAGGTGTTGATGAGGCATGCAATATGAGCAAACCACTGCACACATGGAAGATAGCAGTAACCATTCCTCTATCTGTTTTAAATGCCACCCCGAGGATACCTGCTTTGGTATGGGTTTACCAAACGATTCAAAAGTAGGTTCCCACCTATACATATCAATGGGACATTTTTGACTATCTTAGCATCGAGGTGTTGATGAGACATGCAATATGAGGAAACCACTGCACACTTAGAAGATAGCAGTAACCATTCCTCTATCTGTTTTAATTGCCACCCCGAGCATACCTGCTTCGGTATGGGTTACCCAAGCGATTCAAAAGTAGGTTCCCACCCATACATTCCTATGGGAAACCACCCATACATCTCTATGGGAAATATTGACTATTTTAGCATCGAGGTGTTGATGAGACATGCAATATGAGCAAACCACTGCACACATGGAAGATAGCAGTAACCATTCCTCTATCTGTTTTAAATGCCACCCCGAGGATACCTGCTTTGGTATGGGTTTACCAAACGATTCAAAAGTAGGTTCCCACCCATACATTTCTATGGGACATTTTTGACTATCTTAGCATCGAGGTGTTGATGAGACATGCAAAATGAGCAAACCACTGCACACATGGAAGATAGTAGTAACCATTCCTCTATTTGTTTTAAATGCCACCCCGAGCATCCCTGCTTCGGTATGGGTTACCCAAGCGATTGAAAAGTAGGTTCCCACCCATACATTTCTATGGGAAATTTTTGACTATCTTAGCATCGAGGTGTTGATGAGACATGCAATATGAGGAAACCACTGCACTCTTAGAAGATAGCAGTAACCATTCCTCTATCTGTTTTGATTGCCATCTAGAGCATACCTGCTTCGGTATGGGTTACCCAAGCGATTCAAAAGTAGGTTCCCACCCATACATTCCTATGGGAAACCACCCATACATCTCTATGGGAAATATTGACTATCTTAGCATCGAGGTGTTGATGAGACATGCAATATGAGCAAACCACTGCACACATGGAAGATAGCAGTAACCATTCCTCTATCTGTTATAAATGCCACCCAGAGGATACCTGCTTTGGTATGGGTTTACCAAACGATTCAAAAGTCGGTTCCCACCCATACATTTCTATGGGACATTTATGACTATTTTAGCATCGAGGTGTTGATGAGACATGCAAAATGAGCAAACCACTGCACACATGGAAGATAGCAGTAACCATTCCTCTATCTGTTTTAAATTCTACCCCGAGCATACCTGCTTCGGTATGGGTTACCCAAGCGATTCAAAAGTAGGTTCCCACCCATACATTTCTATGGGAAATTTTTGACTATCTTAGCATCGAGGTGTTGATGAGACATGCAATATGAGCAAACCACTGCACACATGGAAGATAGAGGTAACCATTCTTCTATCTGTTTTAATTGCCACCCCGAGCATACCTGCTTTGGTATGGGTTACCCAAGCGATTCAAAAGTAGGTTCCCACCCATACATTCCTATGGGAAACCACCCATACATCTCTATGGGAAATTGTGACTATCTTAGCATCGAGGTGTTCATGAGACATGCAATATGAGCAAACCACTGCACACATGGAAGATAGCAGTAACCATTCCTCTATCTGTTTTAAATGCCACCCCGAGCATACCTGCTTCGGTATGGGTTACCCAAGCGATTCAAAAGTAGGTACCCACCCATACATTCCTATGGGAAACCACCCATACATCTCTATGGGAAATATTGACTATCTTAGCATCGAGGTGTTGATGAGACTTGCAATATGAGCAAACCACTGCACACATGGAAGATAGCAGTAACCACTCCTCTATCTGTTTTAAATGCCACCCCGAGCATACCTGCTTCGGTATGGGTTAACCAAGTGATTCAAAAGTAGGTTCCCACCCATGCATTCCTATGGGAAACCTCCCATACATCTCTATGGGAAATATTGACTATCTTAGCATCGAGGTGTTGATGAGACATGCAATATGAGCAAACCACTGCACACATGGAAGATAGCAGTAACCATTCCTCTATCTGTTTTAAATGCCACCCCGAGGATACCTGCTTTGGTATGGGTTTACCAAACGATTCAAAAGTAGGTTCCCACCCATACATTTCTATGGGACATTTTTGACTATCTTAGCATCGAGGTGTTGATGAGACATGCAAAATGAGCAAACCACTGCACACATGGAAGATAGCAGTAACCATTCCTCTAACTGTTTTAAATGCCACCCCGAGCATACCTGCTTCGGTATGGGTTACCAAGCGATTCAAAGTAGGTTCCCACCCATACATTTCTATGGGAAATTTTTTGACTATCTTAGCATCGAGGTGTTGATGAGACATGCAATATGAGCAAACCACTGCACACATGGAAGATAGCAGTAACCATTCCTCTATCTGTTTTAATTGCCACCCCGAGCATACCTGCTTTGGTATGGGTTACCCAAGCGATTCAAAAGTAGGTTCCCACCCATACATTCCTATGGGAAACCACCCATACATCTCTCTGGGAAATATTGACTATCTTAGCATCGAGGTGTTGATGAGACATGCAATATGAGCTAACCACTGCACACATGGAAGATAGCAGTAACCATTCCTCTATCTGTTTTAAATGCCACCCCGAGCATACCTGCTTCGGTTTGGGTTACCATGCGATTCAAAGTAGGTTCCCACCCATACATTTCTATGGGAAATTTTTGACTATCTTAGCATCGAGGTGTTGATGAGACCTGCAATATGAGCAAACCACTGCACACATGGAAGATAGCAGTAACCATTCCTCTATCTGTTTTAATTGCCACCCCGAGCATACCTGCTTTGGTATGGGTTACCCAAGCGATTCAAGAGTAGGTTCCCACCCATACATTCCTATGGGAAACCACCCATACATCTCTATGGGAAATATTGACTATCTTAGCATCGAGGTGTTGATGAGACATGCAATATGAGCTAACCACTGCACACATGGATGATAGCAGTAACCACTCCTCTATCTGTTTTAAATGCCACCCCGAGCATACCTGCTTCGGTATGGGTTAACCAAGTGATTCAAAAGTAGGTTCCCACCCATACATTCCTATGGGAAACCTCCCATACATCTCTATGGGAAATATTGACTATCTTAGCATCGAGGTGTTGATGAGACATGCAATATGAGCAAACCACTGCACACATGGAAGATAGCAGTAACCAGTCCTCTATCTGTTTTAAATGCCACCCCGAGCATACCTGCTATGGTATGGGTTAACCAAGCGATTCAAAAGTAGGTTCCCACCCATACATTTCTATGGGAAATTTTTGACTATCTTAGCATCGAGGTGTTGATGAGACATGCAATATGAGCAAACCACTGCACACATAAAAGATAGCAGTAACCACTCCTCTATCTGTTTTAAATGCCACCCTGAGCATACCTGCTTCGGTATGGGTTAACCAAGCGATTCAAAAGTAGGTTCCCACCCATACATTCCTATGGGAAACCACCCATACATCTCTATGGGAAATATTGACTATCTTAGCATCGAGGTGTTGATGAGACATGCAATATGAGCAAACCACTGCACACATGGAAGATAGCAGTAACCACTCCTCTATCTGTTTTAAATGCCACCCCAAGCATTCCTGCTTTGGTATCGGTTACCCAAGCGATTCAAAAGTAGGTTCCCACCCATACATTTCTATGGGAAATTTTTGACTATCTTAGCATCGAGGTGTTGATGAGACATGCAATATGAGCAAACCACTACACACATGGAAGATAGCAGTAACCACTCCTCTGTCTGTTTTAAATGCGACCCCGAGCATACCTGCTTCGGTATGGGTTAACCAAGCGATTCAAAAGTAGGTTCCCACCCATACATTCCTATGGGAAACCACCCATACATCTCTATGGGAAATATTGACTATCTTAGCATAGAGGTGTTGATGAGACATGCAATATGAGCAAACCACTGCACACATGGAAGATAGCAGTAACCATTCCTCTATCTGTTTTAAATGCCACCCCGAGGATACCTGCTTTGGTATGGGTTTACCAAACGATTCAAAAGTAGGTTCCCACCCATACATTTCTATGGGACATTTTTGACTATCTTAGCATCGAGGTGTTGATGAGACATGCAAAATGAGCAAACCACTGCACACATGGAAGATAGCAGTAACCATTCCTCTATCTGTTTTAAATGCCACCCCGAGCATACCTGCTTCGGTATGGGTTACCCAAGCGATTCAAAAGTAGGTTCCCACCCATACATTTCTATGGGAAATTTTTGACTATCTTAGCATCGAGGTGTTGATGAGACATGCAATATGAGGAAACCACTGCACACTTAGAAGATAGCAGTAACCATTCCTCTATCTGTTTTAATTGCCACCCCGAGCATACCTGCTTCGGTATGGGTTACCCAAGCGATTCAAAAGTAGGTTCCCACCCATACATTTCTATGAGAAATTTTTGACTATCTTAGCATCGAGGTGTTGATGAGACTTGCAATATGAGCAAACCACTGCACACATGGAAGATAGCAGTAACCACTCCTCTATCTGTTTTAAATGCCACCCCGAGCATACCTGCTTTGGTATGGGTTAACCAAGCGATTCAAAAGTAGGTTCCCACCCATACATTTCTATGGGAAATTTTTGACTATCTTAGCATCGAGGTGTTGATGAGACATGCAATATGAGCAAACCACTACACACATGGAAGATAGCAGTAACCACTCCTCTATCTGTTTTAAATGCGACCCCGAGCATACCTGCTTCGGTATGGGTTAACCAAGCGATTCAAAAGTAGGTTCCCACCCATACATTCCTATGGGAAACCACCCATACATCTCTATGGGAAATATTGACTATCTTAGCATCGAGGTGTTGATGAGACATGCAATATGAGCAAACCACTGCACACATGGAAGATAGCAGTAACCATTCCTCTATCTGTTTTAAATGCCACCCCGAGGATACCTGCTTTGGTATGGGTTTACCATACGATTCAAAAGTAGGTTCCCACCCATACATTTCTATGGGACATTTTTGACTATCTTAGCATCGAGGTGTTGATGAGACATGCAAAATGAGCAAACCACTGCACATATGGAAGATAGCAGTAACCATTCCTCTATCTGTTTTAAATGCCACCCCGAGCATACCTGCTTCGGTATGGGTTACCCAAGCGATTCAAAAGTAGGTTCCCACCCATACATTTCTATGGGAAATTTTTGACTATCTTAGCATCGAGGTGTTGATGAGACATGCAATATGAGGAAACCACTGCACACTTAGAAGATAGCAGTAACCATTCCTCTATCTGTTTTAATTGCCACCCCGAGCATACCTGCTTCGGTATGGGTTACCCAAGCGATTCAAAAGTAGGTTCCCACCCATACATTCCTATGGGAAACCACCCATACATCTCTATGGGAAATATTGACTATCTTAGCATCAAGGTGTTGATGAGACATGCAATATGAGCTAACCACTGCACACATGGAAGATAGCAGTAACCATTCCTCTATCTGTTTTAAATGCCACCCCGAGCATACCTGCTTCGGTATGGGTTACCCAAGCGATTCAAAAGTAGGTTCCCACCCATACATTCCTATGGGAAACCACCCATACATCTCTATGGGAAATATTGACTATCTTAGCATCGAGGTGTTGATGAGACTTGCAATATGAGCAAACCACTGCACACATGGAAGATAGCAGTAACCACTCCTCTATCTGTTTTAAATGCCACCCCGAGCATACCTGCTTCGGTATGGGTTAACCAAGTGATTCAAAAGTAGGTTCCCACCCATACATTCCTATGGGAAACCACCCATACATCTCTATGGGAAATATTGACTATCTTAGCATAGAGGTGTTGATGAGACATGCAATATGAGCAAACCACTGCACACATGGAAGATAGCAGTAACCATTCCTCTATCTGTTTTAAATGCCACCCCGAGGATACCTGCTTTGGTATGGGTTTACCAAACGATTCAAAAGTAGGTTCCCACCCATACATTTCTATGGGACATTTTTGACTATCTTAGCATCGAGGTGTTGATGAGACATGCAAAATGAGCAAACCACTGCACACATGGAAGATAGCAGTAACCATTCCTCTATCTGTTTTAAATGCCACCCCGAGCATACCTGCTTCGGTATGGGTTACCCAAGCGATTCAAAAGTAGGTTCCCACCCATACATTTCTATGGGAAATTTTTGACTATCTTAGCATCGAGGTGTTGATGAGACATGCAATATGAGGAAACCACTGCACACTTAGAAGATAGCAGTAACCATTCCTCTATCTGTTTTAATTGCCACCCCGAGCATACCTGCTTCGGTATGGGTTACCCAAGCGATTCAAAAGTAGGTTCCCACCCATACATTTCTATGAGAAATTTTTGACTATCTTAGCATCGAGGTGTTGATGAGACTTGCAATATGAGCAAACCACTGCACACATGGAAGATAGCAGTAACCACTCCTCTATCTGTTTTAAATGCCACCCCGAGCATACCTGCTTTGGTATGGGTTAACCAAGCGATTCAAAAGTAGGTTCCCACCCATACATTTCTATGGGAAATTTTTGACTATCTTAGCATCGAGGTGTTGATGAGACATGCAATATGAGCAAACCACTACACACATGGAAGATAGCAGTAACCACTCCTCTATCTGTTTTAAATGCGACCCCGAGCATACCTGCTTCGGTATGGGTTAACCAAGCGATTCAAAAGTAGGTTCCCACCCATACATTCCTATGGGAAACCACCCATACATCTCTATGGGAAATATTGACTATCTTAGCATCGAGGTGTTGATGAGACATGCAATATGAGCAAACCACTGCACACATGGAAGATAGCAGTAACCATTCCTCTATCTGTTTTAAATGCCACCCCGAGGATACCTGCTTTGGTATGGGTTTACCAAACGATTCAAAAGTAGGTTCCCACCCATACATTTCTATGGGACATTTTTGACTATCTTAGCATCGAGGTGTTGATGAGACATGCAAAATGAGCAAACCACTGCACATATGGAAGATAGCAGTAACCATTCCTCTATCTGTTTTAAATGCCACCCCGAGCATACCTGCTTCGGTATGGGTTACCCAAGCGATTCAAAAGTAGGTTCCCACCCATACATTTCTATGGGAAATTTTTGACTATCTTAGCATCGAGGTGTTGATGAGACATGCAATATGAGGAAACCACTGCACACTTAGAAGATAGCAGTAACCATTCCTCTATCTGTTTTAATTGCCACCCCGAGCATACCTGCTTCGGTATGGGTTACCCAAGCGATTCAAAAGTAGGTTCCCACCCATACATTCCTATGGGAAACCACCCATACATCTCTATGGGAAATATTGACTATCTTAGCATCGAGGTGTTGATGAGACATGCAATATGAGCAAACCACTGCACACATGGAAGATAGCAGTAACCATTCCTCTATCTGTTTTAATTGCCACCCTGAGCATACCTGCTTTGGTATGGGTTACCCAAGCGATTCAAAAGTAGGTTCCCACCCATACATTCCTATGGGAAACCACCCATACATCTCTATGGGAAATATTGACTATCTTAGCATCAAGGTGTTGATGAGACATGCAATATGAGCTAACCACTGCACACATGGAAGATAGCAGTAACCATTCCTCTATCTGTTTTAAATGCCACCCCGAGCATACCTGCTTCGGTATGGGTTACCCAAGCGATTCAAAAGTAGGTTCCCACCCATACATTCCTATGGGAAACCACCCATACATCTCTATGGGAAATATTGACTATCTTAGCATCGAGGTGTTGATGAGACTTGCAATATGAGCAAACCACTGCACACATGGAAGATAGCAGTAACCACTCCTCTATCTGTTTTAAATGCCACCCCGAGCATACCTGCTTCGGTATGGGTTAACCAAGTGATTCAAAAGTAGGTTCCCACCCATACATTCCTATGGGAAACCTCCCATACATCTCTATGGGAAATATTGACTATCTTAGCATCGAGGTGTTGATGAGACATGCAATATGAGCAAACCACTGCACACATGGAAGATAGCAGTAACCAGTCCTCTATCCGTTTTAAATGCCCCCCCGATCATACCTGCTATGGTATGGGTTAACCAAGCGATTCAAAAGTAGGTTCCCACCCATACATTTCTATGGGAAATTTTTGACTATCTTAGCATCGAGGTGTTGATGAGACATGCAATATGAGCAAACCACTACACACATGGAAGATAGCAGTAACCACTCCTCTATCTGTTTTAAATGCGACCCGGAGCATACCTGCTTCGGTATGGGTTAACCAAGCGATTCAAAAGTAGGTTCCCACCCATACATTCCTATGGGAAACCACCCATACATCTCTATGGGAAATATTGACTATCTTAGCATCGAGGTGTTGATGAGACATGCAATATGAGCAAACCACTGCACACATGGAAGATAGCAGTAACCATTCCTCTATCTGTTTTAAATGCCACCCCGAGGATACCTGCTTTGGTATGGGTTTACCAAACGATTCAAAAGTAGGTTCCCACCCATACATTTCTATGGGACATTTTTGACTATCTTAGCATCGAGGTGTTGATGAGACATGCAAAATGAGCAAACCACTGCACATATGGAAGATAGCAGTAACCATTCCTCTATCTGTTTTAAATGCCACCCCGAGCATACCTGCTTCGGTATGGGTTACCCAAGCGATTCAAAAGTAGGTTCCCACCCATACATTTCTATGGGAAATTTTTGACTATCTTAGCATCGAGGTGTTGATGAGACATGCAATATGAGGAAACCACTGCACACTTAGAAGATAGCAGTAACCATTCCTCTATCTGTTTTAATTGCCACCCCGAGCATACCTGCTTCGGTATGGGTTACCCAAGCGATTCAAAAGTAGGTTCCCACCCATACATTCCTATGGGAAACCACCCATACATCTCTATGGGAAATATTGACTATCTTAGCATCGAGGTGTTGATGAGACATGCAATATGAGCAAACCACTGCACACATGGAAGATAGCAGTAACCATTCCTCTATCTGTTTTAATTGCCACCCTGAGCATACCTGCTTTGGTATGGGTTACCCAAGCGATTCAAAAGTAGGTTCCCACCCATACATTCCTATGGGAAACCACCCATACATCTCTATGGGAAATATTGACTATCTTAGCATCAAGGTGTTGATGAGACATGCAATATGAGCTAACCACTGCACACATGGAAGATAGCAGTAACCATTCCTCTATCTGTTTTAATTGCCACCCCGAGCATACCTGCTTTGGTATGGGTTACCCAAGCGATTCAAAAGTAGGTTCCCACCCATACATTCCTATGGGAAACCACCCATACATCTCTCTGGGAAATATTGACTATCTTAGCATCGAGGTGTTGATGAGACATGCAATATGAGCTAACCACTGCACACATGGAAGATAGCAGTAACCACTCCTCTATCTGTTTCATATGCCACCCCGAGCATACCTGCTTCGGTATGGATTAACCAAGCGATTCAAAAGTAGGTTCCCACCCATACATTTCTATGGGAAATTTTTGACTATCTTAGCATCGAGGTGTTGAAGAGACTTGCAATATGAGCAAACCACTGCACAAATGGAAGATAGCAGTAACCACTCCTCTATATATTTTTTAATGCCACCCTGGAGCATACCTGCTTTGGTATGGGTTAACCAAGCGATTCAAAAGTAGGTTCCCACCCATACATTTCTAAGGGAAATATTGACTATCTTAGCATCGAGGTGTTGATGAGACTTGCAATATGAGCAAACCACTGCACACATGGAAGATAGCAGTAACCACTCCTCTATCTGTTTTAAATGCCACCCCGAGCCTACCTGCTTCGGTATGGGTTAACCAAGCGATTCAAAAGTAGGTTCCCACCCATACATTCCTATGGGAAACCACCCATACATCTCTATGGGAAATATTGACTATCGTAGCATCGAGGTGTTGATGAGACTTGCAATATGAGCAAACCACTGCACACATGGAAGATAGCAGTAACCACTCCTCTATCTGTTTTATATGCCACCCCGAGCATACCTGCTTCGGTATGGATTAACCAAGCGATTCAAAAGTAGGTTCCCACCCATACATTTCTATGGGAAATTTTTGACTATCTTAGCATCGAGGTGTTGATGAGACTGGCAATATGAGCAAACCACTGCACACATGGAAGATAGCAGTAACCACTCCTCTATCTGTTTTAAATGCCACCCCGAGCATACCTGCTTTGGTATGGGTTAACCAAGCGATTCAAAAGTAGGTTCCCACCCATACATTTCTATGGGAAATTTTTGACTATCTTAGCATCGAGGTGTTGATGAGACATACAATATGAGCAAACCACTACACACATGGAAGATAGCAGTAACCACTCCTCTATCTGTTTTATATGCGACCCCGAGCATACCTGCTTCGGTATGGGTTAACCAAGCGATTCAAAAGTAGGTTCCCACCCATACATTCCTATGGCAATTAAAACAGATAGAGGAATGGTTACTGCTATCTTCTAAGTGTGCAGTGGTTTCCTCATATTGCATGTCTCATCAACACCTCGATGCTAAGATAGTCAAAAATTACCCATAGAAATGTATGGGTGGGAACCTACTTTTGAATCGCTTGGGTAACCCATACCGAAGCAGGTATTCTCAGGGTGGCATTTAAAACAGATAGAGGAATGGTTACTGCTATCTTCCATGTGTGCAGTGGTTTGCTCATTTTGCATGTCTCGTCAACACCTCGATGCTAAGATAGTCAAAAATGTCCCATAGAAATGAACCACCCATACATCTCTATGGGAAATATTGACTATCTTAGCATCGAGGTGTTGATGAGACATGCAATATGAGCAAACCACTGCACACATGGAAGATAGCAGTAACCATTCCTCTATCTGTTTTAAATGCCACCCCGAGGATACCTGCTTTGGTATGGGTTTACCAAACGATTCAAAAGTAGGTTCCCACCCATACATATCTATGGGACATTTTTGACTATCTTAGCATCGAGGTGTTGATGAGACATGCAAAATGAGCAAACAACTGCACACATGGAAGATAGTAGTAACCATTCCTCTATCTGTTTTAAATGCCACTCCGAGCATCCCTGCTTCGGTATGGGTTACCCAAGCGATTCAAAAGTAGGTTCCCACCCATACATTTCTATGGGAAATTCTTGACTATCTTAGCATCGAGGTGTTGATGAGACATGCAATATGAGGAAACCACTGCACACTTAGAAGATAGCAGTAACCATTCCTCTATCTGTTTTAATTGCCACCCCGAGCATACCTGCTTCGGTATGGGTTACCCAAGCGATTCAAAAGTAGGTTCCCACCCATACATTCCTATGGGAAACCACCCATACATCTCTATGGAAAATATTGACTATCTTAGCATCGAGGTGTTGATGAGACATGCAATATGAGCAAACCACTGCACACATGGAAGATAGCAGTAACCATTCCTCTATCTGTTATAAATGCCACCCCGAGGATGCCTGCTTTGGTATGGGTTTACCAAACGATTCAAAAGTAGGTTCCCACCCATACATTTCTATGGGACATTTTTGACTATCTTAGCATCGAGGTGTTGATGAGACATGCAAAATGAGCAAACCACTGCACATATGGAAGATAGCAGTAACCATTCCTCTATCTGTTTTAAATGCCACCCCGAGCATACCTGCTTCGGTATGGGTTACCCAAGCGATTCAAAAGTAGGTTCCCACCCATACATTTCTATGGGAAATTTTTGACTATCTTAGCATCGAGGTGTTGATGAGACATGCAATATGAGGAAACCACTGCACACTTAGAAGATAGCAGTAACCATTCCTCTATCTGTTTTAATTGCCACCCCGAGCATACCTGCTTCGGTATGGGTTACCCAAGCGATTCAAAAGTAGGTTCCCACCCATACATTCCTATGGGAAACCACCCATACATCTCTATGGGAAATATTGACTATCTTAGCATCGAGGTGTTGATGAGACATGCAATATGAGCAAACCACTGCACACATGGAAGATAGCAGTAACCATTCCTCTATCTGTTTTAATTGCCACCCTGAGCATACCTGCTTTGGTATGGGTTACCCAAGCGATTCAAAAGTAGGTTCCCACCCATACATTCCTATGGGAAACCACCCATACATCTCTATGGGAAATATTGACTATCTTAGCATCAAGGTGTTGATGAGACATGCAATATGAGCAAACCACTGCACACATGGAAGATAGCAGTAACCATTCCTCTATCTGTTATAAATGCCACCCCGAGGATGCCTGCTTTGGTATGGGTTTACCAAACGATTCAAAAGTCGGTTCCCACCCATACATTTCTATGGGACATTTTTGACTATTTTAGCATCGAGGTGTTGATGAGACATGCAAAATGAGCAAACCACTGCACACATGGAAGATAGCAGTAACCATTCCTCTATCTGTTTTAAATTCTACCCCGAGCATACCTGCTTCGGTATGGGTTACCCAAGCGATTCAAAAGTAGGTTCCCACCCATACATTTCTATGGGAAATTTTTGACTATCTTAGCATCGAGGTGTTGATGAGACATGCAATATGAGCAAACCACTGCACACATGGAAGATAGAGGTAACCATTCTTCTATCTGTTTTAATTGCCACCCCGAGCATACCTGCTTTGGTATGGGTTACCCAAGCGATTCAAAAGTAGGTTCCCACCCATACATTCCTATGGGAAACCACCCATACATCTCTATGGGAAATTGTGACTATCTTAGCATCGAGGTGTTCATGAGACATGCAATATGAGCAAACCACTGCACACATGGAAGATAGCAGTAACCATTCCTCTATCTGTTTTAAATGCCACCCCAAGCATACCTGCTTCGGTATGGGTTACCCAAGCGATTCAAAAGTAGGTTCCCACCCATACATTATTATGGGAAACCACCCATACATCTCTATGGGAAATAGTGACTATTTTAGCATCGAGGTGTTGATGAGACATGCAATATGAGCAAACCACTGCACACATGGAAGATAGCAGTAACCACTCCTCTATCTGTTTTAAATGCCACCCCGAGCATACCTGCTTCGGTATGGGTTAACCAAGCGATTCAAAAGTAGGTTCCCACCCATACATTTCTATGGGAAATTTTTGACTATCTTAGCATCGAGGTGTTGATGAGACATACAATATGAGCAAACCACTACACACATGGAAGATAGCAGTAACCACTCCTCTATCTGTTTTATATGCGACCCCGAGCATACCTGCTTCGGTATGGGTTAACCAAGCGATTCAAAAGTAGGTTCCCACCCATACATTCCTATGGCAATTAAAACAGATAGAGGAATGGTTACTGCTATCTTCTAAGTGTGCAGTGGTTTCCTCATATTGCATGTCTCATCAACACCTCGATGCTAAGATAGTCAAAAATTACCCATAGAAATGTATGGGTGGGAACCTACTTTTGAATCGCTTGGGTAACCCATACCGAAGCAGGTATTCTCGGGGTGGCATTTAAAACAGATAGAGGTATGGTTAATGCTATCTTCCATGTGTGCAGTGGTTTGCTCATTTTGCATGTCTCGTCAACACCTCGATGCTAAGATAGTCAAAAATGTCCCATAGAAATGAACCACCGATACATCTCTATGGGAAATATTGACTATCTTAGCATCGAGGTGTTGATGAGGCATGCAATATGAGCAAACCACTGCACACATGGAAGATAGCAGTAACCATTCCTCTATCTGTTTTAAATGCCACCCCGAGGATACCTGCTTTGGTATGGGTTTACCAAACGATTCAAAAGTAGGTTCCCACCTATACATATCAATGGGACATTTTTGACTATCTTAGCATCGAGGTGTTGATGAGACATGCAATATGAGGAAACCACTGCACACTTAGAAGATAGCAGTAACCATTCCTCTATCTGTTTTAATTGCCACCCCGAGCATACCTGCTTCGGTATGGGTTACCCAAGCGATTCAAAAGTAGGTTCCCACCCATACATTCCTATGGGAAACCACCCATACATCTCTATGGGAAATATTGACTATTTTAGCATCGAGGTGTTGATGAGACATGCAATATGAGCAAACCACTGCACACATGGAAGATAGCAGTAACCATTCCTCTATCTGTTTTAAATGCCACCCCGAGGATACCTGCTTTGGTATGGGTTTACCAAACGATTCAAAAGTAGGTTCCCACCCATACATTTCTATGGGACATTTTTGACTATCTTAGCATCGAGGTGTTGATGAGACATGCAAAATGAGCAAACCACTGCACACATGGAAGATAGTAGTAACCATTCCTCTATTTGTTTTAAATGCCACCCCGAGCATCCCTGCTTCGGTATGGGTTACCCAAGCGATTGAAAAGTAGGTTCCCACCCATACATTTCTATGGGAAATTTTTGACTATCTTAGCATCGAGGTGTTGATGAGACATGCAATATGAGGAAACCACTGCACTCTTAGAAGATAGCAGTAACCATTCCTCTATCTGTTTTGATTGCCATCTAGAGCATACCTGCTTCGGTATGGGTTACCCAAGCGATTCAAAAGTAGGTTCCCACCCATACATTCCTATGGGAAACCACCCATACATCTCTATGGGAAATATTGACTATCTTAGCATCGAGGTGTTGATGAGACATGCAATATGAGCAAACCACTGCACACATGGAAGATAGCAGTAACCATTCCTCTATCTGTTATAAATGCCACCCAGAGGATACCTGCTTTGGTATGGGTTTACCAAACGATTCAAAAGTCGGTTCCCACCCATACATTTCTATGGGACATTTATGACTATTTTAGCATCGAGGTGTTGATGAGACATGCAAAATGAGCAAACCACTGCACACATGGAAGATAGCAGTAACCATTCCTCTATCTGTTTTAAATTCTACCCCGAGCATACCTGCTTCGGTATGGGTTACCCAAGCGATTCAAAAGTAGGTTCCCACCCATACATTTCTATGGGAAATTTTTGACTATCTTAGCATCGAGGTGTTGATGAGACATGCAATATGAGCAAACCACTGCACACATGGAAGATAGAGGTAACCATTCTTCTATCTGTTTTAATTGCCACCCCGAGCATACCTGCTTTGGTATGGGTTACCCAAGCGATTCAAAAGTAGGTTCCCACCCATACATTCCTATGGGAAACCACCCATACATCTCTATGGGAAATTGTGACTATCTTAGCATCGAGGTGTTCATGAGACATGCAATATGAGCAAACCACTGCACACATGGAAGATAGCAGTAACCATTCCTCTATCTGTTTTAAATGCCACCCCGAGCATACCTGCTTCGGTATGGGTTACCCAAGCGATTCAAAAGTAGGTACCCACCCATACATTCCTATGGGAAACCACCCATACATCTCTATGGGAAATATTGACTATCTTAGCATCGAGGTGTTGATGAGACTTGCAATATGAGCAAACCACTGCACACATGGAAGATAGCAGTAACCACTCCTCTATCTGTTTTAAATGCCACCCCGAGCATACCTGCTTCGGTATGGGTTAACCAAGTGATTCAAAAGTAGGTTCCCACCCATGCATTCCTATGGGAAACCTCCCATACATCTCTATGGGAAATATTGACTATCTTAGCATCGAGGTGTTGATGAGACATGCAATATGAGCAAACCACTGCACACATGGAAGATAGCAGTAACCATTCCTCTATCTGTTTTAAATGCCACCCCGAGGATACCTGCTTTGGTATGGGTTTACCAAACGATTCAAAAGTAGGTTCCCACCCATACATTTCTATGGGACATTTTTGACTATCTTAGCATCGAGGTGTTGATGAGACATGCAAAATGAGCAAACCACTGCACACATGGAAGATAGCAGTAACCATTCCTCTAACTGTTTTAAATGCCACCCCGAGCATACCTGCTTCGGTATGGGTTACCAAGCGATTCAAAGTAGGTTCCCACCCATACATTTCTATGGGAAATTTTTTGACTATCTTAGCATCGAGGTGTTGATGAGACATGCAATATGAGCAAACCACTGCACACATGGAAGATAGCAGTAACCATTCCTCTATCTGTTTTAATTGCCACCCCGAGCATACCTGCTTTGGTATGGGTTACCCAAGCGATTCAAAAGTAGGTTCCCACCCATACATTCCTATGGGAAACCACCCATACATCTCTCTGGGAAATATTGACTATCTTAGCATCGAGGTGTTGATGAGACATGCAATATGAGCTAACCACTGCACACATGGAAGATAGCAGTAACCATTCCTCTATCTGTTTTAAATGCCACCCCGAGCATACCTGCTTCGGTTTGGGTTACCATGCGATTCAAAGTAGGTTCCCACCCATACATTTCTATGGGAAATTTTTGACTATCTTAGCATCGAGGTGTTGATGAGACCTGCAATATGAGCAAACCACTGCACACATGGAAGATAGCAGTAACCATTCCTCTATCTGTTTTAATTGCCACCCCGAGCATACCTGCTTTGGTATGGGTTACCCAAGCGATTCAAGAGTAGGTTCCCACCCATACATTCCTATGGGAAACCACCCATACATCTCTATGGGAAATATTGACTATCTTAGCATCGAGGTGTTGATGAGACATGCAATATGAGCTAACCACTGCACACATGGATGATAGCAGTAACCACTCCTCTATCTGTTTTAAATGCCACCCCGAGCATACCTGCTTCGGTATGGGTTAACCAAGTGATTCAAAAGTAGGTTCCCACCCATACATTCCTATGGGAAACCTCCCATACATCTCTATGGGAAATATTGACTATCTTAGCATCGAGGTGTTGATGAGACATGCAATATGAGCAAACCACTGCACACATGGAAGATAGCAGTAACCAGTCCTCTATCTGTTTTAAATGCCACCCCGAGCATACCTGCTATGGTATGGGTTAACCAAGCGATTCAAAAGTAGGTTCCCACCCATACATTTCTATGGGAAATTTTTGACTATCTTAGCATCGAGGTGTTGATGAGACATGCAATATGAGCAAACCACTGCACACATAAAAGATAGCAGTAACCACTCCTCTATCTGTTTTAAATGCCACCCTGAGCATACCTGCTTCGGTATGGGTTAACCAAGCGATTCAAAAGTAGGTTCCCACCCATACATTCCTATGGGAAACCACCCATACATCTCTATGGGAAATATTGACTATCTTAGCATCGAGGTGTTGATGAGACATGCAATATGAGCAAACCACTGCACACATGGAAGATAGCAGTAACCACTCCTCTATCTGTTTTAAATGCCACCCCAAGCATTCCTGCTTTGGTATCGGTTACCCAAGCGATTCAAAAGTAGGTTCCCACCCATACATTTCTATGGGAAATTTTTGACTATCTTAGCATCGAGGTGTTGATGAGACATGCAATATGAGCAAACCACTACACACATGGAAGATAGCAGTAACCACTCCTCTGTCTGTTTTAAATGCGACCCCGAGCATACCTGCTTCGGTATGGGTTAACCAAGCGATTCAAAAGTAGGTTCCCACCCATACATTCCTATGGGAAACCACCCATACATCTCTATGGGAAATATTGACTATCTTAGCATAGAGGTGTTGATGAGACATGCAATATGAGCAAACCACTGCACACATGGAAGATAGCAGTAACCATTCCTCTATCTGTTTTAAATGCCACCCCGAGGATACCTGCTTTGGTATGGGTTTACCAAACGATTCAAAAGTAGGTTCCCACCCATACATTTCTATGGGACATTTTTGACTATCTTAGCATCGAGGTGTTGATGAGACATGCAAAATGAGCAAACCACTGCACACATGGAAGATAGCAGTAACCATTCCTCTATCTGTTTTAAATGCCACCCCGAGCATACCTGCTTCGGTATGGGTTACCCAAGCGATTCAAAAGTAGGTTCCCACCCATACATTTCTATGGGAAATTTTTGACTATCTTAGCATCGAGGTGTTGATGAGACATGCAATATGAGGAAACCACTGCACACTTAGAAGATAGCAGTAACCATTCCTCTATCTGTTTTAATTGCCACCCCGAGCATACCTGCTTCGGTATGGGTTACCCAAGCGATTCAAAAGTAGGTTCCCACCCATACATTTCTATGAGAAATTTTTGACTATCTTAGCATCGAGGTGTTGATGAGACTTGCAATATGAGCAAACCACTGCACACATGGAAGATAGCAGTAACCACTCCTCTATCTGTTTTAAATGCCACCCCGAGCATACCTGCTTTGGTATGGGTTAACCAAGCGATTCAAAAGTAGGTTCCCACCCATACATTTCTATGGGAAATTTTTGACTATCTTAGCATCGAGGTGTTGATGAGACATGCAATATGAGCAAACCACTACACACATGGAAGATAGCAGTAACCACTCCTCTATCTGTTTTAAATGCGACCCCGAGCATACCTGCTTCGGTATGGGTTAACCAAGCGATTCAAAAGTAGGTTCCCACCCATACATTCCTATGGGAAACCACCCATACATCTCTATGGGAAATATTGACTATCTTAGCATCGAGGTGTTGATGAGACATGCAATATGAGCAAACCACTGCACACATGGAAGATAGCAGTAACCATTCCTCTATCTGTTTTAAATGCCACCCCGAGGATACCTGCTTTGGTATGGGTTTACCATACGATTCAAAAGTAGGTTCCCACCCATACATTTCTATGGGACATTTTTGACTATCTTAGCATCGAGGTGTTGATGAGACATGCAAAATGAGCAAACCACTGCACATATGGAAGATAGCAGTAACCATTCCTCTATCTGTTTTAAATGCCACCCCGAGCATACCTGCTTCGGTATGGGTTACCCAAGCGATTCAAAAGTAGGTTCCCACCCATACATTTCTATGGGAAATTTTTGACTATCTTAGCATCGAGGTGTTGATGAGACATGCAATATGAGGAAACCACTGCACACTTAGAAGATAGCAGTAACCATTCCTCTATCTGTTTTAATTGCCACCCCGAGCATACCTGCTTCGGTATGGGTTACCCAAGCGATTCAAAAGTAGGTTCCCACCCATACATTCCTATGGGAAACCACCCATACATCTCTATGGGAAATATTGACTATCTTAGCATCAAGGTGTTGATGAGACATGCAATATGAGCTAACCACTGCACACATGGAAGATAGCAGTAACCATTCCTCTATCTGTTTTAAATGCCACCCCGAGCATACCTGCTTCGGTATGGGTTACCCAAGCGATTCAAAAGTAGGTTCCCACCCATACATTCCTATGGGAAACCACCCATACATCTCTATGGGAAATATTGACTATCTTAGCATCGAGGTGTTGATGAGACTTGCAATATGAGCAAACCACTGCACACATGGAAGATAGCAGTAACCACTCCTCTATCTGTTTTAAATGCCACCCCGAGCATACCTGCTTCGGTATGGGTTAACCAAGTGATTCAAAAGTAGGTTCCCACCCATACATTCCTATGGGAAACCACCCATACATCTCTATGGGAAATATTGACTATCTTAGCATAGAGGTGTTGATGAGACATGCAATATGAGCAAACCACTGCACACATGGAAGATAGCAGTAACCATTCCTCTATCTGTTTTAAATGCCACCCCGAGGATACCTGCTTTGGTATGGGTTTACCAAACGATTCAAAAGTAGGTTCCCACCCATACATTTCTATGGGACATTTTTGACTATCTTAGCATCGAGGTGTTGATGAGACATGCAAAATGAGCAAACCACTGCACACATGGAAGATAGCAGTAACCATTCCTCTATCTGTTTTAAATGCCACCCCGAGCATACCTGCTTCGGTATGGGTTACCCAAGCGATTCAAAAGTAGGTTCCCACCCATACATTTCTATGGGAAATTTTTGACTATCTTAGCATCGAGGTGTTGATGAGACATGCAATATGAGGAAACCACTGCACACTTAGAAGATAGCAGTAACCATTCCTCTATCTGTTTTAATTGCCACCCCGAGCATACCTGCTTCGGTATGGGTTACCCAAGCGATTCAAAAGTAGGTTCCCACCCATACATTTCTATGAGAAATTTTTGACTATCTTAGCATCGAGGTGTTGATGAGACTTGCAATATGAGCAAACCACTGCACACATGGAAGATAGCAGTAACCACTCCTCTATCTGTTTTAAATGCCACCCCGAGCATACCTGCTTTGGTATGGGTTAACCAAGCGATTCAAAAGTAGGTTCCCACCCATACATTTCTATGGGAAATTTTTGACTATCTTAGCATCGAGGTGTTGATGAGACATGCAATATGAGCAAACCACTACACACATGGAAGATAGCAGTAACCACTCCTCTATCTGTTTTAAATGCGACCCCGAGCATACCTGCTTCGGTATGGGTTAACCAAGCGATTCAAAAGTAGGTTCCCACCCATACATTCCTATGGGAAACCACCCATACATCTCTATGGGAAATATTGACTATCTTAGCATCGAGGTGTTGATGAGACATGCAATATGAGCAAACCACTGCACACATGGAAGATAGCAGTAACCATTCCTCTATCTGTTTTAAATGCCACCCCGAGGATACCTGCTTTGGTATGGGTTTACCAAACGATTCAAAAGTAGGTTCCCACCCATACATTTCTATGGGACATTTTTGACTATCTTAGCATCGAGGTGTTGATGAGACATGCAAAATGAGCAAACCACTGCACATATGGAAGATAGCAGTAACCATTCCTCTATCTGTTTTAAATGCCACCCCGAGCATACCTGCTTCGGTATGGGTTACCCAAGCGATTCAAAAGTAGGTTCCCACCCATACATTTCTATGGGAAATTTTTGACTATCTTAGCATCGAGGTGTTGATGAGACATGCAATATGAGGAAACCACTGCACACTTAGAAGATAGCAGTAACCATTCCTCTATCTGTTTTAATTGCCACCCCGAGCATACCTGCTTCGGTATGGGTTACCCAAGCGATTCAAAAGTAGGTTCCCACCCATACATTCCTATGGGAAACCACCCATACATCTCTATGGGAAATATTGACTATCTTAGCATCGAGGTGTTGATGAGACATGCAATATGAGCAAACCACTGCACACATGGAAGATAGCAGTAACCATTCCTCTATCTGTTTTAATTGCCACCCTGAGCATACCTGCTTTGGTATGGGTTACCCAAGCGATTCAAAAGTAGGTTCCCACCCATACATTCCTATGGGAAACCACCCATACATCTCTATGGGAAATATTGACTATCTTAGCATCAAGGTGTTGATGAGACATGCAATATGAGCTAACCACTGCACACATGGAAGATAGCAGTAACCATTCCTCTATCTGTTTTAAATGCCACCCCGAGCATACCTGCTTCGGTATGGGTTACCCAAGCGATTCAAAAGTAGGTTCCCACCCATACATTCCTATGGGAAACCACCCATACATCTCTATGGGAAATATTGACTATCTTAGCATCGAGGTGTTGATGAGACTTGCAATATGAGCAAACCACTGCACACATGGAAGATAGCAGTAACCACTCCTCTATCTGTTTTAAATGCCACCCCGAGCATACCTGCTTCGGTATGGGTTAACCAAGTGATTCAAAAGTAGGTTCCCACCCATACATTCCTATGGGAAACCTCCCATACATCTCTATGGGAAATATTGACTATCTTAGCATCGAGGTGTTGATGAGACATGCAATATGAGCAAACCACTGCACACATGGAAGATAGCAGTAACCAGTCCTCTATCCGTTTTAAATGCCCCCCCGATCATACCTGCTATGGTATGGGTTAACCAAGCGATTCAAAAGTAGGTTCCCACCCATACATTTCTATGGGAAATTTTTGACTATCTTAGCATCGAGGTGTTGATGAGACATGCAATATGAGCAAACCACTACACACATGGAAGATAGCAGTAACCACTCCTCTATCTGTTTTAAATGCGACCCGGAGCATACCTGCTTCGGTATGGGTTAACCAAGCGATTCAAAAGTAGGTTCCCACCCATACATTCCTATGGGAAACCACCCATACATCTCTATGGGAAATATTGACTATCTTAGCATCGAGGTGTTGATGAGACATGCAATATGAGCAAACCACTGCACACATGGAAGATAGCAGTAACCATTCCTCTATCTGTTTTAAATGCCACCCCGAGGATACCTGCTTTGGTATGGGTTTACCAAACGATTCAAAAGTAGGTTCCCACCCATACATTTCTATGGGACATTTTTGACTATCTTAGCATCGAGGTGTTGATGAGACATGCAAAATGAGCAAACCACTGCACATATGGAAGATAGCAGTAACCATTCCTCTATCTGTTTTAAATGCCACCCCGAGCATACCTGCTTCGGTATGGGTTACCCAAGCGATTCAAAAGTAGGTTCCCACCCATACATTTCTATGGGAAATTTTTGACTATCTTAGCATCGAGGTGTTGATGAGACATGCAATATGAGGAAACCACTGCACACTTAGAAGATAGCAGTAACCATTCCTCTATCTGTTTTAATTGCCACCCCGAGCATACCTGCTTCGGTATGGGTTACCCAAGCGATTCAAAAGTAGGTTCCCACCCATACATTCCTATGGGAAACCACCCATACATCTCTATGGGAAATATTGACTATCTTAGCATCGAGGTGTTGATGAGACATGCAATATGAGCAAACCACTGCACACATGGAAGATAGCAGTAACCATTCCTCTATCTGTTTTAATTGCCACCCTGAGCATACCTGCTTTGGTATGGGTTACCCAAGCGATTCAAAAGTAGGTTCCCACCCATACATTCCTATGGGAAACCACCCATACATCTCTATGGGAAATATTGACTATCTTAGCATCAAGGTGTTGATGAGACATGCAATATGAGCTAACCACTGCACACATGGAAGATAGCAGTAACCATTCCTCTATCTGTTTTAATTGCCACCCCGAGCATACCTGCTTTGGTATGGGTTACCCAAGCGATTCAAAAGTAGGTTCCCACCCATACATTCCTATGGGAAACCACCCATACATCTCTCTGGGAAATATTGACTATCTTAGCATCGAGGTGTTGATGAGACATGCAATATGAGCTAACCACTGCACACATGGAAGATAGCAGTAACCATTCCTCTATCTGTTTTAAATGCCACCCCGAGCATACCTGCTTCGGTTTGGGTTACCATGCGATTCAAAGTAGGTTCCCACCCATACATTTCTATGGGAAATTTTTGACTATCTTAGCATCGAGGTGTTGATGAGACCTGCAATATGAGCAAACCACTGCACACATGGAAGATAGCAGTAACCATTCCTCTATCTGTTTTAATTGCCACCCCGAGCATACCTGCTTTGGTATGGGTTACCCAAGCGATTCAAGAGTAGGTTCCCACCCATACATTCCTATGGGAAACCACCCATACATCTCTATGGGAAATATTGACTATCTTAGCATCGAGGTGTTGATGAGACATGCAATATGAGCTAACCACTGCACACATGGATGATAGCAGTAACCACTCCTCTATCTGTTTTAAATGCCACCCCGAGCATACCTGCTTCGGTATGGGTTAACCAAGTGATTCAAAAGTAGGTTCCCACCCATACATTCCTATGGGAAACCTCCCATACATCTCTATGGGAAATATTGACTATCTTAGCATCGAGTTGTTGATGAGACATGCAATATGAGCAAACCACTGCACACATGGAAGATAGCAGTAACCAGTCCTCTATCTGTTTTAAATGCCACCCCGAGCATACCTGCTATGGTATGGGTTAACCAAGCGATTCAAAAGTAGGTTCCCACCCATACATTTCTATGGGAAATTTTTGACTATCTTAGCATCGAGGTGTTGATGAGACATGCAATATGAGCAAACCACTGCACACATAAAAGATAGCAGTAACCACTCCTCTATCTGTTTTAAATGCCACCCTGAGCATACCTGCTTCGGTATGGGTTAACCAAGCGATTCAAAAGTAGGTTCCCACCCATACATTCCTATGGGAAACCACCCATACATCTCTATGGGAAATATTGACTATCTTAGCATCGAGGTGTTGATGAGACATGCAATATGAGCAAACCACTGCACACATGGAAGATAGCAGTAACCACTCCTCTATCTGTTTTAAATGCCACCCCAAGCATTCCTGCTTTGGTATCGGTTACCCAAGCGATTCAAAAGTAGGTTCCCACCCATACATTTCTATGGGAAATTTTTGACTATCTTAGCATCGAGGTGTTGATGAGACATGCAATATGAGCAAACCACTACACACATGGAAGATAGCAGTAACCACTCCTCTGTCTGTTTTAAATGCGACCCCGAGCATACCTGCTTCGGTATGGGTTAACCAAGCGATTCAAAAGTAGGTTCCCACCCATACATTCCTATGGGAAACCACCCATACATCTCTATGGGAAATATTGACTATCTTAGCATAGAGGTGTTGATGAGACATGCAATATGAGCAAACCACTGCACACATGGAAGATAGCAGTAACCATTCCTCTATCTGTTTTAAATGCCACCCCGAGGATACCTGCTTTGGTATGGGTTTACCAAACGATTCAAAAGTAGGTTCCCACCCATACATTTCTATGGGACATTTTTGACTATCTTAGCATCGAGGTGTTGATGAGACATGGAAAATGAGCAAACCACTGCACACATGGAAGATAGCAGTAACCATTCCTCTATCTGTTTTAAATGCCACCCCGAGCATACCTGCTTCGGTATGGGTTACCCAAGCGATTCAAAAGTAGGTTCCCACCCATACATTTCTATGGGAAATTTTTGACTATCTTAGCATCGAGGTGTTGATGAGACATGCAATATGAGGAAACCACTGCACACTTAGAAGATAGCAGTAACCATTCCTCTATCTGTTTTAATTGCCACCCCGAGCATACCTGCTTCGGTATGGGTTACCCAAGCGATTCAAAAGTAGGTTCCCACCCATACATTTCTATGAGAAATTTTTGACTATCTTAGCATCGAGGTGTTGATGAGACTTGCAATATGAGCAAACCACTGCACACATGGAAGATAGCAGTAACCACTCCTCTATCTGTTTTAAATGCCACCCCGAGCATACCTGCTTTGGTATGGGTTAACCAAGCGATTCAAAAGTAGGTTCCCACCCATACATTTCTATGGGAAATTTTTGACTATCTTAGCATCGAGGTGTTGATGAGACATGCAATATGAGCAAACCACTACACACATGGAAGATAGCAGTAACCACTCCTCTATCTGTTTTAAATGCGACCCCGAGCATACCTGCTTCGGTATGGGTTAACCAAGCGATTCAAAAGTAGGTTCCCACCCATACATTCCTATGGGAAACCACCCATACATCTCTATGGGAAATATTGACTATCTTAGCATCGAGGTGTTGATGAGACATGCAATATGAGCAAACCACTGCACACATGGAAGATAGCAGTAACCATTCCTCTATCTGTTTTAAATGCCACCCCGAGGATACCTGCTTTGGTATGGGTTTACCAAACGATTCAAAAGTAGGTTCCCACCCATACATTTCTATGGGACATTTTTGACTATCTTAGCATCGAGGTGTTGATGAGACATGCAAAATGAGCAAACCACTGCACATATGGAAGATAGCAGTAACCATTCCTCTATCTGTTTTAAATGCCACCCCGAGCATACCTGCTTCGGTATGGGTTACCCAAGCGATTCAAAAGTAGGTTCCCACCCATACATTTCTATGGGAAATTTTTGACTATCTTAGCATCGAGGTGTTGATGAGACATGCAATATGAGGAAACCACTGCACACTTAGAAGATAGCAGTAACCATTCCTCTATCTGTTTTAATTGCCACCCCGAGCATACCTGCTTCGGTATGGGTTACCCAAGCGATTCAAAAGTAGGTTCCCACCCATACATTCCTATGGGAAACCACCCATACATCTCTATGGGAAATATTGACTATCTTAGCATCGAGGTGTTGATGAGACATGCAATATGAGCAAACCACTGCACACATGGAAGATAGCAGTAACCATTCCTCTATCTGTTTTAATTGCCACCCTGAGCATACCTGCTTTGGTATGGGTTACCCAAGCGATTCAAAAGTAGGTTCCCACCCATACATTCCTATGGGAAACCACCCATACATCTCTATGGGAAATATTGACTATCTTAGCATCTAGGTGTTGATGAGACATGCAATATGAGCTAACCACTGCACACATGGAAGATAGCAGTAACCATTCCTCTATCTGTTTTAAATGCCACCCCGAGCATACCTGCTTCGGTATGGGTTACCCAAGCGATTCAAAAGTAGGTTCCCACCCATACATTCCTATGGGAAACCACCCATACATCTCTATGGGAAATATTGACTATCTTAGCATCGAGGTGTTGATGAGACTTGCAATATGAGCAAACCACTGCACACATGGAAGATAGCAGTAACCACTCCTCTATCTGTTTTAAATGCCACCCCGAGCATACCTGCTTCGGTATGGGTTAACCAAGTGATTCAAAAGTAGGTTCCCACCCATACATTCCTATGGGAAACCTCCCATACATCTCTATGGGAAATATTGACTATCTTAGCATCGAGGTGTTGATGAGACATGCAATATGAGCAAACCACTGCACACATGGAAGATAGCAGTAACCAGTCCTCTATCCGTTTTAAATGCCCCCCCGATCATACCTGCTATGGTATGGGTTAACCAAGCGATTCAAAAGTAGGTTCCCACCCATACATTTCTATGGGAAATTTTTGACTATCTTAGCATCGAGGTGTTGATGAGACATGCAATATGAGCAAACCACTACACACATGGAAGATAGCAGTAACCACTCCTCTATCTGTTTTAAATGCGACCCCGAGCATACCTGCTTCGGTATGGGTTAACCAAGCGATTCAAAAGTAGGTTCCCACCCATACATTCCTATGGGAAACCACCCATACATCTCTATGGGAAATATTGACTATCTTAGCATCGAGGTGTTGATGAGACATGCAATATGAGCTAACCACTGCACACATGGAAGATAGCAGTAACCATTCCTCTATCTGTTTTAAATGCCACCCCGAGGATACCTGCTTTGGTATGGGTTTACCAAACGATTCAAAAGTAGGTTCCCACCCATACATTTCTATGGGACATTTTTGACTATCTTAGCATCGAGGTGTTGATGAGACATGCAAAATGAGCAAACCACTGCACACATGGAAGATAGCAGTAACCATTCCTCTATCTGTTTTAATTGCCACCCCGAGCATACCTGCTTTGGTATGGGTTACCCAAGCGATTCAAAAGTAGGTTCCCACCCATACATTCCTATGGGAAACCACCCATACATCTCTCTGGGAAATATTGACTATCTTAGCATCGAGGTGTTGATGAGACATGCAATATGAGCTAACCACTGCACACATGGAAGATAGCAGTAACCATTCCTCTATCTGTTTTAAATGCCACCCCGAGCATACCTGCTTCGGTTTGGGTTACCATGCGATTCAAAGTAGGTTCCCACCCATACATTTCTATGGGAAATTTTTGACTATCTTAGCATCGAGGTGTTGATGAGACCTGCAATATGAGCAAACCACTGCACACATGGAAGATAGCAGTAACCATTCCTCTATCTGTTTTAATTGCCACCCCGAGCATACCTGCTTTGGTATGGGTTACCCAAGCGATTCAAGAGTAGGTTCCCACCCATACATTCCTATGGGAAACCACCCATACATCTCTATGGGAAATATTGACTATCTTAGCATCGAGGTGTTGATGAGACATGCAATATGAGCTAACCACTGCACACATGGATGATAGCAGTAACCACTCCTCTATCTGTTTTAAATGCCACCCCGAGCATACCTGCTTCGGTATGGGTTAACCAAGTGATTCAAAAGTAGGTTCCCACCCATACATTCCTATGGGAAACCTCCCATACATCTCTATGGGAAATATTGACTATCTTAGCATCGAGGTGTTGATGAGACATGCAATATGAGCAAACCACTGCACACATGGAAGATAGCAGTAACCAGTCCTCTATCTGTTTTAAATGCCACCCCGAGCATACCTGCTATGGTATGGGTTAACCAAGCGATTCAAAAGTAGGTTCCCACCCATACATTTCTATGGGAAATTTTTGACTATCTTAGCATCGAGGTGTTGATGAGACATGCAATATGAGCAAACCACTGCACACATAAAAGATAGCAGTAACCACTCCTCTATCTGTTTTAAATGCCACCCTGAGCATACCTGCTTCGGTATGGGTTAACCAAGCGATTCAAAAGTAGGTTCCCACCCATACATTTCTATGGGAAATTTTTGACTATCTTAGCATCGAGGTGTTGATGAGACATGCAATATGAGCAAACCACTACACACATGGAAGATAGCAGTAACCACTCCTCTATCTGTTTTAAATGCGACCCCGAGCATACCTGCTTCGGTATGGGTTAACCAAGCGATTCAAAAGTAGGTTCCCACCCATACATTCCTATGGGAAACCACCCATACATCTCTATGGGAAATATTGACTATCTTAGCATCGAGGTGTTGATGAGACATGCAATATGAGCAAACCACTGCACACATGGAAGATAGCAGTAACCATTCCTCTATCTGTTTTAAATGCCACCCCGAGGATACCTGCTTTGGTATGGGTTTACCAAACGATTCAAAAGTAGGTTCCCACCCATACATTTCTATGGGACATTTTTGACTATCTTAGCATCGAGGTGTTGATGAGACATGCAAAATGAGCAAACCACTGCACATATGGAAGATAGCAGTAACCATTCCTCTATCTGTTTTAAATGCCACCCCGAGCATACCTGCTTCGGTATGGGTTACCCAAGCGATTCAAAAGTAGGTTCCCACCCATACATTTCTATGGGAAATTTTTGACTATCTTAGCATCGAGGTGTTGATGAGACATGCAATATGAGGAAACCACTGCACACTTAGAAGATAGCAGTAACCATTCCTCTATCTGTTTTAATTGCCACCCCGAGCATACCTGCTTCGGTATGGGTTACCCAAGCGATTCAAAAGTAGGTTCCCACCCATACATTCCTATGGGAAACCACCCATACATCTCTATGGGAAATATTGACTATCTTAGCATCGAGGTGTTGATGAGACATGCAATATGAGCAAACCACTGCACACATGGAAGATAGCAGTAACCATTCCTCTATCTGTTTTAATTGCCACCCTGAGCATACCTGCTTTGGTATGGGTTACCCAAGCGATTCAAAAGTAGGTTCCCACCCATACATTCCTATGGGAAACCACCCATACATCTCTATGGGAAATATTGACTATCTTAGCATCAAGGTGTTGATGAGACATGCAATATGAGCTAACCACTGCACACATGGAAGATAGCAGTAACCATTCCTCTATCTGTTTTAAATGCCAGCCCGAGCATACCTGCTTCGGTATGGGTTACCCAAGCGATTCAAAAGTAGGTTCCCACCCATACATTCCTATGGGAAATTTTTGACTATCTTAGCATCGAGGTGTTGATGAGACATGCAATATGAGCAAACCACTACACACATGGAAGATAGCAGTAACCACTCCTCTATCTGTTTTAAATGCGACCCCGAGCATACCTGCTTCGGTATGGGTTAACCAAGCGATTCAAAAGTAGGTTCCCACCCATACATTCCTATGGGAAACCACCCATACATCTCTATGGGAAATATTGACTATCTTAGCATCGAGGTGTTGATGAGACATGCAATATGAGCAAACCACTGCACACATGGAAGATAGCAGTAACCATTCCTCTATCTGTTTTAAATGCCACCCCGAGGATACCTGCTTTGGTATGGGTTTACCAAACGATTCAAAAGTAGGTTCCCACCCATACATTTCTATGGGACATTTTTGACTATCTTAGCATCGAGGTGTTGATGAGACATGCAAAATGAGCAAACCACTGCACATATGGAAGATAGCAGTAACCATTCCTCTATCTGTTTTAAATGCCACCCCGAGCATACCTGCTTCGGTATGGGTTACCCAAGCGATTCAAAAGTAGGTTCCCACCCATACATTTCTATGGGAAATTTTTGACTATCTTAGCATCGAGGTGTTGATGAGACATGCAATATGAGGAAACCACTGCACACTTAGAAGATAGCAGTAACCATTCCTCTATCTGTTTTAATTGCCACCCCGAGCATACCTGCTTCGGTATGGGTTACCCAAGCGATTCAAAAGTAGGTTCCCACCCATACATTCCTATGGGAAACCACCCATACATCTCTATGGGAAATATTGACTATCTTAGCATCGAGGTGTTGATGAGACATGCAATATGAGCAAACCACTGCACACATGGAAGATAGCAGTAACCATTCCTCTATCTGTTTTAATTGCCACCCTGAGCATACCTGCTTTGGTATGGGTTACCCAAGCGATTCAAAAGTAGGTTCCCACCCATACATTCCTATGGGAAACCACCCATACATCTCTATGGGAAATATTGACTATCTTAGCATCAAGGTGTTGATGAGACATGCAATATGAGCTAACCACTGCACACATGGAAGATAGCAGTAACCATTCCTCTATCTGTTTTAAATGCCAGCCCGAGCATACCTGCTTCGGTATGGGTTACCCAAGCGATTCAAAAGTAGGTTCCCACCCATACATTCCTATGGGAAACCACCCATACATCTCTATGGGAAATATTGACTATCTTAGCATCGAGGTGTTGATGAGACTTGCAATATGAGCAAACCACTGCACACATGGAAGATAGCAGTAACCACTCCTCTATCTGTTTTAAATGCCACCCCGAGCATACCTGCTTCGGTATGGGTTAACCAAGTGATTCAAAAGTAGGTTCCCACCCATACATTCCTATGGGAAACCTCCCATACATCTCTATGGGAAATATTGACTATCTTAGCATCGAGGTGTTGATGAGACATGCAATATGAGCAAACCACTGCACACATGGAAGATAGCAGTAACCAGTCCTCTATCCGTTTTAAATGCCCCCCCGATCATACCTGCTATGGTATGGGTTAACCAAGCGATTCAAAAGTAGGTTCCCACCCATACATTTCTATGGGAAATTTTTGACTATCTTAGCATCGAGGTGTTGATGAGACATGCAATATGAGCAAACCACTACACACATGGAAGATAGCAGTAACCACTCCTCTATCTGTTTTAAATGCGACCCCGAGCATACCTGCTTCGGTATGGGTTAACCAAGCGATTCAAAAGTAGGTTCCCACCCATACATTCCTATGGGAAACCACCCATACATCTCTATGGGAAATATTGACTATCTTAGCATCGAGGTGTTGATGAGACATGCAATATGAGCAAACCACTGCACACATGGAAGATAGCAGTAACCATTCCTCTATCTGTTTTAAATGCCACCCCGAGGATACCTGCTTTGGTATGGGTTTACCAAACGATTCAAAAGTAGGTTCCCACCCATACATTTCTATGGGACATTTTTGACTATCTTAGCATCGAGGTGTTGATGAGACATGCAAAATGAGCAAACCACTGCACATATGGAAGATAGCAGTAACCATTCCTCTATCTGTTTTAAATGCCACCCCGAGCATACCTGCTTCGGTATGGGTTACCCAAGCGATTCAAAAGTAGGTTCCCACCCATACATTTCTATGGGAAATTTTTGACTATCTTAGCATCGAGGTGTTGATGAGACATGCAATATGAGGAAACCACTGCACACTTAGAAGATAGCAGTAACCATTCCTCTATCTGTTTTAATTGCCACCCCGAGCATACCTGCTTCGGTATGGGTTACCCAAGCGATTCAAAAGTAGGTTCCCACCCATACATTCCTATGGGAAACCACCCATACATCTCTATGGGAAATATTGACTATCTTAGCATCGAGGTGTTGATGAGACATGCAATATGAGCAAACCACTGCACACATGGAAGATAGCAGTAACCATTCCTCTATCTGTTTTAATTGCCACCCTGAGCATACCTGCTTTGGTATGGGTTACCCAAGCGATTCAAAAGTAGGTTCCCACCCATACATTCCTATGGGAAACCACCCATACATCTCTATGGGAAATATTGACTATCTTAGCATCAAGGTGTTGATGAGACATGCAATATGAGCTAACCACTGCACACATGGAAGATAGCAGTAACCATTCCTCTATCTGTTTTAAATGCCAGCCCGAGCATACCTGCTTCGGTATGGGTTACCCAAGCGATTCAAAAGTAGGTTCCCACCCATACATTCCTATGGGAAATTTTTGACTATCTTAGCATCGAGGTGTTGATGAGACATGCAATATGAGCAAACCACTACACACATGGAAGATAGCAGTAACCACTCCTCTATCTGTTTTAAATGCGACCCCGAGCATACCTGCTTCGGTATGGGTTAACCAAGCGATTCAAAAGTAGGTTCCCACCCATACATTCCTATGGGAAACCACCCATACATCTCTATGGGAAATATTGACTATCTTAGCATCGAGGTGTTGATGAGACATGCAATATGAGCAAACCACTGCACACATGGAAGATAGCAGTAACCATTCCTCTATCTGTTTTAAATGCCACCCCGAGGATACCTGCTTTGGTATGGGTTTACCAAACGATTCAAAAGTAGGTTCCCACCCATACATTTCTATGGGACATTTTTGACTATCTTAGCATCGAGGTGTTGATGAGACATGCAAAATGAGCAAACCACTGCACATATGGAAGATAGCAGTAACCATTCCTCTATCTGTTTTAAATGCCACCCCGAGCATACCTGCTTCGGTATGGGTTACCCAAGCGATTCAAAAGTAGGTTCCCACCCATACATTTCTATGGGAAATTTTTGACTATCTTAGCATCGAGGTGTTGATGAGACATGCAATATGAGGAAACCACTGCACACTTAGAAGATAGCAGTAACCATTCCTCTATCTGTTTTAATTGCCACCCCGAGCATACCTGCTTCGGTATGGGTTACCCAAGCGATTCAAAAGTAGGTTCCCACCCATACATTCCTATGGGAAACCACCCATACATCTCTATGGGAAATATTGACTATCTTAGCATCGAGGTGTTGATGAGACATGCAATATGAGCAAACCACTGCACACATGGAAGATAGCAGTAACCATTCCTCTATCTGTTTTAATTGCCACCCTGAGCATACCTGCTTTGGTATGGGTTACCCAAGCGATTCAAAAGTAGGTTCCCACCCATACATTCCTATGGGAAACCACCCATACATCTCTATGGGAAATATTGACTATCTTAGCATCAAGGTGTTGATGAGACATGCAATATGAGCTAACCACTGCACACATGGAAGATAGCAGTAACCATTCCTCTATCTGTTTTAAATGCCAGCCCGAGCATACCTGCTTCGGTATGGGTTACCCAAGCGATTCAAAAGTAGGTTCCCACCCATACATTCCTATGGGAAACCACCCATACATCTCTATGGGAAATATTGACTATCTTAGCATCGAGGTGTTGATGAGACATGCAATATGAGCTAACCACTGCACACATGGAAGATAGCAGTAACCATTCCTCTATCTGTTTTAAATGCCAGCCCGAGCATACCTGCTTCGGTATGGGTTACCCAAGCGATTCAAAAGTAGGTTCCCACCCATACATTCCTATGGGAAACCACCCATACATCTCTATGGGAAATATTGACTATCTTAGCATCGAGGTGTTGATGAGACATGCAATATGAGCAAACCACTGCACACATGGAAGATAGCAGTAACCATTCCTCTATCTGTTTTAAATGCCACCCCGAGGATACCTGCTTTGGTATGGGTTTACCAAACGATTCAAAAGTAGGTTCCCACCCATACATTTCTATGGGACATTTTTGACTATCTTAGCATCGAGGTGTTGATGAGACATGCAAAATGAGCAAACCACTGCACATATGGAAGATAGCAGTAACCATTCCTCTATCTGTTTTAAATGCCACCCCGAGCATACCTGCTTCGGTATGGGTTACCCAAGCGATTCAAAAGTAGGTTCCCACCCATACATTTCTATGGGAAATTTTTGACTATCTTAGCATCGAGGTGTTGATGAGACATGCAATATGAGGAAACCACTGCACACTTAGAAGATAGCAGTAACCATTCCTCTATCTGTTTTAATTGCCACCCCGAGCATACCTGCTTCGGTATGGGTTACCCAAGCGATTCAAAAGTAGGTTCCCACCCATACATTCCTATGGGAAACCACCCATACATCTCTATGGGAAATATTGACTATCTTAGCATCGAGGTGTTGATGAGACATGCAATATGAGCAAACCACTGCACACATGGAAGATAGCAGTAACCATTCCTCTATCTGTTTTAATTGCCACCCTGAGCATACCTGCTTTGGTATGGGTTACCCAAGCGATTCAAAAGTAGGTTCCCACCCATACATTCCTATGGGAAACCACCCATACATCTCTATGGGAAATATTGACTATCTTAGCATCAAGGTGTTGATGAGACATGCAATATGAGCTAACCACTGCACACATGGAAGATAGCAGTAACCATTCCTCTATCTGTTTTAAATGCCAGCCCGAGCATACCTGCTTCGGTATGGGTTACCCAAGCGATTCAAAAGTAGGTTCCCACCCACACATTCCTATGGGAAACCACCCATACATCTCTATGGGAAATATTGACTATCTTAGCATCGAGGTGTTGATGAGACTTGCAATATGAGCAAACCACTGCACACATGGAAGATAGCAGTAACCACTCCTCTATCTGTTTTAAATGCCACCCCGAGCATACCTGCTTCGGTATGGGTTAACCAAGTGATTCAAAAGTAGGTTCCCACCCATACATTCCTATGGGAAACCTCCCATACATCTCTATGGGAAATATTGACTATCTTAGCATCGAGGTGTTGATGAGACATGCAATATGAGCAAACCACTGCACACATGGAAGATAGCAGTAACCAGTCCTCTATCCGTTTTAAATGCCCCCCCGATCATACCTGCTATGGTATGGGTTAACCAAGCGATTCAAAAGTAGGTTCCCACCCATACATTTCTATGGGAAATTTTTGACTATCTTAGCATCGAGGTGTTGATGAGACATGCAATATGAGCAAACCACTACACACATGGAAGATAGCAGTAACCACTCCTCTATCTGTTTTAAATGCGACCCCGAGCATACCTGCTTCGGTATGGGTTAACCAAGCGATTCAAAAGTAGGTTCCCACCCATACATTCCTATGGGAAACCACCCATACATCTCTATGGGAAATATTGACTATCTTAGCATCGAGGTGTTGATGAGACATGCAATATGAGCAAACCACTGCACACATGGAAGATAGCAGTAACCATTCCTCTATCTGTTTTAAATGCCACCCCGAGGATACCTGCTTTGGTATGGGTTTACCAAACGATTCAAAAGTAGGTTCCCACCCATACATTTCTATGGGACATTTTTGACTATCTTAGCATCGAGGTGTTGATGAGACATGCAAAATGAGCAAACCACTGCACATATGGAAGATAGCAGTAACCATTCCTCTATCTGTTTTAAATGCCACCCCGAGCATACCTGCTTCGGTATGGGTTACCCAAGCGATTCAAAAGTAGGTTCCCACCCATACATTTCTATGGGAAATTTTTGTCTATCTTAGCATCGAGGTGTTGATGAGACATGCAATATGAGGAAACCACTGCACACTTAGAAGATAGCAGTAACCATTCCTCTATCTGTTTTAATTGCCACCCCGAGCATACCTGCTTCGGTATGGGTTACCCAAGCGATTCAAAAGTAGGTTCCCACCCATACATTCCTATGGGAAACCACCCATACATCTCTATGGGAAATATTGACTATCTTAGCATCGAGGTGTTGATGAGACATGCAATATGAGCAAACCACTGCACACATGGAAGATAGCAGTAACCATTCCTCTATCTGTTTTAATTGCCACCCTGAGCATACCTGCTTTGGTATGGGTTACCCAAGCGATTCAAAAGTAGGTTCCCACCCATACATTCCTATGGGAAACCACCCATACATCTCTATGGGAAATATTGACTATCTTAGCATCAAGGTGTTGATGAGACATGCAATATGAGCTAACCACTGCACACATGGAAGATAGCAGTAACCATTCCTCTATCTGTTTTAAATGCCAGCCCGAGCATACCTGCTTCGGTATGGGTTACCCAAGCGATTCAAAAGTAGGTTCCCACCCACACATTCCTATGGGAAACCACCCATACATCTCTATGGGAAATATTGACTATCTTAGCATCGAGGTGTTGATGAGACTTGCAATATGAGCAAACCACTGCACACATGGAAGATAGCAGTAACCACTCCTCTATCTGTTTTAAATGCCACCCCGAGCATACCTGCTTCGGTATGGGTTAACCAAGTGATTCAAAAGTAGGTTCCCACCCATACATTCCTATGGGAAACCTCCCATACATCTCTATGGGAAATATTGACTATCTTAGCATCGAGGTGTTGATGAGACATGCAATATGAGCAAACCACTGCACACATGGAAGATAGCAGTAACCAGTCCTCTATCCGTTTTAAATGCCCCCCCGATCATACCTGCTATGGTATGGGTTAACCAAGCGATTCAAAAGTAGGTTCCCACCCATACATTTCTATGGGAAATTTTTGACTATCTTAGCATCGAGGTGTTGATGAGACATGCAATATGAGCAAACCACTACACACATGGAAGATAGCAGTAACCACTCCTCTATCTGTTTTAAATGCGACCCCGAGCATACCTGCTTCGGTATGGGTTAACCAAGCGATTCAAAAGTAGGTTCCCACCCATACATTCCTATGGGAAACCACCCATACATCTCTATGGGAAATATTGACTATCTTAGCATCGAGGTGTTGATGAGACATGCAATATGAGCAAACCACTGCACACATGGAAGATAGCAGTAACCATTCCTCTATCTGTTTTAAATGCCACCCCGAGGATACCTGCTTTGGTATGGGTTTACCAAACGATTCAAAAGTAGGTTCCCACCCATACATTTCTATGGGACATTTTTGACTATCTTAGCATCGAGGTGTTGATGAGACATGCAAAATGAGCAAACCACTGCACATATGGAAGATAGCAGTAACCATTCCTCTATCTGTTTTAAATGCCACCCCGAGCATACCTGCTTCGGTATGGGTTACCCAAGCGATTCAAAAGTAGGTTCCCACCCATACATTTCTATGGGAAATTTTTGACTATCTTAGCATCGAGGTGTTGATGAGACATGCAATATGAGGAAACCACTGCACACTTAGAAGATAGCAGTAACCATTCCTCTATCTGTTTTAATTGCCACCCCGAGCATACCTGCTTCGGTATGGGTTACCCAAGCGATTCAAAAGTAGGTTCCCACCCATACATTCCTATGGGAAACCACCCATACATCTCTATGGGAAATATTGACTATCTTAGCATCGAGGTGTTGATGAGACATGCAATATGAGCAAACCACTGCACACATGGAAGATAGCAGTAACCATTCCTCTATCTGTTTTAATTGCCACCCTGAGCATACCTGCTTTGGTATGGGTTACCCAAGCGATTCAAAAGTAGGTTCCCACCCATACATTCCTATGGGAAACCACCCATACATCTCTATGGGAAATATTGACTATCTTAGCATCAAGGTGTTGATGAGACATGCAATATGAGCTAACCACTGCACACATGGAAGATAGCAGTAACCATTCCTCTATCTGTTTTAAATGCCACCCCGAGCATACCTGCTTCGGTATGGGTTACCCAAGCGATTCAAAAGTAGGTTCCCACCCATACATTCCTATGGGAAACCACCCATACATCTCTATGGGAAATATTGACTATCTTAGCATCGAGGTGTTGATGAGACTTGCAATATGAGCAAACCACTGCACACATGGAAGATAGCAGTAACCACTCCTCTATCTGTTTTAAATGCCACCCCGAGCATACCTGCTTCGGTATGGGTTAACCAAGTGATTCAAAAGTAGGTTCCCACCCATACATTCCTATGGGAAACCTCCCATACATCTCTATGGGAAATATTGACTATCTTAGCATCGAGGTGTTGATGAGACATGCAATATGAGCAAACCACTGCACACATGGAAGATAGCAGTAACCAGTCCTCTATCCGTTTTAAATGCCCCCCCGATCATACCTGCTATGGTATGGGTTAACCAAGCGATTCAAAAGTAGGTTCCCACCCATACATTTCTATGGGAAATTTTTGACTATCTTAGCATCGAGGTGTTGATGAGACATGCAATATGAGCAAACCACTACACACATGGAAGATAGCAGTAACCACTCCTCTATCTGTTTTAAATGCGACCCCGAGCATACCTGCTTCGGTATGGGTTAACCAAGCGATTCAAAAGTAGGTTCCCACCCATACATTCCTATGGGAAACCACCCATACATCTCTATGGGAAATATTGACTATCTTAGCATCGAGGTGTTGATGAGACATGCAATATGAGCTAACCACTGCACACATGGAAGATAGCAGTAACCATTCCTCTATCTGTTTTAAATGCCACCCCGAGGATACCTGCTTTGGTATGGGTTTACCAAACGATTCAAAAGTAGGTTCCCACCCATACATTTCTATGGGACATTTTTGACTATCTTAGCATCGAGGTGTTGATGAGACATGCAAAATGAGCAAACCACTGCACATATGGAAGATAGCAGTAACCATTCCTCTATCTGTTTTAAATGCCACCCCGAGCATACCTGCTTCGGTATGGGTTACCCAAGCGATTCAAAAGTAGGTTCCCACCCATACATTTCTATGGGAAATTTTTGACTATCTTAGCATCGAGGTGTTGATGAGACATGCAATATGAGGAAACCACTGCACACTTAGAAGATAGCAGTAACCATTCCTCTATCTGTTTTAATTGCCACCCCGAGCATACCTGCTTCGGTATGGGTTACCCAAGCGATTCAAAAGTAGGTTCCCACCCATACATTCCTATGGGAAACCACCCATACATCTCTATGGGAAATATTGACTATCTTAGCATCGAGGTGTTGATGAGACATGCAATATGAGCAAACCACTGCACACATGGAAGATAGCAGTAACCATTCCTCTATCTGTTTTAATTGCCACCCTGAGCATACCTGCTTTGGTATGGGTTACCCAAGCGATTCAAAAGTAGGTTCCCACCCATACATTCCTATGGGAAACCACCCATACATCTCTATGGGAAATATTGACTATCTTAGCATCAAGGTGTTGATGAGACATGCAATATGAGCTAACCACTGCACACATGGAAGATAGCAGTAACCATTCCTCTATCTGTTTTAAATGCCACCCCGAGCATACCTGCTTCGGTATGGGTTACCCAAGCGATTCAAAAGTAGGTTCCCACCCATACATTCCTATGGGAAACCACCCATACATCTCTATGGGAAATATTGACTATCTTAGCATCGAGGTGTTGATGAGACTTGCAATATGAGCAAACCACTGCACACATGGAAGATAGCAGTAACCACTCCTCTATCTGTTTTAAATGCCACCCCGAGCATACCTGCTTCGGTATGGGTTAACCAAGTGATTCAAAAGTAGGTTCCCACCCATACATTCCTATGGGAAACCTCCCATACATCTCTATGGGAAATATTGACTATCTTAGCATCGAGGTGTTGATGAGACATGCAATATGAGCAAACCACTGCACACATGGAAGATAGCAGTAACCAGTCCTCTATCCGTTTTAAATGCCCCCCCGATCATACCTGCTATGGTATGGGTTAACCAAGCGATTCAAAAGTAGGTTCCCACCCATACATTTCTATGGGAAATTTTTGACTATCTTAGCATCGAGGTGTTGATGAGACATGCAATATGAGCAAACCACTGCACACATAAAAGATAGCAGTAACCACTCCTCTATCTGTTTTAAATGCCACCCCGAGCATACCTGCTTCGGTATGGGTTAACCAAGCGATTCAAAAGTAGGTTCCCACCCATACATTCCTATGGGAAACCTCCCATACATCTCTATGGGAAATATTGACTATCTTAGCATCGAGGTGTTGATGAGACATGCAATATGAGCAAACCACTACACACATGGAAGATAGCAGTAACCACTCCTCTATCTGTTTTAAATGCGACCCCGAGCATACCTGCTTCGGTATGGGTTAACCAAGCGATTCAAAAGTAGATTCCCACCCATACATTCCTATGGGAAACCACCCATACATCTCTATGGGAAATATTGACTATCTTAGCATCGAGGTGTTGATGAGACATGCAATATGAGCAAACCACTGCACACATGGAAGATAGCAGTTACCACTCCTCTATCTGTTTTAAATGCCACCCCGAGCATACCTGCTTCGGTATGGGTTACCCAAGCGATTCAAAAGTAGGTTCCCACCCATACATTTCTATGGGAAATTTTTGACTATCTTAGCATCGAGGTGTTGATGACACATGCAATATGAGGAATCCACTGCACACTTAGAAGATAGCAGTAACCATTCCTCTATCTGTTTTAATTGCCACCCCGAGCATACCTGCTTCGGTATGGGTTACCCAAGCGATTCAAAAGTAGGTTCCCACCCATACATTCCTATGGGAAACCACCCATACATCTCTATGGGAAATATTGACTATCTTAGCATCGAGGTGTTGATGAGACATGCAATATGAGCAAACCACTGCACACATGGAAGATAGCAGTAACCATTCCTCTATCTGTTTTAATTGCCACCCTGAGCATACCTGCTTTGGTATGGGTTACCCAAGCGATTCAAAAGTAGGTTCCCACCCATACATTCCTATGGGAAACCACCCATACATCTCTATGGGAAATATTGACTATCTTAGCATCAAGGTGTTGATGAGACATGCAATATGAGCTAACCACTGCACACATGGAAGATAGCAGTAACCATTCCTCTATCTGTTTTAAATGCCACCCCGAGCATACCTGCTTCGGTATGGGTTACCCAAGCGATTCAAAAGTAGGTTCCCACCCATACATTCCTATGGGAAACCACCCATACATCTCTATGGGAAATATTGACTATCTTAGCATCGAGGTGTTGATGAGACTTGCAATATGAGCAAACCACTGCACACATGGAAGATAGCAGTAACCACTCCTCTATCTGTTTTAAATGCCACCCCGAGCATACCTGCTTCGGTATGGGTTAACCAAGTTATTCAAAAGTAGGTTCCCACCCATACATTCCTATGGGAAACCTCCCATACATCTCTATGGGAAATATTGACTATCTTAGCATCGAGGTGTTGATGAGACTTGCAATATGAGCAAACCACTGCACACATGGAAGATAGCAGTAACCACTCCTCTATCTGTTTTAAATGCCACCCCGAGCATACCTGCTTTGGTATGGGTTAACCAAGCGATTCAAAAGTAGGTTCCCACCCATACATTTCTATGGGAAATTTTTGACTATCTTAGCATCGAGGTGTTGATGAGACATGCAATATGAGCAAACCACTACACACATGGAAGATAGCAGTAACCACTCCTCTATCTGTTTTAAATGCGACCCCGAGCATACCTGCTTCGGTATCGGTTAACCAAGCGATTCAAAAGTAGGTTCCCACCCATACATTCCTATGGGAAACCACCCATACATCTCTATGGGAAATATTGACTATCTTAGCATCGAGGTGTTGATGAGACATGCAATATGAGCAAACCACTGCACACATGGAAGATAGCAGTAACCATTCCTCTATCTGTTTTAAATGCCACCCCGAGGATACCTGCTTTGGTATGGGTTTACCAAACGATTCAAAAGTAGGTTCCCACCCATACATTTCTATGGGACATTTTTGACTATCTTAGCATCGAGGTGTTGATGAGACATGCAAAATTAGCAAACCACTGCACACATGGAAGATAGCAGTAACCATTCCTCTATCTGTTTTAAATGCCACCCCGAGCATACCTGCTTCGGTATGGGTTACCGAAGCGATTCAAAAGTAGGTTCCCACCCATACATTTCTATGGGAAATTTTTGACTATCTTAGCATCGAGGTGTTGATGAGACATGCAATATGAGGAAACCACTGCACACTTAGAAGATAGCAGTAACCATTCCTCTATCTGTTTTAATTGCCACCCCGAGCATACCTGCTTCGGTATGGGTTACCCAAGCGATTCAAAAGTAGGTTCCCACCCATACATTCCTATGGGAAACCACCCATACATCTCTATGGGAAATATTGACTATCTTAGCATCGAGGTGTTGATGAGACATGCAATATGAGCAAACCACTGCACACATGGAAGATAGCAGTAACCATTCCTCTATCTGTTTTAATTGCCACCCTGAGCATACCTGCTTTGGTATGGGTTACCCAAGCGATTCAAAAGTAGGTTCCCACCCATACATTCCTATGGGAAACCACCCATACATCTCTATGGGAAATATTGACTATCTTAGCATCAAGGTGTTGATGAGACATGCAATATGAGCTAACCACTGCACACATGGAAGATAGCAGTAACCATTCCTCTATCTGTTTTAAATGCCACCCCGAGCATACCTGCTTCGGTATGGGTTACCCAAGCGATTCAAAAGTAGGTTCCCACCCATACATTCCTATGGGAAACCACCCATACATCTCTATGGGAAATATTGACTATCTTAGCATCGAGGTGTTGATGAGACTTGCAATATGAGCAAACCACTGCACACATGGAAGATAGCAGTAACCACTCCTCTATCTGTTTTAAATGCCACCCCGAGCATACCTGCTTCGGTATGGGTTAACCAAGTGATTCAAAAGTAGGTTCCCACCCATACATTCCTATGGGAAACCTCCCATACATCTCTCTGGGAAATATTGACTATCTTAGCATCGAGGTGTTGATGAGACATGCAATATGAGCAAACCACTGCACACATGGAAGATAGCAGTAACCAGTCCTCTATCCGTTTTAAATTCCCCCCCGATCATACCTGCTATGGTATGGGTTAACCAAGCGATTCAAAAGTAGGTTCCCACCCATACATTTCTATGGGAAATTTTTGACTATCTTAGCATCGAGGTGTTGATGAGACATGCAATATGAGCAAACCACTGCACACATAAAAGATAGCAGTAACCACTCCTCTATCTGTTTTAAATGCCACCCCGAGCATACCTGCTTCGGTATGGGTTAACCAAGCGATTCAAAAGTAGGTTCCCACCCATACATTCCTATGGGAAATCACCCATACATCTCTATGGGAAATATTGACTATCTTAGCATCGAGTCGTTGATGAGACATGCAATATGAGCAAACCACTGCACACATGGAAGATAGCAGTAACCACTCCTCTATCTGTTTTAAATGCCACCCCGAGCATACCTGCTTTGGTATGGGTTAACCAAACGATTCAAAAGTAGGTTCCCACCCATACATTTCTATGGGAAATTTTTGACTATCTTAGCATCGAGGTGTTGATGAGACATGCAATATGAGCAAACTACTGCACACATAAAAGATAGCAGTAACCACTCCTCTATCTGTTTTAAATGCCACCCCGAGCATACCTGCTTCGGTATGGGTTAACCAAGCGATTCAAAAGTAGGTTCCCACCCATACATTCCTATGGGAAATCACCCATACATCTCTATGGGAAATATTGACTATCTTAGCATCGAGTCGTTGATGAGACATGCAATATGAGCAAACCACTGCACACATGGAAGATAGCAGTAACCACTCCTCTATCTGTTTTAAATGCCACCCCGAGCATACCTGCTTTGGTATGGGTTAACCAAACGATTCAAAAGTAGGTTCCCACCCATACATTTCTATGGGAAATTTTTGACTATCTTAGCATCGAGGTGTTGATGAGACATGCAATATGAGCAAACCACTACACACATGGAAGATAGCAGTAACCACTCCTCTATCTGTTTTAAATGCGACCCCGAGCATACCTGCTTCGGTATGGGTTAACCAAGCGATTCAAAAGTAGGTTCCCACCCATACATTTCTATGGGAAATTTTTGACTATCTTAGCATCGAGGTGTTGATGAGACATGCAATATGAGCAAACCACTGCACACATGGAAGATAGCAGTAACCATTCCTCTATCTGTTTTAAATGCCACCCCGAGCATACCTGCTTCGGTATGGGTTACCCAAGCGATTCAGAAGTAGGTTCCCACCCATACATTCCTATGGGAAACCACCCATACATCTCTATGGGAAATATTGACTATCTTAGTGTAGCGCATGCGCTATAGCTGCTCTTATTATGGACATGCGCAGTGTTTACACCTGAGGGTATTTAATGACGTGCTGTACGATCTTATTTGATTAAACACTTGGATTGCTACACTGGTGTCAGAAGTGGGATCGGACCGAATGCTACATGGCCGAGCAGGAAGAGCGGAAGGCTGTTCGGTTTAGCGCTAGACCGCCCGCTCGGTTTTGCTAAGGGCGCTGACTTCAATCTCTGGGTCAAAAGGTTAGAACTGTACTTCAGGGAAGCGAAGGTCCCGGATAACAAGCGAGGAGAGGAGTTGGTAGCGCTGTTGGAAGACGACGCATTTCGGGTAGTGAGTCAGTTTTGTTAGCGGTGACGGGGTGGAGTATGAAGAGGTGAAGAAATGTCTGCAGGAGCAGTATGCGCCAAAAGGAGTCGAACTGGAATGGCAGCGCAAACTGCACTCAGCCCACCAGGAGAGACCCGAGACCCTGTTAGAATTTTCAGGGCGGTTGCGGATGCTGGCGGACAAGGCTTACCCTTCGTGGTCGGCGGAAAGACGACTTGAAATGGCGCGTGAGCAATTTATTCACGGTGTTATCTCTCCTTCTGTGCAGATGAGGCTTTTGAGGAAGCAACCAGAGTCGTTGGAGGCTGCACTTGCTTTGGCTAGCCAGTGGGAATCAGTGGAGCTTGCTCAACAAAGCCTACGCGGAGAGAAACAGGGGTCAGGTGCGAGTCTTGCCGTGTCAGGTGAACGAGACCTGGTACAAGGTGCATTGCGAGCTAATACGGTGGAAGAGTTGGCGTTACAAGTCCAACAGCTGTCACAGGAGATTAGTAAGCTGTCAAGTCGGGAAGTCGGTGAGAAAAGGAGCGCTCCGAAAAGGGTCCCTGTCTGTTGGAACTGCAAGCAAAAAGGGCATATACGGCGCAATTGTCCTCAGCGGAAGGAACGGAGTGTATCTCCGAAGGAGATTGGGAAGGACAGGTCAGTGAAGTACACATCGGCTGTGGCATGCACGTTGATACTGCAGGGTATGGTTGGGGGTCGTCCCACACGTATGCTAGTGGATACAGGATCATCCGTTACCCTTGTGCATGAAAAGGTGTGGAATGACATTTCTCAAGACAGGAAACTCTTGACACCCCAATGTCCTGTGATGGCAGTTAATGGAGACTCGTTAAGTCTATGTGGACAGATTGACCTTGATCTTATGGTGGGAAAGCATGTGAGAACTCATACTGTCCTTGTTGTGCGTGAGATGACGCAGGAGTGTTTATTGGGAACAGACTTTCTAGAACAATACGGGTGTGTTGTTGACCTGGGGAGAAGAACAATGATCATGTTAGGCGAAACAATACCCCTAGACACCTTGTACGGGTCGTGTATTTCTACATGTCATGTGTTTGTACAGGAGACAGCTGTCGTGCCACCCTATCACGAGATGCGATTGCAGGTTCAGTTGGAAGGTGCGAAAACGGACGGGGACTATGTGGGTCTGTTCCAGCCAAAGGCGGAAATGTCTACTCAACGCGGACTTCTGTTTGCCTGTTCTGTATCTCCAGTCCATGATGGCAAAGCAGTAGTTCAGCTGGTGAACCCCTCTGCAGTTCCTGTAACACTGCATTGCAAGGAGAAGGTTGGTCAGGTATCCCCATGGGATGGAAGAGAGGGAGCGAATATGGTTGAGCCTGCATTGGGCACACGGCTTCCAGCCCGATCAACAGAGGCAATTGGTAAAGCAGTTGGGGAATTAATGGGTGACACATCGGGGTTGTCAAGGGAGGAGTGTGCTAAGTTGAAAACAATTTTACATCATTTCTCAGATGTAATTTCTGTAGGTGACGGTGATTTAGGGCGTACCAATGTCTTACGTCATACCATCAACTCAGGTGACACCCCCCCTGTTCATCAGCCGGCGCGGAGGCTTCCGTTTCATCAACGTGACGTGGTACAGAAAATGATCCAGGGAATGCTCCAACAGGGGATAATAGAGCCGTCCGGAGGAGCATGGGCCTCGCCTATTGTTCTGGTTAGGAAAAAGGACGGTTCATACAGGTTTTGTGTAGATTTTCGTCGCGTAACAAAAAAAGACGTGCACCCTCTTCCCAGGATTGATGATGCTCTGGACACTTTATCCGGCTCCAAGTGGTTTTCAACCTTAGATTTGGCAAGTGGCTACTGGCAGGTAGAAATGGATCCTGCGGACAAGGAGAAAACTGCGTTCATCACTCCGTTTGGTCTACATCAGTTCCGAGTAATGCCGTTCGGACTAACGAACGCTCCAAGCACGTTTCAGCGGTTAATGAGTATGGTCCTGGCAGGACTCAGTTGGGTAACATGCTTGGTATACCTTGATGATATCATCATTTTTAGTCGAACTGTGGAAGAGCACTTGCAGCGGCTTACAGAGGTGCTACAGAGGCTTAAGGAGGCGGGGCTGAAGATCAAGCCTAGCAAATGCCATCTGCTTTGCAAGAGTGTGCGGTATCTGGGCTACGTGGTTTCAGAGAAGGGTATAGCTGCGGATGCTGACAAGATCAAGTGCGTCGAAAACTGGCCTACGCCCACTGATCATGAAAGCCTGCGACAGTTCTTGGGGTTTGCTTCCTATTATAGGAAATTCATTCGCAATTTTGCAGACACCGCTGCTCCTCTTCATGCACTAACAGAAAAATCCAAACCCTGGCACTGGACTGAACTGTGTGATAAGGCATTTGTGGCTTTAAAGGGTAAGTTAGCTTCGCCCCCTATTTTATCCTTCCCACAGTTCGACAGAACATTTGTGGTTGATGCTGACGCCAGTCAGGAGGGTGTTGGAGCAGTACTATCACACTTGGACGATGGAAGGGTGATCGCATATGCTAGCAGGGTGCTTACAAAGGCGGAATGCCAATATTGTGCAACGAGACGTGAGTTGTTGGCATTGGTATGGTCAGTTCGTCAGTTTCGGGCTTATCTATGGGGACGAAGGTTTATTGTTCGCACCGACCACAGCGCGCTTCGTTGGTTACGTAGTTTTAAAGACCCCCAGGGCCAGGTGGCGAGGTGGCTAGAGATTCTCGCTGAATTTGATTTTGATGTTATTCATCGTCCAGGTCTTCGTCATGGCAATGCAGACGCCCTTTCAAGGATCCAGTGTAAGCAGTGTGGTATGCACAATGGCATTGCCACGCCGTGTTTGTTCCACAATGCGTTTGGGGCCGTTAATGGTAACGGTGGTAATTTGTGGTCTGGATCGAATGTGCATTCTGAGGCAGGCCTCTCCGTTTTGCCACTGGAGAACTCTAAGGAGATGCAGGGGTCTGATGCTGATCTTCGAAGGGTAATTTCCTGGATAGAAAACTCGTCTCCACCAGCTGCTTTGCCAAGTGAGGGCAGTTACACTCTGCAGACATTGTGGGCACAGTATAAACACCTGGTAGTTCGGGATGGGGTTCTGTTTAGACAGTGGGAAGATGTTCCGGGAAAGGGTTGCAATAAACATCTTCAGTTGGTAGTACCTCGGAGTTGTATAGGCTCTGTCCTGCAGCAACTTCATAGCTCTCCCAGTGGTGGCCATCTTGGAATGTTCAAGACTTTGGAGAAAGTCCGTTCCCGTTTTTACTGGCCGGGTCAGCGCCATGACATCGAAGACTGGTGTCGAGCTTGTGAATTGTGTGCGGCACGGAAGTCACCTCCACGGCGCAATCGTGCCCCAATGCAGCAGGTGTTGGCTGGTGGCCCATTCCAGCGTGTGGCCATGGACATCCTGGGTCCTCTGCCGCTCACGGATAGAGGGAACAAGTACATTCTAGTGTTAGGGGATTATTTTACAAAATGGGTGGAGTCTTATCCAATACCTAACATGGAAGCAAAAACTATTGCTAACGTGTTTGTTAGTCATTTTGTCAGCAGGTTTGGAGCCCCTGATGTTCTGCACACCGATCAGGGGAGGAACTTTGAGTCCGCCCTGTTTAAGGAAGTGTGTTTGCTGTTGGGAGTTCAGAAGACAAGGACTACGCCTTATCACCCGCAATCTGATGGGCTGGTCGAACGCTTTAATCGAACTTTGCTTGATCTCCTTAGCATTGCATCGAGGGAGGATGAACAGAATTGGGACCTCTGTATTCCAGCAGTGATGCTAGCCTATCGTACAAGTGTGCAGGAGTCCACTGGGTGTACGCCATATTTCCTCCTCTTCGGACGTGAGGCCAGGCTGCCGGTGGATGTCATGTTTGGGTTGCCTCCAAATGTTCCACCTCAGCCGGTACACCAATATAGCAAAGATTTGAGAGCTCGACTGGATACTGCGTATGAGAGGGTGCGAGAACGGTTAGGTTGGCGGCAGCGCCGTCAGAAGATGGTGTATGACCGCAGACGGACGGGAAGGCCGTATGGGATTGGTGAATGGGTTTGGTTGTATTGTCCTGCTGTGCCCAGGGGGAAGTCGGCTAAATTACACTCTTATTGGCAGGGTCCATATAAAGTTGTGAAAGTGTTCAGTAATGTGTTATACTTGATCCAACACAGGGACTCCACTCGCAAGAAAGTTGTTGTTCATTTTGACAGGTTGAAGCCGTGTGCACGGGGAGGTACATACGAACAAGGGACAACCGCACCACGTGATGCAGCTGTTTTTTCTGAGGCTGAGGAATCAGATGTATCCGATGCTGAGGAAACTGAAGATGACAACTTGGAGATTGCTCCTCAAGAGGATAATCTCGAGCCAGAGCGCCAGGAGGAGCAACATGAAGTGGAGCCTCGGGATGATCAGCAGGAACAGCCGCCAGTGGAGCCATTGCCACTTCTCCGACAGTCGAAAAGATTAAGGAGTCGGCCGGACAGATTTGGAACAAACATTTTTGACTAGAGACAGATTCACTAGGAGGGGGGATAGTGTAGCGCATGCGCTATAGCTGCTCTTATTATGGACATGCGCAGTGTTTACACCTGAGGGTATTTAATGACGTGCTGTACGATCTTATTTGATTAAACACTTGGATTGCTACATTAGCATCGAGGTGTTGATGAGACATGCAATATGAGCAAACCACTGCACACATGGAAGATAGCAGTAACCATTCCTCTATCTGTTTTAAATGCCACCCCGAGGATACCTGCTTTGGTATGGGTTTACCAAGCGATTCAAAAGTAGGTTCCCACCCATACATTTCTATGGGACATTTTTGACTATCTTAGCATCGAGGTGTTGATGAGACATGCAATATGAGGAAACCACTGCACACTTAGAAGATAGCAGTAACCATTCCTCTATCTGTTTTAATTGCCACCCCGAGCATACCTGCTTCGGTATGGGTTACCCAAGCGATTCAAAAGTAGGTTCCCACCCATACATTCCTATGGGAAACCACCCATACATCTCTATGGGAAATATTGACTATCTTAGCATCGAGGTGTTGATGAGACATGCAATATGAGCAAACCACTGCACACATGGAAGATAGCAGTAACCATTAATCTATCTGTTTTAAATGCCACCCCGAGCATACCTGCTTTGGTATGGGTTACCCAAGGGATTCAAAAGTAGGTTCCCACCCATACATTCCTATGGGAAACCACACATACATCTCTATGGGAAATATTGACTATCTTAGCATCGAGGTGTTGATGAGACCTATGAGCAAACCACTGCACACATGGAAGATAGCAGTAACCATTCCTCTATCTGTTTTAAATGCCACCCCGAGCATACCTGCATTGGTATGGGTTACCCAAGCGATTCAAAAGTAGGTTCCCACGCATACATTCCTATGGGAAACCACCCATACATCTCTATGGGAAATATTGACTATCTTAGCATCGAGGTGTTGATGAGACATGCAATATGAGCAAACCACTGCACACATGGAAGATAGCAGTAACCATTCCTCTATCTGTTTTAAATGCCACCCCGAGCATACCTGCTTCGGTATGGGTTACCCAAGCGATTCAAAAGTAGGTTCCCACCCATACATTCCTATGGGAAACCACCCATACATCTCTATGGGAAATATTGACTATCTTAGCATCGAGGTGTTGATGAGACATGCAATATGAGCAAACCACTGCACACATGGAAGATAGCAGTAACCATTCCTCTATCTGTTTTAAATGCCACCCCGAGCATACCTGCTTTGGTATGGGTTACCCAAGCGATTCAAAAGTAGGTTCCCACCCATACATTCCTATGGGAAACCACCCATACATCTCTATGGGAAATATTGACTATCTTAGCATCGAGGTGTTGATGAGAAATGCAATATGAGCAAACCACTGCACACATGGAAGATAGTAGTAACCATTCCTCTATCTGTTTTAAATGCCACCCCGAGCATACCTGCTTTGGTATGGGTTACCCAAGGGATTCAAAAGTAGGTTCCCACCCATACATTCCTAAGGGAAACCACCCATACATCTCTATGGGAAATATTGACTATCTTAGCATCGAGGTGTTGATGAGACATGCAATATGAGCAAACCACTGCACACATGGAAGATAGCAGTAACCATTCCTCTATCTGTTTTAAATGCCACCCCGAGCATACCTGCTTTGGTATGGGTTACCCAAGCGATTCAAAAGTAGGTTCCCACCCATACATTCCTATGGGAAACCACCCATACATCTCTATGGGAAATATTGACTATCTTAGCATCGAGGTGTTGATGAGACATGCAATATGAGCAAACCACTGCACACATGGAAGATAGCAGTAACCATTCCTCTATCTGTTTTAAATGCCACCCCGAGCATACCTGCTTCAGTATGGGTTACCCAAGCGATTCAAAAGTAGGTTCCCACCCATACATTCCTATGGGAAACCACCCATACATCTCTATGGGAAATATTGACTATCTTAGCATCGAGGTGTTGATGAGACATGCAATATGAGCAAACCACTGCACACATGGAAGATAGCAGTAACCATTCCTCTATCTGTTTTAAATGCCACCCCGAGGATACCTGCTTTGGTATGGGTTTACCAAACGATTCAAAAGTAGGTTCCCACCCATACATTCCTATGGGAAACCACCCATACATCTCTATGGGAAATATTGACTATCTTAGCATCGAGGTGTTGATGAGAAATGCAATATGAGCAAACCACTGCACACATGGAAGATAGTAGTAACCATTCCTCTATCTGTTTTAAATGCCACCCCGAGCATACCTGCTTTGGTATGGGTTACCCAAGGGATTCAAAAGTAGGTTCCCACCCATACATTCCTAAGGGAAACCACCCATACATCTCTATGGGAAATATTGACTATCTTAGCATCGAGGTGTTGATGAGACATGCAATATGAGCAAACCACTGCACACATGGAAGATAGCAGTAACCATTCCTCTATCTGTTTTAAATGCCACCCCGAGCATACCTGCTTTGGTATGGGTTACCCAAGCGATTCAAAAGTAGGTTCCCACCCATACATTCCTATGGGAAACCACCCATACATCTCTATGGGAAATATTGACTATCTTAGCATCGAGGTGTTGATGAGACATGCAATATGAGCAAACCACTGCACACATGGAAGATAGCAGTAACCATTCCTCTATCTGTTTTAAATGCCACCCCGAGCATACCTGCTTCAGTATGGGTTACCCAAGCGATTCAAAAGTAGGTTCCCACCCATACATTCCTATGGGAAACCACCCATACATCTCTATGGGAAATATTGACTATCTTAGCATCGAGGTGTTGATGAGACATGCAATATGAGCAAACCACTGCACACATGGAAGATAGCAGTAACCATTCCTCTATCTGTTTTAAATGCCACCCCGAGGATACCTGCTTTGGTATGGGTTTACCAAACGATTCAAAAGTAGGTTCCCACCCATACATTTCTATGGGACATTTTTGACTATCTTAGCATCGAGGTGTTGATGAGACATGCAAAATGAGCAAACCACTGCACACATGGAAGATAGCAGTAACCATTCCTCTATCTGTTTTAAATGCCACCCCGAGCATACCTGCTTCGGTATGGGTTACCGAAGCGATTGAAAAGTAGGTTCCCACCCATACATTCCTATGGGAAACCACCCATACATCTCTATGGGAAATATTGACTATCTTAGCATCGAGGTGTTGATCGATGAGACATGCAATATGAGCAAACCACTGCACACATGGAAGAAAGCAGTAACCATTCCTCTATCTGTTTTAAATGCCACCCCGAGCATACCTGCTTCGGTATGGGTTACCCAAGCGATTCAAAAGTAGGTTCCCACCCATACATTCCTAATGGGAAATCACCCATACATCTCTATGGGAAATATTGACTATCTTAGCATCGAGGTGTTGATGAGACATGCAATATGAGCAAACCACTGCACACATGGAAGATAGCAGTAACCAGTCCTCTATCTCTTTTTAATGCCACCCCGAGCATACCTGCTTTGGTACGGGTTTACCAAGCGATTCAAAAGTTGGTTCCCACCCATACATTTGTATGGGAAATTTTTGACTATCTTAGCATCGAGGTGTTGATGAGACATGCAATATAAGCAAACCACTGCACACATGGAAGATAGCAGTAACCATTCCTCTATCTGTTTTAAATGCCACCCCGAGGATACCTGCTTTAGTATGGGTTTACCAAGGGATTCAAAAGTAGGTTCCCACCCATACATTTTTATGGGAAACCACCCTACATCTCTATGGGAAATATTGACTATCTTAGCATCGAGGTGTTGATGAGACATGCAATATGAGCAAACCACTGCACACATGGAAGATAGCAGTAACCATTCCTCTATCTGTTTTAAATGCCACCCCGAGCATACCTGCTTTGGTACGGGTTTACCAAGCGATTCAAAAGTTGGTCCCCACCCATACATTTGTATGGGACATTTTTGACTATCTTAGCATCGAGGTGTTGATGAGACATGCAATATAAGCAAACCACTGCACACATGGAATATAGCAGTAACCATTCCTCTATCTGTTTTAAATGCCACCCCGAGGATACCTGCTTTAGTATGGGTTTACCAAGGGATTCAAAAGTAGGTTCCCACCCATACATTCCTATGGGAAACCACCCTACATCTCTATGGGAAATATTGACTATCTTAGCATCGAGGTGTTGATTAGACATGCAATATGAGCAAACCACTGCACACATGGAAGATAGCAGTAACCATTCCTCTATCTGTTTTAAATGCCACCCCGAGGATACCTGCTTTAGTATGGGTTTACCAAGGGATTCAAAAGTAGGTTCCCACCCATACATTCCTATGGGAAACCACCCTACATCTCTACGGGAAATATTGACTATCTTAGCATCGAGGTGTTGATGAGACATGCAATATGAGCAAACCACTGCACACATGGAAGATAGCAGTAACCATTCCTCTATCTGTTTTAAATGCCACCCCGAGCATACCTGCTTTGGTACGGGTTTACCAAGCGATTCAAAAGTTGGTTCCCACCCATACATTTGTATGGGACATTTTTGACTATCTTAGCATCGAGGTGTTGATGAGACATGCAATATAAGCAAACCACTGCACACATGGAAGATAGCAGTAACCATTCCTCTATCTGTTTTAAATGCCACCCCGAGGATACCTGCTTTAGTATGGGTTTACCAAGGGATTCAAAAGTAGGTTCCCACCCATACATTCCTATGGGAAACCACCCTACATCTCTATGGGAAATATTGACTATCTTAGCATCGAGGTGTTGATTAGACATGCAATATGAGCAAACCACTGCACACATGGAAGATAGCAGTAACCATTCCTCTATCTGTTTTAAATGCCACCCCGAGGATACCTGCTTTAGTATGGGTTTACCAAGGGATTAAAAAGTAGGTTCCCACCCATACATTCCTATGGGAAACCACCCATACATCTGTATGGGAAATATTGACTATCTTAGCATCGAGGTGTTGATGAGACATGCAATATGAGCAAACCACTGCACACATGGAAGATAGCAGTAACCATTCCTCTATCTGTTTTAAATGCCACCCCGAGGATACCTGCTTTGGTATGGGTTTACCAAGCGATTCAAAAATAGGTTCCCACCCATACATTTCTATGGGAAATTTTTGACTATCTTAGCATCGAGGTGTTGATGAGACATGCAATATGAGCAAACCACTGCACACATGGAAGATAGCAGTAACCATTCCTCTATCTGTTTTAAATGCCACCCCTTGGACACCTGCTTTGGTATGGGTTTACCAAGCGATTCAAAAGTAGGTTCCCACCCATACATTTGTATGGGAAACCACCCTACATCTCTACGGGAAATATTGACTATCTTAGCATCGAGGTGTTGATGAGACATGCAATATGAGCAAACCACTGCACACATGGAAGATAGCAGTAACCATTCCTCTATCTGTTTTAAATGCCACCCCGAGCATACCTGCTTTGGTATGGGTTACCCAAGCGATTCAAAAGTAGGTTCCCACCCATACATTCCTATGGGAAACCACCCATAAATCTCTATGGGAAATATTGACTATCTTAGCATCGAGGTGTTGATGAGACATGCAATATGAGCAAACCACTGCACACATGGAAGATAGCAGTAACCATTCCTCTATCTGTTTTAAATGCCACCCCGAGCATACCTGCTTCAGTATGGGTTACCCAAGCGATTCAAAAGTAGGTTCCCACCCATACATTCCTATGGGAAACCACCCATACATCTCTATGGGAAATATTGACTATCTTAGCATAGAGGTGTTGATGAGACATGCAATATGAGCAAACCACTGCACACATGGAAGATAGCAGTAACCATTCCTCTATCTGTTTTAAATGCCACCCCGAGGATACCTGCTTTGGTATGGGTTTACCAAACGATTCAAAAGTAGGTTCCCACCCATACATTTCTATGGGACATTTTTGACTATCTTAGCATCGAGGTGTTGATGAGACATGCAAAATGAGCAAACCACTGCACACATGGAAGATAGCAGTAACCATTCCTCTATCTGTTTTAAATGCCACCCCGAGCATACCTGCTTCGGTATGGGTTACCGAAGCGATTGAAAAGTAGGTTCCCACCCATACATTCCTATGGGAAACCACCCATACATCTCTATGGGAAATATTGACTATCTTAGCTTCGAGGTGTTGATCGATGAGACATGCAATATGAGCAAACCACTGCACACATGGAAGAAAGCAGTAACCATTCCTCTATCTGTTTTAAATGCCACCCCGAGCATACCTGCTTCGGTATGGGTTACCCAAGCGATTCAAAAGTAGGTTCCCACCCATACATTCCTAATGGGAAACCACCCATACATCTCTATGGGAAATATTGACTATCTTAGCATCGAGGTGTTGATGAGACATGCAATATGAGCAAACCACTGCACACATGGAAGATAGCAGTAACCAGTCCTCTATCTCTTTTTAATGCCACCCCGAGCATACCTGCTTTGGTACGGGTTTACCAAGCGATTCAAAAGTTGGTTCCCACCCATACATTTCTATGGGAAATTTTTGACTATCTTAGCATCGAGGTGTTGATGAGACATGCAATATGAGCAAACCACTGCACACATGGAAGATAGCAGTAACCATTCCTCTATCTGTTTTAAATGCCACCCCTTGGACACCTGCTTTGGTATGGGTTTACCAAGCGATTCAAAAGTAGGTTCCCACCCATACATTTGTATGGGAAACCACCCTACATCTCTACGGGAAATATTGACTATCTTAGCATCGAGGTGTTGATGAGACATGCAATATGAGCAAACCACTGCACACATGGAAGATAGCAGTAACCATTCCTCTATCTGTTTTAAATGCCACCCCGAGCATACCTGCTTTGGTATGGGTTACCCAAGCGATTCAAAAGTAGGTTCCCACCCATACATTCCTATGGGAAACCACCCATAAATCTCTATGGGAAATATTGACTATCTTAGCATCGAGGTGTTGATGAGACATGCAATATGAGCAAACCACTGCACACATGGAAGATAGCAGTAACCATTCCTCTATCTGTTTTAAATGCCACCCCGAGCATACCTGCTTCAGTATGGGTTACCCAAGCGATTCAAAAGTAGGTTCCCACCCATACATTCCTATGGGAAACCACCCATACATCTCTATGGGAAATATTGACTATCTTAGCATAGAGGTGTTGATGAGACATGCAATATGAGCAAACCACTGCACACATGGAAGATAGCAGTAACCATTCCTCTATCTGTTTTAAATGCCACCCCGAGGATACCTGCTTTGGTATGGGTTTACCAAACGATTCAAAAGTAGGTTCCCACCCATACATTTCTATGGGACATTTTTGACTATCTTAGCATCGAGGTGTTGATGAGACATGCAAAATGAGCAAACCACTGCACACATGGAAGATAGCAGTAACCATTCCTCTATCTGTTTTAAATGCCACCCCGAGCATACCTGCTTCGGTATGGGTTACCGAAGCGATTGAAAAGTAGGTTCCCACCCATACATTCCTATGGGAAACCACCCATACATCTCTATGGGAAATATTGACTATCTTAGCTTCGAGGTGTTGATCGATGAGACATGCAATATGAGCAAACCACTGCACACATGGAAGAAAGCAGTAACCATTCCTCTATCTGTTTTAAATGCCACCCCGAGCATACCTGCTTCGGTATGGGTTACCCAAGCGATTCAAAAGTAGGTTCCCACCCATACATTCCTAATGGGAAACCACCCATACATCTCTATGGGAAATATTGACTATCTTAGCATCGAGGTGTTGATGAGACATGCAATATGAGCAAACCACTGCACACATGGAAGATAGCAGTAACCAGTCCTCTATCTCTTTTTAATGCCACCCCGAGCATACCTGCTTTGGTACGGGTTTACCAAGCGATTCAAAAGTTGGTTCCCACCCATACATTTGTATGGGAAATTTTTGACTATCTTAGCATCGAGGTGTTGATGAGACATGGAATATAAGCAAACCACTGCACACATGGAAGATAGCAGTAACCATTCCTCTATCTGTTTTAAATGCCACCCCGAGGATACCTGCTTTAGTATGGGTTTACCAAGGGATTCAAAAGTAGGTTCCCACCCATACATTCCTATGGGAAACCACCCTACATCTCTATGGGAAATATTGACTATCTTAGCATCGAGGTGTTGATGAGACATGCAATATGAGCAAACCACTGCACACATGGAAGATAGCAGTAACCATTCCTCTATCTGTTTTAAATGCCACCCCGAGCATACCTGCTTTGGTACGGGTTTACCAAGCGATTCAAAAGTTGGTTCCCACCCATACATTTGTATGGGACATTTTTGACTATCTTAGCATCGAGGTGTTGATGAGACATGCAATATAAGCAAACCACTGCACACATGGAAGATAGCAGTAACCATTCCTCTATCTGTTTTAAATGCCACCCCGAGGATACCTGCTTTAGTATGGGTTTACCAAGGGATTCAAAAGTAGGTTCCCACCCATACATTCCTATGGGAAACCACCCTACATCTCTATGGGAAATATTGACTATCTTAGCATCGAGGTGTTGATTAGACATGCAATATGAGGAAACCACTGCACACATGGAAGATAGCAGTAACCATTCCTCTATCTGTTTTAAATGCCACCCCGAGGATACCTGCTTTAGTATGGGTTTACCAAGGGATTCAAAAGTAGGTTCCCACCCATACATTTGTATGGGAAACCACCCTACATCTCTACGGGAAATATTGACTATCTTAGCATCGAGGTGTTGATGAGACATGCAATATGAGCAAACCACTGCACACATGGAAGATAGCAGTAACCATTCCTCTATCTGTTTTAAATGCCACCCCGAGCATACCTGCTTTGGTACGGGTTTACCAAGCGATTCAAAAGTTGGTTCCCACCCATACATTTGTATGGGACATTTTTGACTATCTTAGCATCGAGGTGTTGATGAGACATGCAATATAAGCAAACCACTGCACACATGGAAGATAGCAGTAACCATTCCTCTATCTGTTTTAAATGCCACCCCGAGGATACCTGCTTTAGTATGGGTTTACCAAGGGATTCAAAAGTAGGTTCCCACCCATACATTCCTATGGGAAACCACCCTACATCTCTATGGGAAATATTGACTATCTTAGCATCGAGGTGTTGATTAGACATGCAATATGAGCAAACCACTGCACACATGGAAGATAGCAGTAACCATTCCTCTATCTGTTTTAAATGCCACCCCGAGGATACCTGCTTTAGTATGGGTTTACCAAGGGATTCAAAAGTAGGTTCCCACCCATACATTTGTATGGGAAACCACCCTACATCTCTACGGGAAATATTGACTATCTTAGCATCGAGGTGTTGATGAGACATGCAATATGAGCAAACCACTGCACACATGGAAGATAGCAGTAACCATTCCTCTATCTGTTTTAAATGCCACCCCGAGCATACCTGCTTTGGTACGGGTTTACCAAGCGATTCAAAAGTTGGTTCCCACCCATACATTTGTATGGGACATTTTTGACTATCTTAGCATCGAGGTGTTGATGAGACATGCAATATAAGCAAACCACTGCACACATGGAAGATAGCAGTAACCATTCCTCTATCTGTTTTAAATGCCACCCCGAGGATACCTGCTTTAGTATGGGTTTACCAAGGGATTCAAAAGTAGGTTCCCACCCATACATTCCTATGGGAAACCACCCTACATCTCTATGGGAAATATTGACTATCTTAGCATCGAGGTGTTGATTAGACATGCAATATGAGCAAACCACTGCACACATGGAAGATAGCAGTAACCATTCCTCTATCTGTTTTAAATGCCACCCCGAGGATACCTGCTTTAGTATGGGTTTACCAAGGAATTAAAAAGTAGGTTCCCACCCATACATTCCTATGGGAAACCACCCATACATCTGTATGGGAAATATTGACTATCTTAGCATCGAGGTGTTGATGAGACATGCAATATGAGCAAACCACTGCACACATGGAAGATAGCAGTAACCAGTCCTCTATCTCTTTTTAATGCCACCCCGAGCATACCTGCTTTGGTACGGGTTTACCAAGCGATTCAAAAGTTGGTTCCCACCCATACATTTGTATGGGAAATTTTTGACTATCTTAGCATCGAGGTGTTGATGAGACATGGAATATAAGCAAACCACTGCACACATGGAAGATAGCAGTAACCATTCCTCTATCTGTTTTAAATGCCACCCCGAGGATACCTGCTTTAGTATGGGTTTACCAAGGGATTCAAAAGTAGGTTCCCACCCATACATTCCTATGGGAAACCACCCTACATCTCTATGGGAAATATTGACTATCTTAGCATCGAGGTGTTGATGAGACATGCAATATGAGCAAACCACTGCACACATGGAAGATAGCAGTAACCATTCCTCTATCTGTTTTAAATGCCACCCCAAGCATACCTGCTTTGGTACGGGTTTACCAAGCGATTCAAAAGTTGGTTCCCACCCATACATTTGTATGGGACATTTTTGACTATCTTAGCATCGAGGTGTTGATGAGACATGCAATATAAGCAAACCACTGCACACATGGAAGATAGCAGTAACCATTCCTCTATCTGTTTTAAATGCCACCCCGAGGATACCTGCTTTAGTATGGGTTTACCAAGGGATTCAAAAGTAGGTTCCCACCCATACATTCCTATGGGAAACCACCCTACATCTCTATGGGAAATATTGACTATCTTAGCATCGAGGTGTTGATTAGACATGCAATATGAGCAAACCACTGCACACATGGAAGATAGCAGTAACCATTCCTCTATCTGTTTTAAATGCCACCCCGAGGATACCTGCTTTAGTATGGGTTTACCAAGGGATTCAAAAGTAGGTTCCCACCCATACATTTGTATGGGAAACCACCCTACATCTCTACGGGAAATATTGACTATCTTAGCATCGAGGTGTTGATGAGACATGCAATATGAGCAAACCACTGCACACATGGAAGATAGCAGTAACCATTCCTCTATCTGTTTTAAATGCCACCCCGAGCATACCTGCTTTGGTACGGGTTTACCAAGCGATTCAAAAGTTGGTTCCCACCCATACATTTGTATGGGACATTTTTGACTATCTTAGCATCGAGGTGTTGATGAGACATGCAATATAAGCAAACCACTGCACACATGGAAGATAGCAGTAACCATTCCTCTATCTGTTTTAAATGCCACCCCGAGGATACCTGCTTTAGTATGGGTTTACCAAGGGATTCAAAAGTAGGTTCCCACCCATACATTCCTATGGGAAACCACCCTACATCTCTATGGGAAATATTGACTATCTTAGCATCGAGGTGTTGATTAGACATGCAATATGAGCAAACCACTGCACACATGGAAGATAGCAGTAACCATTCCTCTATCTGTTTTAAATGCCACCCCGAGGATACCTGCTTTAGTATGGGTTTACCAAGGGATTCAAAAGTAGGTTCCCACCCATACATTTGTATGGGAAACCACCCTACATCTCTACGGGAAATATTGACTATCTTAGCATCGAGGTGTTGATGAGACATGCAATATGAGCAAACCACTGCACACATGGAAGATAGCAGTAACCATTCCTCTATCTGTTTTAAATGCCACCCCGAGCATACCTGCTTTGGTACGGGTTTACCAAGCGATTCAAAAGTTGGTTCCCACCCATACATTTGTATGGGACATTTTTGACTATCTTAGCATCGAGGTGTTGATGAGACATGCAATATAAGCAAACCACTGCACACATGGAAGATAGCAGTAACCATTCCTCTATCTGTTTTAAATGCCACCCCGAGGATACCTGCTTTAGTATGGGTTTACCAAGGGATTCAAAAGTAGGTTCCCACCCATACATTCCTATGGGAAACCACCCTACATCTCTATGGGAAATATTGACTATCTTAGCATCGAGGTGTTGATTAGACATGCAATATGAGCAAACCACTGCACACATGGAAGATAGCAGTAACCATTCCTCTATCTGTTTTAAATGCCACCCCGAGGATACCTGCTTTAGTATGGGTTTACCAAGGAATTAAAAAGTAGGTTCCCACCCATACATTCCTATGGGAAACCACCCATACATCTGTATGGGAAATATTGACTATCTTAGCATCGAGGTGTTGATGAGACATGCAATATGAGCAAACCACTGCACACATGGAAGATAGCAGTAACCATTCCTCTATCTGTTTTAAATGCCACCCCGAGGATACCTGCTTTGGTATGGGTTTACCAAGCGATTCAAAAATAGGTTCCCACCCATACATTTCTATGGGAAATTTTTGACTATCTTAGCATCGAGGTGTTGATGAGACATGCAATATGAGCAAACCACTGCACACATGGAAGATAGCAGTAACCATTCCTCTATCTGTTTTAAATGCCACCCCTTGGACACCTGCTTTGGTATGGGTTTACCAAGCGATTCAAAAGTAGGTTCCCACCCATACATTTGTATGGGAAACCACCCTACATCTCTACGGGAAATATTGACTATCTTAGCATCGAGGTGTTGATGAGACATGCAATATGAGCAAACCACTGCACACATGGAAGATAGCAGTAACCATTCCTCTATCTGTTTTAAATGCCACCCCGAGCATACCTGCTTTGGTACGGGTTTACCAAGCGATTCAAAAGTTGGTTCCCACCCATACATTTGTATGGGACATTTTTGACTATCTTAGCATCGAGGTGTTGATGAGACATGCAATATAAGCAAACCACTGCACACATGGAAGATAGCAGTAACCATTCCTCTATCTGTTTTAAATGCCACCCTGAGGATACCTGCTTTAGTATGGGTTTACCAAGGGATTCAAAAGTAGGTTCCCACCCATACATTCCTATGGGAAACCACCCTACATCTCTATGGGAAATATTGACTATCTTAGCATCGAGGTGTTGATCGATGAGACATGCAATATGAGCAAACCACTGCACACATGGAAGAAAGCAGTAACCATTCCTCTATCTGTTTTAAATGCCACCCCGAGCATACCTGCTTCGGTATGGGTTACCCAAGCGATTCAAAAGTAGGTTCCCACCCATACATTCCTAATGGGAAACCACCCATACATCTCTATGGGAAATATTGACTATCTTAGCATCGAGGTGTTGATGAGACATGCAATATGAGCAAACCACTGCACACATGGAAGATAGCAGTAACCAGTCCTCTATCTCTTTTTAATGCCACCCCGAGCATACCTGCTTTGGTACGGGTTTACCAAGCGATTCAAAAGTTGGTTCCCACCCATACATTTGTATGGGAAATTTTTGACTATCTTAGCATCGAGGTGTTGATGAGACATGCAATATAAGCAAACCACTGCACACATGGAAGATAGCAGTAACCATTCCTCTATCTGTTTTAAATGCCACCCCGAGGATACCTGCTTTAGTATGGGTTTACCAAGGGATTCAAATGTAGGTTCCCACCCATACATTCCTATGGGAAACCACCCTACATCTCTATGGGAAATATTGACTATCTTAGCATCGAGGTGTTGATGAGACATGCAGTATGAGCAAACCACTGCACACATGGAAGATAGCAGTAACCATTCCTCTATCTGTTTTAAATGCCACCCCGAGCATACCTGCTTTGGTACGGGTTTACCAAGCGATTCAAAAGTTGGTTCCCACCCATACATTTGTATGGGACATTTTTGACTATCTTAGCATCGAGGTGTTGATGAGACATGCAATATAAGCAAACCACTGCACACATGGAAGATAGCAGTAACCATTCCTCTATCTGTTTTAAATGCCACCCCGAGGATACCTGCTCTAGTATGGGTTTACCAAGGGATTCAAAAGTAGGTTCCCACCCATACATTCCTATGGGAAACCACCCTACATCTCTATGGGAAATATTGACTATCTTAGCATCGAGGTGTTGATTAGACATGCAATATGAGCAAACCACTGCACACATGGAAGATAGCAGTAACCATTCCTCTATCTGTTTTAAATGCCACCCCGAGGATACCTGCTTTAGTATGGGTTTACCAAGGGATTCAAAAGTAGGTTCCCACCCATACATTCCTATGGGAATCCACCCTACATCTCTACGGGAAATATTGACTATCTTAGCATCGAGGTGTTGATGAGACATGCAATATGAGCAAACCACTGCACACATGGAAGATAGCAGTAACCATTCCTCTATCTGTTTTAAATGCCACCCCGAGCATACCTGCTTTGGTACGGGTTTACCAAGCGATTCAAAAGTTGGTTCCCACCCATACATTTGTATGGGACATTTCTGACTATCTTAGCACCGAGGTGTTGATGAGACATGCAATATAAGCAAACCACTGCACACATGGAAGATAGCAGTAACCATTCCTCTATCTGTTTTAAATGCCACCCCGAGGATACCTGCTTTAGTATGGGTTTACCAAGGGATTCAAAAGTAGGTTCCCACCCATACATTCCTATGGGAAACCACCCTACATCTCTATGGGAAATATTGACTATCTTAGCATCGAGGTGTTGATTAGACATGCAATATGAGCAAACCACTGCACACATGGAAGATAGCAGTAACCATTCCTCTATCTGTTTTAAATGCCACCCCGAGGATACCTGCTTTAGTATGGGTTTACCAAGGGATTAAAAAGTAGGTTCCCACCCATACATTCCTATGGGAAGCCACCCATACATCTGTACGGGAAATATTGACTATCTTAGCATCGAGGTGTTGATGAGACATGCAATATGAGCAAACCACTGCACACATGGAAGATAGCAGTAACCATTCCTCTATCTGTTTTAAATGCCACCCCGAGGATACCTGCTTTGGTATGGGTTTACCAAGCGATTCAAAAATAGGTTCCCACCCATACATTTCTATGGGAAATTTTTGACTATCTTAGCATCGAGGTGTTGATGAGACATGCAATATGAGCAAACCACTGCACACATGGAAGATAGCAGTAACCATTCCTCTATCTGTTTTAAATGCCACCCCTTGGACACCTGCTTTGGTATGGGTTTACCAAGCGATTCAAAAGTAGGTTCCCACCCATACATTTGTATGGGAAACCACCCTACATCTCTACGGGAAATATTGACTATCTTAGCATCGAGGTGTTGATGAGACATGCAATATGAGCAAACCACTGCACACATGGAAGATAGCAGTAACCATTCCTCTATCTGTTTTAAATGCCACCCCGAGCATACCTGCTTTGGTACGGGTTTACCAAGCGATTCAAAAGTTGGCTCCCACCCATACATTTGTATGGGACATTATTGACTATCTTAGCATCGAGGTGTTGATGAGACATGCAATATAAGCAAACCACTGCACACATGGAAGATAGCAGTAACCATTCCTCTATCTGTTTTAAATGCCACCCCGAGGATACCTGCTTTAGTATGGGTTTACCAAGGGATTCAAAAGTAGGTTCCCACCCATACATTCCTATGGGAAACCACCCATACATCTGTACGGGAAATATTGACTATCTTAGCATCGAGGTGTTGATGAGACATGCAATATGAGCAAACCACTGCACACATGGAAGATAGCAGTAACCATTCCTCTATCTGTTTTAAATGCCACCCCGAGGATACCTGCTTTGGTATGGGTTTACCAAGCGATTCAAAAATAGGTTCCCACCCATACATTTCTATGGGAAATTTTTGACTATCTTAGCATCGAGGTGTTGATGAGACATGCAATATGAGCAAACCACTGCACACATGGAAGATAGCAGTAACCATTCCTCTATCTGTTTTAAATGCCACCCCTTGGACACCTGCTTTGGTATGGGTTTACCAAGCGATTCAAAAGTAGGTTCCCACCCATACATTTGTATGGGAAACCACCCTACATCTCTACGGGAAATATTGACTATCTTAGCATCGAGGTGTTGATGAGACATGCAATATGAGCAAACCACTGCACACATGGAAGATAGCAGTAACCATTCCTCTATCTGTTTTAAATGCCACCCCGAGCATACCTGCTTTGGTACGGGTTTACCAAGCGATTCAAAAGTTGGCTCCCACCCATACATTTGTATGGGACATTTTTGACTATCTTAGCATCGAGGTGTTGATGAGACATGCAATATAAGCAAACCACTGCACACATGGAAGATAGCAGTAACCATTCCTCTATCTGTTTTAAATGCCACCCCGAGGATACCTGCTTTGGTATGGGTTTACCAAGCGATTCAAAAATAGGTTCCCACCCATACATTTCTATGGGAAATTTTTGACTATCTTAGCATCGAGGTGTTGATGAGACATGCAATATGAGCAAACCACTGCACACATGGAAGATAGCAGTAACCATTCCTCTATCTGTTTTAAATGCCACCCCTTGGACACCTGCTTTGGTATGGGTTTACCAAGCGATTCAAAAGTAGGTTCCCACCCATACATTTGTATGGGAAACCACCCTACATCTCTACGGGAAATATTGACTATCTTAGCATCGAGGTGTTGATGAGACATGCAATATGAGCAAACCACTGCACACATGGAAGATAGCAGTAACCATTCCTCTATCTGTTTTAAATGCCACCCCGAGCATACCTGCTTTGGTACGGGTTTACCAAGCGATTCAAAAGTTGGCTCCCACCCATACATTTGTATGGGACATTTTTGACTATCTTAGCATCGAGGTGTTGATGAGACATGCAATATAAGCAAACCACTGCACACATGGAAGATAGCAGTAACCATTCCTCTATCTGTTTTAAATGCCACCCCGAGGATACCTGCTTTAGTATGGGTTTACCAAGGGATTCAAAAGTAGGTTCCCACCCATACATTCCTATGGGAAACCACCCTACATCTCTATGGGAAATATTGACTATCTTAGCATCGAGGTGTTGATTAGACATGCAATATGAGCAAACCACTGCACACATGGAAGATAGCAGTAACCATTCCTCTATCTGTTTTAAATGCCACCCCGAGGATACCTGCTTTAGTATGGGTTTACCAAGGGATTAAAAAGTAGGTTCCCACCCATACATTCCTATGGGAAACCACCCATACATCTCTATGGGAAATATTGACTATCTTAGCATCGAGGTGTTGATGAGACATGCAATATGAGCAAACCACTGCACACATGGAAGATAGCAGTAACCATTCCTCTATCTGTTTTAAATGCCACCCCGAGGATACCTGCTTTGGTATGGGTTTACCAAGCGATTCAAAAATAGGTTCCCACCCATACATTTCTATGGGAAATTTTTGACTATCTTAGCATCGAGGTGTTGATGAGACATGCAATATGAGCAAACCACTGCACACATGGAAGATAGCAGTAACCATTCCTCTATCTGTTTTAAATGCCACCCCTTGGACACCTGCTTTGGTATGGGTTTACCAAGCGATTCAAAAGTAGGTTCCCACCCATACATTTGTATGGGAAATTTTTGACTATCTTAGCATCGAGGTGTTGATGAGACATGCAATATGAGCAAACCACTGCACACATGGAAGATAGCAGTAACCATTCCTCTATCTGTTTTAAATGCCACCCCGAGCATACCCGCTTCGGTATGGGTTACCCAAGCGATTCAAAAGTAGGTTCCCACCCATTCATTCCTATGGGAAACCACCCATACATCTCTATGGGAAATATTGACTATCTTAGCATCGAGGTGTTGATGATACATGCAATATGAGCAAACCACTGCACACATGGAAGATAGCAGTAACCATTCCTCTATCTGTTTTAAATGCCACCCCTTGGACACCTGCTTTGGTATGGGTTTACCAAGCGATTCAAAAGTAGGTTCCCACCCATACATTTCTATGGGAAATTTTTGACTATCTTAGCATCGAGGTGTTGATGAGACATGCAATATGAGCAAACCACTGCACACATGGAAGATAGCAGTAACCATTTCTCTATCTGTTTTAAATGCCACCCCGAGCATACCTGCTTCAGTATGGGTTACCCAAGCGATTCAATAGTAGGTTCCCACCCATACATTCCTATGGGAAACCACCAATACATCTCTATGGGAAATATTGACTATCTTAGCATCGAGGTGTTGATGAGACATGCAATATGAGCAAACCACTGCACACATGAAAGATAGCAGTAACAATTTCTCTATCTGTTTTAAATGCCACCCCGAGGATACCTGCTTTAGTATGGGTTTACCAAGGGATTCAAAAGTAGGTTCCCACCCATACATTTCTATGGGAAACCACCCATACATCTCTATGGGAAATATTGACTATCTTAGCATCGAGGTGTTGATGAGACTTTGTAGTGGTAGTGGTAGTGGGATTGGTAGTGGGATTGGCAGTGGTAGTGGTAGTGGTAGTGGGATTGGTAGTGGGATTGGTAGTGGGATTGGTAGTGGTAGTGGGATTGGTAGTGGGATTGGTAGTAGGATTGGTAGTGGGATTGGTAGTGAAAATTGTTGTGGTAGTGGGATTGGTAGGGGAATTGAGGGTGGTAGTGGTAGTGGGATTGGTAGTGGGATTGGTAGTGGTAGAGGTAGTGGTAGTGGGCTTGGTAGTGGGATTGGTAGTGGGATTGGTAGTGGGATTGGTAGTGGTAGTGGTAGTGGTAGTGGGATTGGTAGTGGGATTGGTAGTGGGAATGGTAGTGGGATTGGTAGTGGAAATTGTAGTGGTAGTGGGATTGGTAGGGGAATTGGGAGTGGTAGTGGTAGTGGTAGTGGGATTGGTAGTGGTAGTGGTAGTGGTAGTGGGATTAGTAGTGGGATTGGTAGTGGGATTGGTAGTGGGATTGGTAATGGGATTGGTAGTGGTAGTGGTAGTGGGATAGGTAGTGGGATTGGTAGTGGGATTGGTAGAGGGATTGGTAGTGGTAGTGGGATTGGAAGTGGTAGTGGCAGAGGTAGTGGGATTGGATGTGGGATTGGTAGTGGTAGTGGTAGTGGTAGTGGGATTAGTAGTGGGATTGGTAGTGGGATTGGTAGTGGGATTGGTAGAGGTTGTGGTATTGGTAGTGGGATTGGTAGTGGCAATTGAAGTGGCAGTGGGATCGGTAGTGGGTTTTGTAGTGGTAGTGGTAGTGGGATTGGTAGTGGTAGTGGGAGTGGGATTGGTAGTGGTAGTGGTAGTGGTAGTGGGATTGTTAGTGGGATTGGTAGTGGGATTGGTAGTTGGATTGGTAGTGGAAATTGTAGTGGTAGTGGGATTGGTAGGGGAATTGGTAGTGGTAGTGGTAGTGGGATTGGTAGTGGGATTGGTAGTGGTAGTGGTAATGGGATTGGTAGTGGGATTAGTAGTGGTAATTATAGTGGAAGTGGGATTAGTAGTGGGATTGGTAGTGGTAGTGGTAGTGGGATTGGTAGTGGTAGTGGGAGTGGGATTGGTAGTGGTAGTGGTAGTGGTAGTGGGATTGTTAGTGGGATTGGTAGTGGGATTAGTAGTGGGATTGGTAGTGGAAATTGTAGTGGTAGTGGGATTGGTAGGGGAATTGGTAGTGGTAGTGGTAGTGGGATTGGTAGTGGGATTGGTAGTGGTAATGGTAATGGGATTCGTAGTGGGATTGGTAGTGGTAATTATAGTGGTAGAGGGATTAGTAGTGGGATTGGTAGTGGTAGTGGTAGTGGTAGTGGGATTGGAAGTGATAGTGGTAGTGGGATTGGCCGCGGTATTGGTAGTGGGATTGGTAGTGGGATTGGTTATGGTAGTGGTAGTGGTAGTGGGATTGGTAGTGGGTTTGGTAGTGGTAATTGAAGTGGGATTGCGGTATCAATCTGTAACAATTCAGCGCAATTCGGCGCGCTGCGACGGATTGGTGCACTTTTGCGGGATCAATCCTTAACAATTCGGCGCGCTACAACGGATTGCTGCACTATCGCCGGATCAATCTGCAACAATTCGGGTCAATTCGTCGTGCTGAGACCGATTGTTTCACTATGGCGGGATCAATCTGCAACAATTCGGCGCAGTTCGGCGCGCAGACACGGATTGCTGCACTTTCGCAGGATCAATCTGCAATATGTTATTCGGCACAATTCGTCGCGCTGCGACCGATTGCTGCACTTTCTTTGGTTCAATCTGCAAAAATTCAGCACAATATGGCGCGCTGTGACGGATTCCTGCACTTTCGCAGGATCAATCTGTAACAATTCGGGGCAATTCGGCGCGCTGAGACCGATTACTTAGTGGTAGTGGGATTGGTAGTGGTAGTGGTAGTGGGATTGGTAGTGGTAGTGGTAGTGGTAGTGGGATTGGTAGTGGGAGTGGTTCTGGGATTGGTAGTGGTAGTGGTAGTGGGATTGGTAGTGGTAGTGGGATTAGTAGTGGGATTGGTAGTGGTAGTGGTAGTGGAATTGGAAGTGGTAGTTGTAGTGGGATTGGCCGCGGTATTGGTAGTGGGATTGGTAGTGGGATTTGATTGTGGTAGTGGTAGTGGTAGTGGGATTGGTAGTGGGATTGGTAGTGGTAATTGAAGTGGGATTGCAGGATCAATCTGTAACAATTCAGCGCAATTCGGCGCGCTGCGACGGATTGGTGCACTTTTGCGGGATCAATCTGTAACAATTTGGCGCAATTCGGCGCGCTGAGACCTATTGCTTCACTATGGCGGGATCAATCTGCAACAATTCGGCGCAATTCGGCGCGCTGAGACGGATTACTGCACTTTTGCAGGATCAATCTGCAATATGTTATTCGGCACAATTCGGCGCGCTGCGACCGATTGCTGCACTTTCTTTGGTCCATCCTGCAAAAATTCAGCACAATTCGGCACGCTGTGACGGATTCCTGCACTTTCGAAGGATCAATCTGTAACAATTTGGGGCAATTCTGCGCGCCGAGACCGATTGCTTAGTGGTAGTGGGATTGGTAGTGGTAGTGGTAGTGGTAGTGTGTGTGTGTGTACCAATCCCACTACCAATCCCACTATCACTAGCAATCCCACTACCAATCCCACTACCAATCCCACTACCACTACCACTACCAATCCCACTACCAATCCCACTACCACTACCACTACCAATCCCACTACCAATCCCACTCCAATACCAATCCCACTACCAATCCCACTACCACTACCAATCCCACTACCATTCCCAGTACCAATCCCACTACCACTACCACTACTACTACCAATCCCACTACCAATCCCACTACCACTACCACTACCAATTCCACTACCACTAAGCAATCGGTCTCGGCGCGCCGAATTGCCCCGAATTGTTACAGATTGATCCTGCGAAAGTGCAGGAATCCGTCGCAGCGTGCCGAATTGTGCTGAATTTTTGCAGATTGGACCAAAGACAGTGCAGGAATCGGTCGCAGCGCGCCGAATTGTGCCGAATAACATATTGCAGATTGATCCTGCGAAAGAGCAGCAATCCGTTGTAGCGCGCCAAATTGTTACACATTGGTTCTGCGAAAGTGCACCAATCTGTCGCTGCGCGCCGAATTGCGCCAAATTGTTACAGATTGATCCCGCAAAATCCGTCGCAGCGCGCCGAATTGCACTGAATTGTTACAGATTGATCCCGCAATCCCACTTCAATTACCACTACCAATCCCACTACCAATCCCACTACCAATCCCACTACCACTACCACTACCACTACCAATCCCACTACCACTACCACTACCAATCCCACTACCAATCCCACTACCAATCCCACTACCAATCCCACTACCAATCCCACTACCACTACCAATCCCACTACCACTACCAATCCCACTAACAATCCCACTACCACTACCACTACCATTACCACTACCAATCCCACTACCACTACCACTACCAATCCCACTACCACTACCACTACAAATCCCACTACCGATCGCACTACCACTACAATTACCACTACCAATCCCACTACCAATCCCACTACCAATCCCACTACCAATCCCACTACCAATCCCACTACCACTACCAATCCCACTACCACTACCAATCCCACTAACAATCCCACTACCACTACCTCTACCAGTACCACTACCAATCCCACTACCACTACCACTACCAATCCCACTACCAATCCCACAACCAATCCCACTACTACTAGCAATCCCACTACCAATCCCACTACCAATCCCACTACCACTACCACTACCAATCCCACTACCACTACCACTACCTATTCCCCTACTAATCGCACTACCACTACAATTTCCACTACAAATCCCAGTACCAATCCCAATACCAATCCCACTACAAGTACCACTACCACTACCAATCCCACTACCAATCCCACTACCAAACCCACTACCAATCCCACTACCACTACCAATCCCACTACAAATCCCACTACCAATCCCACTACCACTACCACTACCACTACCAATCCCACTACCAATCCCACTACCACTACCAGTACCAATCCCACTACCACTACCTCTACCTATTCCCCTACCAATCCCACTACCACTACAATTTCCACTACCAATCCCAGTACCAATCCCACTACCAATCCCACTACCACTACCACTACCACTACCAATCCCACTACCAATCCCACTACCAAACCCACTACCAATCCCACTACCACTACCAATCCCACTACCAATCCCACTACCAATCCCACTACCACTACCACTACCACTACCAATCCCACTACCAATCCCACTACCAATCCCACTACCACTACCAATCCCACTACCAATCCCACTACCAATCCCACTACCACTACCACTACCACTACCAATCCCACTACCAATCCCACAACCACTAAGCAATCGGTCTCGGCGCGCCGAATTGCCCCGAATTGTAACAGATAGATCTTGCGAAAGTGCAGGAATCCGTCGCAGCGCGCCGATTTGTGCTCAATTTTTGCAGATTGAACCAAAGAAAGTGCAGCAATCGGTTGCAGCGCGCCGAATTGCGCTGAATTTTTACAAATTGAACCCGTGAAAGTGCAGCAATCGGTCGCAGCGCGCCGAATTGTGCCGAATAACATGTTGCAGATTGATCCCGCGAAAGTGCAGCAATGCGTCTCAGCGCGCCGAATTCTGCCGAGTTGTTGCAGATTGATCCCGCGAAAGTACAGTAATCCGTCGCAGCGCACCGAATTGTGCCAAATTGTTACAGATTGGTCCAACCAAAGTGCACCAATCCGTCCCAGTGCGCCGAATTGCGCCGAAATGTTGCAGATTGATCCGGCGATAGTGCAGCAATCCGTTGCAGCGCGCCGAATTGTTACAGATCGATCCTGCAAAAGTGCTGGAATCCGTTGCAGCGCGCCGAATTGCGCTGAATTATAACAGATTGATCCGGTGAAAGTGCTGCAATCCGTCGCAGCGCGCCGAATTGTGCCGAATTGTTGCAGATCGATCCCGCATAATTGCACCAATCCGTCGCAGCGCGCCGAATTGCACTGAATTGTTACAGATTGATCCCGCAATCCCACTTCAATTACCACTACCAATCCCACTACCAATCCCACTACCACTACCACTACCACTACCAATCCCACCACCACTACCACTACCAATCCCACTACCAATCCCACTACCAATCCCACTACCAATACCGCTAAATTGTTACAGAATGAACCAGTGAAAGTGCAGCAATCGGTCGCAGCGCGCCGAATTGTGCCAAATTGTTGCAGATTGATCCCGCGAAAATGCAACAATCCGTCGCAGCGCGCCGAAATGCGCCGAATTGTTACAGATTGATCCCATGAAAGTGCAGCAATCAGGTTGATCCCGTGAATGTGCAACAATCAGTCGCACCACGCCGAATGGCGCCGAATTGTTACAGATTGGTCCAGCCGAAGGGCACCAATCCGTCCATGCGCGCCGAATTACGCCGAATTGTTGCAGATTGACCCCGCCATCAATATATAACAATTCGGCGCGCTGCAACGGATTGCTGCACTATCGCCGGATCAATCTGCAACAATTCGGCGCAATTCGGCACGCTGCGACCGATTGCTGCACTTTCACGGGTTCAATCTGTAACAATTCAGCGCAATTCGGCGCGCTGCGACGGATTGGTGCACTTTAGCGGGATCAATCTACAACAATTCGGCACAATTCGGCACGCTGCGACGGATTGCTAGCACTTTTGCGGAACCAATCTGTAACTATGCATGAGTCCTGCAGGAGTCATTCATAGTGACATACTTGACTCCTGCATGGAGATACTTGACTCTTGCAGGAGTCATACAAATTGACATATTTGACTCCTGCAGGAGTCATACATTGAAATACTTAACTCCTGCAGGAGTCATGCAAACATATAGTTGACTCCTGCCGGAGTCATACATACTGACATACTTGACTCCTGCAGGAGTCATGAATATTGAAATACTTGACTCCTGCAGGAGTCATAATTGAAGTACTTGACTCCTGCAGGAGTCATACATTGAAATAATTCTTAAGTGACATACTTGACTCCTGCAGGAGTCAAACATACTGACATACTTGACTCCTGCAGGAGTCATGCGTGGAGATACTTGACTCCTGCAGGAGTCATACATTGAGATACTTGACTCCTACAGGAGTCTTTCATACTGACATACTTGACTCCTGCAGGAGTCATGCAAATATATATTTGACTCCTGCAGGAGTCATAAAAACTGACATACTTGTCTCCTGCCGGCAGGATTCATGCATGGAGATACATGACTCCTGGAGGAGTCATACATATGGACATACTTTACTCATACAGGAGTCATTCATTGAAATATTTGACTCCTGCAGGAGTCATGCATACTGACAAACTTGACTCTTATAGGAGTCATACATTGAAATACTTGACTCCTGCAGGAGTCATTCATTGTGAAATATTTGACGCCTGCAGCTGTCATCCAAACTGACATACTTGACTCCTGCAGGAGTCATGCAAATGTATAGTTGACTCCTGCAGGAGTCATACATATTGACATACTTGACTCCTGCAGGACTCATACATTCTGACATACATAACTCCTGCAGGAGTCATACATGGAGATTACGCACTCCTGCAGGAGTCATACAAATTGACTTATGACTCCTGCAGGAGTCATTGATATTGACATATTTGACTCCAGCAGAAGTCATGCATGGAGATACTTGACTCTTGCAGGAGTCAAACATTTTGACATATTTGACTCCTGCAGGAGTCATACATTGAAATACTTGAGTCCTGCGGGAGTCATACATTGAGATACTTGACTCCTGCAGGAGTCATTGATACTGACATACTTGACTCCTGTAGGTGTCATGTATGGAGATCCTTGACTCCTGCAAGTGTCTTACATATTGATATTCTTGACTCCTGCAGGAGTCATTCATTGAAATACTTCACTCCTGCACGAGTCATATATTGAAATACGTGACTCCTGCAGGAGTCATTCATAGTGACATATTTGACTCCTGCAGGAGTCATACATGGAGATTGCTCACTCCTGCCGGAGTCATACATATTGACATATGACTCCTGTAGTAGTCATTGATACTGACATACTTGACTCCTTCAGGTGTCATACATGGAGATACTTGAATCCTGCAGGAGTCATACATATTGAAATACTTGACTCCTACAGGAGTCATACATTGAAATACTTGACTCCTGCAGGGGTCAGACATATTGATATACTTGACTCCTGCAGGAGTCATAATTGAAATAATTGACTCCTGCAGGAGTCATACATTGAAATACTTGAGTGACATACTTGACTCCTGCAGGAGTCATACATAGTGACATACTTGACTCCTGCAGGAGTCATGCTTGGAGATACTTGACTCCTGCAGGAGTCATACAATGAGATACTTGACTCCTGCAGGAGTCTTGCATACTGACATACTTGACTCCTGCAGGAGTCATGCAAATATATGTACGACTCCTGCAGGAGTCATACATACTAACATACTGACATACTTGACTCCTGCAGGAGTCATTCATTGTAACATATTTGGCTCCTGCAGCAGGCATACAAACTGACATACTTGACTCCTGCGGGAGTCATGCAAATATATAGTTGACTCCTGCAGCAGTCATACATACTGACATACTTGACTCCTGCAGGAGTCATAAATATTGAAATACTTGACTCCAGCAGTAGTCATACATTGAAGTACTTGACTCCTGCAGGAGTCAGACATATTGACATACTTGACTCCTGCAGGAGTCATAATTGAAATACTTGACTCCTGCAGGAGTCATACATTGAAATTCTTGAGTGACATACTTGACTCTTGCAGGAGTCATATACATTGAATTTCTTGAGTGAAATACTTGTCTCCTGCAGGAGTCTTACATACTGACATACTTGACTCCTCCAGGAGTCATGCATGGAGATACTTGACTCCTGCAGGAGTCATACATTGAGATACTTGACTCCTGCAGGAGTCTTGCATACTGACATACTTGACTCCTGCAGGAGTCATGGAAATATATATTTGACTCCTGCAGGAGTCATACAGACTGACATACTTGACTCCTGCAGGAGTCATGCATGGAGTTACATGACTCCTGGAGGAGTCATACATATTGACATACTTTACACCTGCAGGAGTCCTTCATTGAAATATTTGACTCCTGCAGGAGTCATGCATACTGACAAACTTGACTCTTGTAGGAGTCATACATTGAAATACATGACTCCTGCAGGAGTCATTCATAGTGACATATTTGACTCCTGCAGCAGTCATCCAATCTGACATACTTGACTTCTGCAGGAGTCATGCAAATATATAGTTGACTCCTGCTGGAGTGATTCATATTGACATACTTGACTCATGCAGGATTCATACATTCTGACATACTTGACTCCTGCAGGAGTCATGCATGGAGATACATGACTCTTGCAGGAGTCATAGATATAGACATATTTGACTTTTGCAGGAGTCATACATTGAAATACTTGACTCCTGCAGGAGTCATACATATTGACATACTCGACTCCTGCAGGACTCATACTTTCTGACATACTTGACTCCAGCAGGTGTCATACATGGAGATTGCTCACTCCTGCAGGAGTCATACAAATTGACATATGACTCCTGCAGGAGTCATTGATACTGATATACTTGACTCCTTCAGGTGTCATACATTGAGATAATTGACTCCTGCAGGAGTCATTTATAGTGACATATTTGACTCCTGCAGGAGTCATACATTGAAATACTTGAGTCCTGCAGGAGTCATACATATTGACATACTTGACTCCTGCAGGACTCATACATTCTGACATACATGACTCCTGCTGGAGTCATACATGGAGATTGCTCACTCCTGCTGGAGTCATACAAATTGACATATGACTCCTGCAAGAGGCATGCTTACTGACATACTTGACTCCTGCAGGAGTCATGATTGGAGATACTTAACTCCTGCAGGAGTCATACATATTGACATATTTTACTCCTGCAGGAGTCATACATTGAAATACTTGACTCCTGCGGGAGTCATACATTGAAATACTTGACTCCTGCAGGAGTCATTGATACTGACATTCTTTACTCCTGCAGGTGTCATGCATGGAGATACATGACTCCTGCAAGAGTCATACATATTGACATTCTTGACTCCTGCAGGAGTCATTCATTGAAATACTTCATTCCTGCAGGAGTCATACATATTGACATATGACTCCTGTAGGAGTCATTTATTCTGAAATACTTGACTCCTTCAGGTGTCATGCATGGAGATACTTGACTCCTGCAGGAGTCATACATATCGAAATACTTGACTCCTGCAGGAGTCATACATTGAAATACTTGACTCCTGCAGGCGTCAGACATATTGACATAATTGACTCCTGCAGGCTCATACATTGAAATACTTGACTCCTGCAGGAGTCAGACATAATGACATACTTGACTCCTGCAGGAGTCATGCTTGGAGATACTTGACTCCTGCAGGAGTCTTGCATACTGACATACTTTACTCCTGCAGGAGTCATGCAAATATATGTACGACTCCTGCAGGAGTCATTCATACTAACATATTGACATACTTGACTCCTGCAGGAGTCATTCATTGTAACATATTTGGCTCCTGCAGCAGGCATACAAACTGACATACTTGACTCCTGCAGGAGTCATGCAAATATATAGTTGACTCCTGCAGGAGTCATACATACTGACATACTTGACTCCTGCAGGAGTCATAAATATTGAAATACTTGACTCCTGCAGTAGTCATACATTGAAGTACTTGACTCCTGCAGGAGTCAGACATATTGACATACTTGACTCCTGCAGGAGTCATAATTGAAATACTTGACTCCTGCAGGAGTCATACATTGAAATTCTTGAGTGAAATACTTGACTCCTGCAGGAGTCTTACATACTGACATACTTGACTCCTGCAGGAGTCATGCATGGAGATACTTGACTCCTGCAGGAGTCATACATTGAGATACTTGACTCCTGCAGGAGTCTTGCATACTGACATACTTGACTCCTGCAGGAGTCATGGAAATATATATTTGACTCCTGCAGGAGTCATACAGACTGACATACTTGACTCCTGCAGGAGTCATGCATGGAGTTACATGACTCCTGGAGGAGTCATACATATTGACATACTTTACTCCTGCAGGAGTCCTTCATTGAAATATTTGACTCCTGCAGGAGTCATGCATACTGACAAACTTGACTCTTGTAGGAGTCATACATTGAAAAACTTGACTCCTGCAGGAGTCATTCATAGTGACATATTTGACTCCTGCAGCAGTCATCCAATCTGACATACTTGACTCCTGCAGGAGTCATGCAAATATATAGTTGACTCCTGCTGGAGTGATTCATATTGACATACTTGACTCATGCAGGACTCCCACAATGTGACATACTTGACTATTGCAGGAGTCATGCATGGAGATACATGACTCTTGCAGGAGTCATAGATATAGACATATTTGACTTTTGCAGGAGTCATACATTGAAATACTTGACTCCTGCAGGAGTCATACATATTGACATACTCGACTCCTGCAGGACTCATACTTTCTGACATACTTGACTCCAGCAGGTGTCATACATGGAGATTGCTCACTCCTGCAGGAGTCATACAAATTAACATATGACTCCTGCAGGAGTCATTGATACTGATATACTTGACTCCTTCAGGTGTCATACATTGAGATAATTGACTCCTGCAGGAGTCATTTATAGTGACATATTTGACTCCTGCAGGAGTCATACATTGAAATACTTGAGTCCTGCAGGCGTCATACATATTGACATACTTGACTCCTGCAGGACTCATACATTCTGACATACTTGACTCCTGCTGGAGTCATACATGGAGATTGCTCACTCCTGCTGGAGTCATACAAATTGACATATGACTCCTGCAAGAGGCATTCTTACTGACATACTTGACTCCTGCAGGAGTCATGATTGGAGATACTTAACTCCTGCAGGAGTCATACATATTGACATATTTTACTCCTGCAGGAGTCATACATTGAAATACTTGACTCCTGCGGGAGTCATACATTGAAATACTTGACTCCTGCAGGAGTCATTGATACTGACATTCTTTACTCCTGCAGGTGTCATGCATGGAGATACTTGACTCCTGCAAGAGTCATACATATTGACATTCTTGACTCCTGCAGGAGTCATTCATTGAAATACTTCTTTCCTGCAGGAGTCATACATATTGACATATGACTCCTGTAGGAGTCATTGATTCTGAAATACTTGACTCCTTCAGGTGTCATGCATGGAGATACTTGACTCCTGCAGGAGTCATACATATCGAAATACTTGTCTCCTGCAGGAGTCATACATTGAAATACTTGACTCCTGCAGGCGTCAGACATATTGACATAATTGACTCCTGCAGGCTCATACATTGAAATACTTGACTCCTGCAGGAGTCAGACATAATGACATACTTGACTCCTGCAGGAGTCATAATTGAAATAATTGACTCCTTTAGGAGTCATACATTGAAATACTTGAGTGACATACTTGACTCCTGCAGGTATCATACATACTGACATACTTGACTCCTGCAGGAGTCATGCTTGGAGATACTTGACTCCTGCAGGAGTCATACATTGAGATACTTGACTGCTGCAGGAGTCTTGCATACTGACATACTTGACTCCTGCAGGAGTCATGCAAATATATATTTGACTCCTGCAGGAGTCATACATACTGACATACTTGACTCCTGCAGGATTCAAGCATGGAGATACATGACTCCTGGAGGAGTCAGACATATTGACATACTTTACTCCTGCAGGAGTCCTTCATTGAAATATTTGACTCCTGCAGGAGTCATGCATACTGACTAACTTGACTCTTATAGGAGTCATACAGAGAAATACTTGACTCCTGCAGGAGTCTTTCATAGTGACAGATTTGACTCCTGCAGGAGTCATACATTGAAATACTTGACTCCTGCAAGAGTGAGACATATTGACATACTTGACTCCTGCAGGAGTCATCCAATCTGACATACTTGACTCATGCAGGAGTCATGCATGGAGATACTTGACTCTTGCAGGAGTCATACATATAGACATATTTGACTTTTGCAGGAGTCATGCATAGAAATACTTGACTCCTGCGGGAGTCATACATTGAAATACTTGACTCCTAAAGGAGTCATTGATACTGACATACTTGACTCCTGCAGGTGTCATATATGGAGATCATTGACTCCTGCAAGAGTCATACATAAGATATTCTTGACTCCTGCAGGAGTCATTCATTGAAATACTTCACTCCTGCAGGAGTCATATATTGAAATACGTGACTCTTGCAGGAGTCATTAATAGTGACATATTTGACTCCTGCAGGAGTCATACATGGAGATTGCTCACTCCTGCAGGAGTCATACATATTGACATATGACTCCTGTAGTAGTCATTGATACTGACATACTTGACTCCTTCGGGAGTCATACATGGAGATACTTGACTCCTGCAGGAGTCATACATATTGAAATACTTGACTCCTGCAGGAGTCATACATTGAAATACTTGACTCCTGCGGGAGTCATACATTGAAATACTTGACTCTTGCAGGAATCAGACATATTGACATACTGCACTCCTGCAGGAGTCATAATTGAAATAATTGACTCCTGCAGGAGTCATACATTGAAATACTTGAGTGACATACTTGACTCCTGAAGGAGTCATACATACTGACATACTTGACTCCTGCTGGAGTCATGCTTGGAGAAACTTGACTCCTGCAGGAGTCATACATGGAGATACTTGACTCCTGCAGGAGTCTTGCATAGTGACATACTTGACTCCTGCAGGAGTGATGCAAATATATATTTGACTCCTGCAGGAGTCACACATACTGACATACTTGGCTCCTGCAGGAGTAATGCATGGAGATACATGACTCCTGGAGGAGTCATACATATTGACATACTTTACTCCTGCAGGAGTCCTTCATTGAAGTATTTGACTCCTGCAGGAGTCATGCACACTGACAAACTTGACTCTTGTAGGAGTCATACATTGAAATACTTGACTCCTGCAGGAGTCATGCATGGAGATACATTACTCCTGGAGGTGTCATACATATTGACATACTTTACTCCTGCAAGAGTCCTTCATTGAAATATTTGACTCCTGCAGGAGTCGTGCATACTGACAAACTTGACTCTTGTAGGAGTCATACATTGAAATACTTAACTCCAGCAGGAGTCATTCATAGTGACATATTTGACTCCTGCAGCAGTCATCCAATCTGACATACTTGACTCCTGCAGGAGTCATGCATATTGACATACTTGACTCCTGCAGGACTCATACATTCTGACATACTTGACTCCTGCAGGAGTCATGCATGGAGTTACTTGACTCTTGCAGGAGTCATACATATTGACATATTTGACTACTGCAGGAGTCATACATTGAAATACTTGACTCCTGCGTGAGTCATGCGTTGAAATACTTGACTCCTGCAGGAGGCGTTGATACTGACATACTTGACTCCTGCAGGTGTCATGTATGGAGATCCTTGACTCCTGCAAGAGTCATACATATTGACTTTCTTGACTCCTGCAGGAGTCATTCATTGAAATACTTCACTCCTGCAGGAGTCATATATTGAAATACGTGACTCCTGCAGGAGTCATTCATAGTGACATTTTTGACTCCTGCAGGAGTCATACACTGAGATTGCTCCCTCCTGCAGGAGTCATACATTTTGACATATGACTCCTGTTGTAGTCATTGATACTGACATACTTGACTCCTTCAGGAGTCATACATGGAGATACTTGACTCCTGCAGGAGTCATACATATTGAAATACTTGACTCCTGCAGGAGTCATACATTGAAATACTTGACTCCTGCAGGAGTCAGACATATTGACATACTGGACTCCTGCAGGAGTCATAATTGAAATAATTGACTCCTGCAGGAGATATACATTGAAATACTTGAGTGACATACTTGACTCCTGCAGGAGTCATACATACTGACATACTTGACTCCTGCAGGAGTCATGCTTGGAGAAACTTGACTCCTGCAGGAGTCATACATTGAGATACTTGACCCCTGCAGGAGTCTTGCATACTGACATACTTGAATCCTGCAGGAGTCATGCAAATATATGTATTAATCCTGCAGGAGTCATACATACTGACATACTTGACTCCTGCAGGAGTCATACATACTGACATACTTGACTCCTGCAGGAGTCATGCATGGATATACTTGACTCCTGCAGGAGTCATACATTGAGATACTTGACTCCTGTAGGAGTCTTGCATACTGACATACTTGACTCCTGCAGGAGTCATGCAAGTATATAGTTGACTTATGCAGGAGTCACACATGCTGACATACTTGACTCCTGCAGGATTCAAGCATGGAGATACATGACTCCTGGAGGAGTCATACATATAGATATACTTTACTCCTGCAGGAGTCCTTCATTGAAATATTTGACTCCTGCAGGAGTCATGCATACTGACAAACTTGACTCTTGTAGGAGTCATACATTGCAATACTTGACTCCTGCAGGAGTCATTCATAGTGGCATATTTGACTCCTGCAGGAGTCATACATTGAAATACTTGACTCTTGCAGGAGTGAGACATATTGACATACTTGACTCCTGCAGGAGTCATAATTGAAATACTTGACTCCTGCAGGAGTCATATACATTGAAATTCTTGAGTGACATACTTGACTCCTTCAGGAGTCATACATACTGACATTCTTGATGTCTGCAGGAGTGTTGCATGGAGATACTTGACTCCTGCAGGAGTCATACATTGAGATACTTGACTCCTGCAGGAGTCTTGCATACTGACATACTTGACTCCTGCAGGAGTCATGGAAACATTCATAGTGACATATTTGACTCCTGCAGCAGTCATCCAATCTGACATACTTGACTCCTGCAGGAGTCATGCAAATATATAGTTGACTCCTGCAGGAGTGATACATATTGACATACTTGACTCCTGCAGGACTCATACATTCTGGCATATTTGACTCCTGCAGGAGTCATGCATGGAGATACTTGACTCTTGCAGGAGTCATACATATAGACATATTTAACTTTTGCAGGAGTCATACATTTAAATATTTGACTCCTGCAGGAGTCATACATGGAGATTGCTCACTCCTGCAGGAGTCATACATATTGACATATGACTCCTGAATTAGTCATTGACACTGACATACTTGACTCCTTCAGGAGTCATACATGGAGATACTTGACTCCTGCTGGAGTCATACATATTGAAATACTTGGCTCCTGCAGGAGTCAGACATATTGACATACTGCACTCCTGCAGGAGTCATAATTGAAATAATTGACTCCTGCAGGAGTCATACATTGAAATACTTGAGTGACATACTTGACTCCTGCAGGAGTCATACGTACTGACACACTTGACTCCTGCAGGAGTCATGCTTGGAGAAACTTGACTCCTGCAGGAGTCATACATTGAGATACTTGACTCCTGCAGGAGTATTGTATAGTGACATACTTGACTCCTGCAGGAGTGATGCAAATATATAGTTGACTCCTGCAGGAGTCATACATATTGACATGTAGCGCATTTGTAGAATTATTTAGTTGTGCTGTGTCATGCTCATGCGCACTAGTTGTTTACACCATTATTTAAGCCGCTGTATTATGTACCGAGTCGTTCGATGATTAAACTGATTTGACGTCACACTGGTGTCAGGAGTGGGATGGAGCAGGAAGGAGCAGGCGTAAGAACCACCAGGTTTAGCGTGCGGCCACCTTCGCGATTTGCGGGAAAGGGAGCTGACTTTGCTATATGGATTCAGCGCATCGAGCTCTACTTTAAGGAAGCCGGAGTTCCGAACGATAAGCAAGGCCAGGAACTGATCTCTTTGTTGGAGGATGAGCCATTCCGTATTGTAAGTCAAATGGGTTTGTTGGATGTAGAAACCGGGGTTGACTACGCAGCTGTGAAGAAATGTCTCGAGGGACAGTATGCTCCGCTAGGGGTAGAGCTGGATTGGCAGAGGAAGTTCCATGCAGCGCAGCAGAAACAGACGGAGTCCTTAATAGAGTTCTCGGCAAGGTTGCGCATGTTAGCAGATAGGGCTTACCCGTTGTGGCAGTCTAGGGAACGACTAGAAGTTGCGCGTAACCAATTTATTCGTGGTATTATTTCACCTTCTATACAGCTGAAGCTATTGCAGGAAGGGCTGGACACATTGGAAGCTGTTCTTGCCTTGGCGTGCCGGTTAGAGTCGGTGGAGTCTGCCCAGAAAAGTTTCCAGGCAGGAAAAACTGCAGCCGCTAATACCACGGAGAGCGCTGTCTCTTCGGAAGCCGAAGGTGCGTCTCTCTTCTCTTCTGCAATGAGTGGCAGCTATCAGGACTTAGTGGCGCAAGTGGCAGCGTTGTCAGGGCAGTTGAGTAAGTTACGTCTGGACAAGGCGGAGAAACGGCCAGCAAGAGCGAAGAAGCGTCCAGTATGCTGGAATTGCGGGAAAGCAGGCCACGTGCGCAGGGGTTGTCCGTTAAGGCGTTCTACCGAAGACAGTGACGAAAGGTCAGTTAAGCATACCTCTGCAGTTGCCAGCACTCTAACATTGAAAGGTTTCGTGGAGGGCCACCCTGTTTCCATGTTAGTAGACACGGGATCGTCGGTTACCCTGCTGCATGAGAACGTTTGGAAGGAGGCCGTGAAGAACAGCAAACTGGAACTAAAAGAGGCCAGGTGTCCTGTAATGGCAGTTAACGGTGAGAGTCTTCCTCTATGTGGTCAGGTGTATGTGACTCTACAGGTGGGAGACTATGTGGGAGCACACAATGTCCTGGTTGTGCGAGACATGACGCAACAGTGTTTACTGGGTACAGATTTTCTCGAACAATGTCATTGTGTTATTAACATGGACAACAAGACTTTAACATTGGCAGGTCACCCACGTCCGGTGCAGTTGTGTGCCGGCGAATGTAGTTCTACATGTCACGTGCTGGTACAGGAGACCACCGTTATTCCTGCCTTCCATCAAGTTCACCATTCTGTTCACCTGGATGCCAACGCAGAAGAGGGTGCATTCAACAGTGGCTGTGGATTGTTTGAACCCAAGCCAGAGTTTCCGGATCGGCATGGTGGGTTACTTGCTGCACATTCTGTGTCTCCAATCCTGTCAGGGAAGAACGCAACGATACAGTTGTTAAATTTGTCAGCTGTACCTGTTACTGTGTACGCTGATGAAAAGGTAGGTAAGATGTTTCCCTTGCAGGATGCTGATTTTGTGAATTTAGTGGAGCCGTCGTTGGACAGGAAACCAGTTGTCCGGTCCCAAGAGGCCATTAATAAGTCAGTTGAACAGTTTCTGTGTAATGTGCATGGCTTAACTGTAAGCGAGAAAAACCAGCTGACAGATTTGTTGTATGATTTTTCAGACGCTATTTCGGTTGGGGATGGGGACCTAGGACGTACAGGTTTATTGCGTCACAAAATTAATGTTGGTGATGCCCCACCCATTCGACAGCAAGCTCGCAGGTTACCGTTTCATCAGCGGGACATGGTACAGAAGATGATTCACAACATGCTGGACCAAGGCATAATAGAGCCTTCTGAGAGCTCCTGGGCATCTCCTATAGTGCTGGTAAAAAAGAGAGACGGTTCGTTCCGGTTCTGTGTCGACTTTCGCCGTCTAAATGAGGCAACGAAGAAGGACATGCATCCGCTTCCCAGGATAGACGACGCTTTGGACAGCCTCGGGGGAGCGAAATGGTTTTCTACCATTGATTTAGCAAGTGGCTACTGGCAGGTCGAGGTGAATCCGGACGACACGGAGAAGACTGCTTTTATCACACCATTTGGGCTCCACCAATTTCGGGTAATGCCATTCGGGCTAACCAATGCCTCCAGCACGTTCCAAAGACTAATGAGTTCTGTGTTGTCGGGTCTTTGTTGGACCACTTGTCTAGTTTATCTAGATGACATTATTATTTTCAGTCAGACAGTGGGTGAACATCTTCAACGGCTGGCAGACGTGTTTCGAAGGCTGAAAGAGGCGGGGCTGAAGGTAAAGCCAAGCAAGTGCCAACTATTACGTAAGAGCGTACAGTACTTGGGGTACATTGTATCCGAAAAGGGCGTGGAGGTTGACCCAGGAAAAACTGGTTCTGTCCGCGAATGGCCTGTGCCACATAATCATGACACTCTCCGCCAATTTTTAGGATTTGCTTCCTACTACAGAAAGTTCATTTCTGGTTTTGCTCGGATAGCCTTTCCTCTTCATGCTCTGACGGAAAAGTCCAAACCATGGTGTTGGTCCAAGCAGTGCGACGAAGCGTTTATCTTGTTGAAAGATAAGTTGTTGTCACCTCCTATTTTGTCATTCCCTCAGTTCGACAAAATGTTCATATTGGACACGGATGCTAGTCAAGAAGGACTTGGCGCAGTGTTGTCCCAGGAGGGAGAGCGAGTAATTGCGTACGCCAGCCGCGTGCTCACAAAGGCGGAGCGCCAGTATTGTGCAACCCGGCGGGAGATGCTGGGAGTTGTGTGGGCCGTTCGAAACTTTCGATCCTACCTTTGGGGCCGCCATTTCATCGTCCGCACAGATCATAACTCCTTGCAGTGGCTACGCAGCTTCAAAGAGCCGCAGGGCCAAGTTGCGCGTTGGTTGGATATTCTTGCTGAGTATGATTTCGTCATTGAGCATCGACCTGGAGAGCGTCATGGTAACGCTGATGCACTCTCAAGGCTTCCATGTAAACAATGTGGGTTCGAGCCATCAGCCTCTCCCCTTCCTAGCAGCAGTATTGGCCAGAGGGAGAGCGTTTGTGTGTTGTCTGCCGGAGACCCAAAACAATTACAACAAGGAGATCCTGATCTGGAGCAGGTGATATCTTGGGTGAGAGATAATGCATTTCCTCCCACCCTTCCCAGACATGGAAGCTACTGGTTGCAGACGTTATGGTCCCAGAAGAGCCATCTGTTACTTAAAGAAGGGGTCCTCTACAGGCGTTGGGAAGACGTTCCTGGGAAAGGACAGAACAGGCATCTTGAATTGGTCATACCAAAGTTCTCTGTACAGAGTATTCTAAAGGAGTTCCAAGATGCACCTACTGGAAGTCACCTTGGTCAAAAGAAAACTATGGAAAAGATTCGTTCGCGCTTCTACTGGCCTGGCCAATGACACGATGTAGAGAATTGGTGCAGGGCTTGTGAAAAGTGTCTGTCCAGAAAGTCATCATCCCAAGCAAGAAGGGCTCCTATGCAGTCTGATTTCGTAGGATATCCACTACAACGCGTTGCCATGGACATATTGGGTCCATTGCCCAGTACCACCAGAGGTAACAAGTATGTGTTAGTTGTGGGAGATTATTTTACTAAGTGGGTAGAGGCTTATCCAATGATTAATATGGAGGCAAAAACTGTGGCGGATTTGTTCGTGCACCAATTTGTCTCTCGTTTTGGGGTTCCGGATACTCTGCATACAGATCAGGGTCGTAACTTTGAATCTTCTCTATTGAAGGAAGTATGCCAACTGTTGGGTGTGTCTATAACAAAGACATCCCCATATCACCCCCAGTCTGATGGATTTGTTGAGCGATTTAATCGTACACTGCTTGACCTCCTTAGCATTGCAGCTTCCGAAAATGAACACGACTGGGATCTGCGTCTTCCGCTAGTGATGATGGCGTATAGAACTAGTGTACAGGAGTCAACTGGGTGTACACCATTCTATTTGATGTTTGGGCGGGAAATTTGCCTTCCAGCAGATGTCATGTTTGGTCTTCCCCCAGCTTCTGCACCCCAACAGGTCAATCAGTATGCTTTGGATCTAAGAACACACTTGGAGACAGCTTATCAGAGGGTACGAAGCCATATGGAAATGCAACAAAGACGCCAGAAGGCACTATATGACAAGACAGCAAAGGGGCATCCATTCAAGGTTGGTGATATAGTATGGTTACACTGTCCAGCTGTTCCGAGAGGTAAGTCACCAAAGTTGCAGTGTTATTGGCAAGGTCCTTACAAGGTTGTGAAGCCGTTGGGTGATGTGCTGTATTTACTTCAGCACAGGGATTCTCCTCGGAAGCGTACTGTTGTGCATTTTGATAGGCTGAAACCTCATGTAGCCCCGCCACAGACAGAGGAGGAGGATACTTCAGTGGAAGAGGAAGATTTGCCACAGACAGAGGAGGAGGGGACCTCAGGGGAGGATGAAAATGATGGGTATTTTCAAGCAACGGTTTCAGATGAGGATGACGTTATGGAAGAGAAAGAGTCTCGAGATAATGATGATCCGGAACCACTTGTGATTGAGTGGGAGACACCACAGCAAAATGTAGCGCCTCCCCAAGCTGAACCTGAAAGGTTGAGGCCAGTTCGGCAGAAGAAGAAAATAGACCGCTACGGACAGAATATCTATGACACTTAAAATCTCGGAGGAGGGGGGGTAGCGTAGCGCATGCGTAGAATTATTTAGTTGTGCTGTGTCATGCTCATGCGCACTAGTTGTATACACCATTATTTAAGCCGCTGTATTATGTACCGAGTCGATCGATGATTAAACTGATTTGACGTCACAGACATACTTGACTCCTGCAGTACTCATACATTCTGACATACATGACTCCTGCAGGAGTCATGCATGGAGATACTTGACTCTTGTAGGAGTCATACATATTGACATATTTGACTACTGCAGGAGTCATACATTGAAATACTTGACTCCTGCGGGAGTCATACATTGAAATACATGACTCCTGCAGGAGGCGTTGATACTGACATACTTGACTCCTGCAGGTGTCATGTATGGAGATCCTTGACTCCTGCAAGAGTCATACATATTGACTTTCTTGACTCCTGCAGGAGTCATTCATTGAAATACTTCACTCCTGCAGGAGTCATATATTGAAATACGTGACTCCTGCAGGAGTAATTCATAGTGACATATTTGAATCCTGCAGGAGTCATACATGGAGATTGCTCCCTCCTGCAGGAGTCATACATTTTGACATATGACTCCTGTAGTAGTCATTGATACTGAAATACTTGACTCCTTCAGGAGTCATACATAGAGATACTTGACTCCTGCAGGATTCATACATTGAAATACAAGACTCCTGCAGGAGTCAGACATATTGACATACTGGACTCCTGCAGGAGTCATAATTGAAATAATTGACTCCTGCAGGAGATATACATTGAAATACTTGAGTGACATACTTGACTCCTGCAGGAGTCATACATACTGACATACTTGACTCCTGCAGGAGTCATGCATGGAGAAACTTGACTCCTGCAGTAGTCATATATTGAGATACTTGACCCCTGCAGGAGTCATGCATGGAGATACTTCACTCCTGCAGGAGTCATACATTGAGATACTTGACTCCTGCAGGAGTCTTGCATACTGACATACTTGACTCCTGCAGGAGTCATGCAAACATATAGTTGACTTATGCAGGAGTCACACATACTGACATACTTGACTCCTGCAAGATTCAAGCATGGAGATACATGACTCCTGGAGGAGTCATACATATTGACATACTTTACTCCTGCAGGAGTCCTTCATTGAAATATTTGACTCCTGAAGGAGTCATGCATACTGACAAACTTGACTCTTGTAGGAGTCATACATTGAAATACTTGACTCCTGCAGGAGTCATTCATAGTGACATATTTGACTCCTGCAGGAGTCATACATTGAAAAACTTGACTCCTGCAGGAGTCAGACGTATTGACATACTTGACTCCTGCAGGAGTCATAATTGAAATACTTGACTCCTGCAGGAGTCATATACATTGAAATTCTTGAGTGACATACTTGACTCCTGCAGGAGTCATACATACTGATATACTTGACTCCTGCAGGAGTCATACATTGAGATACTTGACTCCTGCAGGAGTCTTGCATAGTGACATACTTGAGTCCTGCAGGAGTGATGCAAATATATATTTGACTCCTGCAGGAGTCACACATACTGACATACTTGGCTCCTGCAGGAGTCATGCATGGAGATACATGACTCCTGGAGGAGTCATACATATTGACATACTTTACTCCTGCAGGTGTCCTTCATTGAAGTATTTGACTCCTGCAGGAGTCATGCACACTGACAAACTTGACTCTTGTAGGAGTCATACATTGAAATACTTGACTCCTGCAAGATTCATGCATGGAGATACATTACTCCTGGAGGAGTCATATATTGAAATACTTGACTCCAGCAGGAGTCATTCATAGTGACATATTTGACTCCTGCAGCAGTCATCCAATCTGACATACTTGACTCCTGCAGGAGTCATGCATATATATAGTTGACTCCTGCAGGAGTCATACATATTGACATACTTGACTCCTGCAGGACTCATACATTCTGACATACTTGACTCCTGCAGGAGTCATGCATGGAGTTACTTGACTCTTGCAGTAGTCATACATATTGACATATTTGACTACTGCAGGAGTCATACATTGAAAAACTTGACTCCTGCGGGAGTCATACATTGAAATACTTGACTCCTGCAGGAGGCGTTGATACTGACATACTTGACTCCTGCAGGTGTCATGTATGGAGATCCTTGACTCCTGCAAGAGTCATACATATTGACTTTCTTGACTCCTGCAGGAGTCATTCATTGAAATACTTCACTCCTGCAGGAGTCATATATTGAAATACGTGACTCCTGCAGGAGTCATTCATAGTGACATTTTTGACTCCTGCAGGAGTCATACACTGAGATTGCTCCCTCCTGCAGGAGTCATACATTTTGACATATGACTCCTGTAGTAGTCATTGATACTGACATACTTGACTCCTTCAGGAGTCATACATGGAGATACTTGACTCCTGCAGGAGTCATACATATTGAAATACTTGACTCCTGCAGGAGTCATACATTGAAATACTTGACTCCTGCAGGAGTCAGACATATTGACATACTGGACTCCTGCAGGAGTCATAATTGAAATAATTGACACCTGCAGGAGATATACATTGAAATACTTGAGTGACATACTTGACTCCTGCATGAGTCATACATACTGACATACTTGACTCCTGCAGGAGTCATGCTTGGAGAAACTTGACTCCTGCAGGAGTCATACATTGAGATACTTGACCCCTGCAGGAGTCTTGCATACTGACATACTTGAATCCTGCAGGAGTCATGCAAATATATGTATTAATCCTGCAGGAGTCATACATACTGACATACTTGACTCCTGCAGGAGTCATACATACTGACATACTTGACTCCTGCAGGAGTCATGCATGGATATACTTGACTCCTGCAGGAGTCATACATTGAGATACTTGACTCCTGCAGGAGGCGTTGATACTGACATACTTGACTCCTGCAGGTGTCATGTATGGAGATCCTTGACTCCTGCAAGAGTCATACATATTGACTTTCTTGACTCCTGCAGGAGTCATTCATTGAAATACTTCACTCCTGCAGGAGTCATATATTGAAATACGTGACTCCTGCAGGAGTAATTCATAGTGACATATTTGAATCCTGCAGGAGTCATACATGGAGATTGCTCCCTCCTGCAGGAGTCATACATTTTGACATATGACTCCTGTAGTTGTCATTGATACTGACATACTTGACTCCTTCAGGAGTCATACATGGAGATACTTGACTCCTGCAGGATTCATACATTGAAATACAAGACTCCTGCAGGAGTCAGACATATTGACATACTGGACTCCTGCAGGAGTCATAATTGAAATAATTGACTCCTGCAGGAGATATACATTGAAATACTTGAGTGACATACTTGACTCCTGCAGGAGTCATACATACTGACATACTTGACTCCTGCAGGAGTCATTCTTGGAGAAACTTGACTCCTGCAGTAGTCATATATTGAGATACTTGACCCCTGCAGGAGTCATGCATGGAGATACTTCACTCCTAACAACTTCCAAAATCATGCTGGAATTTCCAATATTGTCTTTTTCTTTGCACACCACTCATTTTTTTTCTAATTTGTTCAAAATTGAACATTGTTCTGATAAAATATGAGTTCATAGGGATATTTTTCAAAACAATACAACTGTGTAGTACACTATTATATTAACAATGTTTCATTCAATACTCAACACTGTCTTCTTGCTCTTCAGAATCTTCTTCAAACTGAAACTGCTCTTCATTCTTCATTCTCTTCCTGCTTACTACTCTCCTCTTTATTTGAGGTCTCGTTCTCAAGGATTGCAATTTCAGAAGTACCAAAGATAAGGCCCGAACATTCCACTTAATATGGATAAATTAGGACCATCTGAAATTTCAGAACATTGATTCTCAATGGTGAAAGGCACATAAGAGTTTTTGTTATTTTCAAGTCTGCTTATCTAGGTAACTTGGTTTTGATGCCTCTGAAATTTCAGTGCCAGTATGGTGAGACTTGCATGCACTGCAGTAGTCAAGTTTCACCTTGTTACAATGAGTTAGTATAAAGTGTTAAATGTTACATCTAGATTCTTACATTTGTCATTTTCTGTGGTTAAAATGCAGCCACCCTCAGATGTAAGTGCTGCCACCAGATCTTCATGCGGGTTTTTTGCTGATCCAGAAAAATGATTCCCTCTCTTCACAGTTACACAGATTTTGTCTGAAATCACAACTAAGAAGGGTGCAACGGTTTTGTCAAAGATTGTGTCTAAGGAAGGAAAACCATTTTCGTAACATAAAAATGTGCACATGCATATATATGCATATACATTACCAGCATTGTCATCTCCATGAACGTTGTAGTATGCCACCTGAACAACTAACTCTGGTGATTCTTGTATAACTTTCTGAAGCTGCCAAAGTGCACTTTCTTCCACAAATAACAATTGCATATGTCGACATTCCTGCAACAGTGTTAATAGATTTGATTGTTCTCAATGTGCTCATCACCTAAATTAAGACATGTGCATTTCATTGCAGATAAAATAAATACTTTAGACACACATTCTCTGTATTGGTATTGTCATTATGAACAATGGACAAAGATAATCCTACAAAGGAAGGTAATGCCTGCTTTATGTCATTGTAGTTTATAGATGAGACATCCTTTGAAAAATGATGACAGCAACAGGGCCAGACCACATTGTGACATTCTCTGAAGCAGTATCTGACGGCTGTTTGTAGGTTGTTTTTGATCTAAAAGAAAGGGCTGTATTAGAGTTTGCATTCCTTAGTACTTATATTAACAGTAACTTACGTCAATGCTCGTGCACAGTATAGCAGGCACAGGATTAAAATTTAATGTAATGAAGAGAGTTGACATGGTGTCCTCTTTGGTGAACTGGCTGTACTTTTCTTTGACACTTTGATTCCATATGTCAACAAAGCGGCTAGCAGAGCCAGCACGACGAAACTTTCGAGTTAAGTTGTTGGCTGACCAATCAAACTTATTGGCAGGCAATGATTTATGACACGGTGTATCTAGCAGCGTCTGAAACTAAATGCAACAATTAATATAAATAAAGGTACATGTAAGTGTTTCATAGGCACATGTGAAATGGTACGTGACGTGTACTCAGTGGGCAACACAAATGAATGATAGGGTTTCTCACCAAAAAGTACGGCTTGCTGGTGCTTTTGTCGGTGTAATACTTTACCTCGAGAACTTGTCCAACTAATGATCTTTTCTCATCCTTGTAGTTTCCTTCTACTCTCATCCGATCCTTTCCCCTCATCAAGTAGATGAAACTATCATCACCAATTTTGAAGTACCAATTGCAAGCGTAGTTCTTCGAAGCCATCTCAGCTTTCAATGAAAATCAGCGGCCCGGATATGTTTGCGCGCATGCGCCAATTATATGTGCTCTTACTTGCAGCTGCATCTACAGAGTTATGCTCAAAAATGAATGCGTGCTTGGAATCTCCGACTTTCACTGAATGTGACACTATTCAATCATCGCCACAAATATGGTCAAGAGGTTGTTCTGAAACACCACTGTTTTCAACTTCGCATTGCGAGAGTCCATCTTTTACATCATGTCAATCTGCTGGAGGTATCAGTTCGTATGTTCTCAGAATTTTACTAGTACAGACATCATATTTCATTGTTGCATGCGTACATGCATGTGTCACTTTCCTACCGATGCGTAGGCGTACTTCATGTATAGGTTCTCATATTTAAGGCCGCGATAAAATCACGAGCGTGGTCTTTTGTGTCGCGTTTAAGGAAAATAAGACCCCATTTCTTACAATCCAGATAAACAATACTTACCATTAGCACCGTCCACGGGCAAATGTATTGTATCTGTAAAAACAAAGTCAGTTTTGGCAAAGTGCGTTATAATTTACTTGGTGGGACTAGTAAACATTTATTCCATCCTCCATACCCACGCGTATGCGGTACCTTATTAAAGTGTCGGCATAAATACATCATGTACTTGCTGTGTGAAGTTATGCATCACCAATGTGATTAGATTAACCGATTATGCGCAGATATGCTTACGTAACGTATGTCATAATTATTAATTTCTAAACGCATATCTGCGTACGGCTGGATACCATGTACTTGTCTTACGCGTGTTGCACAGTCGGACACTTCTTTGCTGTTTTACATGCGCGTTTATATTTAGCCTGAACAGTCTTTTGTGTGATTGAATTTTTACATATGACTGAAACGGCAAAGTGGCAGGGTAGTGGATGTGGTCAAATAGCGGCTGGATGATGGTGTTGAAGGTTAGGCTTGCACAGGAGAGGTGGACAGTGATTATAGCGACAGGGATGAGCCAATGGTGCCGGGCAACTACGATGTTTTCAGCAACCTAGAGTTGGAATTACTACTGAAAGCTGATAGTACACTAATCACATACCAAGATGCACCAAAACATCATAGTTTTGAATATATGTTGCTGATGGAGGTTCTATGTCTTTGTATGGAGATGATGAACCAACCACCAGGGATAAGAGCACACAGTATGGTGCCCACAATGCTTTATTTCACCATCCAGAATATGGGCTTCTGTTATTGCCTGCTTCTGCAATTTATAATGAAAAACAGCGCATAACACCAACTATGTACCATCTCAGCGCACACCAGCAGCTACATACACACACCCTCAACACTCCCAGCACACACCATAGGTATTCACACATCCCCCTCAACGATCCCAGCGCACACACATAGCTATGCACATATCCCCCTCAACACCCCGGCAAACATCCATTGATATGCACACATCCCCGTCAACACCCCCAGCGCACACACATAGCTATGCACATAGCTATGCACACATCCCGTTCAACACCCCCAGCACACACACATAGCTTTGCACACATCCCCCCTCAACACCCCCAGCGCACACCCATAGGTATTCACACATCCCCCTCAACACTCCCAGCGCGCACACATAGCTATGCACATATCCCCCTCAAGCCCTTTTTATTACATTGAACATACTGAATGAGCTGAAATTTCAATTTACAATTAGGCATAATAATCAGATTAGAATGCAACTGTTTATGTAGCTACTTTGCTACACATGAAATTTTAGAAGTACTATATACATATGGTTCATTTAATTTGGACATTCAGAGATAAAAAATGTTCAATGCGTACTTATCAAGTTAGAATCCTACTGTTAATGTTAGTACTTTGCTACCCCTGAAAATTCAGAAATACCATATAAGTTGCAACATGCTGTATTAAAAATTTATACATATGATTATGCACTTGTAATTGAAATTTCAGAGATACCAAATGGTCAATGTTGCATAATTATCAGTTTAGAATCAACGTGCTGTATTTAACTTTATACATATGGTTCATTTTAAATTAAAAATCATAGTGCTTAAGAATTCAACGTTAATGTAAGTACTTTCCTACATCTGAAAATTCAGAAGTACCATATCAGTTGCTGCACTAAACTTTATACATAATATGGTTCGTTTTAAAACATTGAACATCACAGTGCTTATGCACTGTATAAAAAATTTATACATATGGTTATGCACTTGTAATTGAAATTTCAGAGATACCAAATGGTCAATGGTGCATAATGATCAGTTTAAAATCAACGTGCTGTATTTACATATGGTTCATTTTCAAAATCACTGTGCTTAAGAATTCAACGTTAATGTAAGTACTTTCCTACACCTGAAAATTCAGAAGTACCATATCAGTTGCTGCACTAAACTTTATACATATGGTTCCGTTTTACATTGAACATCACAGTGCTTATGCACTCATGATAGAAATTTCAGAGAAATCAGACGTTCAAGGTTGCATTAAAAAGATACAATGAAAGTTGCTAATATTACAAATAATCATTATGCACCATACACTTTATTAATTTTATATCCACAGATATGTTGTGGTCCAAAGAGAAGACGCCAAGTGATTGATGGTGAACCGGCCGACAAGAACCTGAATCGTGATTCAGAACAGAATGTGGAGGAGGAGAAACGTATTGCCCCTGGATGCTATGTTGCAATGAGGCTTCAAAAATACTGTAATGAGATCCCTCAAACAGGACGTGTACTTACAATTGATGGAAAATGTTTGACGATTCAGTGGTGGGAGGGAACATATTCTGGCACTTGGAAAGAGTGTAAATCCAAAGGAGAAGTATTGACTGAAGAAGTTAATAAAGATGCAGTATTGAAAGAGGTCCAGTTAAGCAAGTCACCCAGGCTAAATAAGGAGCAGATTGAAGATCTTACATCATTGTACAACAGTGTCGACCTTGTTTAATTAATTCTCATGTTTACCTGTAGTATCCTCAGGCAATGCCTCAGGCTATAATTAGCTTTCTCGTATATAATGCAAGACAAGAATGCAATATGTAAAATATGCGGAACAGGATATATTTAAACAATTTGCCACATTTATCTAGTTTGTAAGAAATAGTGCCTAAAAGCAGAAAATTGGTTGCAACTTGCAAAAATTGTACCACTGAAGTGATAACTGCAAAGAAATGGTGGTGAATTTTGCACAATGATTTCAATCTGCATGCTTTTAGCAGAAAAGGACATTCCAGCATGTTTTTGGAAGTTGTTTCCTGCAGGAGTCATACATTAAGATACTTGACTCCTGCAGGAGTCTTGCATACTGACATACTTGACTCCTGCAGGAGTCATGCAAACATATAGTTGACTTATGCAGGAGTCACACATACTGACATACTTGACTCCTGCAGGATTCAAGCATGGAGATACATGACTCCTGGAGGAGTCATACATATTGACATACTTTACTCCTGCAGGAGTCCTTCATTGAAATATTTGACTCCTGAAGGAGTCATGCATACTGACAAACTTGACTCTTGTAGGAGTCATACATTGAAATACTTGACTCCTGCAGGAGTCATTCATAGTGACATATTTGACTCCTGCAGGAGTCATACATTGAAAAACTTGACTCCTGCAGGAGTCAGACATATTGACATACTTGACTCCTGCAGGAGTCATAATTGAAATACTTGACTCCTGCAGGAGTCATATACATTGAAATTCTTGAGTGACATACTTGACTCCTGCAGGAGTCATACATACTGACATACTTGACTCCTGCAGGAGTCATACATTGAGATACTTGACTCCTGCAGGAGTCTTGCATAGTGACATACTTGAGTCCTGCAGGAGTGATGCAAATATATATTTGACTCCTGCAGAAGTCACACATACTGACATACTTGGCTCCTGCAGGAGTCATGCATGGAGATACATGACTCCTGGAGGAGTCATACATATTGACATACTTTACACCTGCAGGTGTCCTTCATTGAAGTATTTGACTCCTGCAGGAGTCATGCACACTGACAAACTTGACTCTTGTAGGAGTCATACATTGAAATACTTGACTCCTGCAAGAGTCATGCATGGAGATACATTACTCATGGAGGAGTCATACATATTGACATACTTTACTCCTGCAATAGTCCTTCATTGAAATATTTGACTCCTGCAGGAGTCGTGCATACTGACAAACTTGACTCTTGTAGGAGTCATATATTGAAATACTTGACTCCAGCAGGAGTCATTCATAGTGACATATTTGACTCCTGCAGCAGTCATCCAATCTGACATACTTGACTCCTGCAGGAGTCATGCATATATATAGTTGACTCCTGCAGGAGTCATACATATTGACATACTTGACTCCTGCAGGACTCATACATTCTGACATACTTGACTCCTGCAGGAGTCATGCATGGAGTTACTTGACTCTTGCAGGAGTCATACATATTGACATATTTGACTACTGCAGGAGTCATACATTGAAAAACTTGACTCCTGCGGGAGTCATACATTGAAATACTTGACTCCTGCAGGAGGCGTTGATACTGACATACTTGACTCCTGCAGGTGTCATGTATGGAGATCCTTGACTCCTGCAAGAGTCATACATATTGACTTTCTTGACTCCTGCAGGAGTCATTCATTGAAATACTTCACTCCTGCAGGAGTCATATATTGAAATACGTGACTCCTGCAGGAGTCATTCATAGTGACATTTTTGACTCCTGCAGGAGTCATACACTGAGATTGCTCCCTCCTGCAGGAGTCATACATTTTGACATATGACTCCTGTAGTAGTCATTGATACTGACATACTTGACTCCTTCAGGAGTCATACATGGAGATACTTGACTCCTGCAGGAGTCATACATATTGAAATACTTGACTCCTGCAGGAGTCATACATTGAAATACTTGACTCCTGCAGGAGTCAGACATATTGACATACTGGACTCCTGCAGGAGTCATAATTGAAATAATTGACTCCTGCAGGAGATATACATTGAAATACTTGAGTGACATACTTGACTCCTGCAGGAGTCATACATACTGACATACTTGACTCCTGCAGGAGTCATGCTTGGAGAAACTTGACTCCTGCAGGAGTCATACATTGAGATACTTGACCCCTGCAGGAGTCTTGCATACTGACATACTTGAATCCTGCAGGAGTCATGCAAATATATGTATTAATCCTGCAGGAGTCATACATACTGACATACTTGACTCCTGCAGGAGTCATACATACTGACATACTTGACTCCTGCAGGAGTCATGGATGGATATACTTGACTCCTGCAGGAGTCATACATTGAGATACTTGACTCCTGCAGGAGTCTTGCATACTGACATACTTGACTCCTGCAGGAGTCATGCAAATATATAGTTGACTTATGCAGGAGTCACACATACTGACATACTTGACTCCTGCAGGATTCAAGCATGGAGATACATGACTCCTGGAGGAGTCATACATATAGACATACTTTACTCCTGCAGGAGTCCTTCATTGAAATATTTGACTCCTGCAGGAGTCATGCATACTGACAAACTTGACTCTTGTAAGAGTCATACATTGCAATACTTGACTCCTGCAGGAGTCATTCATAGTGACATATTTGACTCCTGCATGAGTCATACATTGAAATACTTGACTCCTGCAGGAGTCAGACATATTGACATACTTGACTCCTGCAGGAGTCATAACTGAAATACTTGACTCCTGCAGGAGTCATATACATTGAAATTCTTGAGTGACATACTTGACTCCTTCAGGAGTCATACATACTGACATTCTTGACTCCTGCAGGAGTCATGCATGGAGATACTTGACTCCTGCAGGAGTCATACATTGAGATACTTGACTCCTGCAGGAGTCTTGCATACTGACATACTTAACTCCTGCAGGAGTCTTGCATACTGACATACTTGATTCCTGCAGGAGTTTTGGAAATATATATTAGACTCCTGCTGGAGTCATGCAGACTGACATACTTGACTTCTGCAGGAGTGATGCATGGAGATACATGACTCCTGGAGGAGTCATACATATTGACATACTTTGCTCCTGCAGGAGTCCTTCATTGAAATATTTGACTCCTGCTGGAGTCATCCATACTGACAAACTTGACCGTTGTAGGAGTAATACATTGAAATACTTGACTCCTGCAGGAGTCATTCATAGTGACATATTTGACTCCTGCAGCAGTCATCCAATCTGACATACTTGACTCCTGCAGGAGTCATGCAAATATATAGTTGACTCCTGCAGGAGTATTACATATTGACATACTTGACTCCTGCAGGACTCATACATTCTGATACACTTGACTCCTGCAGGAGTCATGCATGGAGATACTTGACTCTTGCAGGAGTCATACATATAGACATATTTGACTTTTGCAGGAGTCATACATTGAAATACTTGACTCCACCGGGAGTCATACATTGAAATACTTGACTCCTAAAGGAGTCATTGATACTGATATACTTGACTCCTGCATGTGTCATGTATGGAGATCCTTGACTCCTGCAAGAGTCATACATAACATATTCTTGACTCCTGCAGGAGTCATTCATTGAAATACTTCACTCCTGCAGGAGTCATATATTGAAATACGTGACTCTTGCAGGAGTCATTCATAGTGACATATTTGACTCCTGCAGGAGTCATACATGAAGATTGCTCACTCCTGCAGGAGTCATACATATTGACATATGACTCCTGTAGTAGTCATTGATACTGACATACTTGACACCTTCAGGAGTCATACATGGAGATACTTGACTCCTGCAGGAGTCATACATATTGAAATACTTGACTCCTGCAGGAGTCATACATTGAAATACTTGACTCCTGCAGGAGTCAGACATATTGACATATTGGACTCCTGCAGGAGTCATAATTGAAATAATCGACTCCTGCAGGAGATATACATTGAAATACTTGAGTGACATACTTGACTCCTGCAGGAGTCATACATACTGACATACTTGACTCCTGCAGGAGTCATGCTTGGAGAAACTTGACTCCTGCAGGAGTCCTTCATTGAAATATTTTACTCCTGCAGGAGTCATGCATACTGACAAACTTGACTCTTGTGGGAGTCATACATTGAAATACTTGACTCCTGCATGAGTCATTCATAGTGACATATTTGACTCCTGCAGCAGTCATCCAATCTGACATACTTGACTCCTGCAGGAGTCAGACATATTGACATACTTGACTCCTGCAGGAGTCATAATTGAAATACTTGACTCCTGCAGGAGTCAGACATATTGACATACTGGACTCCTGCAGGAGACATAATTGAAATAATCGACTCCTGCTGGAGATATACATTGAAATACTTGAGTGACATACTTGACTCCTGCACGAGTCATACATGAAGATTGCTCACTCCTGCAGGAGTCATACATATTGACATATGACTCCTGTAGTAGTCATTGATACTGACATACTTGACACCTTCAGGAGTCATACATGGAGATACTTGACTCCTGCAGGAGTCATACATATTGAAATACTTGACTCCTGCAGGAGTCATACATTGAAATACTTGACTCCTGCAGGAGTCATTCATAGTGACATTTTTGACTCCTGCAGGAGTCATACCTTGAAAAACTTGACTCTTGCAGGAGTCAGACATATTGACATACTTGACTCCTGCAGGAGTCATAATTGAAATACTTGACTCCTGCAGGAGTCATATACATTGAAATTCTTGAGTGACATACTTGACTCCTGCAGGAGTCATACATACTGACATACTTGACTCCTGCAGGAGTCATGCATGGAGATACTTGACTCCTGCAGGAGTCATACATTGAGATACTTGACTCCTGCAGGAGTCTTGCATACTGACATACTTGACTCCTGCAGGAGTCTTGCATACTGACATACTTGATTCCTGCAGGAGTTTTGGAAATATATATTAGACTCCTGCTGGAGTCATGCAGACTTACATACTTGACTTCTGCAGGAGTAATGCATGGAGATACATGACTCCTGGAGGAGTCATACATATTGACATACTTTGCTCCTGCAGGAGTCCTTCATTGAAATATTTGACTCCTGCTGGAGTCATGCATACTGACAAACTTGACCGTTGTAGGAGTAATACATTGAAATACTTGACTCCTGCAGGAGTCATTCATAGTGACATATTTGACTCCTGCAGCAGTCATCCAATCTGACATACTTGACTCCTGCAGGAGTCATGCAAATATATAGTTGACTCCTGCAGGAGTATTACATATTGACATACTTGACTCCTGCAGGACTCATACATTCTGATACACTTGACTCCTGCAGGAGTCATGCATGGAGATACTTGACTCTTGCAGGAGTCATACATATAGACATATTTGACTTTTGCAGGAGTCATACATTGAAATACTTGACTCCACCGGGAGTCATACATTGAAATACTTGACTCCTAAAGGAGTCATTGATACTGATATACTTGACTCCTGCATGTGTCATGTATGGAGATCCTTGACTCCTGCAAGAGTCATACATAACATATTCTTGACTCCTGCAGGAGTCATTCATTGAAATACTTCACTCCTGCAGGAGTCATATATTGAAATACGTGACTCTTGCAGGAGTCATTCATAGTGACATATTTGACTCCTGCAGGAGTCATACATGAAGATTGCTCACTCCTGCAGGAGTCATACATATTGACATATGACTCCTGTAGTAGTCATTGATACTGACATACTTGACACCTTCAGGAGTCATACATGGAGATACTTGACTCCTGCAGGAGTCATACATATTGAAATACTTGACTCCTGCAGGAGTCATACATTGAAATACTTGACTCCTGCAGGAGTCAGACATATTGACATACTGGACTCCTGCAGGAGTCATAATTGAAATAATCGACTCCTGCAGGATATATACATTGAAATACTTGAGTGACATACTTGACTCCTGCAGGAGTCATACATACTGACATACTTGACTCCTGCAGGAGTCATGCTTGGAGAAACTTGACTCCTGCAGGAGTCATACATTGAGATACTTGACCCCTGCAGGAGTCTTGCATACTGACATACTTGACTCCTGTAGGAGTGATGCAAATATATATTTGACTCCTGCAGGAGTCACACATTCTGACATACTTGGCTCCTGCAGGAGTCATGCATGGAGATACATGACTCCTGGAGGAGTCATACATAATGACATACTTTACTCCTGCAGGAGTCCTTCATTGAAATATTTGACTCCAGCAGGAGTCATGCATACTGACAAACTTGACTTTTGTAGTAGTCATACATTGAAATACTTGACTCCTGCAGGAGTCATTCATAGTGACATATTTGACTCCTGCAGCAGTCATCCAATCTGACATACTTGACTCCTGCAGGAGTCATGCAAGTATATAGTTGACTCCTGCAGAAGTCATACATATTGACATACTTGACTCCTGCAGGACTCATACATTCTGACATACTTGACTCCTGCAGGACTCATGCATGGAGATACTTGACTCTTGCAGGAGTCATACATATTGATATATTTGACTACTGCAGGAGTAATACATTGAAATACTTGACTCCTGCGGGAGTCATACATTGAATTACTTGACTCCTGCAGGAGTCATTGATACTGACATACTTGACTCCTGCAGGTGTCATGTATGGAGATCCTTGACTCCTGCAAGAGTCATACATATTGACTTTCTTGACTCCTGCAGGAGTCATTCATTGAAATACTTCACTCCTGCAGGAGGCATATATTGAACTACTGCAGGAGGCATTCATAGTGACATATTTGACTCCTGCAGGAGTCATACATGGAGATTGTTCACTCCTGCAGGAGTCATACGTATAGACATACGACTCCTGTAGTAGTCATTGATACTGACATACTTGACTCCTTGTGGAGTCATACATGGAGACACCTGACTCCTGCAGGAGTCATACATATTGAAATACTTGACTCCTGCAGGAGTCATACATTGAAATACTTGACTCATGCAGGAGTCAGACATATTGACATACTGGACTCCTGCAGGAGTCATAATTGAAATAATTGACTCCTGCAGGAGTTATACATTGAAATACTTGAGTGACATACTTGACTCCTGCAGGAGTCATACATATTGACATACTTGACTCCTGCAGGAGGCATTCCTACTGACATCACAGGAAAAAATGTTTGTTTTGCTACCCTGAAGTTCTAGAGTAGTTCCATATGATCTGATGTAAATGTTGTTGTAAACCGATGTAAACTGTGATTTGCGAATGCTATAAAAATGGTGTTTTACATGGCATGTATTTTTTACATTTGTAGTAAAATTTGCTATACTTTTGCATACTTTGCTACTGTAGTAATTCTGTATTGCAATAGTTTTAGCCACTCACAGGAGCAATGCATGTGTGTGAAAATACCACAAATATCGTTACTAGTGCCCAGATTTTACATTGTATAGCACTGTAGTAATTCCTCATTAGTCTGGGAACGAGAATGCGCAGCCATTAATTAACATTAACAAGGAATAAACTTTATAAAGGAATGAACTTCATCAATTACATTTTCAACAACAATTACATCCTCATTACACAATCCAGCCGGTTTTTAATTTCTCTTCTACAAGTCTGTTAATTAGAAGTTCTTGAAGTGTGCAGTTCTTTTTTGGTCTAGGAATTACAAGCCCGTAAATCTGAGCAACAATCCCTGTAATGCACACACGTGCACTGTTGTGAATGCCACCACTGTGATGTAACGAGTACAGCATCGTCGTCATCCATTGTATTACTGGTAGTAAGTTACAAGAAAGTCATGTTATAGGAATGTGTTAATCTGAACAGTAACATACCATTTCTTGCTGATTAGGAAAATCTCTATTCTGCTGAATTTTTCGGGCCCTAGCCAATTTATACTCAGTTCTGTTTTCACGTTCTTCATTACTGGTTGACTTTGAAAACAAGGACAAGGTAAGTGGTCTAGCAGCAACATCAAAAGTGTGAAGGACCCCAATTATTTGGTGTGAAGGTAGGACACACCAAATCAGGTGTGACCTTCATACCAAGTGCAGGGGATTTCACCCAAAAAGCAAATAGGTGAAAAAAACTATGCATTGGTCAGAATTCAAACCCATGATCACCTGTACTACAGCCCCGTACCTAACTCCATAACATCAATGGTTGAATAGCAACAAAGTTATCTTTTATCCCACAGTGCCATCACTTCTAAAGAGAAACTAAAACTGAGTGATGGTCCCATCAAATCGCAGAGTGAATTCACACGCACTCACTCGATATGCACCTTGCATTTTGTCTGTTGAATTTTTCGGGCCTAGCCAATTCATACTCAGTTGTGTTTTCACATTCTTCATCACTGCAGGTTGAATTTGAAAAACAGAGAAAAAGTAAGTGGTTTGCCATATGCACTTTGCATTTGATGTTTGCATGGACATCAATATACTGACGGATAGGTACAGTGTGCCTTTACACTCACCTCAAATATTCCTGCTCCTTTCTCAGGCTGATCACCCTGTACATGTTATCCAGGTAGGTCATCACAGCATGAAAAAATACTGTACCTCTAATGACTGTTGCACGGGTTGAGAGTTGATGCTTCTGCGCACAGAGACTCTCATTGGAGGACGTGATGGGGTCGTTTTTGCATGGTAACAGGTTGACTTGGAGTAGAAGCTCTGGAATATTGGACACAGGAGTTAGCTTGTGAACTAAAATTTGCTACTTAGCTACTTTGTAGATTTGTAGAAATCAGATGCCAACTGGGGGAAAAAATCTATGAACACTTTGACAATTTACATCCAGGAAATTTACCTGATCTTCAGCAAAAGTAGGGCTAGAATGTGACACCTACAATTAAATGGCATTCAAAGCAGAAATTGTAATCATAGCACTTACAGTAATAGCAACTGAAGACGTTGGAGGTGAAAATGGGGACACCTGCAGAAATCAGAGAGATAAAAACATGTGCACTTACAATGATACGCAAGTGATATGCAAACAGATATACGCCAAAGAACAAAACAGTACTGGTTTGGAGCGCTTCCTGTTGTTCAGCACAATTCTAACTTGTTCAGAGGCCTTCAAATCATCGAGTACAACAGAAGACAAATTGTCTTCCAAAACAAATGTCTCGTAATACGCAGTTTTTTTTTCTCAGAATTTGAAGTTATTTTCTGCCGCAGAGCCTTAAACACCCACATACAAGCCTTTGACACCCCACACACAAGCCTTTGACACCCCTCACACACACAAGCCTTCGTAAACCCACACACCCTACAAGCCTTTGACACCCACACACACACTACAAGCTTTCAACACCTACCAATGCACACCCTAGAAACCTCAACACCCACACACCCTACAAGCCTTCTAAACCCAAACACACCTACAAGCTTCCAACACTCACACAAACCTTCGACACACACAACCTTTGACACCAACACACACAAACCTTTTACACCCACACACACCCTACAATCCTCTAACACGAAACCCTATAAGCCTCAGTACTTGCAAACCCACACATCATCCTCCAGAAAGCCGTAATACTTATACACTACCTACAAGCCTCCAGCATCCCACTCCACACAAAAGCTTCCACTCACCAATAATAATCAACCCCACATACATGTACCAACCATGTCAGCATCACAATTCATCAATGAGGACGGTGCGGATTCAAACAGGAAACAGCACGCGCGCATCAATTAGAACATACCTCAGAATTATGTAGCTGCTGCTAACGTTTTTCGTTCACTAGCGTAAGAAAACCATACTTTTTATTACAAGAAACATTAGAAAGGTCCACTTACTTCTTATTCCGCCTGAAGAAATTGATGTTTGTTCTCTGCTAAAGTACGCGACCCAGACAAAACCAGCGATCGTGACCAAACACGAGTACCAAAATATGCCGGGGAGTGTATACTAATGGTTGAATGTTACTTGCCCATACACATTTTGCTTCTTCTGTTCCTATATGCTACTCGACGCTCGCCCGTTAAAAATGAAAAAAATTTACGGCCGTATGGTACGTAATAGCGGATAATTAATCTGGCCGGAATCGGTTAAACCTTTTACGGAAGCTCGGACAATAAAACGCACAGAAGCAAATGTGTATCATCTTACCACTTTGATACAAGCAAACTGTGTCTGCCCCTCCCCCCCCACCCCTTGCTACCCCGCCCATCCTTTTTTTTTTTTCTCTTGTAAATTTTAAATTCGAAAGGAGTTCCCGCTTAATAGTACGACCTTAGCGCCTGCGCAGATGCATGTTGGGCCGCGCCCAACGATTTGAATTGTGTGTCTGCGAACGAGGCTAAAGGTAAGAATTTTCTCACGTGACTGTATTTCGACATTGGTACTAAATCGTTGCATTTCATCATTTACATCAGAATGCCATTGTTTCAACGCCAGTTACAATGGTCTTCAATGCGTTCTATGACATTTTGTAGCAATAGTGCAGCATTTCAAATAACAGCGATATACAGTTGGTGCAAAGTAATGTAAGACTGCTGTATAATTATTACTGCAGTAGTAAACCCTGGTATTTCTCTGTAGTATTCTCAACTTTTTATCCTAAAAGAAAACAGGTTACTCGTTTGTTCCATGAAGTAGGATCGCAACTCAACTAGTTTGTTAAAATAACACCTTGGTGGGAAGATAGCCAATTTTCTCCCATAGAAATGTATGGGAGGGAACCACTAATCTATTAGCATCGTACAGCCAAACCAATGAGCTGAATATATAGGAGGCATTATTTAGAGAAAGAAAACAGGTTACTCGTTTGTTCCATGAATGCATATCGCAACTCCACTAGTTTGTTAAATTAACACCGTGGTTGGAACATAGCCAATTTTCTCCCATAGAAATGTATGGGAGGGAACCACTAATCTATTTGAATGGTACAGCCAAACCAATGAGCTGAATATAGAGGAGGCATTATTTTGTAAAAGAAAACAGGTTACTCGTTCGTTCCATGAAGTAGGATCGCAACTCAACTAGTTTATTAAATTAACACCTTGGTGGGAAGATAGCCAATTTTCTCCCATAGAAATGTATGGGAGGGAACCACTAATCTATTTGCATCGTACAGCCAAACCAATGAGCTGAATATATAGGAGGCATTATTTAGAGAAAGAAAACAGGTTACTCGTTCGTTCCATGAATGCATATCGCAATTCCACTAGTTTCTTAAATTAACACCTTGGTTGGAACATAGCAAATTTTCTCCCATACAAATGTATGGAAGGGAACCACTAATCTATTAGCATCGTACAGCCAAACCAATGAGCTGAATTTATAGGAGGCATTATTTAGAGAAAGAAAACAGGTTACTCGTTCGTTCCATGAATGCATATCGCAACTCCACTAGTTTGTTAAATTAACACCGTGGTTGGAACATAGCCAATTTTCTCCCATAGAAATGTATGGGAGGGAATCACTAATCTATTTGCATCGTACAGCCAAACCAATGTGCTGAATATTTAGGAGGCATTATTTAGAGAAAGAAAACAGGTTACTCGTTCGTTCCTTGAATACATATCGCAACTGCACTAGTTTGTTATATTAACGCCGTGGTTGGAACATAGCCAATTATCTCACATAGAAATGTATGGGAGGGAACCACTAATCTATTAGCATCGTACAGCCAAACCAATGAGCTGAATATAGAGGAGGCATTATTTTGTAAAAGAAAACAGGTTACTCGTTTGTTCCATGACGTAGGATCGCAACTCAACTAGTTTGTTAAATTAACACCTTGGTGGGAAGATAGCCAATTTTCTCCCATAGAAATGTATGGGAGGGAACCACTAATCTATTAGCATCGTACAGCCAAACCAATGAGCTGAATATATAGGAGGCATTATTTAGAGAAAGAAAACAGGTTACTCGTTCGTTCCATGAATGCATATCGCAACTCCACTAGTTTGTTAAATTAACACCGTGGTTGGAACATAGCCAATTTTCTCCCATAGAAATTTATGGGAGGGAACCACTAATCTATTTGAATGGTACAGCCAAACCAATGAGCTGAATATAGAGGAGGCATTATTTTGTAAAAGAAAACAGGTTACTCGTTCGTTCCATGAAGTAGGATCGCAACTCAACTAGTTTATTAAATTAACACCTTGGTGGGAAGATAGCCAATTTTCTCCCATAGAAATGTATGGGAGGGAACCACTAATCTATTTGCATCGTACAGCCAAACCAATGAGCTGAATATATAGGAGGCATTATTTAGAGAATGAAAACAGGTTACTCGTTCGTTCCATGAATGCATATCGCAATTCCACTAGTTTCTTAAATTAACACCTTGGTTGGAACATAGCAAATTTTCTCCCATACAAATGTATGGGAGGGAACCACTAATCTATTAGCATCGTACAGCCAAACCAATGAGCTGAATTTATAGGAGGCATTATTTAGAGAAAGAAAACAGGTTACTCGTTCGTTCCTTGAATGCATATCGCAACTCCACTAGTTTGTTAAATTAACACCGTGGTTGGAACATAGCCAATTTTCTCCCATAGAAATGTATGGGAGGGAACCACTAATCTATTTGCATCGTACAGCCAAACCAATGAGCTGAATATATAGGAGGCATTATTTAGAGAAAGAAAACAGGTTACTCGTTCGTTCCATGAATACTTATTGCAACTCCACTAGTTTGTTATATTAACACCGTGGATGGAACATAGCCAGTTTTCTCCCATAGAAATGTATGGGAGGGAACCACTAATCTATTTGCATCATACAGCCAAACCAATGTGCTGAATATTTAGGAGGCATTATTTAGAGAAAGAAAACAGGTTACTCGTTCGTTCCTTGAATACATATCGCAACTGCACTAGTTTGTTATATTAACACCGTGGTTGGAACATAGCCAATTATCTCACATAGAAATGTATGGGAGGGAACCACTAATCTATTAGCATCGTACAGCCAAACCAATGAGCTGAATATAGAGGAGGCATTATTTTGTAAAAGAAAACAGGTTACTCGTTTGTTCCATGAAGTAGGATCGCAACTCATCTAGTTTGTTAAATTAACATCTTGGTGGGAAGATAGCCAATTTTCTCCCATAGAAATGTATGGGAGGGAACCACTAATCTATTAGCATCGTACAGCCAAACCAATGAGCTGAATATATAGGAGGCATTATTTAGAGAAAGAAAACAGGTTACTCGTTCGTTCCATGAATGCATATCGCAACTCCACTAGTTTGTTAAATTAACACCGTGGTTGGAACATAGCCAATTTTCTCCCATAGAAATTTATGGGAGGGAACCACTAATCTATTTGCATCGTACAGCCAAACCAATGAGCTGAATATAGAGGAGGCATTATTTTGTAAAAGAAAACAGGTTACTCGTTCGTTCCATGAAGTAGGATCGCAACTCAACTAGTTTATTAAATTAACACCTTGGTGGGAAGATAGCCAATTTTCTCCCATAGAAATGTATGGGAGGGAACCACTAATCTATTTGCATCGTACAGCCAAACCAATGAGCTGAATATATAGGAGGCATTATTTAGAGAAAGAAAACAGGTTACTTGTTCGTTCCATGAATGCATATCGCAATTCCACTAGTTTCTTAAATTAACACCTTGGTTGGAACATAGCCAATTTTCTCCCATAGAAATGTATGGGAGGGAACCACTAATCTATTTGCATCGTACAGCCAAACCAATGAGCTGAATATATAGGAGGCATTATTTAGAGAAAGAAAACAGGTTACTCGTTCGTTCCATGAATGCATATCGCAATTCCACTAGTTTCTTAAATTAACACCTTGGTTGGAACATAGCAAATTTTCTCCCATACAAATGTATGGGAGGGAACCACTAATCTATTAGCATCGTACAGCCAAACCAATGAGCTGAATTTATAGGAGGCATTATTTAGAGAAAGAAAACAGGTTACTCGTTCGTTCCTTGAATGCATATCGCAACTCCACTAGTTTGTTAAATTAACACCGTGGTTGGAACATAGCCAATTTTCTCCCATAGAAATGTATGGGAGGGAACCACTAATCTATTTGCATCGTACAGCCAAACCAATGAGCTGAATATATAGGAGGCATTATTTAGAGAAAGAAAACAGGTTACTCGTTCGTTCCATGAATACTTATTGCAACTCCACTAGTTTGTTATATTAACACCGTGGATGGAACATAGCCAGTTTTCTCCCATAGAAATGTATGGGAGGGAACCACTAATCTATTTGCATCGTACAGCCAAACCAATGTGCTGAATATTTAGGAGGCATTATTTAGAGAAAGAAAACAGGTTACTCGTTCGTTCCTTGAATACATATCGCAACTGCACTAGTTTGTTATATTAACACCGTGGTTGGAACATAGCCAATTATCTCACATAGAAATGTATGGGAGGGAACCACTAATCTATTAGCATCGTACAGCCAAACCAATGAGCTGAATATAGAGGAGGCATTATTTTGTAAAAGAAAACAGGTTACTCGTTTGTTCCATGAAGTAGGATCGCAACTCATCTAGTTTGTTAAATTAACACCTTGGTGGGAAGATAGCCAATTTTCTCCCATAGAAATGTATGGGAGGGAACCACTAATCTATTAGCATCGTACAGCCAAACCAATGAGCTGAATATATAGGAGGCATTATTTAGAGAAAGAAAACAGGTTACTCGTTCGTTCCATGAATGCATATCGCAACTCCACTAGTTTGTTAAATTAACACCGTGGTTGGAACATAGCCAATTTTCTCCCATAGAAATTTATGGGAGGGAACCACTAATCTATTTGCATCGTACAGCCAAACCAATGAGCTGAATATAGAGGAGGCATTATTTTGTAAAAGAAAACAGGTTACTCGTTCGTTCCATGAAGTAGGATCGCAACTCAACTAGTTTATTAAATTAACACCTTGGTGGGAAGATAGCCAATTTTCTCCCATAGAAATGTATGGGAGGGAACCACTAATCTATTTGCATCGTACAGCCAAACCAATGAGCTGAATATATAGGAGGCATTATTTAGAGAAAGAAAACAGGTTACTTGTTCGTTCCATGAATGCATATCGCAATTCCACTAGTTTCTTAAATTAACACCTTGGTTGGAACATAGCAAATTTTCTCCCATACAAATGTATGGGAGGGAACCACTAATCTATTTGCATCGTACAGCCAAATCAATGAGCTGAATATATAGGAGGCATTCTTTAGAGAAAGAAAACAGGTTACTCGTTCGTTCCATGAATGCATATCGCAACTCCACTAGTTTGTTAAATTAACACCGTGGTTGGAACATAGCCAATTTTCTCCCATAGAAATGTATGGGAGGGAACCACTAATCTATTTGCATCGTACAGCCAAACCAATGAGCTGAATATATAGGAGGCATTATTTAGAGAAAGAAAACAGGTTACTCGTTCGTTCCATGAATACTTATTGCACCTCCACTAGTTTGTTATATTAACACCGTGGATGGAACGTAGCCAGTTTTCTCCCATAGAAATGTATGGGAGGGAACCACTAATCTATTTGCATCGTACAGCCAAACCAATGTGCTGAATATTTAGGAGGCATTATTTAGAGAAAGAAAACAGGTTACTCGTTCGTTCCTTGAATACATATCGCAACTGCACTAGTTTGTTATATTAACACCGTGGTTGGAACATAGCCAATTATCTCACATAGAAATGTATGGGAGGGAACCACTAATCTATTAGCATCGTACAGCCAAACCAATGAGCTGAATATAGAGGAGGCATTATTTTGTAAAAGAAAACAGGTTACTCGTTTGTTCAATGACGTAGGATCGCAACTCAACTAGTTTGTTAAATTAACACCTTGGTGGGAAGATAGCCAATTTTCTCCCATAGAAATGTATGGGATGGAACCACTAATCTATTAGCATCGTACAGCCAAACCAATGAGCTGAATATATAGGAGGCATTATTTAGAGAAAGAAAACAGGTTACTCGTTCGTTCCATGAATGCATATCGCAACTCCACTAGTTTGTTAAATTAACACCGTGGTTGGAACATAGCCAATTTTCTCCCATAGAAATTTATGGGAGGGAACCACTAATCTATTTGAATGGTACAGCCAAACCAATGAGCTGAATATAGAGGAGGCATTATTTTGTAAAAGAAAACAGGTTACTCGTTCGTTCCATGAAGTAGGATCGCAACTCAACTAGTTTATTAAATTAACACCTTGGTGGGAATATAGCCAATTTTCTCCCATAGAAATGTATGGGAGGGAACCACTAATCTATTTGCATCGTACAGCCAAACCAATGAGCTGAATATATAGGAGGCATTATTTAGAGAAAGAAAACAGGTTACTCGTTCGTTCCATGAATGCATATCGCAATTCCACTAGTTTCTTAAATTAACACCTTGGTTGGAACATAGCAAATTTTCTCCCATACAAATGTATGGGAGGGAACCACTAATCTATTAGCATCGTACAGCCAAACCAATGAGCTGAATTTATAGGAGGCATTATTTAGAGAAAGAAAACAGGTTACTCGTTCGTTCCATGAATGCATATCGCAACTCCACTAGTTTGTTAAATTAACACCGTGGTTGGAACATAGCCAATTTTCTCCCTTAGAAATGTATGGGAGGGAACCACTAATCTATTTGAATGGTACAGCCAAACCAATGAGCTGATTATAGAGGAGGCATTTATTGTAAAAGAAAACAGGTTACTCGTTCGTTCCATGAATACATATCGCAACTCCACCAGTTTGTTTAATTAACACCTTGGTTGGAACATAGCCAATTTTCTCCCATAGAAATGTATGGGTGGGAACCACTAATCTATTTGCATCGTACAGCCAAACCAATAATCTGAATATATAGGAGGCATGTTTAAGAGAAAGAAAACAGGTTACTCGTTCGTTCCATGAATACATATCGCAACTCCGCGATTCGGAGCAATTCGTTTAGACCAATTGCTTCCAATTTGTCCCGTGGGAGCAGTTCGGAGCAATTCGTTTGGACCAATTGTTCCGAATTGCTCCCATGGGACCAATTGGGAGCAATAGGTCTAAACGAATTGCTACGAATTGCTAATGCGGGACAAATTGGGAGCAATTGGTCCAAACAAATTGCTCCGAATTGCTCCCGCGGGAGCAATTGGGAGCAATTGGTCTATACGAATTGCTCCGAGTTGCTCCCTGGGGAGCAATTGTTCCTAATCAATTTCTCCGAATTGCTCCAGCGGGAGCGATTGGGAGCAATTGGTAATTCAATGTATGAGTCCCGCAGGAGTCAACTATTTCAATGTATGACTCCTGCAGGAGTCAAATATTTCAATATGTATTACTCCTTCAGGAGTCAAGTATCTCCAATCATGACTCCTGCATTAGTCAAGTATGCACAAAATAATGCCTCCTCTATATTCAGCTCATTGGTTTGGCTGTACAATTCAAGTAGATTAGTGGTTCCCTCCCGTACATTTCTATGGGAGAAAATTGGCTATGTTCCAACCACGGTGTTAATTTAACAAACTAGTGGAGTTGCAATATGCATTCATGGAACGAACGAGTAACCTGTTTTCTTTCTCTAAATAATGCCTCCTATATATTCAGCTCATTGGTTTGGCATTACGATGCTAATAGATTAGTGGTTCCCTCCCATACATTTCTATGTGAGATAATTGGCTATGTTCCAACCACGGTGTTAATATAACAAACTAGTGCAGTTGCGATATGTATTCAAGGAACGAACGAGTAACCTGTTTTCTTTCTCTAAATAATGCCTCCTAAATATTCAGCACATTGGTTTGGCTGTACGATGCAAATAGATTAGTGGTTCCCTCCCATACATTTCTATGGGAGAAAACTGGCTATGTTCCAACCAAGGTGTTAATTTAAAAAAATAGTGGAATTGCGATATGTATTCATGGAACGAACGAGTAACCTGTTTTCTTTCTCTAAATAATGCCTCCTATATATTCAGCACTTTGGTTTGGCTGTACGATGCAAATAGATGAGTGGTTCCCTCCCATACATTTCTATGGGAGAAAACTGGCTATGTTCCAACCAAGGTGTTAATTTAACAAAATAGTGGAATTGCGATATGTATTCATGGAACGAACGAGTAACCTGTTTTCTTTCTCTAAATAATGCCTCCTATATATTCAGCACTTTGGTTTGGCTGTACGATGGAAATAGATGAGTGGTTCCCTCCCATACATTTCTATGGGAGAAAACTGGCTATGTTCCAACCAAGGTGTTAATTTAACAAACTAGTTGAGTTGCGATCCTACTTCATGGAACAAACGAGTAACCTGTTTTCTTTTACAAAATAATGCCTCCTCTATATTCAGCTCATTGGTTTGGCTGTACAATTCAAATAGATTAGTGGTTCCCTCCCATACATTTCTATGGGAGAAAATTGGCTATCTTCCCACCAAGGTGTTAATTTAACAAACTAGTTGAGTTGCGATCCTACTTCATGGAACAAACGAGTAACCTGTTTTCTTTTACAAAATAATGCCTCCTCTATATTCAGCTCATTGGTTTGGCTGTACAATTCAAATAGATTAGTGGTTCCCTCCCATACATTTCTATGGGAGAAAATTTGCTATGTTCCAACCACGGTGTTAATTTAACAAACTAGTGGAGTTGCGATATGCATTCATGGAACGAACGAGTAACCTGTTTTCTTTCTCCAAATAATGCCTCCTATAAATTCAGCTCATTGGTTTGGCATTACGATGCTAATAGATTAGTGGTTCCCTCCCATACTTTTCTATGTGAGATAATTGGCTATGTTCCAACCACGGTGTTAATATAACAAACTAGTGCAGTTGCGATATGTATTCAAGGAACGAACGAGTAACCTGTTTTCTTTCTCTAAATAATGCCTCCTAAATATTCAGCACATTGGTTTGGCTGTACGATGCAAATAGATTAGTGGTTCCCTCCCATACATTTCTATGGGAGAAAACTGGCTATGTTCCATCCACGGTGTTAATATAACAAACTAGTGGAGTTGCAATAAGTATTCATGGAACGAACGAGTAACCTGTTTTCTTTCTCTAAATAATGCCTCCTATATATTCAGCTCATTGGTTTGGCTGTACGATGCTAATAGATTAGTGGTTCCCTCCCATACATTTCTATGGGAGAAAGTTGGCTATGTTCCAACCACGGTGTTAATTTAACAAACTAGTGGAGTTGCGATATGCATTCATGGAACGAACGAGTAACCTGTTTTCTTTCTCTAAATAATGCCTCCTATATATTCAGCTCATTGGTTTGGCTGTACGATGCTAATAGATTAGTGGTTCCCTCCCATACATTTCTATGGGAGAAAACTGGCTATGTTCCAACCAAGGTGTTAATATAACAAAATAGTGGAATTGTGATATGTATTCATGGAACGAACGAGTAACCTGTTTTCTTTCTCTAAATAATGCCTCCTATATATTTAGCACTTTGGTTTGGCTGTACGATGCAAATAGATGAGTGGTTCCCTCCCATACATTTCTATGGGAGAAAACTGGCTATGTTCCAACCAAGGTGTTAATTTAACAAAATAGTGGAATTGCGATATATATTCATGGAACGAACGAGTAACCTGTTTTCTTTCTCTAAATAATGCCTCCTATATATTCAGCTCATTGGTTTGGCTGTACGATGCTAATAGATTAGTGGTTCCCTCCCATACATTTCTATGGGAGAAAACTGGCTATGTTCCAACCAAGGTGTTAATTTAACAAACTAGTTGAGTTGCGATCCTACTTCATGGAACAAACGAGTAACCTGTTTTCTTTTACAAAATAATGCCTCCTCTATATTCAGCTCATTGGTTTGGCTGTACAATTCAAATAGATTAGTGGTTCCCTCCCATACATTTCTATAGGAGAAAATTGGCTATCTTCCCACCAAGGTGTTAATTTAACAAACTAGTTGAGTTGCGATCCTACTTCATGGAACAAACGAGTAACCTGTTTTCTTTTACAAAATAATGCCTCCTCCATATTCAGCTCATTGGTTTGGCTGTACAATTCAAATAGATTAGTGGTTCCCTCCCATACATTTCTATGGGAGAAAATTGGCTATGTTCCAACCACGGTGTTAATTTAACAAACTAGTGGAGTTGCGATGTGCATTCATGGAACGAACGAGTAACCTGTTTTCTTTCTCTAAATAATGCCTCCTATAAATTCAGCTCATTGGTTTGGCATTACGATGCTAATAGATTAGTGGTTCCCTCCCATACATTTCTATGTGAGATAATTGGCTATGTTCCAACCAAGGTGTTAATTTAACAAAATAGTGGAATTGTGATATGTATTCATGGAACGAACGAGTAACCTGTTTTCTTTCTCTAAATAATGCCTCCTATATATTTAGCACTTTGGTTTGGCTGTACGATGCAAATAGATGAGTGGTTCCCTCCCATACATTTCTATGGGAGAAAACTGGCTATGTTCCAACCAAGGTGTTAATTTAACAAAATAGTGGAATTGCGATATATATTCATGGAACGAACGAGTAACCTGTTTTCTTTCTCTAAATAATGCCTCCTATATATTCAGCTCATTGGTTTGGCTGTACGATGCTAATAGATTAGTGGTTCCCTTCCATACATTTCTATGGGAGAAAACTGGCTATGTTCCAACCAAGGTGTTAATTTAACAAACTAGTTGAGTTGCGATCCTACTTCATGGAACAAACGAGTAACCTGTTTTCTTTTACAAAATAATGCCTCCTCTATATTCAGCTCATTGGTTTGGCTGTACAATTCAAATAGATTAGTGGTTCCCTCCCATACATTTCTATAGGAGAAAATTGGCTATCTTCCCACCAAGGTGTTAATTTAACAAACTAGTTGAGTTGCGATCCTACTTCATGGAACAAACGAGTAACCTGTTTTCTTTTACAAAATAATGCCTCCTCCATATTCAGCTCATTGGTTTGGCTGTACAATTCAAATAGATTAGTGGTTCCCTCCCATACATTTCTATGGGAGAAAATTGGCTATGTTCCAACCACGGTGTTAATTTAACAAACTAGTGGAGTTGCGATGTGCATTCATGGAACGAACGAGTAACCTGTTTTCTTTCTCTAAATAATGCCTCCTATAAATTCAGCTCATTGGTTTGGCATTACGATGCTAATAGATTAGTGGTTCCCTCCCATACATTTCTATGTGAGATAATTGGCTATGTTCCAACCACGGTGTTAATATAACAAACTAGTGCAGTTGCGATATGTATTCAAGGAACGAACGAGTAACCTGTTTTCTTTCTCTAAATAATGCCTCCTAAATATTCAGCACATTGGTTTGGCTGTACGATGCAAATAGATTAGTGGTTCCCTCCCATACATTTCTATGGGAGAAAACTGGCTATGTTCCATCCACGGTGTTAATATAACAAACTAGTGGAGTTGCAATAAGTATTCATGGAACGAACGAGTAACCTGTTTTCTTTCTCTAAATAATGCCTCCTATATATTCAGCTCATTGGTTTGGCTGTACGATGCTAATAGATTAGTGGTTCCCTCCCATACATTTCTATGGGAGAAAATTGGCTATGTTCCAACCACGGTGTTAATTTAACAAACTAGTGGAGTTGCGATATGCATTCATGGAACGAACGAGTAGCCTGTTTCTTTCTCTAAATAATGCCTCCTATATATTCAGCTCATTGGTTTGGCTGTACGATGCTAATAGATTAGTGGTTCCCTCCCATACATTTCGATGGGAGAAAACTGGCTATGTTCCAACCACGGTGTTAATATAACAAACTAGTGCTGTTGCGATATGTATTCAAGGAACGAACGAGTAACCTGTTTTCTTTCTCTAAATAATGCCTCCTAAATATTCAGCACATTGGTTTGGCTGTACGATGCAAATAGATTAGTGGTTCCCTCCCATACATTTCTATGGGAGAAAACTGGCTATGTTCCATCCACGGTGTTAATATAACAAACTAGTGGAGTTGCAATAAGTATTCATGGAACGAACGAGTAACCTGTTTTCTTTCTCTAAATAATGCCTCCTATATATTCAGCTCATTGGTTTGGCTGTACGATGCTAATAGATTAGTGGTTCCCTCCCATACATTTCTATGGGAGAAAATTGGCTATCTTCCCACCAAGGTGTTAATTTAACAAACTAGTTGAGTTGCGATCCTACTTCATGGAACAAACGAGTAACCTGTTTTCTTTTACAAAATAATGCCTCCTCCATATTCAGCTCATTGGTTTGGCTGTACAATTCAAATAGATTAGTGGTTCCCTCCCATACATTTCTATGGGAGAAAATTGGCTATGTTCCAACCACGGTGTTAATTTAACAAACTAGTGGAGTTGCGATATGCATTCATGGAACGAACGAGTAACCTGTTTTCTTTCTCTAAATAATGCCTCCTATATATTCAGCTCATTGGTTTGGCATTACGATGCTAATAGATTAGTGGTTCCCTCCCATACATTTCTATGTGAGATAATTGGCTATGTTCCAACCACGGTGTTAATATAACAAACTAGTGCAGTTGCGATATGTATTCAAGGAACGAAGGAGTAACCTGTTTTCTTTCTCTAAATAATGCCTCCTAAATATTCAGCACATTGGTTTGGCTGTACGATGCAAATAGATTAGTGGTTCCCTCCCATACATTTCTATGGGAGAAAACTGGCTATGTTCCAACCAAGGTGTTAATTTAAAAAAATAGTGGAATTGCGATATGTATTCATGGAACGAACGAGTAACCTGTTTTCTTTCTCTAAATAATGCCTCCTATATATTCAGCTCATTGGTTTGGCTGTACGATGCTAATAGATTAGTGGTTCCCTCCCATACATTTCTATGGGAGAAAATTGGCTATCTTCCCACCAAGGTGTTAATTTAACAAACTAGTTGAGTTGCGATCCTACTTCATGGAACAAACGAGTAACCTGTTTTCTTTTACAAAATAATGCCTCCTCCATATTCAGCTCATTGGTTTGGCTGTACAATTCAAATAGATTAGTGGTTCCCTCCCATACATTTCTATGGGAGAAAATTGGCTATGTTCCAACCACGGTGTTAATTTAACAAACTAGTGGAGTTGCGATATGCATTCATGGAACGAACGAGTAACCTGTTTTCTTTCTCTAAACAATGCCTCCTATAAATTCAGCTCATTGGTTTGGCATTACGATGCTAATAGATTAGTGGTTCCCTCCCATACATTTCTATGTGAGATAATTGGCTATGTTCCAACCACGGTGTTAATATAACAAACTAGTGAAGTTGCGATATGTATTCAAGGAACGAACGAGTAACCTGTTTTCTTTCTCTAAATAATGCCTCCTAAATATTCAGCACATTGGTGTGGCTGTACGATGCAAATAGATTAGTGGTTCCCTCCCATACATTTCTATGGGAGAAAACTGGCTATGTTCCATCCACGGTGTTAATATAACAAACTAGTGGAGTTGCAATAAGTATTCATGGAACGAACGAGTAACCTGTTTTCTTTCTCTAAATAATGCCTTCTATATATTCAGCTCATTGGTTTGGCTGTACGATGCTAATAGATTAGTGGTTCCCTCCCATACATTTCTATGGGAGAAAATTGGCTATGTTCCAACCACGGTGTTAATTTAACAAACTAGTGGAGTTGCGATATGCATTCATGGAACGAACGAGTAACCTGTTTTCTTTCTCTAAATAATGCCTCCTATATATTCAGCTCATTGGTTTGGCTGTACGATGCTAATAGATTAGTGGTTCCCTCCCATACATTTCTATGGGAGAAAACTGGCTATGTTCCAACCAAGGTGTGAATTTAACAAAATAGTGGAATTGCGATATGTATTCATGGAACGAACGAGTAACCTGTTTTCTTTCTCTAAATAATGCCTCCTATATATTCAGCTCTTTGGTTTGGCTGTACGATGCAAATAGATGAGTGGTTCCCTCCCATACATTTCTATGGGAGAAAACTGGCTATGTTCCAACCAAGGTGTTAAATTAACATAATAGTGGAATTGCGATATGTATTCATGGAACGAACGAGTAACCTGTTTTCTTTCTCTAAATAATGCCTCCTATATATTCAGCTCATTGGTTTGGCTGTACGATGCTAATAGATTAGTGGTTCCCTCCCATACATTTCTATGGGAGAAAATTGGCTATGTTCCAACCACGGTGTTAATTTAACAAACTAGTGGAGTTGCGATATGCATTCATGGAACGAACGAGTAACCTGTTTTCTTTCTCTAAATAATGCCTCCTATATATTCAGCTCATTGGTTTGGCTGTACGATGCTAATAGATTAGTGGTTCCCTCCCATACATTTCTATGAGAGAAAACTGGCTATGTTCCAACCAAGGTGTTAATTTAACAAAATAGTGGAATTGCGATATGTATTCATGGAATGAACGAGTAACCTGTTTTCTTTCTCTAAATAATGCCTCCTATATATTCAGCACTTTGGTTTGGCTGTACGATGCAAATAGATGAGTGGTTCCCTCCCATACATTTCTATGGGAGAAAACTGGCTATGTTCCAACCAAGGTGTTAATTTAACAAAATAGTGGAATTGCGATATGTATTCATGGAACTAACGAGTAACCTGTTTTCTTTCTCTAAATAATGCCTCCTATATATTCAGCACTTTGGTTTGGCTGTACGATGCAAATAGATGAGTGGTTCCCTCCCATACATTTCTATGGGAGAAAACTGGCTATGTTCCAACCAAGGTGTTAATTTAACAAACTAGTTGAGTTGCGATCCTACTTCATGGAACAAACGAGTAACCTGTTTTCTTTTACAAAATAATGCCTCCTCTATATTCAGCTCATTGGTTTGGCTGTACAATTCAAATAGATTAGTGGTTCCCTCCCATACATTTCTATGGGAGAAAATTGGCTATCTTCCCACCAAGGTGTTAATTTAACAAACTAGTTGAGTTGCGATCCTACTTCATGGAACAAACGAGTAACCTGTTTTCTTTTACAAAATAATGCCTCCTCCATATTCAGCTCATTGGTTTGGCTGTACAATTCAAATAGATTAGTGGTTCCCTCCCATACATTTCTATGGGAGAAAATTGGCTATGTTCCAACCACGGTGTTAATTTAACAAACTAGTGGAGTTGCGATATGCATTCATGGAACGAACGAGTAACCTGTTTTCTTTCTCTAAATAATGCCTCCTATAAATTCAGCTCATTGGTTTGGCATTACGATGCTAATAGATTAGTGGTTCCCTCCCATACATTTCTATGTGAGATAATTGGCTATGTTCCAACCACGGTGTTAATATAACAAACTAGTGCAGTTGCGATATGTATTCAAGGAACGAACGAGTAACCTGTTTTCTTTCTCTAAATAATGCCTCCTAAATATTCAGCACATTGGTTTGGCTGTACGATGCAAATAGATTAGTGGTTCCCTCCCAAACATTTCTATGGGAGAAAACTGGCTATGTTCCATCCACGGTGTTAATATAACAAACTAGTGGAGTTGCAATAAGTATTCATGGAACGAACGAGTAACCTGTTTTCTTTGTCTAAATAATGCCTCCTATATATTCAGCTCATTGGTTTGGCTGTACGATGCTAATAGATTAGTGGTTCCCTCCCATACATTTCTATGGGAGAAAATTGGCTATGTTCCAACCACGGTGTTAATTTAACAAACTAGTGGAGTTGCGATATGCATTCATGGAACGAACGAGTAACCTGTTTTCTTTCTCTAAATAATGCCTCGTATATATTCAGCTCATTGGTTTGGCTGTACGATGCTAATAGATTAGTGGTTCCCTCCCATACATTTCTATGGGAGAAAATTGGCTATGTTCCAACCACGGTGTTAATTTAACAAACTAGTGGAGTTGCGATATGCATTCATGGAACGAACGAGTAACCTGTTTTCTTTCTCTAAATAATGCCTCCAATATATTCAGCTCATTGGTTTGGCTGTACGATGCTAATAGATTAGTGGTTCCCTCCCATACATTTCTATGAGAGAAAACTGGCTATGTTCCAACCAAGGTGTTAATTTAACAAAATAGTGGAATTGCGATATGTATTCATGGAACTAACGAGTAACCTGTTTTCTTTCTCTAAATAATGCCTCCTATATATTCATCACTTTGGTTTGGCTGTACGATGCAAATAGATGAGTGGTTCCCTCCCATACATTTCTATGGGAGAAAACTGGCTATGTTCCAACCAAGGTGTTAATTTAACAAACTAGTTGAGTTGCGATCCTACTTCATGGAACAAACGAGTAACCTGTTTTCTTTTACAAAATAATGCCTCCTCTATATTCAGCTCATTGGTTTGGCTGTACAATTCAAATAGATTAGTGGTTCCCTCCCATACATTTCTATGGGAGAAAATTGGCTATCTTCCCACCAAGGTGTTAATTTAACAAACTAGTTGAGTTGCGATCCTACTTCATGGAACAAACGAGTAACCTGTTTTCTTTTACAAAATAATGCCTCCTCCATATTCAGCTCATTGGTTTGGCTGTACAATTCAAATAGATTAGTGGTTCCCTCCCATACATTTCTATGGGAGAAAATTGGCTATGTTCCAACCACGGTGTTAATTTAACAAACTAGTGGAGTTGCGATATGCATTCATGGAACGAACGAGTAACCTGTTTTCTTTCTCTAAATAATGCCTCCTATAAATTCAGCTCATTGGTTTGGCATTACGATGCTAATAGATTAGTGGTTCCCTCCCATACATTTCTATGTGAGATAATTGGCTATGTTCCAACCACGGTGTTAATATAACAAACTAGTGCAGTTGCGATATGTATTCAAGGAACGAACGAGTAACCTGTTTTCTTTCTCTAAATAATGCCTCCTAAATATTCAGCACATTGGTTTGGCTGTACGATGCAAATAGATTAGTGGTTCCCTCCCATACATTTCTATGGGAGAAAACTGGCTATGTTCCATCCACGGTGTTAATATAACAAACTAGTGGAGTTGCAATAAGTATTCATGGAACGAACGAGTAACCTGTTTTCTTTCTCTAAATAATGCCTTCTATATATTCAGCTCATTGGTTTGGCTGTACGATGCTAATAGATTAGTGGTTCCCTCCCATACATTTCTATGGGAGAAAATTGGCTATGTTCCAACCACGGTGTTAATTTAACAAACTAGTGGAGTTGCGATATGCATTCATGGAACGAACGAGTAACCTGTTTTCTTTCTCTAAATAATGCCTCCTATATATTCAGCTCATTGGTTTGGCTGTACGATGCTAATAGATTAGTGGTTCCCTCCCATACATTTCTATGGGAGAAAACTGGCTATGTTCCAACCAAGGTGTGAATTTAACAAAATAGTGGAATTGCGATATGTATTCATGGAACGAACGAGTAACCTGTTTTCTTTCTCTAAATAATGCCTCCTATATATTCAGCTCTTTGGTTTGGCTGTACGATGCAAATAGATGAGTGGTTCCCTCCCATACATTTCTATGGGAGAAAACTGGCTATGTTCCAACCAAGGTGTTAAATTAACATAATAGTGGAATTGCGATATGTATTCATGGAACGAACGAGTAACCTGTTTTCTTTCTCTAAATAATGCCTCCTATATATTCAGCTCATTGGTTTGGCTGTACGATGCTAATAGATTAGTGGTTCCCTCCCATACATTTCTATGGGAGAAAATTGGCTATGTTCCAACCACGGTGTTAATTTAACAAACTAGTGGAGTTGCGATATGCATTCATGGAACGAACGAGTAACCTGTTTTCTTTCTCTAAATAATGCCTCCTATATATTCAGCTCATTGGTTTGGCTGTACGATGCTAATAGATTAGTGGTTCCCTCCCATACATTTCTATGAGAGAAAACTGGCTATGTTCCAACCAAGGTGTTAATTTAACAAAATAGTGGAATTGCGATATGTATTCATGGAATGAACGAGTAACCTGTTTTCTTTCTCTAAATAATGCCTCCTATATATTCAGCACTTTGGTTTGGCTGTACGATGCAAATAGATGAGTGGTTCCCTCCCATACATTTCTATGGGAGAAAACTGGCTATGTTCCAACCAAGGTGTTAATTTAACAAAATAGTGGAATTGCGATATGTATTCAAGGAACGAACGAGTAACCTGTTTTCTTTCTCTAAATAATGCCTCCTATATATTCAGCTCATTGGTTTGGCTGTACGATGCTAATAGATTAGTGGTTCCCTCCCATACATTTCTATGGCAGAAAATTGGCTATCTTCCCACCGAGGTGTTAATTTAACAAACTAGTTGAGTTGCGATCCTACTTCATGGAACGAACGAGTAACCTGTTTTCTTTTACAAAATAATGCCTACTCTATATTCAGCTCATTGGTTTGGCTGTACCATACAAATAGATTAGTGGTTCCCTCCCATACATTTCTGTGGGAGAAAATTGGCTATCTTCCGACCAAGGTGTTAATTTAATCAACTAGTTGAGTTGCGATCCTACTTCATGGAACGAACGAGTAACCTGTTTTCTTTTACAAAATAATGCCTACTCTATATTCAGCTCATTGGTTTGGCTGTACCATACAAATAGATTAGTGGTTCCCTCCCATACATTTCTGTGGGAGAAAATTGGCTATCTTCCGACCAAGGTGTTAATTTAATCAACTAGTTGAGTTGCGATCCTAATTCATGGAACGAACGAGTAATCTGTTTTCTTTTACAAAATAATGCCTCCTCTATATTCAGCTCATTGGTTTGGCTGTACCATTCAAATAGATTAGTGGTTCCCTCCCATACATTTCTATGGGAGAAAATTGGCTATGTTCCAACCACGGTGTTAATTTAACAAACTAGTGGAGTTGCGATATGCATTCATTTGAACGAACGAGTAACCTGTTTTCTTTCTCTAAATAATGCCTCCTATATATTCAGCACATTAGTTTGGCTGTATGATGCTAATAGATTAGTGGTTCCCTCCCATACATTTCTATGGGAGATAATTGGCTATGTTCCAACCACGGTGTTAATCTAACAAACTAGTGGAGTTGCGATATGTATTCATGGAACGAACGAGTAACCTGTTTTCTCTCTCTAAATAATGCCTCCTATAAATTCCGCTAATTGGTTTGGCTGTACGATGCTAATAGATTAGTGGTTCCCTCCCATACATTTCTATGAGAGAAAACTGGCTATGTTCCAACCAAGGTGTTAATTTAACAAAATAGTGGAATTGCGATATGTAATCATGGAACGAACGAGTAACCTGTTTTCTTTCTCTAAATAATGCCTCCTATATATTCAGCACTTTGGTTTGGCTGTACGATGCAAATAGATGAGTGGTTCCCTCCCATACATTTCTATGGGAGAAAACTGGCTATGTTCCAACCAAGGTGTTAATTTAACAAAATAGTGGAATTGCGATATGTATTCATGGAACGAACGAGTAACCTGTTTTCTTTCTCTAAATAATGCCTCCTATATATTCAGCACTTTGGTTTGGCTGTACGATGCAAATAGATGAGTGGTTCCCTCACATACATTTCTATGGGAGAAAACTGGCTATGTTCCAACCAAGGTGTTAATTTAACAAACTAGTTGAGTTGCGATCCTACTTCATGGAACAAACGAGTTACCTGTATTCTTTTACAAAATAATGCCTCCTCCATATTCAGCTCATTGGTTTGGCTGTACAATTCAAATAGATTAGTGGTTCCCTCCCATACATTTCTATGGGAGAAAATTGGCTATGTTCCAACCACGGTGTTAATTTAACAAACTAGTGGAGTTGCGATATGCATTCATGGAACGAACGAGTAACCTGTTTTCTTTCTCTAAATAATGCCTCCTATAAATTCAGCTCATTGGTTTGGCATTACGATGCTAATAGATTAGTGGTTCCCTCCCATACATTTCTATGTGAGATAATTGGCTATGTTCCAACCACGGTGTTAATATAACAAACTAGTGCAGTTGCGATATGTATTCAAGGAACGAACGAGTAACCTGTTTTCTTTCTCTAAATAATGCCTCCTAAATATTCAGCACATTGGTTTGGCTGTACGATGCAAATTGATTAGTGGTTCCCTCCCATACATTTCTATGGGAGAAAACTGGCTATGTTCCATCCACGGTGTTAATATAACAAACTAGTGGAGTTGCAATAAGTATTCATGGAACGAACGAGTAACCTGTTTTCTTTCTCTAAATAATGCCTCCTATATATTCAGCTCATTGGTTTGGCTGTACGATGCTAATAGATTAGTGGTTCCCTCCCATACATTTCTATGGGAGAAAATTGGCTATGTTCCAACCACGGTGTTAATTTAACAAACTAGTGGAGTTGCGATATGCATTCATGGAACGAACGAGTAACCTGTTTTCTTTCTCTAAATAATGCCTCCTATATATTCAGCTCATTGGTTTGGCTGTACGATGCTAATAGATTAGTGGTTCCCTCCCATACATTTCTATGGGAGAAAACTGGCTATGTTCCATTCACGGTGTTAATTTAACAAACTAGTGGAGTTGCAATATGTATTCATGGAACGAACGAGTAACCTGTTTTCTTTCTCTAAATAATGCCTCCTATATATTCAGCTCATTGGTTTGGCTGTACGATGCTAATAGATTAGTGGTTCCCTCCCATACATTTCTATGGGAGAAAATTGGCTATGTTCCAACCACGGTATTAATTTAACAAACTAGTGGAGTTGCGATATGCATTCATGGAACGAACGAGTAACCTGTTTTCTTTCTCTGAATAATGCCTCCTATATATTTAGCTCATTGGTTTGGCTGTACGATGCTAATAGATTAGTGGTTCCCTCCCATACATTTCTATGGGAGAAAATTGGCTAATTTCCAACCAAGGTGTTAATTTAACAAAATAGTGGAATTGCGATATGTATTCAAGGAACGAACGAGTAACCTGTTTTCTTTCTCTAAATAATGCCTCCTATATATTCAGCTCATTGGTTTGGCTGTACGATGCTAATAGATTAGTGGTTCCCTCCCATACATTTCTATGGGAGAAGATTGGCTATCTTCCCACCATGGTGTTAATTTAACAAACTAGTGGAGTTGCGATCCTACTTCATGGAACGAACGAGTAAATTGTTTTCTTTCTCTAAATAATGCCTCCTACATATTCAGCTCATTGGTTTGGCTGTACGATGCAAATAAATTAGTGGTTCCCTCCCATACATTTCTATGGGAATTAAATTGGCTATGTTCTAACCACGGTGTTAATTTAACAAACTAGTGGAGTTGAGATGTGTATTCATGGAACGAACGAGTAACCTGTTTTCTTTCTCTAAATAATGCCTCCTTTATATTCAGCTCATTGGTTTGGCTGTACGATGCAAATAGATTAGTGGTTCCCTCCCATACATTTCTATGGGAATTAAATTGGCTATGTTCCAACCACGGTGTTAATTTAACAAACTAGTGGAGTTGCGATATGTATTCATGGAACGAACGAGTAACCTGTTTTCTTTCTCTAAATAATGCCTCCTATATATTCAGCACAATGGTTTGGCTGTACGATGCAAATAGATTAGTGGTTCCCTCCCATACATTTCTATGGGAGAAAATTGGCTATGTTGTAACCACGGTGTTAATTTAACAAACTAGTGGAGTTTCGATCCTACTTCATGGAACGAACGAATAACCTGTTTTCTTTTACAAATTTATGCCTCCTCTATAATCAGCTCATTGGTTTGGCTGTACCATTCAAATAGATTAGTGGTTCCCTCCCATACATTTCAATGGGAGAAAATTGGCTATGTTCCAACCAAGGTGTTAATTTAACAAACTAGTGGAGTTGCGATATGTATTCATGGAACGAACGAGTAACCTGTTTTCTTTCTCTAAATAATGCCTCCTATATATTCAGCACAATGGTTTGGCTGTACGATGCAAATAGATTAGTGGTTCCCTCCCATACATTTCTATGGGAGAAAATTGGCTATGTTGTAACCACGGTGTTAATTTAACAAACTAGTGGAGTTTCGATCCTACTTCATGGAACGAACGAATAACCTGTTTTCTTTTACAAATTTATGCCTCCTCTATGATCAGCTCATTGGTTTGGTTGTACCATTCAAATAGATTAGTGGTTCCCTCCCATACATTTCTATGGGAGAAAATTGGCTATGTTCCAACCAAGGTATTAATTTAACAAACTAGTGGAGTTGCGATATGTATTCATGGAACGAACGAGTAACCTGTTTTCTTTCTCTAAATAATGCCTCCTATATATTCAGCTCATTGGTTCGGCTGTACGATGCAAATAGATTAGTGGTTCCCTCCCATACATTTCTATGGGAGAAGATTGGCTATCTTCCCACCATGGTGTTAATTTAACAAACTCGTGGAGTTGCGATCCTACTTCACGGAACGAACGATTAACCTGTTTTCTATTACAAAATATTGCCTCCTCTATAATCAGCTCATTGGTTTGGCTGTACCATTCAAATAGATTAGTGGTTCCCTCCCTTACATTTCTATGGGAGAAAATTGGCTATGTTCCAAACACGGTGTTAATTTAACAAACTAGTGGAGTTGCAATATGTATTCATGGATCAAACGAGTAACCTGTTTTCTTTCTCTAAATAATGCCTCCTATATATTCAGCACATTGGTTTGGCTGTATGATGCAAATAGATTAGTGGTTCCCTCCCATACGTTTCTGTGGGTGAACATTGGCTATGTTCCAACCAAGGTGTTAATTTAACAAACCAGTGGAGTTGCGATATGTATTCATGGAACGAACGAGTAACCTGTTTTCTTTCTCTAAATAATGCCTCCTATATATTCAGTACATTGGTTTGGCTGTATGATGCAAATAGATTAGTGGTTCCCTCCCATACATTTCTATGGGAGAAAATTGGCTATCTTCCCACCAAGGTGTTAATTTGACAAACTAGTGGAGTTGCGATCCTACTTCATGGAACGAACGAATAACCTGTTTTCTTTTACAAATTTATGCCTCCTCTATAATCAGCTCATTGGTTTGGCTGTACCATTCAAATAGATTAGTGGTTCCCTCCCATACATTTCAATGGGAGAAAATTGGCTATGTTCCAACCAAGGTGTTAATTTAACAAACTAGTGGAGTTGCGATATGTATTCATGGAACGAACGAGTAACCTGTTTTCTTTCTCTAAATAATGCCTCCTATATATTCAGCACAATGGTTTGGCTGTACGATGCAAATAGATTAGTGGTTCCCTCCCATACATTTCTATGGGAGAAAATTGGCTATGTTGTAACCACGGTGTTAATTTAACAAACTAGTGGAGTTTCGATCCTACTTCATGGAACGAACGAATAACCTGTTTTCTTTTACAAATTTATGCCTCCTCTATGATCAGCTCATTGGTTTGGTTGTACCATTCAAATAGATTAGTGGTTCCCTCCCATACATTTCTATGGGAGAAAATTGGCTATGTTCCAACCAAGGTATTAATTTAACAAACTAGTGGAGTTGCGATATGTATTCATGGAACGAACGAGTAACCTGTTTTCTTTCTCTAAATAATGCCTCCTATATATTCAGCTCATTGGTTCGGCTGTACGATGCAAATAGATTAGTGGTTCCCTCCCATACATTTCTATGGGAGAAGATTGGCTATCTTCCCACCATGGTGTTAATTTAACAAACTCGTGGAGTTGCGATCCTACTTCACGGAACGAACGATTAACCTGTTTTCTATTACAAAATATTGCCTCCTCTATAATCAGCTCATTGGTTTGGCTGTACCATTCAAATAGATTAGTGGTTCCCTCCCTTACATTTCTATGGGAGAAAATTGGCTATGTTCCAAACACGGTGTTAATTTAACAAACTAGTGGAGTTGCAATATGTATTCATGGATCAAACGAGTAACCTGTTTTCTTTCTCTAAATAATGCCTCCTATATATTCAGCACATTGGTTTGGCTGTATGATGCAAATAGATTAGTGGTTCCCTCCCATACGTTTCTGTGGGTGAACATTGGCTATGTTCCAACCAAGGTGTTAATTTAACAAACCAGTGGAGTTGCGATATGTATTCATGGAACGAACGAGTAACCTGTTTTCTTTCTCTAAATAATGCCTCCTATATATTCAGTACATTGGTTTGGCTGTATGATGCAAATAGATTAGTGGTTCCCTCCCATACATTTCTATGGGAGAAAATTGGCTATCTTCCCACCAAGGTGTTAATTTGACAAACTAGTGGAGTTGCGATCCTACTTCATGGAACGAACGAATAACCTGTTTTCTTTTACAAATTTATGCCTCCTCTATAATCAGCTCATTGGTTTGGCTGTACCATTCAAATAGATTAGTGGTTCCCTCCCATACATTTCAATGGGAGAAAATTGGCTATGTTCCAACCAAGGTGTTAATTTAACAAACTAGTGGAGTTGCGATATGTATTCATGGAACGAACGAGTAACCTGTTTTCTTTCTCTAAATAATGCCTCCTATATATTCAGCACATTGGTTTGGCTGTATGATGCAAATAGATTAGTGGTTCCCTCCCATACGTTTCTGTGGGTGAACATTGGCTATGTTCCAACCAAGGTGTTAATTTAACAAACCAGTGGAGTTGCGATATGTATTCATGGAACGAACGAGTAACCTGTTTTCTTTCTCTAAATAATGCCTCCTATATATTCAGCACAATGGTTTGGCTGTACGATGCAAATAGATTAGTGGTTCCCTCCCATACATTTCTATGGGAGAAAATTGGCTATGTTGTAACCACGGTGTTAATTTAACAAACTAGTGGAGTTTCGATCCTACTTCATGGAACGAACGAATAACCTGTTTTCTTTTACAAATTTATGCCTCCTCTATAATCAGCTCATTGGTTTGGCTGTACCATTCAAATAGATTAGTGGTTCCCTCCCATACATTTCAATGGGAGAAAATTGGCTATGTTCCAACCAAGGTGTTAATTTAACAAACTAGTGGAGTTGCGATATGTATTCATGGAACGAACGAGTAACCTGTTTTCTTTCTCTAAATAATGCCTCCTATATATTCAGCACAATGGTTTGGCTGTACGATGCAAATAGATTAGTGGTTCCCTCCCATACATTTCTATGGGAGAAAATTGGCTATGTTGTAACCACGGTGTTAATTTAACAAACTAGTGGAGTTTCGATCCTACTTCATGGAACGAACGAATAACCTGTTTTCTTTTACAAATTTATGCCTCCTCTATGATCAGCTCATTGGTTTGGTTGTACCATTCAAATAGATTAGTGGTTCCCTCCCATACATTTCTATGGGAGAAAATTGGCTATGTTCCAACCAAGGTATTAATTTAACAAACTAGTGGAGTTGCGATATGTATTCATGGAACGAACGAGTAACCTGTTTTCTTTCTCTAAATAATGCCTCCTATATATTCAGCTCATTGGTTCGGCTGTACGATGCAAATAGATTAGTGGTTCCCTCCCATACATTTCTATGGGAGAAGATTGGCTATCTTCCCACCATGGTGTTAATTTAACAAACTCGTGGAGTTGCGATCCTACTTCACGGAACGAACGATTAACCTGTTTTCTATTACAAAATATTGCCTCCTCTATAATCAGCTCATTGGTTTGGCTGTACCATTCAAATAGATTAGTGGTTCCCTCCCTTACATTTCTATGGGAGAAAATTGGCTATGTTCCAAACACGGTGTTAATTTAACAAACTAGTGGAGTTGCAATATGTATTCATGGATCAAACGAGTAACCTGTTTTCTTTCTCTAAATAATGCCTCCTATATATTCAGCACATTGGTTTGGCTGTATGATGCAAATAGATTAGTGGTTCCCTCCCATACGTTTCTGTGGGTGAACATTGGCTATGTTCCAACCAAGGTGTTAATTTAACAAACCAGTGGAGTTGCGATATGTATTCATGGAACGAACGAGTAACCTGTTTTCTTTCTCTAAATAATGCCTCCTATATATTCAGTACATTGGTTTGGCTGTATGATGCAAATAGATTAGTGGTTCCCTCCCATACATTTCTATGGGAGAAAATTGGCTATCTTCCCACCAAGGTGTTAATTTGACAAACTAGTGGAGTTGCGATCCTACTTCATGGAACGAACGAATAACCTGTTTTCTTTTACAAATTTATGCCTCCTCTATAATCAGCTCATTGGTTTGGCTGTACCATTCAAATAGATTAGTGGTTCCCTCCCATACATTTCAATGGGAGAAAATTGGCTATGTTCCAACCAAGGTGTTAATTTAACAAACTAGTGGAGTTGCGATATGTATTCATGGAACGAACGAGTAACCTGTTTTCTTTCTCTAAATAATGCCTCCTATATATTCAGCACAATGGTTTGGCTGTACGATGCAAATAGATTAGTGGTTCCCTCCCATACATTTCTATGGGAGAAAATTGGCTATGTTGTAACCACGGTGTTAATTTAACAAACTAGTGGAGTTTCGATCCTACTTCATGGAACGAACGAATAACCTGTTTTCTTTTACAAATTTATGCCTCCTCTATGATCAGCTCATTGGTTTGGTTGTACCATTCAAATAGATTAGTGGTTCCCTCCCATACATTTCTATGGGAGAAAATTGGCTATGTTCCAACCAAGGTATTAATTTAACAAACTAGTGGAGTTGCGATATGTATTCATGGAACGAACGAGTAACCTGTTTTCTTTCTCTAAATAATGCCTCCTATATATTCAGCTCATTGGTTCGGCTGTACGATGCAAATAGATTAGTGGTTCCCTCCCATACATTTCTATGGGAGAAGATTGGCTATCTTCCCACCATGGTGTTAATTTAACAAACTCGTGGAGTTGCGATCCTACTTCACGGAACGAACGATTAACCTGTTTTCTATTACAAAATATTGCCTCCTCTATAATCAGCTCATTGGTTTGGCTGTACCATTCAAATAGATTAGTGGTTCCCTCCCTTACATTTCTATGGGAGAAAATTGGCTATGTTCCAAACACGGTGTTAATTTAACAAACTAGTGGAGTTGCAATATGTATTCATGGATCAAACGAGTAACCTGTTTTCTTTCTCTAAATAATGCCTCCTATATATTCAGCACATTGGTTTGGCTGTATGATGCAAATAGATTAGTGGTTCCCTCCCATACGTTTCTGTGGGTGAACATTGGCTATGTTCCAACCAAGGTGTTAATTTAACAAACCAGTGGAGTTGCGATATGTATTCATGGAACGAACGAGTAACCTGTTTTCTTTCTCTAAATAATGCCTCCTATATATTCAGTACATTGGTTTGGCTGTATGATGCAAATAGATTAGTGGTTCCCTCCCATACATTTCTATGGGAGAAAATTGGCTATCTTCCCACCAAGGTGTTAATTTGACAAACTAGTGGAGTTGCGATCCTACTTCATGGAACGAACGAGTAACCTGTTTTCTTTCTCTAAATAATGCCTCCTATATATTCAGATTATTGGTTTGGCTGTACGTGGCAAATAGATTAGTGGTTCCCTCCCATACATTTCTATGGGAGAACATTGGCTATCTTCCCACCAAGGTGTTAATTTAACAAACTAGTGGAGTTGCGATACGTATTCGAGGAACGAACGAGTAACCTATTTTCTTTCTCTAAATAATGCCTCCTATATATTCAGCTTATTGGTTTGGCTGTACGATGCAAATAGATTAGTGGTTCCCTCCCATACATTTCTATGGGTGAAAATTGGCTATGTTCCAACCACGGTGTTAATTTAACAAACTAGTGGAGTTGCAATATGTATTCATGGATCGAACGAGTAACCTGTTTTCTTTCTCTAAATAATGCCTCCTATATATTCAGATTATTGGTTTGGCTGTACGATGCAAATAGATTAGTGGTTTCCTCCCATACATATCTATGGGAGAAAATTGGCTATCTTCCCACCAAGGTGTTAATTTAACAAACTCGTGGAGTTGCGATCCTACTTCACGGAACGAACGATTAACCTGTTTTCTATTACAAAATATTGCCTCCTCTATAATCAGCTCATTGGTTTGGCTGTACCATTCAAATAGATTAGTGGTTCCCTCCCTTACATTTCTATGGGAGAAAATTGGCTATGTTCCAACCACGGTGTTAATTTAACAAACTAGTGGAGTTGCAATATGTATTCATGGATCAAACGAGTAACCTGTTTTCTTTCTCTAAATAATGCCTCCTATATATTCAGATTATTGGTTTGGCTGTACGATGCAAATAGATTAGTGGTTTCCTCCCATACATTTCTATGGGAGAAAATTGGCTATCTTCCCACCAAGGTGTTAATTTAACAAACTAGTGGAGTTGCGATCCTACTTCATGGAACGAACGAGTAACCTGTTTTCTTTTACAAAATAATGCCTCCTCTATAATCAGCTCATTGGTTTGGCTGTACCATTCAAATAGATTAGTGGTTCCCTCCCATACATTTCTATGGTAGAAAATTGGCTATCTTCCCACCAAGGTGTTAATTTAACAACCTAGTGGAGTTGCGATACGTATTCGAGGAACGAACGAGTAACCTATTTTCTTTCTCTAAATAATGCCTCCTATATATTCAGCTTATTGGTTTGGCTGTACGATGCAAATAGATTACTGGTTCCCTCCCATACATTTCTATGGGTGAAAATTGGCTATGTTCCAACCAAGGTGTTCATTAAAAAAACTAGTGGAGTTGCGATATGTATTCATGGAACGAACGAGTAACCTGTTTTCTTTCTCTAAATAATGCCTCCTATATATTCAGATTATTGGTTTGGCTGTACGTGGCAATTAGATTAGTGGTTCCCTCCCATACATTTCTATGGGAGAACATTGGCTATCTTCCCACCAAGGTGTTAATTTAACAAACTAGTGGAGTTGCGATACGTATTCGAGGAACGAACGAGTAACCTATTTTCTTTCTCTAAATAATGCCTCCTATATATTCAGCTTATTGGTTTGGCTGTACGATGCAAATAGATTAGTGGTTCCCTCCCATACATTTCTATGGGTGAAAATTGGCTATGTTCCAACCACGGTGTTAATTTAACAAACTAGTGGAGTTGCAATATGTATTCATGGATCGAACGAGTAACCTGTTTTCTTTCTCTAAATAATGCCTCCTATATATTCAGATTATTGGTTTGGCTGTACGATGCAAATAGATTAGTGGTTCCCTCCCATACATTTCTATGGGAGAAAATTGGCTATCTTCCCACCAAGGTGTTAATTTAACAAACTAGTGGAGTTGCGATCCTACTTCATGGAACGAACGAGTAACCTGTTTTCTTTTACAAAATAATGCCTCCTCTATAATCAGCTCATTGGTTTGGCTGTACCATTCAAATAGATTAGTGGTTCCCTCCCTTACATTTCTATGGGAGAAAATTGGCTATGTTCCAACCACGTTGTTAATTTAACAAACTAGTGGAGTTGCAATATGTATTCATGGATCGAACGAGTAACCTGTTTTCTTTTTCTAAATAATGCCTCCTATATATTCAGATTATTGGTATGGCTGTACGATGCAAATAGATTAGTGGTTTCCTCCCATACATGTCTATAGGAGAAAATTGGCTATCTTCCCACCAAGGTGTTAATTTAACAAACTAGTGGAGTTGCGATCCTACTTCATGGAACGAACGAGTAACCTGTTTTCTTTCTCTAAATAATGCCTCCTCTATAATCAGCTCATTGGTTTGGCTGTACCATTCAAATAGATTAATGGTTCCCTCCAATACATTTCTATGGGAGAAAATTGGCTATGTTCCAACCACGGTGTTAATTTAACAAACTAGTGGAGTTGCGATGTGTATTCATGGAACGAACGAGTAACCTGTTTTCTTTCTCTAAATAATGCCTCCTATATATTCAGATTATTGGTTTGGCTGTACGATGCAAATAGATTAGTGATTTCCTCCCATACATTTCTATGGGAGAAAATTGGCTATCTTCCCACCAAGGTGTTAATTTAACAAACTAGTGGAGTTGCGATCCTACTTCATGGAACGAACGAGTAACCTGTTTTCTTTTACAAAATAATGTCTCCTCTTTAATCAGCATATTGGTTTGGCTGTACGATGCAAATAGATTAGTGGTTCCCTCCCATACATTTCTATGGGTGAAAATTGACTATGTTCCAACCACGGTGTTATTTTAAACAACTAATGGAGTTGCGATGTGTTCATGGAACGAACGAGTAACCTGTTTTCTTTCTCTAAATAATGCCTCCTATATATTCAGATTATTGGTTTGGCTGTACGATGCAAATAGATAAGTGGTTTCCTCCCATACATTTCTATTTGAGAAAATTGGCTATCTTCCCACCAAGGTGTTAATTTAACAAACTAGTAGAGTTGCGATCCTACTTCATGGAACGAACGAGTAACCTGTTTTCTTTCTCTAAATAATGCCTCCTATAAATTCAGCTCATTGGTTTGGCATTACGATGCTAATAGATTAGTGGTTCCCTCCCATACATTTCTATGTGAGATAATTGGCTATGTTCCAACCACGGTGTTAATATAACAAACTAGTGCAGTTGCGATATGTATTCAAGGAACGAACGAGTAACCTGTTTTCTTTCTCTAAATAATGCCTCCTAAATATTCAGCACATTGGTTTGGCTGTACGATGCAAATTGATTAGTGGTTCCCTCCCATACATTTCTATGGGAGAAAACTGGCTATGTTCCATCCACGGTGTTAATATAACAAACTAGTGGAGTTGCAATAAGTATTCATGGAACGAACGAGTAACCTGTTTTCTTTCTCTAAATAACGCCTCCTATATATTCAGCTCATTGGTTTGGCTGTACGATGCTAATAGATTAGTGGTTCCCTCCCATACATTTCTATGGGAGAAAATTGGCTATGTTCCAACCACGGTGTTAATTTAACAAACTAGTGGAGTTGCGATATGCATTCATGGAACGAACGAGTAACCTGTTTTCTTTCTCTAAATAATGCCTCCTATATATTCAGCTCATTGGTTTGGCTGTACGATGCTAATAGATTAGTGGTTCCCTCCCATACATTTCTATGGGAGAAAACTGGCTATGTTCCATCCACGGTGTTAATTTAACAAACTAGTGGAGTTGCAATATGTATTCATGGAACGAACGAGTAACCTGTTTTCTTTCTCTAAATAATGCCTCCTATATATTCAGCTCATTGGTTTGGCTGTACGATGCTAATAGATTAGTGGTTCCCTCCCATACATTTCTATGGGAGAAAATTGGCTATGTTCCAACCACGGTATTAATTTAACAAACTAGTGGAGTTGCGATATGCATTCATGGAACGAACGAGTAACCTGTTTTCTTTCTCTGAATAATGCCTCCTATATATTTAGCTCATTGGTTTGGCTGTACGATGCTAATAGATTAGTGGTTCCCTCCCATACATTTCTATGGGAGAAAATTGGCTAATTTCCAACCAAGGTGTTAATTTAACAAAATAGTGGAATTGCGATATGTATTCAAGGAACGAACGAGTAACCTGTTTTCTTTCTCTAAATAATGCCTCCTATATATTCAGCTCATTGGTTTGGCTGTACGATGCTAATAGATTAGTGGTTCCCTCCCATACATTTCTATGGGAGAAGATTGGCTATCTTCCCACCATGGTGTTAATTTAACAAACTAGTGGAGTTGCGATCCTACTTCATGGAACGAACGAGTAAATTGTTTTCTTTCTCTAAATAATGCCTCCTACATATTCAGCTCATTGGTTTGGCTGTACGATGCAAATAAATTAGTGGTTCCCTCCCATACATTTCTATGGGAATTAAATTGGCTATGTTCTAACCACGGTGTTAATTTAACAAACTAGTGGAGTTGAGATGTGTATTCATGGAACGAACGAGTAACCTGTTTTCTTTCTCTAAATAATGCCTCCTTTATATTCAGCTCATTGGTTTGGCTGTACGATGCAAATAGATTAGTGGTTCCCTCCCATACATTTCTATGGGAATTAAATTGGCTATGTTCCAACCACGGTGTTAATTTAACAAACTAGTGGAGTTGCGATATGTATTCATGGAACGAACGAGTAACCTGTTTTCTTTCTCTAAATAATGCCTCCTATATATTCAGCACAATGGTTTGGCTGTACGATGCAAATAGATTAGTGGTTCCCTCCCATACATTTCTATGGGAGAAAATTGGCTATGTTGTAACCACGGTGTTAATTTAACAAACTAGTGGAGTTTCGATCCTACTTCATGGAACGAACGAATAACCTGTTTTCTTTTACAAATTTATGCCTCCTCTATAATCAGCTCATTGGTTTGGCTGTACCATTCAAATAGATTAGTGGTTCCCTCCCATACATTTCAATGGGAGAAAATTGGCTATGTTCCAACCAAGGTGTTAATTTAACAAACTAGTGGAGTTGCGATATGTATTCATGGAACGAACGAGTAACCTGTTTTCTTTCTCTAAATAATGCCTCCTATATATTCAGCACAATGGTTTGGCTGTACGATGCAAATAGATTAGTGGTTCCCTCCCATACATTTCTATGGGAGAAAATTGGCTATGTTGTAACCACGGTGTTAATTTAACAAACTAGTGGAGTTTCGATCCTACTTCATGGAACGAACGAATAACCTGTTTTCTTTTACAAATTTATGCCTCCTCTATGATCAGCTCATTGGTTTGGTTGTACCATTCAAATAGATTAGTGGTTCCCTCCCATACATTTCTATGGGAGAAAATTGGCTATGTTCCAACCAAGGTATTAATTTAACAAACTAGTGGAGTTGCGATATGTATTCATGGAACGAACGAGTAACCTGTTTTCTTTCTCTAAATAATGCCTCCTATATATTCAGCTCATTGGTTCGGCTGTACGATGCAAATAGATTAGTGGTTCCCTCCCATACATTTCTATGGGAGAAGATTGGCTATCTTCCCACCATGGTGTTAATTTAACAAACTCGTGGAGTTGCGATCCTACTTCACGGAACGAACGATTAACCTGTTTTCTATTACAAAATATTGCCTCCTCTATAATCAGCTCATTGGTTTGGCTGTACCATTCAAATAGATTAGTGGTTCCCTCCCTTACATTTCTATGGGAGAAAATTGGCTATGTTCCAAACACGGTGTTAATTTAACAAACTAGTGGAGTTGCAATATGTATTCATGGATCAAACGAGTAACCTGTTTTCTTTCTCTAAATAATGCCTCCTATATATTCAGCACATTGGTTTGGCTGTATGATGCAAATAGATTAGTGGTTCCCTCCCATACGTTTCTGTGGGTGAACATTGGCTATGTTCCAACCAAGGTGTTAATTTAACAAACCAGTGGAGTTGCGATATGTATTCATGGAACGAACGAGTAACCTGTTTTCTTTCTCTAAATAATGCCTCCTATATATTCAGTACATTGGTTTGGCTGTATGATGCAAATAGATTAGTGGTTCCCTCCCATACATTTCTATGGGAGAAAATTGGCTATCTTCCCACCAAGGTGTTAATTTGACAAACTAGTGGAGTTGCGATCCTACTTCATGGAACGAACGAATAACCTGTTTTCTTTTACAAATTTATGCCTCCTCTATAATCAGCTCATTGGTTTGGCTGTACCATTCAAATAGATTAGTGGTTCCCTCCCATACATTTCAATGGGAGAAAATTGGCTATGTTCCAACCAAGGTGTTAATTTAACAAACTAGTGGAGTTGCGATATGTATTCATGGAACGAACGAGTAACCTGTTTTCTTTCTCTAAATAATGCCTCCTATATATTCAGCACAATGGTTTGGCTGTACGATGCAAATAGATTAGTGGTTCCCTCCCATACATTTCTATGGGAGAAAATTGGCTATGTTGTAACCACGGTGTTAATTTAACAAACTAGTGGAGTTTCGATCCTACTTCATGGAACGAACGAATAACCTGTTTTCTTTTACAAATTTATGCCTCCTCTATGATCAGCTCATTGGTTTGGTTGTACCATTCAAATAGATTAGTGGTTCCCTCCCATACATTTCTATGGGAGAAAATTGGCTATGTTCCAACCAAGGTATTAATTTAACAAACTAGTGGAGTTGCGATATGTATTCATGGAACGAACGAGTAACCTGTTTTCTTTCTCTAAATAATGCCTCCTATATATTAAGCTCATTGGTTCGGCTGTACGATGCAAATAGATTAGTGGTTCCCTCCCATACATTTCTATGGGAGAAGATTGGCTATCTTCCCACCATGGTGTTAATTTAACAAACTCGTGGAGTTGCGATCCTACTTCACGGAACGAACGATTAACCTGTTTTCTATTACAAAATATTGCCTCCTCTATAATCAGCTCATTGGTTTGGCTGTACCATTCAAATAGATTAGTGGTTCCCTCCCTTACATTTCTATGGGAGAAAATTGGCTATGTTCCAAACACGGTGTTAATTTAACAAACTAGTGGAGTTGCAATATGTATTCATGGATCAAACGAGTAACCTGTTTTCTTTCTCTAAATAATGCCTCCTATATATTCAGCACATTGGTTTGGCTGTATGATGCAAATAGATTAGTGGTTCCCTCCCATACGTTTCTGTGGGTGAACATTGGCTATGTTCCAACCAAGGTGTTAATTTAACAAACCAGTGGAGTTGCGATATGTATTCATGGAACGAACGAGTAACCTGTTTTCTTTCTCTAAATAATGCCTCCTATATATTCAGTACATTGGTTTGGCTGTATGATGCAAATAGATTAGTGGTTCCCTCCCATACATTTCTATGGGAGAAAATTGGCTATCTTCCCACCAAGGTGTTAATTTGACAAACTAGTGGAGTTGCGATCCTACTTCATGGAACGAACGAGTAACCTGTTTTCTTTCTCTAAATAATGCCTCCTATATATTCAGATTATTGGTTTGGCTGTACGTGGCAAATAGATTAGTGGTTCCCTCCCATACATTTCTATGGGAGAACATTGGCTATCTTCCCACCAAGGTGTTAATTTAACAAACTAGTGGAGTTGCGATACGTATTCGAGGAACGAACGAGTAACCTATTTTCTTTCTCTAAATAATGCCTCCTATATATTCAGCTTATTGGTTTGGCTGTACGATGCAAATAGATTAGTGGTTCCCTCCCATACATTTCTATGGGTGAAAATTGGCTATGTTCCAACCACGGTGTTAATTTAACAAACTAGTGGAGTTGCAATATGTATTCATGGATCGAACGAGTAACCTGTTTTCTTTCTCTAAATAATGCCTCCTATATATTCAGATTATTGGTTTGGCTGTACGATGCAAATAGATTAGTGGTTTCCTCCCATACATATCTATGGGAGAAAATTGGCTATCTTCCCACCAAGGTGTTAATTTAACAAACTCGTGGAGTTGCGATCCTACTTCACGGAACGAACGATTAACCTGTTTTCTATTACAAAATATTGCCTCCTCTATAATCAGCTCATTGGTTTGGCTGTACCATTCAAATAGATTAGTGGTTCCCTCCCTTACATTTCTATGGGAGAAAATTGGCTATGTTCCAACCACGGTGTTAATTTAACAAACTAGTGGAGTTGCAATATGTATTCATGGATCAAACGAGTAACCTGTTTTCTTTCTCTAAATAATGCCTCCTATATATTCAGATTATTGGTTTGGCTGTACGATGCAAATAGATTAGTGGTTTCCTCCCATACATTTCTATGGGAGAAAATTGGCTATCTTCCCACCAAGGTGTTAATTTAACAAACTAGTGGAGTTGCGATCCTACTTCATGGAACGAACGAGTAACCTGTTTTCTTTTACAAAATAATGCCTCCTCTATAATCAGCTCATTGGTTTGGCTGTACCATTCAAATAGATTAGTGGTTCCCTCCCATACATTTCTATGGTAGAAAATTGGCTATCTTCCCACCAAGGTGTTAATTTAACAACCTAGTGGAGTTGCGATACGTATTCGAGGAACGAACGAGTAACCTATTTTCTTTCTCTAAATAATGCCTCCTATATATTCAGCTTATTGGTTTGGCTGTACGATGCAAATAGATTACTGGTTCCCTCCCATACATTTCTATGGGTGAAAATTGGCTATGTTCCAACCAAGGTGTTCATTAAAAAAACTAGTGGAGTTGCGATATGTATTCATGGAACGAACGAGTAACCTGTTTTCTTTCTCTAAATAATGCCTCCTATATATTCAGATTATTGGTTTGGCTGTACGTGGCAATTAGATTAGTGGTTCCCTCCCATACATTTCTATGGGAGAACATTGGCTATCTTCCCACCAAGGTGTTAATTTAACAAACTAGTGGAGTTGCGATACGTATTCGAGGAACGAACGAGTAACCTATTTTCTTTCTCTAAATAATGCCTCCTATATATTCAGCTTATTGGTTTGGCTGTACGATGCAAATAGATTAGTGGTTCCCTCCCATACATTTCTATGGGTGAAAATTGGCTATGTTCCAACCACGGTGTTAATTTAACAAACTAGTGGAGTTGCAATATGTATTCATGGATCGAACGAGTAACCTGTTTTCTTTCTCTAAATAATGCCTCCTATATATTCAGATTATTGGTTTGGCTGTACGATGCAAATAGATTAGTGGTTCCCTCCCATACATTTCTATGGGAGAAAATTGGCTATCTTCCCACCAAGGTGTTAATTTAACAAACTAGTGGAGTTGCGATCCTACTTCATGGAACGAACGAGTAACCTGTTTTCTTTTACAAAATAATGCCTCCTCTATAATCAGCTCATTGGTTTGGCTGTACCATTCAAATAGATTAGTGGTTCCCTCCCTTACATTTCTATGGGAGAAAATTGGCTATGTTCCAACCACGTTGTTAATTTAACAAACTAGTGGAGTTGCAATATGTATTCATGGATCGAACGAGTAACCTGTTTTCTTTTTCTAAATAATGCCTCCTATATATTCAGATTATTGGTATGGCTGTACGATGCAAATAGATTAGTGGTTTCCTCCCATACATGTCTATAGGAGAAAATTGGCTATCTTCCCACCAAGGTGTTAATTTAACAAACTAGTGGAGTTGCGATCCTACTTCATGGAACGAACGAGTAACCTGTTTTCTTTCTCTAAATAATGCCTCCTCTATAATCAGCTCATTGGTTTGGCTGTACCATTCAAATAGATTAATGGTTCCCTCCAATACATTTCTATGGGAGAAAATTGGCTATGTTCCAACCACGGTGTTAATTTAACAAACTAGTGGAGTTGCGATGTGTATTCATGGAACGAACGAGTAACCTGTTTTCTTTCTCTAAATAATGCCTCCTATATATTCAGATTATTGGTTTGGCTGTACGATGCAAATAGATTAGTGATTTCCTCCCATACATTTCTATGGGAGAAAATTGGCTATCTTCCCACCAAGGTGTTAATTTAACAAACTAGTGGAGTTGCGATCCTACTTCATGGAACGAACGAGTAACCTGTTTTCTTTTACAAAATAATGTCTCCTCTTTAATCAGCATATTGGTTTGGCTGTACGATGCAAATAGATTAGTGGTTCCCTCCCATACATTTCTATGGGTGAAAATTGACTATGTTCCAACCACGGTGTTATTTTAAACAACTAATGGAGTTGCGATGTGTTCATGGAACGAACGAGTAACCTGTTTTCTTTCTCTAAATAATGCCTCCTATATATTCAGATTATTGGTTTGGCTGTACGATGCAAATAGATAAGTGGTTTCCTCCCATACATTTCTATTTGAGAAAATTGGCTATCTTCCCACCAAGGTGTTAATTTAACAAACTAGTAGAGTTGCGATCCTACTTCATGGAACGAACGAGTAACCTGTTTTCTTTCTCTAAATAATGCCTCCTATAAATTCAGCTCATTGGTTTGGCATTACGATGCTAATAGATTAGTGGTTCCCTCCCATACATTTCTATGTGAGATAATTGGCTATGTTCCAACCACGGTGTTAATATAACAAACTAGTGCAGTTGCGATATGTATTCAAGGAACGAACGAGTAACCTGTTTTCTTTCTCTAAATAATGCCTCCTAAATATTCAGCACATTGGTTTGGCTGTACGATGCAAATTGATTAGTGGTTCCCTCCCATACATTTCTATGGGAGAAAACTGGCTATGTTCCATCCACGGTGTTAATATAACAAACTAGTGGAGTTGCAATAAGTATTCATGGAACGAACGAGTAACCTGTTTTCTTTCTCTAAATAACGCCTCCTATATATTCAGCTCATTGGTTTGGCTGTACGATGCTAATAGATTAGTGGTTCCCTCCCATACATTTCTATGGGAGAAAATTGGCTATGTTCCAACCACGGTGTTAATTTAACAAACTAGTGGAGTTGCGATATGCATTCATGGAACGAACGAGTAACCTGTTTTCTTTCTCTAAATAATGCCTCCTATATATTCAGCTCATTGGTTTGGCTGTACGATGCTAATAGATTAGTGGTTCCCTCCCATACATTTCTATGGGAGAAAACTGGCTATGTTCCATCCACGGTGTTAATTTAACAAACTAGTGGAGTTGCAATATGTATTCATGGAACGAACGAGTAACCTGTTTTCTTTCTCTAAATAATGCCTCCTATATATTCAGCTCATTGGTTTGGCTGTACGATGCTAATAGATTAGTGGTTCCCTCCCATACATTTCTATGGGAGAAAATTGGCTATGTTCCAACCACGGTATTAATTTAACAAACTAGTGGAGTTGCGATATGCATTCATGGAACGAACGAGTAACCTGTTTTCTTTCTCTGAATAATGCCTCCTATATATTTAGCTCATTGGTTTGGCTGTACGATGCTAATAGATTAGTGGTTCCCTCCCATACATTTCTATGGGAGAAAATTGGCTAATTTCCAACCAAGGTGTTAATTTAACAAAATAGTGGAATTGCGATATGTATTCAAGGAACGAACGAGTAACCTGTTTTCTTTCTCTAAATAATGCCTCCTATATATTCAGCTCATTGGTTTGGCTGTACGATGCTAATAGATTAGTGGTTCCCTCCCATACATTTCTATGGGAGAAGATTGGCTATCTTCCCACCATGGTGTTAATTTAACAAACTAGTGGAGTTGCGATCCTACTTCATGGAACGAACGAGTAAATTGTTTTCTTTCTCTAAATAATGCCTCCTACATATTCAGCTCATTGGTTTGGCTGTACGATGCAAATAAATTAGTGGTTCCCTCCCATACATTTCTATGGGAATTAAATTGGCTATGTTCTAACCACGGTGATAATTTAACAAACTAGTGGAGTTGAGATGTGTATTCATGGAACGAACGAGTAACCTGTTTTCTTTCTCTAAATAATGCCTCCTTTATATTCAGCTCATTGGTTTGGCTGTACGATGCAAATAGATTAGTGGTTCCCTCCCATACATTTCTATGGGAATTAAATTGGCTATGTTCCAACCACGGTGTTAATTTAACAAACTAGTGGAGTTGCGATATGTATTCATGGAACGAACGAGTAACCTGTTTTCTTTCTCTAAATAATGCCTCCTATATATTCAGCACAATGGTTTGGCTGTACGATGCAAATAGATTAGTGGTTCCCTCCCATACATTTCTATGGGAGAAAATTGGCTATGTTGTAACCACGGTGTTAATTTAACAAACTAGTGGAGTTTCGATCCTACTTCATGGAACGAACGAATAACCTGTTTTCTTTTACAAATTTATGCCTCCTCTATAATCAGCTCATTGGTTTGGCTGTACCATTCAAATAGATTAGTGGTTCCCTCCCATACATTTCAATGGGAGAAAATTGGCTATGTTCCAACCAAGGTGTTAATTTAACAAACTAGTGGAGTTGCGATATGTATTCATGGAACGAACGAGTAACCTGTTTTCTTTCTCTAAATAATGCCTCCTATATATTCAGCACAATGGTTTGGCTGTACGATGCAAATAGATTAGTGGTTCCCTCCCATACATTTCTATGGGAGAAAATTGGCTATGTTGTAACCACGGTGTTAATTTAACAAACTAGTGGAGTTTCGATCCTACTTCATGGAACGAACGAATAACCTGTTTTCTTTTACAAATTTATGCCTCCTCTATGATCAGCTCATTGGTTTGGTTGTACCATTCAAATAGATTAGTGGTTCCCTCCCATACATTTCTATGGGAGAAAATTGGCTATGTTCCAACCAAGGTATTAATTTAACAAACTAGTGGAGTTGCGATATGTATTCATGGAACGAACGAGTAACCTGTTTTCTTTCTCTAAATAATGCCTCCTATATATTCAGCTCATTGGTTCGGCTGTACGATGCAAATAGATTAGTGGTTCCCTCCCATACATTTCTATGGGAGAAGATTGGCTATCTTCCCACCATGGTGTTAATTTAACAAACTCGTGGAGTTGCGATCCTACTTCACGGAACGAACGATTAACCTGTTTTCTATTACAAAATATTGCCTCCTCTATAATCAGCTCATTGGTTTGGCTGTACCATTCAAATAGATTAGTGGTTCCCTCCCTTACATTTCTATGGGAGAAAATTGGCTATGTTCCAAACACGGTGTTAATTTAACAAACTAGTGGAGTTGCAATATGTATTCATGGATCAAACGAGTAACCTGTTTTCTTTCTCTAAATAATGCCTCCTATATATTCAGCACATTGGTTTGGCTGTATGATGCAAATAGATTAGTGGTTCCCTCCCATACGTTTCTGTGGGTGAACATTGGCTATGTTCCAACCAAGGTGTTAATTTAACAAACCAGTGGAGTTGCGATATGTATTCATGGAACGAACGAGTAACCTGTTTTCTTTCTCTAAATAATGCCTCCTATATATTCAGTACATTGGTTTGGCTGTATGATGCAAATAGATTAGTGGTTCCCTCCCATACATTTCTATGGGAGAAAATTGGCTATCTTCCCACCAAGGTGTTAATTTGACAAACTAGTGGAGTTGCGATCCTACTTCATGGAACGAACGAGTAACCTGTTTTCTTTCTCTAAATAATGCCTCCTATATATTCAGATTATTGGTTTGGCTGTACGTGGCAAATAGATTAGTGGTTCCCTCCCATACATTTCTATGGGAGAACATTGGCTATCTTCCCACCAAGGTGTTAATTTAACAAACTAGTGGAGTTGCGATACGTATTCGAGGAACGAACGAGTAACCTATTTTCTTTCTCTAAATAATGCCTCCTATATATTCAGCTTATTGGTTTGGCTGTACGATGCAAATAGATTAGTGGTTCCCTCCCATACATTTCTATGGGTGAAAATTGGCTATGTTCCAACCACGGTGTTAATTTAACAAACTAGTGGAGTTGCAATATGTATTCATGGATCGAACGAGTAACCTGTTTTCTTTCTCTAAATAATGCCTCCTATATATTCAGATTATTGGTTTGGCTGTACGATGCAAATAGATTAGTGGTTTCCTCCCATACATATCTATGGGAGAAAATTGGCTATCTTCCCACCAAGGTGTTAATTTAACAAACTCGTGGAGTTGCGATCCTACTTCACGGAACGAACGATTAACCTGTTTTCTATTACAAAATATTGCCTCCTCTATAATCAGCTCATTGGTTTGGCTGTACCATTCAAATAGATTAGTGGTTCCCTCCCTTACATTTCTATGGGAGAAAATTGGCTATGTTCCAACCACGGTGTTAATTTAACAAACTAGTGGAGTTGCAATATGTATTCATGGATCAAACGAGTAACCTGTTTTCTTTCTCTAAATAATGCCTCCTATATATTCAGATTATTGGTTTGGCTGTACGATGCAAATAGATTAGTGGTTTCCTCCCATACATTTCTATGGGAGAAAATTGGCTATCTTCCCACCAAGGTGTTAATTTAACAAACTAGTGGAGTTGCGATCCTACTTCATGGAACGAACGAGTAACCTGTTTTCTTTTACAAAATAATGCCTCCTCTATAATCAGCTCATTGGTTTGGCTGTACCATTCAAATAGATTAGTGGTTCCCTCCCATACATTTCTATGGTAGAAAATTGGCTATCTTCCCACCAAGGTGTTAATTTAACAACCTAGTGGAGTTGCGATACGTATTCGAGGAACGAACGAGTAACCTATTTTCTTTCTCTAAATAATGCCTCCTATATATTCAGCTTATTGGTTTGGCTGTACGATGCAAATAGATTACTGGTTCCCTCCCATACATTTCTATGGGTGAAAATTGGCTATGTTCCAACCAAGGTGTTCATTAAAAAAACTAGTGGAGTTGCGATATGTATTCATGGAACGAACGAGTAACCTGTTTTCTTTCTCTAAATAATGCCTCCTATATATTCAGATTATTGGTTTGGCTGTACGTGGCAATTAGATTAGTGGTTCCCTCCCATACATTTCTATGGGAGAACATTGGCTATCTTCCCACCAAGGTGTTAATTTAACAAACTAGTGGAGTTGCGATACGTATTCGAGGAACGAACGAGTAACCTATTTTCTTTCTCTAAATAATGCCTCCTATATATTCAGCTTATTGGTTTGGCTGTACGATGCAAATAGATTAGTGGTTCCCTCCCATACATTTCTATGGGTGAAAATTGGCTATGTTCCAACCACGGTGTTAATTTAACAAACTAGTGGAGTTGCAATATGTATTCATGGATCGAACGAGTAACCTGTTTTCTTTCTCTAAATAATGCCTCCTATATATTCAGATTATTGGTTTGGCTGTACGATGCAAATAGATTAGTGGTTCCCTCCCATACATTTCTATGGGAGAAAATTGGCTATCTTCCCACCAAGGTGTTAATTTAACAAACTAGTGGAGTTGCGATCCTACTTCATGGAACGAACGAGTAACCTGTTTTCTTTTACAAAATAATGCCTCCTCTATAATCAGCTCATTGGTTTGGCTGTACCATTCAAATAGATTAGTGGTTCCCTCCCTTACATTTCTATGGGAGAAAATTGGCTATGTTCCAACCACGTTGTTAATTTAACAAACTAGTGGAGTTGCAATATGTATTCATGGATCGAACGAGTAACCTGTTTTCTTTTTCTAAATAATGCCTCCTATATATTCAGATTATTGGTATGGCTGTACGATGCAAATAGATTAGTGGTTTCCTCCCATACATGTCTATAGGAGAAAATTGGCTATCTTCCCACCAAGGTGTTAATTTAACAAACTAGTGGAGTTGCGATCCTACTTCATGGAACGAACGAGTAACCTGTTTTCTTTCTCTAAATAATGCCTCCTCTATAATCAGCTCATTGGTTTGGCTGTACCATTCAAATAGATTAATGGTTCCCTCCAATACATTTCTATGGGAGAAAATTGGCTATGTTCCAACCACGGTGTTAATTTAACAAACTAGTGGAGTTGCGATGTGTATTCATGGAACGAACGAGTAACCTGTTTTCTTTCTCTAAATAATGCCTCCTATATATTCAGATTATTGGTTTGGCTGTACGATGCAAATAGATTAGTGATTTCCTCCCATACATTTCTATGGGAGAAAATTGGCTATCTTCCCACCAAGGTGTTAATTTAACAAACTAGTGGAGTTGCGATCCTACTTCATGGAACGAACGAGTAACCTGTTTTCTTTTACAAAATAATGTCTCCTCTTTAATCAGCATATTGGTTTGGCTGTACGATGCAAATAGATTAGTGGTTCCCTCCCATACATTTCTATGGGTGAAAATTGACTATGTTCCAACCACGGTGTTATTTTAAACAACTAATGGAGTTGCGATGTGTTCATGGAACGAACGAGTAACCTGTTTTCTTTCTCTAAATAATGCCTCCTATATATTCAGATTATTGGTTTGGCTGTACGATGCAAATAGATAAGTGGTTTCCTCCCATACATTTCTATTTGAGAAAATTGGCTATCTTCCCACCAAGGTGTTAATTTAACAAACTAGTAGAGTTGCGATCCTACTTCATGGAACGAACGAGTAACCTGTTTTCTTTTACAAAATAATGCCTCCTCTATAATCAGCTCATTGGTTTGGCTGTACCATTCAAATAGATTAGTGGTTCCCTCCCTTACATTTCTATGGGAGAAAATTGGCTATGTTCCAACCACGGTGTTAATTTAACAAACTAGTGGAGTTGCAATATGTATTCATGGATCGAACGAGTAACCTGTTTTCTTTCTCTAAATAATGCCTCCTGTATATTCAGATTATTGGTTTGGCTGTACGATGCAAATAGATTAGTGGTTTCCTCCCATACATTTCTATGGGAGAAAATTGGCTATCTTCCCACCAAGGTTTTAATTTAACAAACTAGTGGAGTCATGGAACGAACGAGTAACCTGTTTTCTTTCTCTAAATAATGCCTCCTCTATAATCAGCTCATTGGTTTGGCTGTCCCATTCAAATAGATTAATGGTTCCCTCCATTACATTTCTATGGGAGAAAATTGGCTATGTTCCAACCACGGTGTTAATTTAACAAACTAGTGGAGTTGCGATGTGTATTCATGGAACGAACGAGTAACCTGTTTTCTTTCTCTAAATAATGCCTCCTATATATTCAGATTATTGGTTTGGCTGTACGATGCAAATAGAATAGTGGTTCCCTCCCATACATTTCTATGGGAGAAAATTGGCCATCTTCCCACCAAGGTGTTAATTTAACAAACTAGTGGAGTTGCGATCCTACTTCATGGAACGAACGAGTAACCTGTTTTCTTTTACAAAATAATGTCTCCTCTTTAATCAGCATATTGGTTTGGCTGTACGATGCAAATAGATTAGTGGTTCCCTCCCATACATTTCTATGGGTGAAAATTGACTATGTTCCAACCACGGTGTTATTTTAAATAACTAGTGGAGTTGCGATATGTGTTCATGGAACGAACGAGTAACCTGTTTTCTTTCTCTAAATAATGCCTCCTATATATTCAGATTATTGGTTTGGCTGTACGATGCAAATAGATAAGTGGTTTCCTCCCATATATTTCTATGGGAGAAAATTGGCTATCTTCCCACCAAGGTGTTAATTTAACAAACTAGTGGAGTTGCGATCCTACTTCATGGAACGAACGAGTAACCTGTTTTCTTTTACAAAATAATGCCTCCTCTATAATCAGCTCATTGGTTTGGCTGTACCATTCAAATAGATTAGTGGTTCCCTCCCATACATTTCTATGGGAGAAAATTGGCTATGTTCCAACCACGGTGTAATTTAACAAACTAGTGGAGTTGCGATATGTATTCATGGAACGAACGAGTTACCTGTTTTCTTTCTCTAAATAATGCCTCCTATATATTCAGATTATTGGTTTGGCTGTACGTGGCAAATAGATTAGTGGTTCCCTCCCATACATTTCTATGGGTGAAAATTGGGTATGTTCCAACCAAGGTGTTCATTAAAAAAACTAGTGGAGTTGCGATATGTATTCATGGACCGAACGAGTAACCTGTTTTCTTTCTCTAAATAATGCCTCCTATATATTCAGATTATTGGTTTGGCTGTACGATGCAAATAGATTAGTGGTTTCCTCCCATACATTTCTATGGGAGATAATTGGCTATCTTCCCACCAAGGTGTTAATTTAACAAACTAGTGGAGTTGCGATCCTACTTCATGGAACGAACGAGTAACCTGTTTTCTTTTACAAAATAATGTCTCCTCTTTAATCAACATATTTGTTTGGCTGTACGATGCAAATAGATTAGTGGTTCCCTCCCATACATTTCTATGGGTGAAAATTGGCTATGTTCCAACCACGGTGTTATTTTAAACAACTAGTGGAGTTGCGATATGTGTTCATGGAACGAACGAGTAACCTGTTTTCTTTCTCTAAATAATGCCTCCTATATATTCAGATTATTGGTTTGGCTGTACGATGCAAATAGATAAGTGGTTCATTCCCATACATTTCTATGGGAGAAAATTGGCTATGTTCCAACCACGGTGTTAATTTAACAAACTAGTGGAGTTGCGATCCTACTTCATGGAACGAACGAGTAACCTGTTTTCTTTTACAAAATAATGCCTCCTCTATAATCAGCTCATTGGTTTGGCTGTACCATTCAAATAGATTAGTGGTTCCCTCCCTTACATTTCTATGGGAGAAAATTGGCTATGTTCCAACCACGGTGTTAATTTAACAAACTAGTGGAGTTGCAATATGTATTCATGGATCGAACGAGTAACCTGTTTTCTTTCTCTAAATAATGCCTCCTATATATTCAGATTATTGGTTTGGCTGTACGATGCAAACAGATTAGTGGTTTCCTCCCATACATTTCTATGGGAGAAATTTGGCTATCTTCCCACCAAGGTGTTAATTTAACAAACTAGTGGAGTTGCGATCCTACTTCATGGAACGAACGAGTAACCTGTTTTCTTTTACAAAATAATGCCTCCTCTATAATCAGCTCATTGGTTTGGCTGTACTATTCAAATAGATTAGTGGTTCCCTCCCATACATTTCTATGGGAGAAAATTGGCTATGTTCCAACCACGGTGTTAATTTAACAAACTAGTGGAGTCGCGATATGTATTCATGGAACGAACGAGTTACCTGTTTTCTTTCTCTAAATAATGCCTCCTGTATATTCAGATTATTGGTTTGGCTGTACGTGGCAAATACATTAGTGGTTCCCTCCCATACATTTCTATGGGAGAACATTGGCTATCTTCCCACCAAGGTGTTAATTTAACAAACTAGTGGAGTTGCGATACGTATTCGAGGAACGAACGAGTAACCTATTTTCTTTCTCTAAATAATGCCTCCTATATATGCAGCTTATTGGTTTGGCTGTACGATGCAAATAGATTAGTGGTTCCCTCCCATACATTTCTATGGGTGAAAATTGGCTATGTTCCAACCAAGGTGTTCATTAAAACAACTAGTGGAGTTGCGATATGTATTCATGGAACGAACGAGTAACCTGTTTTCTTTCTCTAAATAATGCCTCCTATATATTCAGATTTTTGGTTTGGCTGTACGATGCAAATAGATTAGTGGTTTCCTCCCATACATTTCTATGGGAGAAAATTGGCTATCTTCCCACCAAGGTGTTAATTTAACAAACTAATGGAGTTGCGATCCTACTTCATGGAACGAACGAGTAACCTGTTTTCTTTTACAAAATAATGTCTCCTCTTTAATCAGCATATTGGTTTGGCTGTACGATGCAAATAGATTAGTGGTTCCCTCCCATACATTTCTATGGGTGAAAATTGGCTATGTTCCAACCACGGTGTTATTTTAAAAAACTAGTGGAGTTGCGATATGTGTTCATGGAACGAACGAGTAACCTGTTTTCTTCTTCTAAATAATGCCTCCTATATATTCAGATTATTGGTTTGGCTGTACGATGCAAATAGATTAGTGGTTTCCTCCCATACATTTCTATGGGAGAATATTGGCTATCTTCCCACCAAGGTGTTAATTTAACAAACTAGTGGAGTTGCGATCCTACTTCATGGAACGAACGAGTAACCTGTTTTCTTTTACAAAATAATGCCTCCTCTATAATCAGCTCATTGGTTTGGCTGTACCATTCAAATAGATTAGTGGTTCCCTCCCATACATTTCTATGGGAGAAAATTGGCTATGTTCCAACCACGGTGTTAATTTAACAAACTAGTGGAGTTGCGATATGTATTCATGGAACGAACGAGTTACCTGTTTTCTTTCTCTAAATAATGCCTCCTATATATTCAGATTATTGGTTTGGCTGTACGTGGCAAATAGATTAGTGGTTCCCTCCCATACATTTCTATGGGAGAACATTGGCTATCTTCCCACCAAGGTGTTAATTTAACAAACTAGTGGAGTTGCGATACGTATTCGAGGAACGAACGAGTAACCTATTTTCTTTCTCTAAATAATGCCTCCTATATATTCAGCTTATTGGTTTGGCTGTACGATGCAAATAGATTAGTGGTTCCCTCCCATACATTTCTATGGGTGAAAATTGGCTATGTTCCAACCAAGGTGTTCATTAAAAAAACTAGTGGAGTTGCGATATGCATTCATGGAACGAACGAGTAACCTGTTTTCTTTCTCAAAATAATGCCTCCTATATATTCAGATTATTGGTTTGGCTGTACGTGGCAAATAGATTAGTGGTTCCCTCCCATACATTTCTATGGGAGAACATTGGCTATCTTCCCACCAAGGTGTTAATTTAACAAACTAGTGGAGTTGCGATACGTATTCGAGGAACGAACGAGTAACCTATTTTCTTTCTCTAAATAATGCCTCCTATATATTCAGCTTATTGGTTTGGCTGTACGATGCAAATAGATTAGTGGTTCCCTCCCATACATTTCTATGGGTGAAAATTGGCTATGTTCCAACCAAGGTGTTCATTAAAAAAACTAGTGGAGTTGCGATATGTATTCATGGAACGAACGAGTAACCTGTTTTCTTTCTCTAAATAATGCCTCCTATATATTCAGATTATTGGTTTGGCTGTACGATGCAAATAGATAAGTGGTTGCCTCCCATACATTTCTATGGGAGAAAATTGGCTATCTTCCCACCAAGGTGTTAATTTAACAAACTAGTGGAGTTGCGATCCTACTTCATGGAACGAACGAGGAACCTCTTTTCTTTTACAAAATAATGCCTCCTCTATAATCAGCTCATTGGTTTGGCTTTACCATTCAAATAGATTAGTGGTTCCCTCCCATACATTTCTATGGGAGAAAATTGGCTATGTTCCAACCACAGTGTTAATTTAACAAAATAGTGTAGTTGCGATCCTACTTCATGCAACGTACGAGTAACCTTTTTCTTGCTCTAAATAATGCCTGCTATATATTCAGATTATTGGTTTGGCTGTACGATGCAAATAGATTAGTGGTTCCCTCCCATACATTTCTATGGGAGAAAATTGGCTATGTTCCAACCACGGTGTTAATTTAACAAACTAGTGGAGTTGCGATATGTATTCATGGAACGAACGAGTAACCTGTTTTCTTTCTCTAAATAATGCCTCCTATATATTCAGATTATTGGTTTGGCTGTACGTGGCAAATAGATTAGTGGTTCCCTCCCATACATTTCTATGGGAGAACATTGGCTATCTTCCCACCAAGGTGTTAATTTAACAAACTAGTGGAGTTGCGATACGTATTCGAGGAACGAACGAGTAACCTATTTTCTTTCTGTAAATAATGCCTCCTATATATTCAGCTTATTGGTTTGGCTGTACGATGCAAATAGATTAGTGGTTCCCTCCCATACATTTCTATGGGTGAAAATTGGCTATGCTCCAACCAAGGTGTTCATTAAAAAAACTAGTGGAGTTGCGATATGTATTCATGGAACGAACGAGTAACCTGTTTTCTTTCTCTAAATAATGCCTCCTATATATTCAGATTATTGGTTTGGCTGTACGATGCAAATAGATAAGTGGTTCCCTCCCATACATTTCTATGGGAGAAAATTGGCTATCTTCCCACCAAGGTGTTAATTTAACAAACTAGTGGAGTTGCGATCCTACTTCATGGAACGAACGAGGAACCTGTTTTCTTTTACAAAATAATGCCTCCTCTATAATCAGCTCATTGGTTTGGCTTTACCATTCAAATAGATTAGTGGTTCCCTCCCATACATTTCTATGGGAGAAAATTGGCTATGTTCCAACCACAGTGTTAATTTAACAAATTACTGGAGTTTCGATCCTACTTCATGGAACGAACGAGTAACCTGTTTTCTTTCTCTGAATAATGCTTCCTTTATATTCAGCTAATTGGTTTGGCTGTACGATGCAAATAGATTAGTGGTTCCCTCCCATACATTTCTATGGGAATTAAATTGGCTATGTTGTAACCACGGTGTTAATTTAACAAACTAGTGGAGTTGAGATATGTATTCATGGAACGAACGAGTAACCTGTTTTCTTTCTCTAAATAATGCCTCCTTTATATTCAGCTCATTGGTTTGGCTGTACGATGCAAATAGATTAGTGGTTCCCTCCCATACATTTCTATGGGAATTAAATTGGCTATGTTCCAACCACGGTGTTAATTTAACAAACTAGTGGAGTTGCGATATGTATTCATGGAACGAACGAGTAACCTGTTTTCTTTCTCTAAATAATGCCTCCTATATATTCAGCACAATGGTTTGGCTGTACGATGCAAATAGATTAGTGGTTCCCTCCCATACATTTCAATGGGAGAAAATTGGCTATGTTGTAACCACGGTGTTAATTTAACAAACTAGTGGAGTTTCGATCCTACTGCATGGAACGAACAAGTAACCTGTTTTCTTTTACAAAATATTGCCTCCTCTATAATCAGCTTATTGCATTGGCTGTACGATGCAAATAGATTAGTGGTTCCTTCCCATACATTTCTATGGGAGAAAATTGGCAATCTTCCCACCAAGGTGTTAATTTAACAAACTAGTTGAGTTGCGATCCTACTTCATGGAACGAACGAGTAACCTGTTTTCTTTCTCTTAATAATGCCTCCTTTATATTCAGCTCATTGGTTTGGCTGTACGATGCAAATAGATTAGTGGTTCCCTCCCATACATTTCTATGGGAATTAAATTGGCTATGTTCCAACCACGGTGTTAATTTAACAAAGTAGTAGAGTTGCGATATGTATTCATGGAACGAACGAGTAACCTGTTTTCTTTCTCTAAATAATGCCTCCTATATATTCAGCACAATGGTTTGGCTGTACGATGCAAATAGATTAGTGGTTCCCTCCCATATATTTCTATGGGAGAAAATTGGCTATGTTGTAACCACGGTGTTAATTTAACAAACTAGTGGAGTTTCGATCCTACTTCATGGAACGAACGAGTAACCTGTTTTCTTTTACAAAATAATGCCTCCTCTACCACTACCACTACCAATCCCACTACTAATCCCTCTACCACTACCACTACCAATCCCCACTACCACTACCACTACCACTACCCCTACCAATCCCACTACCACTACAATTTCCACTACCAATCGCACTACCAATCCCACAACCACTACCAATCCCACTACCAATCCCACTACCAATCCCACTACCACTACCACTTCAACTACCAATCCCACTACCAATCCCACTACCAATACCACTACCAATCCCACTACCACTAAGCGATCGGTCTCGTCGCGCCGAATTGCCCCGAATTTTTACAGATTGATCCTGCGAAAGTGCAGGAATCCGTCGCAGCGCGCCGAATTGTGCTGAATTTTTGCAGATTGAACCAAAGAAAGTGCAGCAATAGGTCGCAGCGCGACGAATTGTGCCGAATAACACATTGCAGATTGATCCTGCGAAAGTGCAGCAATCCGTCTCAGCGCGCCAAATTGCGCCGAATTGTTGCAGATTGATCCCGCCATAGTGAAGCAATCTGTCTCAGCGCGCCGAATTGCCCCGAACTGTTGCAGATTGATGCGGCGATAGTGTAGCAATCTGTTGTAGCGCGCCGAATTGTTACAGATTGGTTCCGCAAAAGTGCTGCAATCCGTCGCAGCGCGCCGAATTGTGCCAAATTGTTACAGATAGATCCCGCTAAAGTGCACCAATCCGTCGCAGCGCGCCGAATTGCGCTGAATTTTTACAGATTGATCCCGCAATCCCACTTCAATTACCACTACCAATCCCACTACCAATCCCACTACCACTACCACTACCAAAACCAATCCCACTACCAATCCCACTACCACTACCACTACCAATCCCACTACCAATCCCAATACCACTACCAATCCCACTACCAATCCCACTACCAATCCCACTACCACTACCACTACCACTACCAATCCCACTACCAATCCCACTACCACTACCACTACCAATCCCACTACCACTAAGCAATCGGTCTCGGCGCGCCGAATTGCCCCGAATTGTTACAGATTGATTGATCCTGCGAAAGTGCAGGAATCCGTCGCAGCGCGCCAAATTGCGCTGAATTGTTGCAGATTGAACCAGTGAAAGTGCAGCAATCCGTCACAGCGCGCCGAATTGTGCCGAATAACATATTGCAGATTGATCCCGCGAAAGTGCAGCAATCCGTCTCAGTGCGCGGAATTGCGCCGAATTGTTGCAGATTGATCCCGCCATAGTGAAGCAATCGGTCTCAGCGCACCGAATTGCCCCAAATTGTTGCAGATTGATCCGGCGATAGTGCAGCAATCCGTTGTAGCGCGCCGAATTGTTACAGATTGGTTCCACGAAAGTGCTGCAATCTGTCGCAGCGCGCCGAATTGCGCCAAATTGTAACAGATAGATCCCGCAAAAGTGCTCCAATCCGTCACAGCGCGCCGAATTGCGCTGAATTGTTGCAGATTGATACCGTAATTCCACTTCAATTACCACTACCAATCCCACTACCAATCCCACTACCACTACCACTACCACAACCAATCCCACAACCAATCCCACTACCAATACCGCGGCCAATCCCACTACCACTACCACTACCAATCCCACTACTAATCCCACAACAACTATAATAACCACTACCAATCCCACTACCAATCCCATTACCACTACCACTACCAATCCCACTACCAATCCCACCACCACGACCACTACCAATCCCACTACCACTACCACTACCAATTCCCACTACCACTACAATTTCCATTACCAATCCCTCTACCAATCTCACTACCAATCCCACTAACAATCCCACTACCACTACCACTACCACTACCAATCCCACTACCACTACCACAACCAATCCCACTACCACTACCACTACAAATCCCACTACCGATCCCATTTCCACTACAATTACCACTACCAATCCCACTACCAATCCCACTACCACCACCACTACCACTACCAATCCCACTACCAATCCCACTACCACTACCACTACCACTACCATTCCCAATACCACTACCACTACCAATCCCAATACCAATCCCACTACCAATCCCACTACCACTACAACTTCCACTACCAATCCCACTACCAATCCCACTACCAATCCCACTACCAATCCCACTACCACTACCAATCCCACTACCAATCCCACTACCACTACCACTACCACTACCAATCCCACTACCAATCCCACTACCAATCCCACTACCACTACCACTACCACTACCATTCCCAATACCACTACCACTACCAATCCCACTACCAATCCCACTACCAATCCCACTACCAATCCCACTACCACTACCAATCCCACTACCAATCCCACTACCAATCCCACTACCACTACCACTACCACTCCCAATCCCACTACCAATCCCACTACCAATCTCACTACCAATCCAACTACCAGTACCAATCCCACTACCAATCCCACTACCAATCCCACTACCACTACCACTACCACTACCAATCCCACTACCACTACCACTGCCAATCCCACTACCACTACTACTACAAATCCCACTACCGATCCCACTACTACTACAATTACCACTACCAATCCCACTACCAATCCCACTACCAATCCAACTACCAATCCCACTACCACTACCACTACCACTACCAATTCCACCTCCAATCCCACTACCTCTACAACTACCACCACCAATCCCACTACCACTACCACTACCAATCCCACTACCAATCCCACTACCATTTCCACTACCAATCCCACTACCACTACCACTACCAATCCCACTACCACTACAACTACCAATCCCACTACCAATCCCACTACCAATCCCACTACCAATCCCACTACCACTACCAATCCCACTACCAATCCCACTACCAATCCCACTACCTCTACCACTACCACTACCAATCCCACTACTAATCCCACTACCACTACCACTACCAATCCCACTACCACTACCACTACCAAGTCCCCTACCAATCCCTCTACCACTACAATTTCCTCTACCAATCCCACTACCAATCCCACTACCAATCCCACTACCAAACCCACTACCAATCCCACTACAACTACCACTACCACTACCAATCCCACTACCAATCCCATTACCAATCTCACTACCAATCCCACTACCACTACCAATCCCACTACCACTACCAATCCCACTACCAATCCCACTACCAATCCCACTACCCCTTCCACTTCCACTACCAATCCCACTACCAGTACCTCTACCACTACCACTACCAATCCCACTACCACTAAGCAATCGGTCTCGGCGCGCCGAATGGCCCCGAATTTTTACAGATTGATCCTGCGAAAGTGCAGGAATCCGTCGCAGCGCGCCGAATTGTGCTGAATTTTTGCAGATTGAATCAAAGAAAGTGCAGCAATCGGTCGCAGCGCGACGAATTGTGCCGAATAACACATTGCAGATTGATCCTGCGAAAGTGCAGCAATCCGTCTCAGCGCGCCGAATTGCGCCGAATTGTTGCAGATTGATCCCGCCATAGTGAAGCAATCTGTCTCAGCGCGTCGAATTGCCCCGAATTGTTGCAGATTGATCCGGCGATAGTGCAGCAATCAGTTGTAGCGCGCTAAATTGTTACAGATTGGTTCCGCGAAAGTGCTGCAATCCGTCGCAGCGCGCCGAATTGCGCCAAATTGTTATAGATAGATCCCGCTAAAGTGCACCAATCCGTCGCAGCGCGCCGATTTGCGCTGAATTGTTACAGATTGATCCCGCAATCCCACTTCAATTACTACTACCAATCCCACTACCAATCCCACTACCACTACCACTACCACAACCACTCCCACTACCAATCCCACTACCAATCCCACTACCAATCCAACTACCAATCCCACTACCACTACCACTACCAATTCCTCCTCCAATCCCACTACCTCTACAACTACCACCACCAATCCCACTACCACTACCACTACCAATCCCACTAACAATCCCACTACCAATTCCACTACCAATCCCACTACCACTACCACTACCAATCCCACTACCAATCCCACTACCTCTACCACTACCACTACCAATCCCACTACCACTACAACTACCAATCCCACTACCAATCCCACTACCAATCCCACTACCAATCCCACTACCAATCCCACTACCAATCCCACTACCACTACCAATCCCACTACCAATCCCACTACCAATCCCACTACCTCTACCACTACCACTACCAATCCCACTACTAATCCCACTATCACTACCATAACCAATCCCACTACCACTACCACTACCAATTCCCCTACCAATCCCACTACCAGTACAATTTCCACTACCAATCCCACTACCAATCCCACTACCAATCCCACTACCAATCCCACTACAACTACCACTACCACTACCAATCCCACTACCAATCCCACTACCAATCTCACTACCAATCCCACTACCACTATCAATCCCACTACCAATCCCACTACCAATCCCACTACCCCTACCACTTCCACTACCAATCCCACTACCAGTCCCACTACCACTACCACTACCAATCCCACTACTACTAAGCAATCGGTCTCGGCGTGCCGAATTGCCCCGAATTTTTACAGATTGATCCTGCGAAAGTGCAGGAATCCGTCGCAGCGCGCCGAATTGTGCTGATTTTTTTGCAGATTGAACCAAGGAAACTGCTGCAATCGGTTGCAGCGCGACGAATTGTGCCGAATAACACATTGCAGATTGATCCTGCGAAAGTGCAGCAATCCGTCTCAGCGCGCCGAATAGCGCCGAATTGTTGCAGATTGATCCCGCCATAGTGAAGCAATCTGTCTCAGCGCGTCGAATTGCCCCGAATTGTTGCAGATTGATCCGGCGATAGTGCAGCAATCCGTTATAGCGCCGAATTGTTGCAGATTGATCCCGCCATAGTGAAGCAATCTGTCTCAGCTCGTCGAATTGCCCCGAATTGTTGCAGATTGATCCGGCGATAGTGCAGCAATCCGTTGTAGCGCGCTGAATTGTTACAGATTGGTTCCGCGAAAGTGCTGCAATCCGTCGAAGCGCGCCGAATTGCGCCAAATTGTTATAGATAGATCCCGCTAAAGTGAACCAATCCGTCGCAGCGCGCAGAATTGCGCTGAATTGTTACAGATTGATCCCGCAATCCCACTTCAATTACTACTACCAATCCCACTACCAATCCCACTACCACTACCACTACCACAATCACTCCCACTACCAATCCCACTACCACTCCCACTACCAATCCAACTACCAATCCCACTACCACTACCACTACCACTACCAATTCCTCCTCCAATCCCACTACCTCTACAACTACCACCACCAATCCCACTACCACTTCCACTACCAATCCCACTACCAATCCCACTACCAATCCCACTACCAATCCCACTACCAATCCCACTACCAATCCCACTACCACTACCAATCCCACTACCAATCCCACTACAAATCCCACTACCTCTACCACTACCACTACCAATCCCACTACTAATCCCACTATCACTACTACAACCAATCCCACTACCACTACCACTACCAATTCCCCTACCAATCCAACTACTACTACAATTTCCACTACCAATCCCACTACCAATCCCACTACCAATCCCACTACCAATCCCACTACAACTACCACTACCACTACCAATCCCACTACCAATCCCACTACCAATCTCACTACCAATCCCACTACCACTATCAATCCCACTACCAATCCCACTACCAATCCCACTACCCCTACCACTTCCACTACCAATCCCACTACCAGTCCCACTACCACTACCACTACCAATCCCACTACCACTAAGCAATCGGTCTCGGCGCGCCGAATTGCCCCGAATTTTTACAGATTGATCCTGCGAAAGTGCAGGAATCCGTCGCAGCGCGCCGAATCGTGCTGAATTCTTTGCAGATTGAACCAAGGAAACTGCTGCAATCGGTTGCAGCGCGACGAATTGTGCCGAATAACACATTGCAGATTGATCCTGCGAAAGTGCAGCAATCCGTCTCAGCGCACCGAATAGCGCCGAATTGTTGCAGATTGATCCCGCCATAGTGAAGCAATCTGTCTCAGCGCGTCGAATTGCCCCGAATTGTTGCAGATTGATCCGGCGATAGTGCAGCAATCCGTTGTATCGCGCTGAATTGTTACAGATTGGTTCCGCGAAAGTGCTGCAATCCGTCGCAGCGCGCCGAATTGCGCCAAATTGTTATAGATGGATCCCGCTAAAGTGCACCAATCCGTCGCAGCGCGCCGAATTGCGCTGAATTGTTACAGATTGATCCCGCAATCCCACTTCAATTACTACTACCAATCCCACTACCAATCCTACTACCACTACCACTACCACAACCACTCCCACTACCAATCCCACTACCAATCCCACTACCAATCCAACTACCAATCCCACTACCACTACCACTACCACTACCAATTCCTCCTCCAATCCCACTACCTCTGCAACTACCACCACCAATCCCACTACCACTACCACTACCAATCCCACTAACAATCCCACTACCAATTCCACTACCAATCCCACTACCACTACCACTACCAATCCCACTACCAATCCCACTACCTCTACCACTACCACTACCAATCCCACTACCACTACAACTACCAATCCCACTACCAATCCCACTACCAATCCCACTACCAATCCCACTACCAATCCCACTACCACTACCAATCCCACTACCAATCCCACTACCAATCCCACTACCAATCCCACTACCTCTACCACTACCACTACCAATCCCACTACTAATCCCACTATCACTACCACAACCAATCCCACTACCACTACCACTACCAATTCCCCTACCAATCCCACTACCACTACAATTTCCACTACCAATCCCACTACCAATCCCACTACCAATCCCACTACCAATCCCACTACAACTACCACTACCACTACCAATCCCACTACCAATCCCACTACCAATCTCACTACCAATCCCACTACCACTATCAATCCCACTACCAATCCCACTACCAATCCCACTACCCCTACCACTTCCACTACCAATCCCACTACCAGTCCCACTACCACTACCACTACCAATCCCACTACCACTAAGCAATCGGTCAAGGCGCGCCGAATTGCCCCGAATTTTTACAGATTGATCCTGCGAAAGTGCAGGAATCCGTCGCAGCGCGCCGAATTGTGCTGAATTTTTTGCAGATTGATCCAAAGAAACTGCTGCAATCGGTTGCAGCGCGACGAATTGTGCCGAATAACACATTGCAGATTGATCCTGCGAAAGTGCAGCAATCCGTCTCAGCGCGCCGAATAGCGCCGAATTGTTGCAGATTGATCCCGCCATAGTGAAGCAATCTGTCTCAGCGCGTCGAATTGCCCCGAATTGTTGCAGATTGATCCGGCGATAGTGCAGCAATCCGTTGTAGCGCCACGAATTGTTACAGATTGGTTCCACGAAAGTGCTGCAATCCGTCGCAGCGCGCCGAATTGCGCCGAATTGTTGCAGATTGATCCCGCCATAGTGAAGCAATCTGTCTCAGCGCGCCGAACTGCCCCGAAATGTTGCAGATTGATCCCGCGAAAGTGCAGCAATCCGCTGTAGCGCGCCGAATTGTTACAGTTTGGTTCCGCGAAAGTGCTGCAATCCGTCGCAGCGCGCCGAATTGCGCTGAATTGTTACAGATTGATCCCGCAATCCCACTTCAATTGCCACTACCAATCCCACTACCAATCCCACTACCACTACCACTACCATTACCAATTCCACTACCAATCCCACTACCACTACCTCTACCACTACCAATCCCTCTGCCACAACCACTACGAATCCCCCCAGCAATCCCACTACCACTACAATTACCACTACCAATCCCAATGCCAATCCCACTACCAATCCCACTAACACTACCACTACCACTACCAATCCCACTGCCACTACCACTACCAATCCCCCTAGCAATCCCACTACCACTACAATTACCACTACCAATCCCAATACCAATCCCACTACCAAACCCACTACCACTACCACTACCAATCTCAATACCAAATCCAACTACCTCTACCACTACCAATCCCACTACCACTACCACTACCAATCCCACTACCACTACCACTACTACTACCAATCTCAATCCCAATCCCACTACCAATCCCACTACCACTACCACTACCACTACCACTACCACTACCAATCCCACTACTATTACCACTACCAATCCCACTACCTAAACCACTATCACTAACAATCCCACTACTTCTACCTCTACCATTACCAATCCCACTACCAATCCCACTGCCACTACCACTACCACTACCAATCCCACTACCATTCCCACTACTACTACCAATCCCACTACCAATCCCACTACCAATCCCACTACCAATCCCACTACCACTACCAATCCCACTACCAATCCCACTACCAATCCCACTACCACTACCACTTCCACTACCAATCCCACTACCAATCCCACTACCACTACCACTACCAACCCCACTACCACTACCACTACCAATTCCCCTACCAATCCCACTACCACTACAATTTCCACTTCCAATCCCACTTCCAATCCCACTACCAATCCCACTACCAATCCCACTACCACTACCACTATCACTACCAATCCCACTACCAATCCCACTACCAATGCCACTCACTACCAATCCCACTACCACTACCAATCCCACTACCAATCCCACTACCAATCCAACTACCACTTCCACTACCACTACCAATCCCACTACCAATCCCACTACCACTACCACTACCAATCCCACTACCACTAAGCAATCGGTCTCGGCGCGCCGAACTGCCCCGAATTGTTGCAGATTGATCCCGCGATAGTGCAGCAATCCGTTGTAGCGCGCCGAATTGTTACAGATTGGTTCCACGAAAGTGCTGCAATCCGTCGCAGCGCGCCGAATTGCGCCATATTATTACAGATAGATCCCGCAAAAGTGCACCAATCCGTCGCAGCGCGCCGAATTGTGCGGAATTGTTACAGATTGATCCCGCAATCCCACTTCAATTACCACTACCAATCCCACTACCAATCCCACTACCACTACCACTACCATTACCAATTCCACTACCAATCCCACTACCACTACCTCTACCACTACCAATCCCTCTGCCACAACCACTACCAATCCCTCTAGCAATCCAACTACCACTACAATTACCACTACCAATCCCAATGCCAATCCCATTACCAATCCCACTAACACTACCACTGCCACTACCAATCCCACTGCCACTACCACTACCAATCCACCTAGCAATCCCACTATCACTACAATTACCACTACCAATCCCAATACCAATCCCACTACCAATCCCACTACCACTACCACTACCAATCTCAATACCAATCCCACCACCTCTACCACTACCAATCCCATTATCACTACAATTACCACTACCAATCCCAATACCAATCCCACTACCAATCCCACTACCACTACCACTACCAATCTCAATACCAATCCCAACACCTCTACCACTACCAATCCCACTACCACTACCACTACCAATCCCACTACCACTACCACTACCACTACCAATCCCACTACCACTACCACTACTACTACCAATCTCAATCCCAATCCCACTACCAATCCCACTACCACTACCACTATCTCTACCAATCCCACTACCTCTACCACTACCCACTACCAATCCCACTACCAATCCCACAACTATTACCACTACCAATCCCACTACCTTTACCACTATCACTAACAATCCCACTACCACTACCTCTACCATTACCAATCCCACTACCAATCCCACTGCCACTACCACTACCACTACCAATCCCACTTCCAGTCCCACTACCACTACCACTACCAATCCCATTACCATTAAGCAATTGGTCTCGGCGCGCCGAATTGCCCCGAATTGTTACAGATTGATCCTGCGAAAGTGCAGGAATCCGTCACAGCGCACCAAATTGCGCTGAATTGTTGCAGATTGAACCCTTGAAAGTGCAGCAATCGGTCGCAGCGCGCCGAATTGTGCCGAAAAACATATTGCAGTTTAATCCCGCGAAAGTGCAGCAATCCGTCTCAGCGTGCCGAATTGCGCCGAATTGTTGCAGATTGATCCTACCATAGTGAAGCAATCTGTCTAAGAGCGCCGAATTGCCCCGAATTGTTGCAGATTGATCCGGCGATAGTGCACCAATCCGTCGCAGCACGCCGAATTGCGCTGAATTGTTACAGATTGATCCCGCAATCCCACTTCAATTACCACTACCAATCCCACTACCAATCCCACTACCACTACCACTACCACAACCAATCCCACTACCAATCCCACTACCAATACCGCGGCCAATCCCACTACCTCTACCACTTCCAATCCCACTACCACTACCACTACCAATCCCAATACTAATCCCACTACCACTATAATTACCACTACCAATCCCACTACCAATCCCATTACCACTACCACTACCAATCCCACTACCAATCCCACTACCACTACCACTACCAATCCCACTACCACTACCACTACCAATCCCACAACCACTACCACTACCAATTCCCCTACCAATCTCACTACCACTACAATTTCCACTACCAATCCCACTACCAATCCCACTACCAATCCCACTAACAATCCCACTACCACTACCACTACCACTACCAATCCCACTACCACTACCACTACCAATCCCACTACCACTACCACTACAAATCCCACTACCGATCCCACTACCACTACAATTACCACTACCAATCCCACTACCAATCCCACTACCAATCCCACTACCTCTACCACTACCACTACCAATCCCACTACCACTACCACTACCAATCCCACAACCAATCCCACTACCAATCCCACTACCAATCCCACTACCACTACCACTACCACTACCAATCCCACTACCAATCCGACTACCTCTACCACTACTACTACCAATCCCACTACCACTACCACTACCAATCCCACTACCAATCCCACTACCAATCCCACTACCAATCCCACTACCAATCCCACTACCAATCCCACTACCAATCCCACTACCACTACCAATCCCACTACCAATCCCACTACCAATCCCACTACAACTACCACTACCACTACCAATCCCACTACCAATCCCACTACCACTACCACTACCAATCTCACTACCACTACCACTACCAATTCCCCTACCAATCCCACTACCTCTACCATTTCCACTACCAATCCAACTACCAATCTCACTACCAATCCCACTACCAATCCCACTACCATTACCACTACCACTACCAATCCCACTACCAATCCCACTACCAATCCCACTACCAATCCCACTACCAATCCCACTACCACTACCAATCCCACTACCAATCCCACTACCAATCCCATTACCACTACCACTACCACAACCAATTCCCCTACCAATCCCACTACCACTACAGTTTCCACTACCAATCCCACTACCAATCCCACTACCAATCCCACTAACAATCCCACTACCACTACCACTACCACTACCACACCCACTACCACTACCACTACCAATCCCACTACCACTACCACTCCAAATCCCACTACCGATCCCACTACCACAACCAATCCCACTACCAATCCCACTACCAATCTCAATACCAATCCCACTACCACTACCAATCCCACTACCATTACCTTGTTCAAAGAGCCCAATAACAGGACCATCCTTGACTTCTCCTCCTCCAAGGAGACGCCCTCACCTCCATCATTATGATTGGTAGTGGTAGTGGTAGTGGTAGTGGGATTGGTAGTGGGATTGGTAGTGGGATTGGTAGTGGTAATTGTAGTAGTAGTGGGATTGGTAGGGGAATTGGTAGTGGTAGTGGTAGTGAGATTGGTAGTGGTAGTGGTAGTGGGATTGGTAGTGGGATTGGTAGTGGTAGTGGGATTGTTAGTGGGATTGGTAGTGGGATTGGTAGTGGGAGTGGTAGTGGAAATTGTAGTGGTAGTGGGATTGGTAGGGGAATTGGTAGTGGTAGTGGTAGTGGGATTGGTAGAGGTAGTGGTAGTGGGATTGGTAGTAGGATTGGTAGTGGTAGTGGTAATGGGATTGGTAGTGGGATTGGTAGTGGTAATTATAGTGGTAGTGGGATTAGTAGTGGGATTGGTAGTGGTAGTGGTAGTGGGATTGGAAGTGGTAGTAGTAGTGGGATTGGCCGCGGTATTGGTAGTGGGATTAGTAGTGGGATTGGTTGTGGTAGTGGTAGTGGTAGTGGGATTGGTAGTGGGATTGGTAGTGGTAATTGAAATGGGATTGCGGGATCAATCTGTAACATTTCAGCGCAATTCGGCGCGCTGCGACCGATTGCTGCACTTTCTTTGGTTCAATCTGCAAAAATTCAGCACATTTTGGCGCGCTGCGACGGATTCCTGCACTTTCGCAGGATCAATCGGTAACAATTCGGGGCAATTCGGCGCGCCGAGACCGATTGCTTAGTGGTAGTGGGATTGGTAGTGGTAGTGGTAGTGGGATTGGTAGTGGGAATGGTAGTGGTAGTGGTAGTGGTAGTTGGATTGGTAGTGGGATTGGTAGTGAGTGGCATTGGTAGTGAGATTGGTAGTGTGATTGGTAGTGGTAGTGGTAGTGGTAGTGGGATTGGTAGTGGGATTGGTAGTGGGATTGGTAGTGGTAGTGGGATTGGTAGTGGGATTGGTAGTGGTATTGGTAGTTGGATTGGTAGTGGTAGTGGTAGTGGGATTGGTAGTGGGATTGGTAGTGGGATTGGAAGTGGTAGCTGTAGTGGTAGTGGTAGTGGGATTGGTAGTGGTAGTAGTAGTGGGATTGGTAGTGGGATTTGTAGTGGTAGTGGTAGTGGGATTGGTATTGGGATTGGTAGTGGTAGTAATAGTGGTAGAGGGATTGGTTGTGGGATTGGTAGTGGTAGTAGTAGTGGGATAGGAAGTGGTAGTGGTAGTGGGATTGGCCGTGGTAGTGGTAGTGGTAGTGGGATTGGTAGTGGGATTGGTTGTGGTAGTGGTAGTGGTAGTGGTAGTGGGATTGATCATCCATTGAAATACCTGACTCCTGCAGGAGTCAGACATATTGGCATACTTGACTCCTGCAGGAGTCATAATTCAAATACATGACTCCTGCAAGAGTCATATACATTGAAATTCTTGAGTGACATACTTGACTCCTGCAGGAGTCATACATTGAAATACTTGACTCCTGCAGGAGTCAGACATATTGACATACTTGACACCTGCAGGAGTCATAATTGAAATACTTGACTTCTGCAGGAGTCATACATTGAAATACTTGAGTGACATACTTGACTCCTGCACGTATCATACACACTGACATACTTGACTCCTGCAGGAGTCATGCATGGAGATACTTGACTCCTGCAGGAGTCATACATTGAGATACTTGACTCCTGCAGGAGTCTTGCATACTGACATACTTGACTCCTGCAGGAGTCATGCAAATATATAGTTGACTCCTGCAGGAGTCATACATACAGACATACTTCACTCCTGCAGGAGTCATGCATGGAGATACATGACTTCTGGAGGAGTCATACATTTTGACATACTTTACTCCTGCAGGAGTCATTCATTGAATTGTTTGACTCCTGCAGGAGTCATGCATACTGACAAACTTGACTCTTGTAGGAGTCAAACATTGAAACACTAGACTCCTGCAGGAGTCATTCATTGCAACATATTTGACTCCTGCAGCAGTCATTCAAATTGTCATACTTGACTCCTGCAGGAGTCATGCAAATATATAGTTGACTCCTACAGGAGTCATACATGTTGACATATGTGACTCCTGCAGGACTCATACATTCTGACATACTTGACTCCTGCAGGAGTCATACATTGAGATTGCTCTCTCCTGCAGGAGTCATACAAATCGACATATGACTCCTGCAGGAGTCATTCATACTGACATACTTGACTCCTGCAGGAGTCATACATGGAGATATTTGACTCATGCAGGAGTCATACGTTATGACATATTTGACTCCTGCAGGAGTCATACAATGACTCCTGTAGGAGTCATGCAAATATATAGTTGACTCCTGCAGGAGATATACATATTGACATACTTGACTCCTGCAGGAGTCATAATTGTCATACTTGACTCCTGCAGGAGTCAAACATTGAAATACTTGAGTGACATACTTGACTCCTGCAGGTATCATACATACTGACGTACTTGACTCCTGCAGGAGTCATGCTTGGAGATACTTGACTCCTGCAGGAGTCATGCATTGAGATACTTGACTGCTGCAGGAGTCTTGCATTCTGACATACTTGACTCCTGCAGGAGTCATATAAATATATAGTTGACTCCTGCAGGAGTCATACATACTGACATACTTGACTCCTGCAGGAGTCATACATTGAAATACTTAAACTCCTGCAGGAGTCAGACATAATGACATACTTGACTCCTGCCGGAGTCTTTCATGAAATAATTGACTCCAGTAGGAGTCATACTTTGAAATACTTGAGTGACATACTTGACTCCTGCAGGAGTCATACATACTGACATACTTGACTCCTGCATGAGTCATGCTTGGAGATACTTGACTCCTGCAGGAGTCATGCATTGAGACACTTGACTCATGCAGGAGTCTTGCATACTGACTTATTTGACTCCTGCAGGAGTCATGCAAATAAATAGTTGACTCCTGCAGGAGTCATACATACTGACATACTTGACTCCAGCAGGAGTCATGCATAGAAATACTTAACTCCTGCAGGAGTCAAACATATTGACATACTTGACTCCTGCCGGAGTCATAATTAAAATAATTGACTCCTGCATGAGTCATACATTGAAATACTTGAGTGACATACTTTACTCCTGCAGGAGTCATACATTCTGACATACCTGACTCCTGCAGGAGTCGTGCTTGGAGATACTTGACTCCTGCAGGAGTCATGCATTGAGACACTTGACTCCTGCAGGAGTCTTGCGTACTGACATACTTGACTCCTGCAGGAGTCATGCAAAAATCTAGTTGACTCCTGCAGGAGTCATACATACCGACATACTTGACTCCTGCAGGAGTCGTACATATTGAAATACTTGACTCCTGCAGGAGTCATACATTGAAATACTTGACTCCTGCAAGAGTCAGACATATTGACATACTTGACTCCTGCAGGAGTCATAATTGAAATACTTGACTCCTGCAGGAGTCTTGCATTGAAATTCTTGAGCGACATTCTTGACTCCTGCAGGAGTCATATATACTGTCATACTTGACTCCTGCAGGAGTCTAGCATGGAGATACTTGACTCTTGCGGGAGTCATACATACTGACATATTTGACTCCGGCAGGAGTCATACATTGAATTACTTGACTCCTGCAGAAGTCATAATTGAAATACTTGACACCTGCAGGAGACGTAATTGAAATAATTGACTCCTGCAGGAGTCATACATTGAAATACTTGAGTGACATACTTGACTCCTGCAGGTATCATACATACTGACATACTTGACTCCTGCAGGAGTCATGCTTGGAGATACTTGACTCCTGCAGGAGTCATACATTGAGATACTTGACTGCTGCAGGAGTCTTGCATACTGACATACTTGACTCCTGCAGGAGTCATGCAAATATTTAGTTGACTCCTACAGGAGTCATACATACTTACATACTTGACTCCTGCAGGAGTCATACATACTTACATACTTGACTCCTGCAGGAGTCATACATATTGACATACTTGACTCCTGCAGGTTTCATAATTGAAATAATTGACTCCTGCAGGAGTCATTCACTGAAATACTTGAGTGACATACTTGACTCCTGCAGGTATCATACATACTGACATACTTGACTCCTGCAGGAGTCCTGCATGGAGATACTTGACTCCTGCAGGAGTTATACATTGAGATACTTGACTCCTGCAGGAGTCTTGCATACTGACATACTTGACTCCTGCAGGAGTCATGCAAATATATAGGTGACTCCTGCAGAAGTCATACATACAGACATACTTGACTCCTGCAGGAGTCATGCATGGAGATACATGACTTCTGGAGGAGTCATACATTTTGACATACTTTACTCCTGCAGGAGTCATTCATTGAAATGTTTGACTCCTGCATGAGTCATGCATACTGACATACGTGACTCCTGCAGGAGTCATACATTGAAATACCTGACTCCTGCAGGAGTCAGACATAAAGACATACTTGACTCCTGCAGGAGTCATAATTCAAATACATGACTACTGCAGGAGTCATATACATTGAAATTCTTGAGTGACATACTTGACTCCTGCAGGAGTCATACATTGAAATACTTGACTCCTGCAGGAGTCAGACATGTAGACATACTTGACTCCTGCAGGAGTCATAATTGAAATAATTGACTCCTGCAGGAGTCATACATTGAAATACTTGAGTGACATACTTGACTCCTGCAGGTATCATACATACTGACATACTTGACTCCTGCAGGAGTCATGCTTGGAGATACTTGACTCCAGCAGGAGTCATACATTGAGATACTTGACTGCTGCAGGAGTCTTGCATACTGACATACTTGACTCCTGCACTAGTCAGGCAAATATTTAGTTGACTCATACAGGAGTCATACATACTTACATACTTGTCTCCTGCAGGAGTCATACATATTGAAATACTTGACTCCTGCAGGAGTCATAATTGACATACTTGACTCCTGCAGGAGTCATACTTTGAAATACTTGAGTGACATACTTGACTCCTGCAGGTATCATACATACTGACGTACTTGACTCCTGCAGGAGTCATGCTTGGAGATACTTGACTCCTGCAGGAGTCATGCATTGAGATACTTGACTGCTGCAGGAGTCTTGCATTCTGACATACTTGACTCCTGCAGGAGTCATGTAAATATATAGTTAACTCCTGCAGGAGTCGTACATACTGACATACTTGACTCCGGCAGGAGTCATACATTGAAATACTTGACTCCTGCAGAAGTCATAATTGAAATACTTGACACCTGCAGGAGTCATAATTGAATTATTGACTCCTGCAGGAGTCAAACATTAAAATACTTGAGTGACATACTTGACTCCTGCAGGTATCATACATACTGACATACTTGACTCCTGCAGGAGTCATGCTTGGAGATACTTGACTCCTGCAGGAGTCATACATTGAGATACTTGACTGCTGCAGGAGTCTTGCATACTGACATACTTGACTCCTGCAGGAGTCATGCAAATATTTAGTTGACTCCTACAGGAGTCATACATACTTACATACTTGACTCCTGCAGGAGTCATACATACTTACATACTTGAGTCCTGCAGGAGTCATACATATGGACATACTTGACTCCTGCAGGATTCATAATTGAAATAATTGACTCCTGCAGGAGTCATTCATTGAAATACTTGAGTGACATACTTGACTCCTGCAGGTATCATACATACTGACATACTTGACTCCTGCAGGAGTCCTGCATGGAGATACTTGACTCCTGCAGGAGTTATACATTGAGATACTTGACTCCTGCAGGAGTCTTGCATACTGACATACTTGATTCCGGCAGGAGTCATGCAAATATATAGGTGACTCCTGCAGGAGTCATACATACAGACATAGTTGACTCCTGCAGGAGTCATGCATGGAGATACATGACTTCTGGAGGAGTCATACATTTTGACATACTTTACTCCTGCAGGAGTCATTCATTGAAATGTTTGACTCATGCATGAGTCATGCATACTGACATACGTGACTCCTGCAGGAGTCATACATTGAAATACCTGACTCCTGCAGGAGTCAGACATAAAGACATACTTGACTCCTGCAGGAGTCATAATTCAAATACATGACTACTGCAGGAGTCATAAACATTGAAATTCTTAAGTGACATACTTGACTCCTGCAGGAGTCATACATTGAAATACTTGACTCCTGCAGGAGTCAGACAAGTAGACATACTTGACTCCTGAAGGAGTCATAATTGAAATAATTGACTCCTGCAGGAGTCATACAGTGAAATACTTGAGTGACATACTTGACTCCTGCAGGTATCATACATACTGACATACTTGACTCCTGCAGGAGTCATGCTTGGAGATACTTGACTCCTGCAGGAGTCATACATTGAGATACTTGACTGCTGCAGGAGTCTTGCATACTGACATACTTGACTCCTGCAGGAGTCAGGCAAATATTTAGTTGACTCATACAGGAGTCATACATACTTACATACTTGACTCCTGCAGGAGTCATACATATTGAAATACTTGACTCCTGCAGGAGTGATACATTCAAATACCTGACTCCTGCAGGTGTCAGACATATTGACATACTGGACTCCTGCAGGAGTCATAATTCAAATACATGACTCCTGCAGGAGTCGTATACATTGAAATTCTTGAGTGACATACTTTACTCCTGCAGGAGTCATACATACTGACATACTTTACTCCTGCATTAGTCATGCTTGGAGATACTTGACTCCTGCAGGAGTCATGCATTGAGACACTTGACTCGTGCAGGAGTCTTGCATACTGACTTACTTGACTCCTGCAGGAGTCATGCAAATAAATAGTTGACTCCTGCAGGAGTCATACATACTGACATATTAGACTCCAGCAGGAGTCATGCAATGAAATACTTAACTCCTGCAGGAGTCAGACATATTGACATACTTGACTCCTGCCGGAGTCATAATTGAAATAATTGACTCCTGTAGGAGTCATACATTGAAATACTTGAGTGACTGTGGTATCGCGAGGGGTTGTTAGCGCACGCAGCCGCACGTAGCTGCATGGTGCAGCCACGAGAACGTACTGGGCAGTCTCCAGCCAGGGGCAAACAACTCGAATAACACACGTGCAAACATACAATATATACACGTGCATCACATCTAGACTGTTCTATGGCCGGCTGCGGCTGGCTTGCGCCCCGGCCGGCGCGGCCCAGACACACAATGGGACCGCCACATTGTCCCACATTACTACACTCCTCCCCCATTATCGTTTGCTTCCATGGGTGTGCGGCGGGTGCACTTTTCCATCCGGACTTGCATGAGCTTAGCTCCGTCAGTTGTCAGGCTCGCTCTCTCCTCTCCGGCCGCAGACTCACTCTCTGTCCTCCCCGGTGGCAGGCTCTGACTGTCCTCCCCCTTAATTCCTTGCAGTGTGGGCTAGGTTTCGGAATCGTCATGTGACATCTGTGAGCCTTTCCGACAGCTGCTGGCGTGACTTGTGCGGATCGTCCTCTTGACGTTACGAGCCTTCCGACAGGCGTGACTTGTGCGGATCGTCCTCTTGACGTTACGAGCCTTCCGACAGGCGTGACTTGTGCGGATCGTCCTCTTGACGTTACGAGCCTTCCGACAGGCGTGACTTGTGCGGATCGTCCTCTTGACGTTACGAGCCTTCCGACAGGCGTGACTTGTGCGGATCGTCCTCTTGACGTTACGAGCCTTCCGACAGGCGTGACTTGTGCGGATCGTCCTCTTGACGTTACGAGCCTTCCGACAGGCGTGACTTGTGCGGATTGTCCTCTTGACGTTACGAGCCTTCCGACAAGCGTGACTTGTGCGGATCGTCCTCTTGACGTTTCGAGCCTTCCGACAGGCGTGACTTGTGCAGATCGTCCTCTTGACGTTACGAGCCTTCCGACAGGCGTGACTTGTGCGGATCGTCCTCTTGACGTTTCGAGCCTTCCGACAGGCGTGACTTGTGCGGATCGTCCTCTTGACGTTACGAGCCTTCCGACAGGCGTGACAGGCGTGACTTGTCCTCCGCGGCGGCAGGCAGCTTGTCCTCCCCGGCGGTGGGTCCCCTTTACAGCGGTGGAGCTTTTCTTCCAAGGCGCTGGGAGCGTTTGTCCTCTTACGGAGAGCTGGGGTCCTACCCTCCTCTCTCCGATGGGCTGGGATTTTAGTGGCTAGGTGTTTACCCTCGTCGCCAATGTGGTATCGCGAGGGGTTGTTAGCGCACGCAGCCGCACGTAGCTGCATGGTGCAGCCACGAGAACGTACTGGGCAGTCTCCAGCCAGGGGCAAACAACTCGAATAACACACGTGCAAACATACAATATATACACGTGCATCACATCCAGACTGTTCTATGGCCGGCTGCGGCTGGCTTGCGCCCCGGCCGGCACGGCCCAGACACACAATGGGACCGCCACATTGTCCCACATTACTACAGTGACATACTTTACTCCTGCAGGAGTCATACATTCTGACATACCTGACTCCTGCAGGAGTCGTGCTTGGAGATACTTGACTCCTGCAGGAGTCATGCATTGAGACACTTGACTACTGCAGGAGTCTTGCGTACTGACATACTTGACTCCTGCAGGAGTCATGAAAAAATATAGTTGACTCCTGCAGGAGTCATACATACTACCATACTTGACTCCGGCAGGAGTCGTACATATTGAAATACTTGACTCCTGCAGGAGTCATTGGGGCCAATTTGAAGCTTACACTTGAATGTGCAGACATGAAAATTTGTCATTAGTAGCTAACCACTCACCTGAGATCCAATACCATCATCAGATAGTCAACATTGAAATACTTGACTCCTGCAAGAGTCAGACATATTGACATACTTGACTCCTGCTGGAGTCATAATTGAAATACTTGACTCCTGCAGGAGTCATACATTGAAATTCTTGAGCGACATACTTGACTCCTGCAGGAGTCATATATACTGACATACTTGACTCCTGCAGGAGTCTAGCATGTAGATACTTGACTCTTGCGGGAGTCATACATACTGACATATTTGACTCCGGCAGGAGTCATACATTGAAATACTTGACTCCAGCAGAAGTCATAATTGAAATAATTGACACCTGCAGGAGTCATAATTGAAATAATTGACTCCTGCAGGAGTCATACATTGAAATACTTGAGTGACATACTTGACTCCTGCAGGTATCATCCATACTGACATACTTGACTCCTGCAGGAGTCATGCTTGGAGATACTTGACTCCTGCAGGAGTCATACATTGAGATACTTGACTGCTGCAGGAGTCTTGCATACTGACATACTTGACTCATGCAGGAGTCATGCAAATATTTAGTTGACTCCTACAGGAGTCATACATACTTACATGCTTGACTCCTGCAGGAGTCATACATACTTACATACTTGACTCCTGCAGAAGTCAGACATATTGACATACTTGACTCCTGCCGGAGTCATAATTGAAATAATTGACTCCTGCAGGAGTCATACATTGAAATACTTGAGTGACATACTTGACTCCTGCAGGAGTTTTACATACTGACATACTTGACTCCTGCAGGAGTCATGCTTGGAGATACTTGACTCCTGCAGGAGTCATGCATTGAGACACTTGACTCCTGCAGGAGTCTTGCATACTGACATACTTGACTCCTGCAGGAGTCATGCAAATATATAGTTGACTCCTACAGGAGTCATACATACTGACATACTTGACTCCTGCAGGAGTCATACATATTGAAATACTTGACTCCTGCAGGAGTCATACATTGAAATACTTGACTCCTGCAGGAGTCAGACGTATTGACATACTTGACTCCTGCAGGAGTCATAATTGAAATACTAGACTCCTGCAGGAGTCATAAATTGAAATTCTTGTGCGACATACTTGACTCCTGCAGGAGTCATACATACTGACATACTTGACTCCTGCAGGAGTCGTGCATGGAGAAACTTGACTCCTGCAGGAATCATGCATTGAGATACTTGACTGCTGCAGGAGTCTTGCATACTGACATACTTGACTCCAGCAGGAGTCATGCAAATAGTTAGATGACTCCTGCAGGAGTCATACATACTGCCATACTTGACTCCTGCAGGAGTCATACATTGAAATACTTAACTCCTGACGGAGTCAGACATATTAAAATACTTGACTCCTGCCGGAGTCATAATTGAATTTATTGACTGCTGTTGGAGTCATACATTGAAATACTCGAGTGACATGCTTGACTCCTGCAGGAGTCATACATACTGACATATTTGACTCCTGCAGGAGTCATGCTTGAAGATACTTGACTCCTGCAGGAGTCATGCATTGAGTCACTTGACTCGTGCAGGAGTCTTGCATACTGACATACTTGACTCCTGCAGGAGTCATGCAAATAAATAGTTGACTCCTGCAGGAGTCATACATACTGACATACTTGACTCCGTCATACATTGAAATACTTAACTCCTGCAGGACTCAGACATATTGACATACTTGACTCCTGCCGGAGTCATAATTGAAATAATTGACTCCTGTAGGAGTCATACATTGAAATACTTGAGTGACATACTTGACTCCTGCAGGAGTCATACATACTGACATACTTGACTCCTGCAGAAGTCATGCTTGGAGATACTTGACTCCTGCAGGAGTCATGCATTGAGACACTTGACTCCTGCAGGAGTCTTGCATACTGACATACTTGACTCCTGCAGGAGTCATACATATTGAAATACTTGACTCCTGCAGGAGTCATACATTGAAATACCTGCTCCTGCAGGAGTCAGACATATTGACATACTTGACTCCTGCAGGAGTCATAATTCAAATACATGACTCCTGCAGGAGTCATATACATTGAAATTCTTGAGTGACACACTTGACTCCTGCAGGAGTCATACATTGAAATACTTGACTCCTGCAGGAGTCAGACATATTGACATACTTGACTCCTGCAGGAGTCATAATTGAAATAATTGACTCCTGCAGGAGTCATACATTGAAATACTTGAGTGACATACGTGACTCCTGCAGGTATCATTCATACTGACATACTTGACTCCAGCAGGAGTCATGCATGGAGATACTTGACTCCTGCAGAAGTCATACATTGAGATACTTGACTACTGCAGGAGTCTTGCATACTGACATACTTGACTCCTGCAGGAGTCATGCAAATATATAGGTGACTCCTGCAGGAGTCATACATACAGACATACTTGACTCCTGCAGGAGTCATGCATGGAGATACATGACTTCTGGAGGAGTCATACATTTTGACATACTTTACTCCTGCAGGAGTCATTCATTGATATGTTTGACTCCTGTGGAGTCATGCATACTGTCAAACTTGACTCTTGTAGGAGTCATACATTGAAACACTTGACTCCTGCAGGAGTCATTCATTGTTACATTTTTGACTCCTGCAGCAGTCATTCAAACTGACATACTTGACTCCTGCAGGAGTCATGCAAATATATAGTTGACTCCTACAGGAGTCATACATATTGACATACTTGACTCCTGCAGGACTCATACATTCTGACATACTTGACTCCAGCAGGAGTCATCCATTGAGATTGCTCACTCCTGCAGGAGTCATACAAATTGACATATGACTCCTGCAGGAGTCATTCATACTGAAATACTTGATTCCTGCAGGAGTCATGCATGGAGATACTTGACTCTTGCAGGAGTCATACATTATGACATATTTGACTCCTACAGGAGTCATACAATGACTCCTGCAGGAGTCATGCAAATATATAGTTGACTCCTGCAGGAGTCATACATATTGACATATTTGACTCCTGCAGGAGTCTAATTGACATACTTGACTCCTTCAGGAGACATACATTGAAATACTTGAGTGACATACTTGACTCCTACAGGTATCATACATACTGACATACTTGACTCCTGCAGGAGTCATGCTTGGAGATACTTGACTCCTGCAGGAGTCATGCATTGAGATACTTGACTGCTGAAGGAGTCTTTAATACTGACATACTTGACTCCTGCAGGAGTCATGCAATTATATAGTTGACTCCTGCAGGAGTCATACATACTGGCATACTTGACTCCTGCAGGAGACATGCTTGGAGATACTTGACTCTTGCAGGAGTTATACATATTGACATATTTGACTCCTGCAGGAGTCATACATTGAAATACTCGACTCCTGCGTGAGTCGTACATTGAGATACTGGACTCCTGCAGGAGTCATTGATACTGACATACTTGACTCCTGCAGGTTTCATGTATGGAGATCCTTGACTCCTGCAAGAGTCATACATATTGACATTCTTGACTCCTGCAGGAGTCATTCATTGAAATACTTCACTCCTGCAGGAGTCATAATTGAAATAATTGACTCCTGCAGGAGTCATACATTGAAATACTTGAGTGACATACGTGACTCCTGCAGGTATCATTCATACTGACATACTTGACTCCAGCAGGAGTCATGCATGGAGATACTTGACTCCTGCAGAAGTCATACATTGAGATACTTGACTACTGCAGGAGTCTTGCATACTGACATACTTGACTCCTGCAGGAGTCATGCAAATATATCGGTGACTCCTGCAGGAGTCATACATACAGACATACTTGACTCCTGCAGGAGTCATGCATGGAGATACATGACTTCTGGAGGAGTCATACATTTTGACATACTTTACTCCTGCAGGAGTCATTCATTGAAATGTTTGACTCCTGTGGAGTCATGCATACTGTCAAACTTGACTCTTGTAGGAGTCATACATTGAAACACTTGACTCCTGCAGGAGTCATTCATTGTTACATTTTTGACTCCTGCAGCAGTCATTCAAACTGACATACTTGACTCCTGCAGGAGTCATGCAAATATATAGTTGACTCCTACAGGAGTCATACATATTGACATACTTGACTCCTGCAGGACTCATACATTCTGACATACTTGACTCCTGCAGGAGTCATACATTGAGATTGCTCACTCCTGCAGGAGTCATACAAATTGACATATGACTCCTGCAGGAGTCATTCATACTGAAATACTTGACTCCTGCAGGAGTCATGCATGGAGATACTTGACTCTTGCAGGAGTCATACATTATGACATATTTGACTCCTACAGGAGTCATACAATGACTCCTGCAGGAGTCATGCAAATATATAGTTGACTCCTGCAGGAGTCATACATATTGACATATTTGACTCCTGCAGGAGTCTAATTGACATACTTGACTCCTTCAGGAGACATACATTGAAATACTTGAGTGACATACTTGACTCCTACAGGTATCATACATACTGACATACTTGACTCCTGCAGGAGTCATGCTTGAAGATACTTGACTCCTGCAGGAGTCATGCATTGAGATACTTGACTGCTGAAGGAGTCTTTAATACTGACATACTTGACTCCTGCAGGAGTCATGCAATTATATAGTTGACTCCTGCAGGAGTCATACATACTGGCATACTTGACTCCTGCAGGAGACATGCTTGGAGATACTTGACTCTTGCAGGAGTTATACATATTGACATATTTGACTCCTGCAGGAGTCATACATTGAAATACTCGACTCCTGCGTGAGTCGTACATTGAGATACTGGACTCCTGCAGGAGTCATTGATACTGACATACTTGACTCCTGCAGGTTTCATGTATGGAGATCCTTGACTCCTGCAAGAGTCATACATATTGACATTCTTGACTCCTGCAGGAGTCATTCATTGAAATACTTCACTCCTGCAGGAGTCATAATTGAAATAATTGACTCCTGCAGGAGTCATACATTGAAATACTTGAGTGACATACGTGACTCCTGCAGGTATCATTCATACTGACATACTTGACTCCAGCAGGAGTCATGCAGGGAGATACTTGACTCCTGCAGAAGTCATACATTGAGATACTTGACTACTGCAGGAGTCTTGCATACTGACATACTTGACTCCTGCAGGAGTCATGCAAATATATCTGTGACTCCTGCAGAAGTCATACATACAGACATACTTGACTCCTGCAGGAGTCATGCATGGAGATACATGACTTCTGGAGGAGTCATACATTTTGACATACTTTACTCCTGCAGGAGTCATTCATTGAAATGTTTGACTCCTGTGGAGTCATGCATACTGTCAAACTTGACTCTTGTAGGAGTCATACATTGAAACACTTGACTCCTGCAGGAGTCATTCATTGTTACATTTTTGACTCCTGCAGCAGTCATTCAAACTGACATACTTGACTCCTGCAGGAGTCATGCAAATATATAGTTGACTCCTACAGGAGTCATACATATTGACATACTTGACTCCTGCAGGACTCATACATTCTGACATACTTGACTCCTGCAGGAGTCATACATTGAGATTGCTCACTCCTGCAGGAGTCATACAAATTGACATATGACTCCTGCAGGAGTCATTCATACTGAAATACTTGACTCCTGCAGGAGTCATGCATGGAGATACTTGACTCTTGCAGGAGTCATACATTATGACATATTTGACTCCTACAGGAGTCATACAATGACTCCTGCAGGAGTCATGCAAATATATAGTTGACTCCTGCAGGAGTCATACATATTGACATACTTGACTCCTGCAGGAGTCTAATTGACATACTTGACTCCTTCAGGGGACATACATTGAAATACTTGAGTGACATACTTGACTCCTACAGGTATCATACATACTGACATACTTGACTCCTGCAGGAGTCATGCTTGGAGATACTTGACTCCTGCAGGAGTCATGCATTGAGATACTTGACTGCTGAAGGAGTCTTTAATACTGACATACTTGACTCCTGCAGGAGTCATGCAATTATATAGTTGACTCCTGCAGGAGTCATACATACTGGCATACTTGACTCCTGCAGGAGACATGCTTGGAGATACTTGACTCTTGCAGGAGTTATACATATTGACATATTTGACTCCTGCAGGAGTCGTACATTGAAATACTCGACTCCTGCGTGAGTCGTACATTGAGATACTGGACTCCTGCAGGAGTCATTGATACTGACATACTTGACTCCTGCAGGTTTCATGTATGGAGATCCTTGACTCCTGCAAGAGTCATACATATTGACATTCTTGACTCCTGCAGGAGTCATTCATTGAAATACTTCACTCCTGCAGGAGTCATAATTGAAATAATTGACTCCTGCAGGAGTCATACATTGAAATACTTGAGTGACATACGTGACTCCTGCAGGTATCATTCATACTGACATACTTGACTCCAGCAGGAGTCATGCATGGAGATACTTGACTCCTGCAGAAGTCATACATTGAGATACTTGACTACTGCAGGAGTCTTGCATACTGACATACTTGACTCCTGCAGGAGTCATGCAAATATATAGGTGACTCCTGCAGGAGTCATACATACAGACATACTTGACTCCTGCAGGAGTCATGCATGGAGATACATGACTTCTGGAGGAGTCATACATTTTGACATACTTTACTCCTGCAGGAGTCATTCATTGAAATGTTTGACTCCTGTGGAGTCATGCATACTGTCAAACTTGACTCTTGTAGGAGTCATACATTGAAACACTTGACTCCTGCAGGAGTCATTCATTGTTACATTTTTGACTCCTGCAGCAGTCATTCAAACTGACATACTTGACTCCTGCAGGAGTCATGCAAATATATAGTTGACTCCTACAGGAGTCATACATATTGACATACTTGACTCCTGCAGGACTCATACATTCTGACATACTTGACTCCAGCAGGAGTCATACATTGAGATTGCTCACTCCTGCAGGAGTCATACAAATTGACATATGACTCCTGCAGGAGTCATTCATACTGAAATACTTGACTCCTGCAGTAGTCATGCATGGAGATACTTGACTCTTGCAGGAGTCATACATTATGACATATTTGACTCCTACAGGAGTCATACAATGACTCCTGCAGGAGTCATGCAAATATATAGTTGACTCCTGCAGGAGTCATACATATTGACATATTTGACTCCTGCAGGAGTCTAATTGACATACTTGACTCCTTCAGGAGACATACATTGAAATACTTGAGTGACATACTTGACTCCTACAGGTATCATACATACTGACATACTTGACTCCTGCAGGAGTCATGCTTGGAGATACTTGACTCCTGCAGGAGTCATGCATTGAGATACTTGACTGCTGAAGGAGTCTTTAATACTGACATACTTGACTCCTGCAGGAGTCATGCAATTATATAGTTGACTCCTGCAGGAGTCATACATACTGGCATACTTGACTCCTGCAGGAGACATGCTTGGAGATACTTGACTCTTGCAGGAGTTATACATATTGACATATTTGACTCCTGCAGGAGTCATACATTGAAATACTCGACTCCTGCGTGAGTCGTACATTGAGATACTGGACTCCTGCAGGAGTCATTGATACTGACATACTTGACTCCTGCAGGTTTCATGTATGGAGATCCTTGACTCCTGCAAGAGTCATACATATTGACATTCTTGACTCCTGCAGGAGTCATTCATTGAAATACTTCACTCCTGCAGGAGTCATTTATTGCAATAAGTGACTCCTGCAGGAGTCATTCATAGTGACATATTTTACTCCTGCAGGAGTCATACATAGAGATTTCTCACTCCTGCAGGAGTCATATATATTGAATTATGACTCTTATAGTAGTCATTGATACCGACATACTTGACTCCTTCAGGAGTCATACATGGAAATACTTGACTCCTGCAGGAGTCATACATATTGAAATACTTGACTCCTGCAGGAGTCATACATTAAAATACTTGACTACTGCAGGTGTCATAATTGAAATACTTGACTCCTGCAGGAGTCTTAATTGAAATAATTGACTCCTGCAGGTGTCATACATTGAAATTCTTGAGCGACATACTTGACTCCTGCAGGAGTCATACATACTGACATACTTGACTCCAGCAGGAGTCATGCATGGAGATACTTGACTCCTGCAGGAGTCATACATTGAGATACTTGACTCCTGCAGGAGTCATACATCCTGACATAGTTGACTCCTGCAGGAGTCATGCATGGAGATACTTGACTCCTGCAGGAATCATGCATTGAGATACTTGACTGCTGCAGGAGTCTTGCATACTGACATACTTGACTCCTGCAGGAGTCATGCAAATATTTAGTTGACTCCTGCAGGAGTCATACATACTGACATACTTGACTCCTGCAGGAGTCATACATTGAAATAATGAACTCCTGTAGGAGTCAGACATTTTGACATACTTGACTCCTGCCGGAGTCATAGATGAATTAATTGACTCCTGTAGGAGTCATACATTGAAATACTTGAGTGACATACTTGACTCCTGCAGGAGTCATACATACTGACATACTTGACTCCTGCAGGAGTCATGCTTGGAGATACTTGACTCCTGCAGGAGTCATGCATTGAGTCACTTGACTCGTGCAGGAGTCTTGCACACTGACATATTTGACTCCTGCAGGAGTCATTCAAATAAACAGTTGACTCCTGCAGGAGTCATACATACTGACATACTTGACTCCTGCAGGAGTCATACATTGAAATACTTAACTCCTGCAGGAGTCAGACATATTGACATACTTGACTCCTGCCGGAGTCATAATTGAAATATTTGACTCCTGCAGGAGTCATACATTGAGTGACATACTTGACTCCTGCAGGAGTCTTACATACTGATATACTTGACTCCTGCAGGAGTCATGCTTGGAGATACTTGACTCCTGCAGGAGTCATGCATTGAGACATTTGACTCCTGCAGGAGTCTTGCATACTGACATACTTGACTCCTGCAGGAGTCATGCAAACATATAGTTGACTCCTGCAGGAGTCATACATACTGACATACTTGACTCCTGCAGGAGTCATACATATTGAAATACTTGACTCCTGCAGGAGTCATACATTGAAATACTTGACTCCTGCAGGAGTCAGACGTATTGACATACTTGACTCCTGCAGGAGTCATAATTGAAATTCTAGACTCCTGCAGGAGTCATACATTGAAATTCTTGTGCGACATACTTGACTCCTGCAGGACTCATACATACTGACATACTTGACTCCTGCAGGAGTCGTGCATGGAGATACTTGACTCCTGCAGGAATGATGCATTGAGATACTTGACTGCTGCAGGAGTCTTGCATACTGACATACTTGACTCCAGCAGGAGTCATGCAAATATTTAGATGACTCCTGCAGGAGTCATACATACTGCCATACTTGACACCTGCAGGAGTCATACATTGAAATACTTAACTCCTGCAGGAGTCAGACATATTAAAATACTTGACTCCTGCCGGAGTCATAATTGAATTAATTGACTCCTGTTGGAGTCATACATTGAAATACTTGAGTGACATACTTGACTCCTGCAGGAGTCTTACATACTGACATACTTGACTCCTGCAGGAGTCATGCTTGGAGATACTTGACTCCTGCAGGAGTCATGCGTTGAGTCACTTGACTCATGCAGGAGTCTTGCATACTGACATACTTGACTCCTGCAGGAGTCATGCAAATAAATAGTTGTCTCCTGCAGGAGTCATACATACTGACATACTTGACTCCGTCATACATTCAAATACTTAACTCCTGCAGGAGTCATACATACTGACATACTTGACTCCTGCAGGAGTCATGCATGGAGATACTTGACTCCTGCAGCAGTCATACACATTGAGATACTTGACTCCTGCAGGAGTCATACATACTTACATACTTGACTCCTGCAGGAGTCATGCATGGAGATACTTGACCCCTGCAGGAGTCATGCATTGAGATATTTGACTGCTGCAAGAGTCTTGCATACTGACATACAGGAGTCATGCAAATATTTAGTTGACTCCTGCAGGAGTCATACATACTGACATACTTAACTCCTGCCGGAGTCATACATTGAAATAATAAACTCCTGTAGGAGTCAGACATATTGACATACTTGACTCCTGCCGGAGTCATAGATGAATTAACAGACTCCTGTAGGAGTCATACATTGAAATACTTGAGTGACATACTTGACTCCTGCAGGAGTCATACATACTGACATACTTGACTCCTGCAGGAGTCATGCTTGGAGATACTTGACTTCTGCAGGAGTCATGCATTGAGTCACTTGACTCGTGCAGGAGTCTTGCATACTGACATATTTGACTCCTGCAGGAGTCATGCAAATAAACAGTTGACTCCTGCAGGAGTCATACATACTGACATACTTGACTCCTGCAGGAGTCATACATTGAAATACTTAACTCCTGCAGGAGTCAGACATATTGACATACTTGACTCCTGCCGGAGTCATAATTGAAATAATTGACTCCTGCAGGTGTCATACATTGAAATACTTGACTCCTGCAGGAGTCAGACGTAATGACATACTTGACTCCTGCAGGAGTCATAATTGAAATACTAGACTCCTGCAGGAGTCATACATTGAAATTCTTGTGCGACATACTTGACTCCAGCAGGAGTCATACATACTGACATACTTGACTCCTGCAGGAGTCGTGCATGGAGATACTTGACTCCTGCAGGAATCATGCATTGAGATACTTGACTGCTGCAGGAGTCTTGCATACTGACATACTTGACTCCAGCAGGAGTCATGCAAATATTTAGATGACTCCTGCAGGAGTCATACATACTGCCATACTTGACTCCTGCAGGAGTCATACATTGAAATACTTAACTCCTGCAGGAGCCAGACATATTAAAATACTTGACTCCTGCCGGAGTCATAATTGAATTAATTGACTCCTGTTGGAGTCATACATTGAAATACTTGAGTGACATGCTTGACTCCTGCAGGAGTCATACATACTGACATACTTGACTCCTGCAGGAGTCATGCTTGGAGATACTCGACTCCTGCAGGAGTCATGCATTGAGTCACTTGACTCGTGCAGGAGTCTTGCATACTGACATACTTGACTCCTGCAGGAGTCATGCAAATAAACAGTTGACTCCTGCAGGAGTCATACATACTGACATACTTGACTCCGTCATACATTGAAATACTTAACTCGTGCAGGAGTCAGACATATTAACATACTTCACTCCTGCCGGAGTCATAATTGAATTAATTGACTCCTGTAGGAGTCATACATTGAAATACTTGAGTGACATACTTAACTCCTGCAGGAGTCATACATACTGACACACTTGACTCCTGCAGAAGTCATGCTTGGAGATACTTGACTCCTGCAGGAGTCATGCATTGAGACACTTGACTCCTGCAGGCGTCTTGCATACTGACATACTTGACTCCTGCAGGAGTCATACATATTGAAATACTTGACTCCTGCAGGAGTCATACATTGAAATACCTGACTCCTGCAGGAGTCAGACATATTGACATACTTGACTCCTGCAGGAGTCATAATTCAAATACATGACTCCTGCAGGAGTCATATACATTGAAATTCTTGTGTGACATACTTGACTCCTGCAGGAGTCATACATTGAAATACTTGACTCCTGCAGGAGTCAGACATATTGACATACTTGACTCCTGCAGGAGGCATAATTGAAATAATTGACTCCTGCAGGAGTCATACATTGAAATACTTGAGTAACATACGTGACTCCTGCAGGTATCATTCATACTGACATACTTGACTCCTGCAGGAGTCATGCATGGAGATACTTGACTCCTGCAGGAGTCATACATTGAGATACTTGACTACTGCAGGAGTCTTGTATACTGACATACTTGACTCCTGCAGGAGTCATGCAAATATATAGGTGACTCCTGCAGGAGTCATGCATACAGACATACTTGACTCCTGCAGGAGTCATGCATGGAGATACATGACTTCTGGAGGAGTCATACATTTTGACATACTTTACTCCTGCAGGAGTCATTCATTGAAATGTTTGACTCCTGCAGGAGTCATGCATACTGACAAACTTGACTCCTGCAGGAGTCATGCAAATATATAGTTGACTCCTACAGGAGTCATACATATTGACATACTTGACTCCTGCAGGACTCATACATTCTGACATACTTGACTCCTGCAGGAGTCATACATTGAGATTGCTCACTCCTGCAGGAGTCATACAAATTGACATATGACTCCTGCAGGAGTCATTCATACTGACATACTTGACTCCTGCAGGAGTCATGCATGGAGATACTTGACTCTTGCAGGAGTCATGCATTATGACATATTTGACTCCTGCAGGAGTCTAATTGACATACTTGACTCCTGCAGGAGTCATACATTGAAATACTTGAGTGACATACTTGACTCCTACAGGTATCATACATACTGACATACTTGACTCCTGCAGGAGTCATGCATGGAGATACTTGACACCTGCAGGAGTCATGCATTGAGATACTTGACTGCTGAAGGAGTCTTTAATACTAACATACTTGACTCCTGCAGGAGTCATGCAAATATATAGTTTACTCCTGCAGGAGTCATACATACTGACATACTTGACTCCTGCAGGAGTCATACATTGAAATACCTGACTCCTGCAGGAGTCAGACATAAAGACATACTTGACTCCTGCAGGAGTCTAAATGACATACTTGACTCCTGCAGGAGTCATACATTGAAATACTTGAGTGACATACTTGACTCCTACAGGTATCATACATACTGACATACTTGACTCCTGCAGGAGTCATGCTTGGAGATACTTGACACCTGCAGGAGTCATGCATTGAGATACTTGACTGCTGAAGGAGTCTTTAATACTAACATACTTGACTCCTGCAGGAGTCATGCAAATATATAGTTGACTCCTGCAGGAGTCATACATACTGACATACTTGACTCCTGCAGGAGTCATACATTGAAATACCTGACTCCTGCAGGAGTCAGACATAAAGACATACTTGACTCCTGCAGGAGTCATAGTTCAAATACATGACTCCTGCAGGAGTCATACATACTTACATACTTGACTCCTGCAGGAATCATGCATGGAGATACTTGACTCCTGCAGGAGTCATACATTGACATACTTGACTCCTGCAGGAGTCTTACATACTGACATTCTTGACTCCTGCAGGAGACATGCTTGGAGATACTTGACTCCTGCAAAAGTCATGCATTGAAACACTTGACTCCTGCAGGAGTCAGACATATTGACATACTTGACTCCTGCAGCAGTCATAATTCAAATACATGACTCCTGCAGGAGTCATATGCATTGAAATTCCTGAGTGACATACTTGACTCCTGCAGAAGTCATACATTGAAATACTTGACTCCTGCATGAGTCATAATTGAAATAATTGACTCCTGCAGGAGTCATACATTAAAATACTTGAGTGACATACTTGACTCCTGCAGGTATCATACATACTGACATACTTGACTCCTGCAGGAGTCATGCATGGAGATACTTGACTCCTGCAGGAGTCATACAATGAGATACTTGACTCCTGCAGGAGTCTTGCATACTGACATACTTGACTCCTGCAGGAGTCATGCAAGTATATAGGTGACTCCTGCAGGAGTCATAAATACAGACATACTTGACTCCTGCAGGAGTCATGCATGGAGATACATGACTTCTGGAGGAGTCATACATTTTGACATACTTTACTCCTGCAGGAGTCATTCATAGAAATGTTTGACTCCTGCAGGAGTCATGCATACTGACAAACTTGACTCTTGTAGGAGTCATACATTGAAACACTTGACTCCTGCAGGAGTCATTCATTGTAACATATTTGACTCCTGCAGCAGTCATTCAAACTGACATACTTGACTCCTGCAGGAGTCATGCAAACATATAGTTGACTCCTACAGGAGTCATACATATTGACATACTTGACTCCTGCAGGACTCATACATTCTGACATACTTGACTCCTGCAGGAGTCATACATTGAGATTGCTCACTCCTGCAGGAGTCATACAAATTGACATATGACTCCTGCAGGAGTCATTCATTCTGACATACTTGACTCCTGCAGGAGTCATGCATGGAGATACTTGACTCTTGCAGGAGTCATACATTATGACATATTTGACTCCTGCAGGAGTCATACAATGACTCCTGCAGGAGTCATGCAAATATATAGTTGACTCCTGCAGGAGTCATACATATTGACATACTTGACACCTGCAGGAGTATAATTGACATACTTGACTCCTGCAGGAGTCATACATTGAAATACTTGAGTGACATACTTGACTCCTGCAGGTATCATACATACTGCAATTCTTGACTCCTGCAGGAGTCATGGTTGGAGATACTTGACACCTGCAGATGTGATACATTGAGATACTTGACTGCTGCAGGATTCTTGCATACTGACATACTTGACTCCTGCAGGAGTCATGCAAATATTTAGTTGACTCCTACAGGAGTCATGCATACTTACATACTTGACTCCTGCAGGAGTCATACATATTGAAATACTTGACTACTACAGGAGTCATACATTGAAATACCTGACTCCTGCAGGAGTCAGACATATTGACATACTTGACTCCTGCAGGAGTCATAATTCAAATACACGACTCCTGCAGGAGTCATATGCATTGAAATTCTTGAGTGACATACTTGACTCCTGCAGGAGTCATACATTGACATACTTGACTCCTGCAGGAGTCATAATTGAAATAATTGACTCCTGCAGGAGTCATACATTGAAATACTTGAGTGACATACTTGACTCCTGCAGGTATCATACATACTGACATACTTGACTCCTGCAGGAGTCATGCTTGGAGATACTTGAATCCTGCAGGAGTCATACATTGAGATACTTGACTGCTGCAGGAGTCTTGCATACTGACATACTTGACTCCTGCAGGAGTCATGCAAATACTTAGTTGACTCCTGCAGGAGACATATATACTGACATACTTGACTCCTGCAGGAGTCATACATTGAAATACTTAACTCCTGCAGGAGTCAGACATATTGACATACTTGACTCCTGCCGGAGTCATAATTGAAATAATTGACTCCTGCAGGAGTCATACATTGAAATACTTGAGTGACATACTTGACTCCTGCAGGAGTCATACATATTGACATACTTGACTCCTGCAGGAGTCATGCTTGGAGATAATTGACTCCTGCAGGAGTCATACATTGAGACGCTTGACTCCTGCAGGAGTCTGGCATACTGACATACTTGACTCCTGCAGGAGTCATGCAAATATATAGTTGACTCCTGCAGGAGTCATACATACTGACATACTTGACTCCTGCAGGAGTCATACATATTGAAATACTTGACTCCTGCAGGAGTCATACATTGATATACTTGACTCCTGCAGGAGTCAGACGTATTGTCATACTTGACTCCTGCAGGAGTCATAATTGAAATACTAGACTCCTGCAGGAGTCATACATTGAAATTCTTGTGTGACATACTTGACTCCTGCAGGAGTCATACATACTGACATACTTGACTCCTGCAGGAGTCGTGCATGGAGATACTTGACTCCTGCAGGAGTCATGCATTGAGATATTTGACTGCTGCAGGAGTCTTGCATACTGACATACTTGACTCCTGCAGGAGTCATGCAAATATTTAGATGACTCCTGCAGGAGTCATACATAATGCCATACATGACTCCTGCAGGAGTCATACATTGAAATACTTAACTCCTGCAGGAGTCAGACATATTAAAATACTTGACTCCTGCCGGAGTCATATTTGAATTAATTGCCTCCTGTTGGAGTCATACATTGAAATACTTGAGTGACATGCTTGACTCCTGCAGGAGTCATACATACTGACATACTTGACTCCTGCAGGAGTCATGCTTGGAGATACTTGACTCCTGCAGGAGTCATGCATTGAGTCACTTGACTCGTGCAGGAGTCTTGCATACTGACATACTTGACTCCTGCAGGAGTCATGCAAATAAATAGTTGAATCCTGCAGGACTCATACATACTGACATACTTGACTCCGTCATACATTGAAATACTTAACTCCTGCAGGAGTCAGACATATTAACATACTTGACTCCTGCCGGAGTCATAATTGAATTAATTGACTCCTGTTGGAGTCATACATTGAAATACTTGAGTGACATGCTTGACTTCTGCAGGAGTCATACATACTGACATACTTGACTCCTGCAGGAGTCATGCTTGGAGATACTTGACTCCTGCAGGAGTCATGCATTGAGTCACTTGACTCGTGCAGGAGTCTTGCATACTGACATACTTGACTCCTGCAGGAGTCATGCAAATAAATAGTTGACTCCTGCAGAAGTCAAACATACTGACATAGTTGACTCCGTCATACATTGAAATACTTAACTCCTGCAGGAGTCAGACATATTGACATACTTGACTCCTGCCGGAGTCATAATTGAAATAATTGACTCCTGTAGGAGTCAAACATTGAAATACTTGAGTGACATACTTGACTCCTGCAGGAGTCATACATACTGATATACTTGACTCCTGCAGAAGTCATGCTTGGAGATACTTGACTCCTGCAGGAGTCATGCATTGAGACACTTGACTCCTGCAGGATTTTTGCATACTGACATACTTGACTCCTGCAGGAGTCATGCAAATAAATAGTTGACTCCTGCAGGACTCATACATACTGACATACTTGACTCCGTCATACATTGAAATACTTAACTCCTGCAGGAGTCAGACATATTAACATACTTGACTCCTGCCGGAGTCATAATTGAATTAATTGACTCCTGTTGGAGTCATACATTGAAATACTTGAGTGACATGCTTGACTTCTGCAGGAGTCATACATACTGACATACTTGACTCCTGCAGGAGTCATACATTGAAATACCTGACTCCTGCAGGAGTCAGACATAAAGACATACTTGACTCCTGCAGGAGTCTAATTGACATACTTGACTCCTGCAGGAGTCATACATTGAAATACTTGAGTGACATACTTGACTCCTACAGGTATCATACATACTGACATACTTGACTCCTGCAGGAGTCATGCTTGGAGATACTTGACACCTGCAGGAGTCATGCATTGAGATACTTGACTGCTGAAGGAGTCTTTAATACTAACATACTTGACTCCTGCAGGAGTCATGCAAATATATAGTTGACTCCTGCAGGAGTCATACATACTGACATACTTGACTCCTGCAGGAGTCATACATTGAAATACCTGACTCCTGCAGGAGTCAGACATAAAGACATACTTGACTCCTGCAGGAGTCATAATTCAAATACATGACTCCTGCAGGAGTCATACATACTTACATACTTGACTCCTGCACGAATCATGCATGGAGATACTTGACTCCTGCAGGAGTCATACATTGACATACTTGACTCCTGCAGGAGTCATACATACTGACATTCTTGACTCCTGCAGGAGACATGCTTGGAGATACTTGACTCCTGCAAAAGTCATGCATTGAAACACTTGACTCCTGCAGGAGTCAGACATATTGACATACTTGACTCCTGCAGGAGTCATAATTCAAATACATGACTCCTGCAGGAGTCATATACATTGAAATTCCTGAGTGACATACTTGACTCCTGCAGGAGTCATACATTGAAATACTTGACTCCTGCAGGAGTCAGACATATTGACATACTTGACTCCTGCAGGAGTCATAATTGAAATAATTGACTCCTGCAGGAGTCATACATTAAAATACTTGAGTGACATACTTGACTCCTGCAGGTATCATACATACTGACATACTTGACTCCTGCAGGAGTCATGCATGGAGATACTTGACTCCTGCAGGAGTCATACAATGAGATACTTGACTCCTGCAGGAGTCTTGCATACTGACATACTTGACTCCTGCAGGAGTCATGCAAGTATATAGGTGACTCCTGCAGGAGTCATAAATACAGACATACTTGACTCCCGCAGGAGTCATGCATGGAGATACATGACTTCTGGAGGAGTCATACATTTTGACATACTTTACTCCTGCAGGAGTCATTCATAGAAATGTTTGACTACTGCAGGAGTCATGCATACTGACAAACTTGACTCTTGTAGGAGTCATACATTGAAACACTTGACTCCTACAGGAGTCATTCATTGTAACATATTTGACTCCTGCAGCAGTCATTCAAACTGACATACTTGACTCCTGCAGGAGTCATGCAAATATATAGTTGACTCCTACAGGAGTCTTACATATTGACATACTTGACTCCTGCAGGACTCATACATTCTGACATACTTGACTCCTGCAGGAGTCATACATTGAGATTGCTCACTCCTGCAGGAGTCATACAAATTGACATATGACTCCTGCAGGAGTCATTCATTCTGACATACTTGACTCCTGCAGGAGTCATGCATGGAGATACTTGACTCTTGCAGGAGTCATACATTATGACATATTTGACTCCTGCAGGAGTCATACAATGACTCCTGCAGGAGTCATGCAAATATATAGTTGACTCCTGCAGGAGTCATACATATTGACATACTTGACACCTGCAGGAGTATAATTGACATACTTGACTCCTGCAGGAGTCATACATTGAAATACTTGAGTGACATACTTGACTCCTGCAGGTATCATACATACTGCAATTCTTGACTCCTGCAGGAGTCATGGTTGGAGATACTTGACACCTGCAGGTGTGATACATTGAGATACTTGACTGCTGCAGGATTCTTGCATACTGACATACATGACTCCTGCAGGAGTCATGCAAATATTTAGTTGACTCCTACAGGAGTCATGCATACTTACATACTTGACTCCTGCAGGAGTCATACATATTGAAATACTTGACTACAACAGGAGTCATACATTGAAATACCTGACTCCTGCAGGAGTCAGACATATTGACATACTTGACTCCTGCAGGAGTCATAATTCAAATACACGACTCCTGCAGGAGTCATATGCATTGAAATTCTTGAGTGACATACTTGACTCCTGCAGGAGTCATACATTGACATACTTGACTCCTGCAGGAGTCATAATTGAAATAATTGACTCCTGCAGGAGTCATACATTGAAATACTTGAGTGACATACTTGACTCCTACAGGTATCATACATACTGACATACTTGACTCCTGCAGGAGTCATGCTTGGAGATACTTGACTCCTGCAGGAGTCATACATTGAGATACTTGACTGCTGCAGGAGTCTTGCATACTGACATACTTGACTCCTGCAGGAGTCATGCAAATACTTAGTTGACTCCTGCAGGAGTCATATATACTGACATACTTGACTCCTGCATGAGTCATACATTGAAATACTTAACTCCTGCAGGAGTCAGACATATTGACATACTTGACTCCTGCCGGAGTCATAATTGAAATAATTGACTCCTGCAGGAGTCATACATTGAAATACTTGAGTGTCATACTTGACTCCTGCAGGAGTCATACATATTGACATACTTGACTCCTGCAGGAGTCATGCTTGGAGATAATTGACTCCTGCAGGAGTCATGCATTGAGACACTTGACACCTGCAGGAGTCTGGTATACTGACATACTTGACTCCTGCAGGAGTCATGCAAATATATAGTTGACTCCTGCAGGAGTCATACATACTGACATACTTGACTCCTGCAGGAGTCATACATATTGAAATACTTGACTCCTGCAGGAGTCATACATTGATATACTTGACTCCTGCAGGAGTCAGACGTATTGACATACTTGACTCCTGCAGGAGTCATAATTGAAATACTAGACTCCTGCAGGAGTCATACATTGAAATTCTTGTGTGACATACTTGACTCCTGCAGGAGTCATACATACTGACATACTTGACTCCTGCAGGAGTCGTGCATGGAGATACTTGACTCCTGCAGGAGTCATGCATTGAGATATTTGACTGCTGCAGGAGTCTTGCATACTGACATACTTGACTCCTGCAGGTGTCATGCAAATATTTAGATGACTCCTGCAGGAGTCATACATAATGCCATACATGACTCCTGCAGGAGTCATACATTGAAATACTTAACTCCTGCAGGAGTCAGACATATTAAAATACTTGACTCCTGCCGGAGTCATATTTGAATTAATTGACTCCTGTTGGAGTCATACATTGAAATACTTGAGTGACATGCTTGACTCCTGCAGGAGTCATACATACTGACATACTTGACTCCTGCAGGAGTCATGCTTGGAGATACTTGACTCCTGCAGGAGTCATGCATTGAGTCACTTGACTCGTGCAGGAGTCTTGCATACTGACATACTTGGCTCCTGCAGGAGTCATGCAAATAAATAGTTGACTCCTGCAGGACTCATACATACTGACATACTTGACTCCGTCATACATTGAAATACTTAACTCCTGCAGGAGTCAGACATATTAACATACTTGACTCCTGCCGGAGTCATAATTGAATTAATTGACTCCTGTTGGAGTCATACATTGAAATACTTGAGTGACATGCTTGACTTCTGCAGGAGTCATACATACTGACATACTTGACTCCTGCAGGAGTCATGCTTGGAGATACTTGACTCCTGCAGGAGTCATGCATTGAGTCACTTGACTCGTGCAGGAGTCTTGCATACTGACATACTTGACTCCTGCAGGAGTCATGCAAATAAATAGTTGACTCCTGCATGAGTCAAACATACTGACATAGTTGACTCCGTCATACATTGAAATACTTAACTCCTGCAGGAGTCAGATATATTGACATACTTGACTCCTGCCGGAGTCATAATTGAAATAATTGACTCCTGCAGGAGTCAAACATTGAAATACTTGAGTGACATACTTGACTCCTGCAGGAGTCATACATACTGACATACTTGACTCCTGCAGAAGTCATGCTTGGAGATACTTGACTCCTGCAGGAGTCATGCATTGAGACACTTGACTCCTGCAGGAGTCTTGCATACTGACATACTTGACTCCTGCAGGAGTCATGCAAATAAATAGTTGACTCCTGCAGGACTCATACATACTGACATACTTGACTCCGTCATACATTGAAATACTTAACTCATGCAGGAGTCAGACATATTAACATACTTGACTCCTGCCGGAGTCATAATTGAATTAATTGACTCCTGTTGGAGTCATACATTGAAATACTTGAGTGACATGCTTGACTTCTGCAGGAGTCATACATACAGACATACTTGACTTCTGCAGGAGTCATGCTTGGAGATACATGACTCCTGCAGGAGTCATGCATTGAGTCACTTGACTCGTGCAGGAGTCTTGCACACTGACATACTTGACTCCTGCAGGAGTCATGCAAATAAATAGTTGACTCCTGCAGTGGTCAAACATACTGACATACTTGACTCCGTCATACATTGAAATACTTAACTCCTGCAGGAGTCAGACATATTGACATACTTGACTCCTGCCGGAGTCATAATTGAAATAATTGACTCCTGTAGGAGTCAAACATTGAAATACTTGAGTGACATACTTGACTCCTGCAGGAGTCATACATAATAACATACTTGACTCCTGCAGAAGTCATGCTTGCAGATACTTGACTCCTGCAGGAGTCATGCAAAGAGACACTTGACTCCTGCAGGAGTCTTGCATACTGTCATACTTGACTCCTGCAGGAGTCATACATATTGAAATACTTGACTCCTGCAGGAGTCATACATTGAAATACCTGACTCCTGCAGGAGTCAGACATATTGACATACTTGACTCCTGCAGGAGTCATAATTCAAATACATGACTCCTGCAGGAGTCATATACATTGAAATTCTTGAGTGATATACTTGACTCCTGCAGGAGTCATACATTGAAATACTTGACTGCTGCAGGAGTCAGACATATTGACATACTTGACTCCTGCAGGAGTCATAATTGAAATAATTGACTCCTGCAGGAGTCATACATTGAAATACTTGAGTGACATACTTGACTCCTGCAGGTATCATACATACTGACATACTTGACTCCTGCAGGAGTCATGCATGTACATACTTGACTCCTGCAGGAGTCATACATATTGAAATACTTGACTCCCGCAGGAGTCATACATTGAAATACCTGACTCCTGCAGGAGTCATACATATTGACATACTTGACTCCTGCAGGAGTCATAATTCAAATACATGACTCCTGCAGGAGTCATATACATTGAAATTCTTGAGTGACATACTTGACTCCTGCAGGAGTCATACATTGACATACTTGACTCCTGCAGGAGTCATAATTGAAATAATTGACTCCTGCAGGAGTCATACATTGAAATACTTGAGTGACGTACTTGACTCCTGCAGGTATCATACATACTGACATACTTGACTCCTGCAGGAGTCATGCTTGGAGATACTTGTCTCCTGCAGGAGTCATACATTGAGATACTTGACTGCTGCAGGAGTCTTGCATACTGACATACTTGACTCCTGCAGGAGTCATGCAAATACTTAGTTGACTCCTGCAGGAGTCATATATACTGACATACTTGACTCCTGCAGGAGTCATACATTGAAATACTTAACTCCTGCAGGAGTCAGACATATTGACATACTTGACTCCTGCCGGAGTCATAATTGAAATAATTGACTCCTGCAGGAGACATACATTGAAATACTTGAGTGACATACATGACTCCTGCAGGAGTCATACATATTGACATACTTGACTCCTGCAGGAGTCATGCTTGGAGATACTTGACTCCTGCAGGAGTCATGCATTGAGACACTTGACTCCTGCAGGAGTCTTCATACTGACATACTTGACTCCTGCAGGAGTCATACATATTGAAATACTTGACTCCTGCAGGAGTCATACATTGAAATACCTGACTCCTGCAGGAGTCAGACATATTGACATACTTGACTCCTGCAGGAGTCATAATTCAAATACATGACTCCTGCAGGAGTCATATACATTGAAATTCTTGAGTGACATACTTGACTCCTGCAGGAGTCATACATTGACATACTTGACTCCTGCAGGAGTCATAATTGAAATAATTGACTCCTGCAGGAGTCATACATTGAAATACTTGAGTGACGTACTTGACTCCTGCAGGTATCATACATACTGACATACTTGACTCCTGCAGGAGTCATGCTTGGAGATACTTGTCTCCTGCAGGAGTCATACATTGAGATACTTGACTGCTGCAGGAGTCTTGCATACTGACATACTTGACTCCTGCAGGAGTCATGCAAATACTTAGTTGACTCCTGCAGGAGTCATATATACTGACATACTTGACTCCTGCAGGAGTCATACATTGAAATACTTAACTCCTGCAGGAGTCAGACATATTGACATACTTGACTCCTGCCGGAGTCATAATTGAAATAATTGACTCCTGCAGGAGTCATACATTGAAATACTTGAGTGACATACTTGACTCCTGCAGGAGTCATACATATTGACATACTTGACTCCTACAGGAGTCATGCTTGGAGATACTTGACTCCTGCAGGAGTCATGCATTGAGACACTTGACTCCTGCAGGAGTCTTCATACTGACATACTTGACTCCTGCAGGAGTCATACATATTGAAATACTTGACTCCTGCAGGAGTCATACATTGAAATACCTGACTCCTGCAGGAGTCAGACATATTGACATACTTGACTCCTGCAGGAGTCATAATTCAAATACATGACTCCTGCAGGAGTCATATACATTGAAATTCTTGAGTGACATACTTGACTCCTGCAGGAGTCATACATTGAAATACTTGACTCCTGCAGGAGTCAGACATATTGACATACTTGACTCTTGCAGGAGTCATAATTGAAATAATTGACTCCTGCAGGAGTCATACATTGAAATACTTGAGTGACATACGTGACTCCTGCAGGTATCATTCATACTGACATACTTGACTCCTGCAGGAGTCATGCATGGAGATACTTGACTCTTGCAGGAGTCATACATTATGACATATTTGACTCCTGCAGGAGTCAATAGATTAGTGGTTCCCTCCCACACATTTCTATGGGTGAAAATTGGCTATGCTCCAACCAAGGTGTTAATTTAAAAAACTAGTGGAGTTGCGATATGTATTCATCGAACGAACGAGTAACCTGTTTTCTTTCTCTAAATAATGCCTCCTATACATTCAGCACATTGGTTTAGCTGTACGATGCAACTAGATTAGTGGTTCCCTCCCATACATTTCTACGGGTGAAAATTGGCTATGTTCCAACCAAGGTGTTTATTTAACAAACTAGTGGAGTTGCGATATGTATTCATGGCACGAACGAGTAACCTGTTTTCTTTCTCTAAATAATGCCTCCGATATATTCAGATTATTGGTTTGGCTTTACGATGCAAATAGATTAGTTGTTCCCTCCCTTACATTTCTATGGGAGAAAATTGGCTATCTTCCTACCAAGGTGTTAATTTAACAAACTAGTGGAGTTGCGATCCTACTTCATGAAACGAACGAGTAACCAGTTTTCTTTTACAAAATAATGCCTCCTCTATAATCAGCTCATTGGTTTGGCTGTACCATTCAAATAGATTAGTGGTTCCCTCCCATACATTTCTATGGGAGAAAATTGGCTATGTTCCAACCACGGTGTTAATTTAACAAACTAGTGGAGTTGCGATATGTATTCAAGGAACGAACGAGTAACCTGTTTTCTTTCTCTAAATAATGCCTCCTATATATTCAGATTATTGGTTTGGCTGTACGATGCAAATAGATTAGTGGTTCCCTCCCATACATTTCTATGGGAGAAAATTAGCTATCTTCCCACCAAGGTGTTAATTTAACAAACTAGTGGATTTGCGATCCTTCTTCATGGAACGAACGAGTAACCTGTTTTCTTTTACAAAGTAATGCCTCCTCTATAATCAGCTCATTGGTTTGGCTGTACCATTCAAATAGATTAGTTGTTCCCTCCCATACATTTCTATGGGAGAGAATTGGCTATGTTCCAACCACAGTGTTAATTTAACAAACTAGTGGAGTTGCGATCCTACTTAATGCAACGAACGAGTAACCTGTTTTCGTTCTCTAAAAAATGCCTCCTATATATTCTGGTTTGGCTGTACGATGCAAATAGATTAGTGGTTCCCTCCCATACATTTCTATGGGAGAAAATTGGCTATGTTCCAACCACGTTGTTAGTTTAACAAACTAGTGGAGTAGCGATATGTGTTCATGGAACGAACGAGTAACCTGTTTTCTTTCTCTAAATAATGCCTCCTATATATTCAGATTATTGGTTTGGCTGTACGATGCAAATAGATTAGTGGTTCCCTCCCATACATTTCTATGGGAGAAAACTGGCCATCTTCCCACCAAGGTGTTAGTTTAACAAACTAGTGGAGTTGCGATCCTACTTCATGGAACGAACGAGTAACCTTTTTTCTTTTACAAAATAATGCCTCCTCTATAATCAGCTCATTGGTTTGGCTGTACGATGCAAATATATTAGTGGTTCCCTCCCATACATTTCTATGGGAGAAAATTGTCTATCTTCCCACCAAGGAGTTAATTTAACAAACTTATGGAGTTGCGATCCTACTTCATGGAACGAACGAGGAACCTGTTTTCTTTTACAAAATAATGCCTCCTCTATAATCAGCTCATTGGTTTGGCTGTAACATTCAAATAGATTAGTGGTTCCCTCCAATACATTTCTATGGGAGAAAATTGGCTATGTTCCAACCACGGTGTTAATTTAACAAACTAGTGGAGTTGTTATATGTATTCATTGAACGAATGAGTAACCTGTTTTCTTTCTCAAAATAATGCCTCCTATATATTCAGATTATTGGTTTGGCTGTACGATGCAAATAGATTAGTGGTTCCCTCACATACATTTCTATGGGAGAAAATTGGCCATCTTCCCACCAAGGTGTTAATTTAACAAACTAGTGGTGTTGCAATCCTACTTCATGGAACGAACGAGTAACCTGTTTTCTTTTACAAAATAATGCCTCCTCTATAATCAGCTCATTGGTTTGGCTGTACCATTCAAATAGATTAGTGGTTCCCTCCCATACATTTCTATGGGAGAAAATTGGCTATGTTCCAACCACGGTGTTAATTTAACAAACTAGAGGAGTTGCGATATGTATTCATGGAACGAACGAGTAACCAGTTTTCTTTCTCTAAATAATGCCTCCTATATATTCAGATTATTGTTTTGGCTGTACCATTCAATTAGATTAGTGGTTCCCTCCAATACATTTCTATGGGAGAAAATTGGCTATGTTCCAACCACGGTGTTAATTTAACAAACTAGTGGAGTTGCGATCCTTCTTCATGGAACGAACGGTAACCTGTTTTCTTTCTCTAAATAATGCCTCCTATATATTCAGATTATTGGTTTGGCTGTACGATGCAAATAGATTAGTGGTTCCCTCCCATACATTTCTATGGGAGAAAATTGGCTATGTTCCAACCACGGTGTTAATTTAACAAACTAGAGGAGTTGCGATATGTATTCATGGAACGAACGAGTAACCTGTTTTCTTTCTCTAAATAATACCTACTATATATGCAGACTATTGGTTTGGCTGTACGTGGCAAATAGATTAGTGGTTCCCTCCCATACATTTCTATGGGAGAAAATTGGCTATGTTCCAACCAAGGTGTTAAGTTAACAAACTAGTGTAGTTGTGATCCTACTTCATGGAACGAACGAGTAACCTGTTTTCTTTCTCTAAATAATGCCTCCTATATATTCAGATTATTGGTTTGGCTGTACGATGCAAATAGATTAGTGGTTTCCTCCCATACATTTCTATGGGAGAAAATTGGCTATGTTCCAACCACGGTGTTAATTTAACAAACTAGTGGAGTTGCGATATGTATTCATGGAACGAACGAGTAACCTTTTTTCTTTCTCTAAATAATGCCTCCTATATATTCAAATTATTGGTTTGGCTGTACGATGCAAATAGTTAAGTTGTTCCCTCCCATACATTTCAACGGGCGAAAATTGGCTATCTTCCCACCAAGGTGTTAGTTTGACAAACTAGTGGAGTTGCGATCCTACTTCATGGCACGAACGAGGAACCTGTTTTCTTTGACAAAATAATGCCTCCTCTATAATCCGCTCATTGGTTTGGCTTTACCATTCAAATAGATTAGTGGTTCCCTCCCATACATTTCTATGGGAGAAAATTGGTTATGTTCCAACCACGGTGTTGATTTAACAAACTAGTGGAGTTGCGATCCTACTTCATGGAACGAACGAGTAACCTGTTTTCTTTCTCTAAATAATGCCTCCTATATATTCAGATTATTGGTTTGGCTGTACGATGCAAATAGATTAGTGGTTCCCTCCCATACATTTCTATTGGAGAAAATTGGCTATGGTCCAACCAAGGTGTTAATTTAAAAAACTAGTGCAGTTGCGATATGTATTCATGGAACGAACGAGTAACCTGTTTTCTTTCTCTAAATAATGCCTCCTATACATTCAGATTATTGGTTTGGCTGTACGATGCAAATAGATTAGTGGTTCCCTCCCATACATTTCTATGGGAGAAAATTGGCTATCTTCCCACCAAGGTGTTAATTTAACAAACTAGTGGAGTTGCGATCCTACTTCATGGAACGAATGAGGAACCTGTTTTCTTTGACAAAATAATGCCTCCTCTATAATCAGCTCATTGGTTTGGCTTTACCATTCAAATAGATTAGTGGTTCCCTCCCATACATTTCTATTGGAGAAAATTGGCTATGGTCCAACCACGGTGTTAATTTAACAAACTAGTGGAGTTGCGATCCTACTTCATGGAACGAACGAGTAACCTGTTTTCTTTCTCTAAATAATGCCTCCTATATAATCAGATTATTGGTTTGGCTGTACGATGCAAATAGATTAGTGGTTCCCTCCCATACATTTCTATGGGAGAAAATTGGCTATATTCCCATCAAGGTGTTAATTTAACAAACTAGTGGAGTTGCGATCCTTCTTCATGGAACGAACGAGTAACCTGTTTTCTTTTACAAAATAATGCCTCCTCTATATTCAGATCATTGGTTTGGCTGTACCATTCAAATAGATTAGTGGTTCCCTCCAATACATTTCTATGGGAGAAAATTGGCTATGTTCCAACCACGGTGTTAATTTAACAAACTAGTGGAGTTGCGATCCTACTTCATGGAACGAACGAGTAACCTGTTTTCTTTTACAAAATTATGTCTCCTCTATAATCAGCTTATTGGTTTGGCTGTACGATGCAAATAGATTAGTGGTTCCTTCCCATACATTTCTATGGGAGAAAATTGTCTATCTTCCCACCAAGGTGTTAATTTAACAAACTAGTGGAGTTGCGATCCTACTTCATGGCACGAACGAGTAACCTTTTTTCTTTTACAAAATTATGTCTCCTCTATAATCAGCTTATTGGTTTGGCTGTACGATGCAAATAGATTAGTGGTTCCCTCCCATACATTTCTATGGGAGAAAATTGGCTATGTTCCATCCACGGTGATAATTTAACAAACACGTGGAGTTGCGTTATGTATTCATGGAACGAACGAGTAACCTGTTTTCTTTCTCTAAATAATACCTCCTATATATTCAGATTATTTTGGTTTCGCTGTACGATGCAAATAGATTAGTGGTTCCCTCCCATACATTTCTATGGGAGAAAATTGGCTATCTTCCCACCAAGGTGTTAATTTAACAAACTAGTGGAGTTGCGATCCTACTTCATGGAACGAACGAGTAACCTGTTTTCTTTTACAAAATAATGTCTCCTCTATAATCAGCTTATTGGTTTGGCTGTACGATGCAAATAGATTAGTAGTTCCCTCCCATACATTTCTATGGGAGAAAATAGGCTATCTTCCCACCAAGGTGTTAATTTAACAAACTAGTGGAGTTGCGATCCTACTTCATGGAACGAACGAGGAACCTGTTTTCTTTTACAAAATAATGCCTCCTCTATAATCAGCTCATTGGTTTGGCTTTACCATTCAAATAGATTAGTGGTTCCCTCCCATACATTTCTATGGGAGAAAATTGTCTATCTTCCCACCAAGGTGTTAATTTAATAAACTAGTGGAGCTGCGATCCTTCTTCATGGAACGAACGAGTAACCTGTTTATAATGCCTCCTCTATAATCAGCTCATAGGTTTGGCTGTACCATTCAAACAGATTAGTGGTTCCCTCCCATACATTTCTATGGGAGAAAATTGGCTATGTTCCAACCACGGTGATAATTTAACAAACACGTGGAGTTGCGTTATGTATTCATGGAACGAACGAGTAACCTGTTTTCTTTCTCTAAATAATACCTTGTATATATTCAGATTATTGGTTTGGCTGTCCGATGCAAACCTCCCATACATTTCTATGGGTGAAAATTGGCTATCTTCCCACCAAGGTGTTAATTTAACAAACTAGTGGAGTTGCGATCCTACTTCATGGAACGAACGAGGAACCTGTTTGCTTTAACAAAATAATGCCTCCTCCATAATCAGCTCATTGGTTTGGCTTTACCATTCAAATAGATTAGTGGTTCCCTCCCATACATTTCTATGGGAGAATATTGACTATGTTCCAACCACGGTGTTAATTTCACAAACCAGTGGAGTTGCGATCCTACTTCATGGAACGATAGAGTAACCTGTTTTCTTTCTCTAAATAATGCCTCCTATATATTCAGATTATTTGTGTGGCTGTACGATGCAAATAGATTAGTGGTTCCCTCCCATACATTTCTATGGGTGAAAATTGGCTATGTTCCAACCAAGGTGTTAATTTAAAAAACTAGTGGAGTTGCGATATGCATTCATGGAACGAACGAGTAACCTGTTTTCTTTCTCTAAATAATGCCTCCTATACATTCAGATTATTGGTTTGGCTGCACGATGCAAAAAGATAAGTGGTTCCCTCCCATTCATTTCTATGGGAGAAAATTGGCTATCTTCCCAACAAGGTGTTAATTTAACAAACTAGTGGAGTTGCGATCCTACTTCATGGAACGAACGAGGAACCTGTTTTCTTTTACAAAATAATGCCTCCTCTATAATCAGCTCATTGGTTTGGCTTTACCATTCAAATAGATTAGTGGTTCCCTCCCATACATTTCTATGGGAGAATATCAACCACGGTGTTAATTTAACAAACTAGTGGAGTTGCGATCCTACTTCATGGAACGAACGAGTAACCTGTTATCTTTCTCTAAAGAATGTCTCCTCTATAATCAGCTTATTGGTTTGGCTGTACGATGCAAATAGATTAGTGGTTCCCTCCCATACATTTCTATGGGAGAAAATTGTCTATCTTCCCACCAAGGTGTTAGTTTAATAAACTAGTGGAGCTGCGATCCTTCTTCATGGAACGAACGAGTAACCTGTTTTCTTTTACAAAATAATGCCTCCTCTATAATCAGCTCATTGGTTTGGCTTTACCATTCAAATAGATTAGTGGTTCCCTCCCATACATTTCTATGGGAGAATATTGGCTATGTTCCAACCACGGTGTTAATTTAACAAACCAGTGGAGTTGCGATCCTACTTCATGGAACGAACGAGTAACCTGTTTTCTTTCTCTAAATAATGCCTCCTATATATTCAGATTATTGGTTTGGCTGTACGATGCAAATTGATTAGTGGTTCCCTCCCATACATTTCTATGGGAGAAAATTGGCTATCTTCCCACCAAGGTGTTAATTTAACAAACTAGTGGAGTTGCGATCCTACTTCATGGAACGAACGTGTAACCTGTTTTCTTTTACAAAATAATGTCTCCTCTATAATCAGCTTATTGGTTTGGCTGTACGATGCAAATAGATTAGTGGTTCCCTCCCATACATTTCTATGGGTGAAAATTGGCTATGTTCCAACCACGGTGTTAATTTAACAAACTAGTGGAGTTGCGATCCTACTTCATGGAACGAACGAGTAACCTGTTTTCTTTCTCTAAATAATGCCTCCTATATATTCAGATTATTGGTTTGGCTGTACGATGCAAATAGATTAGTGGTTCCATCCTATACATTTCTATGGGAGAAAATTGGCTATCTTCCCACCAAGGTGTTAATTTAACAAACTAGTGGAGTTGCGATCCTTCTTCATGGAACGAACGAGTAACCCGTTTTCTTTTACAAAATAATGCCTCCTCTATAATCAGCTCATTGGTTTGGCTACCATTCAAATAGATTAGTGGTTCCCTCCAATACATTTCTATGGGAGAAAATTGGCTATGTTCCAACCGCGGTGTTAATTTAACAAACTAGTGGAGTTGCGATATGTATTCATGGAACGAACGAGTAACCTGTTTTCTTTCTCTAAATAATACCTCCTAGGAATGTATGGGTGGGAACCTACTTTTGAATCGCTTGGTTAACCCATACCGAAGCAGGTATGCTCGGGGTGGCATTTAAAACAGATAGAGGAGTGGTTACTGCTATCTTCCAAGTGTGCAGTGGTTTGCTCATATTGCATGTCTCATCAACACCTCGATGCTAAGATAGTCAAAAATTTCCCATAGAAATGTATGGGTGGGAACCTACCTTTGAATCGCTTGGTAAACCCATACCAAAGCAGGTATGCTCGGGGGGGCATTAAAAAGAGATAGAGGAGTGGTTACTGCTATCTTCCATGTGTGCAGTGGTTTGCTCATATTGCATGTCTCATCAACACCTCGATGCTTAGATAGTCAATATTTCCCATAGAGATGTATGGGTGGTTTCCCATAGGAATGTATGGGTGGGAACCTACTTTTGAATTGCTTGGTTAACCCATACCGAAGCAGGTATGCTCGGGGTGGCATTTAAGACAGATAGAGGAGTGGTTACTGCTATCTTCCAAGTGTGCAGTGGTTTGCTCATATTGCATGTCTCATCAACACCTCGATGCTAAGATAGTCAAAAATTTCCTATAGAAATGTATGGGTAGGAACCTACTTTTGAATCGCTTGGTAAACCCATACCAAAGCAGGTATGCTCGGGGTGGCATTTAAAACAGATAGAGGAGTGGTTACTTCTATCTTCCATGTGTGCAGTGGTTTGCTCATATTGCATGTCTCATCAACACCTCGATGCTTAGATAGTCAATATTTCCCATAGAGATGTATGGGTGGTTTCCCATAGGAGTATATGGGTGGGAACCTACTTTTGAATCGCTTGGTTAACCCATACCGAAGCAGGTATGCTCGGGGTGGCATTTAAAACAGATAGAGGAGTGGTGACTGCTATCTTCCAAGTGTGCAGTGGTTGTCTCATATTGCATGTCTCATCAACACCTCGATGCTAAGATAGTCAAAAATTTCCCATAGAAATGTATGGGTGGGAACCTACATTTAATCGCTTGGTTAACCCATACCGAAGCAGGTATGCTCGGGGTGGCATTTAAAACAGATAGAGGAGTGGTTATTGCTATCTTCCAAGTGTGCAGTGGTTTGCTCATATTGCATGTCTCATCAACACCTCGATGCTAAGATAGTCAGAAATTTCCCATAGAAATGTAAAGGTGGGAACCTACTTTTGAATCGCTTGGTAAACCCATACCAAAGCAGGTATGCTCGGGGTGGCATTAAAAAGTGATAGAGGAGTGGTTACTGCTATCTTCCATGTGTGCAGTGGTTTGCTCATATTGCATGTCTCATCAACACCTCGATGCTTAGATAGTCAATATTTCCCATAGAGATGTATGGGTGGTTTCCCATAGGAATGTATGGGTGGGAACCTACTTTTGAATTGCTTGGTTAACCCATACCGAAGCAGGTATGCTCGGGGTGGCATTTAAAACAGATAGAGGAGTGGTTACTGCTATCTTCCAAGTGTGCAGTGGTTTGCTCATATTGCATGTCTCATCAACACCTCGATGCTAAGATAGTCAAAAATTTCCCATAGGAATGTATGGGTGGGAACCTACTTTTGAATCGCTTGGTAAACCCATACCAAAGCAGGTATGCTCGGGGGGGCATTTAAAACAGATAGAGGAGTGGTTACTGCTATCTTCCATGTGTGCAGTGGTTTGCTCATATTGCATGTCTCATCAACACTTCATTGCTAAGATAGTCAATGTTTCCCATAGAGATGTATGGGTGGTTGGTTTCCCATAGAAATATATTGGTAGGAACCTACTTTTGAATCGCTTGTTAAACCCAAACCGATACAGGTATGCTCGGGGTGGCATTAAAGAGAGATAGAGATGTGGTTACTGCTATCTTCCAAGTGTGCATTGGTTTGCTTGTATTGCATGTCTCATCAACACCTCGATGCTAAGAAAGTCAAAAATTTCCCTTAGAAATGTTTGGGTAGGAACCTACTTTTGAATCGCTTGGTAAACCCATACCAAAGCAGGTATGCTCGGGGTGGCATTTAAAACAGATAGAGGAGTGGTTACTGCTATCTTCCAAGTGTGCAGTGGTTTGCTCATATTGCATGTCTCATCAACACCTCGATGCTAAGGTAGTCAAAAATTTCCCATAGGAATGTATGGGTGGGAACCTACTTTTGAATCGCTTGGTTAACCCATACCGAAGCAGGTATGCTCGGAGTGGCATTTAAAACAGATAGAGGAGTGGTTACTGCTATCTTCCAAGTGTGCAGTGGTTTGCTCATATTGCATGTCTCATCAACACCTCGATGCTAAGATAGTCAAAAAATTCCCATAGAAATGTATGGGTGGGAACCTACTTTAGAATCGCTTGGTAAACCCATACCAAAGCAGGTATGCTCGGGGTGGCATTAAAAAGAGATAGAGGAGTGGTTACTGCTATCTTCCATGTGTGCAGTGGTTTGCTCATATTGCATGTCTCATCAACACCTCGATGCTTAGATAGTCAATATTTCCCATAGAGATGTATGGGTGGTTTCCCATAGGAATGTATGGGTGGAAACCTACTTTTGAATCGCTTGGTTAACCCATACCGAAGCAGGTATGCTCGGGGTGGCATTTAAAACAGATAGAGGAGTGGTTACTGCTATCTTCCAAGTGTGCAGTGGTTTGCTCATATTGCATGTCTCATCAACACCTCGATGCTAAGATAGTCAAAAATTTCCCATAGGAATGTATGGGTGGGAACCTACTTTTGAATCGCTTGGTTAACCAATACCGAAGCTGGTATGCTCAGGGTGGCATTTAAAACAGATAGAGGAGTGGTTACTGCTATCTTCCATGTGTGCAGTGGTTTGCTCATATTGCATGTCTCATCAACACCTCGATGCTTAGATAGTCAATGTTTCCCATAGAGATGTATGGGTGGTTTCCCATAGAAATATATTGGTAGGAACCTACTTTTGAATCGCTTGGTAAACCCATACCAAAGCAGGTATGCTCGGGGTGGCATTTAAAACAGATAGAGGAGTGGTTACTGCTATCTTCCATGTGTGCAGTGGTTTGCTCATATTGCATGTCTCATCAACACCTCGATGCTAAGATAGTCAAAAATTTCCCATAGAAATGTATAGGTGGGAACCTACTTTTGAATCGCTTGGTTAACCCATACCGAAGCAGGTATGCTCGGGGTGGCATTAAAGAGATATAGAGATGTGGTTACTGCTATCTTCCAAGTGTGCAGTGGTTTGCTTATATTGCATGTCTCATCAACACCTCGATGCTAAGAAAGTCAAAAATTTCCCTTAGAAATGTATGGGTGGGAACCTACTTTTGAATCGCTTGGTAAACCCACACCGAATGAATATAAATGCAAACTTCCGAACTACTCCTTTTCGGTAGTTCAAAAAAGTTCCCGCCCATCCACCAGGTCCTTTTAAGGGTCAGTGTTTTTAATGATACCGTATTTAGAATTGTCTAATTATGATTTAGGGGTGTAATATTGTGGAAACGCAGTTATGGCTCGCTTTTTGCCTAGGAATAGTAATCACTTGTACCGAAATCATTTGAAAGGCCCAATGGTCAGAATTTGGTTGTTCATCTGGGTTCTGGGGTGATACGGCCACATCTGGTATGTGTTGTATTCTTGGGTGTTGATCAACACTACGTATAATGTGCAATTATTTGACCAGCCCCACAGCTTGTCAGTCGCGGAGATATCGATTTTCTTGTGGCGGATTATCTCTCAGAAATCACTATGTCCTTGTTAACTGCAACTAAGCAAAAGTTCCCTGTGAGCGATGGATTTATTTATTTTAATCATGAGTCTTTGTGTGCTTATTTCATCCCTTAGCACATGAGTTATACACCTGACTTTTTGCAGACTTGCATGAAACCGTTGTTGAAAGATATTAAGAACAAAGGTAATGTTTTTTTTCCTCGTCTATTTGTTTCCCAAATTACTCACAGGAATTAGAGTTGTGGCGAACGCTGGTGGTGTAAATCCGCTAGCGTGCAGTGAAGCACTAGCAATATTGGCCAAAGAACAAGGGGTGGATTTGAGCATAGCTACAGTGACTGGTGATGACCTCATGGACAAAGTTTGGGTTTCTGTGAAAAAATCATCATCATTAGAATTGTTTACTACATAGATTGAAACTGTACATGACAAGTGCTTGTTCAATGATGAGACAATACCATCACTAACAACTTTTCAGAGCATGAATGCCTACCTAGGGTAACAAGCACAAATGCATTATCATTATATGTATTAGTGCATTTTCCCTGTAATAGATCATTTCCAATTGCAAAGGCTCTCAACAATGGTGCAGAAGTGGTTGTGACAGGCAGGTGTGTTGACTCCCCGGGTGAAAAAATACACGTTGTAACGCGTTATAACGCGTGAAAATGGGACATAAATAACGCCAAAACACGCGATTTTCAAGATGATTATCTCCTTGATTGTGCAATACTATAGAGTAGAATTTTGCCTATACACAAAGCGGTCCAGTGTGTATAAAGTTCCAAAGACTGGTTGGTTTGGCATGCATCGCTCCGATGATATTCACATTCAATGTACTAGCTTAATTTCGCGGGCTTTTGTATACTTTCCCGCGAAATCAAGTTCGTACTTGAATGTGAATATCTTCGGAACGATGCATGCCAAACCAACCAGTCTTTGGAACTTTATACACACTGGACCGCTTTGTGTATAGGCAAAATTCTACTCTATTGTATTGCACAATCAAGGAGATAATCATCTTGAAAATCGCGTGTTTTGGCGTTATTTATGTCCCATTTTCACGCGTTATAACGCGTTACAACGTGTATTTTTTCACCCGGGTCTGCACTAACCCTTGGACCTCTCATCCACAAGGTTTGGTATTTAAATCTTTATGCATTTGAGATTATCCATTTTGGTACTGCAGTTTGGATGGACAGCAAGGGACTTGGACCAACTGGCAGCAGGAAGGTTACTCTATCTTTGTCTGTTACTAAATTCTTAACTTTCTGTTCCAGTCTTGCAGGTCACTTGGTGGAATGTGGGGCCCAGGCCACTGGTGGTATTTTTACTGACTGGAATAAAGTTAATGGATAGTGAGTCTGAAGCAGAGCATCACTAGCATGTTATTTCATACTACTTCAGGGACAACATAGGGTTTCCAATTGTTGAATGTGACAGCAATGGTGACTTTATTATAACCAAACCTCCGCAATCTGGTGGGCGTGTCTCCATTGCAACTGTTAGCGAACAGGTGTGAAATCATAACCTGCTAACATTGTATAAGCCATCTGCCCTTACCTTTGCAGTTGGTATATGAAATAGGTGACCCCTCAGCGTATATTCTCCCTGATGTAACTTGTGACTTCACAGATGTCAGGCTTGAAGAGCTGCAAGGTTGTGTCATGCCATTAAGATTGTGTTTATCTGCTCTGATTTATAGAAGATATAGTGCTGGTTAAGGGTGCTAGAGGGAAACCTCCACCTCTGCAATATAAAGTACGGGTTACAGCTATTGAAAAGTGTATTATATTGTCCTAATGTTAGACCAAAAAAAACACCTGTTTGTAGCGTATTTGCTCTGCCTATTTGGATAAATGTAGTCCTTGCCCATTGCATTTAAAATTATGTATGCACATGTAAGAGTATGTCTGTCTCTTCACCTTATGATACAGGTGACTGGAACATGTGCTGATGGATATCGAGCATTAGCAGTGTGTCCAATAATTGGTCCTAATGCAGCACAGAAAGCAAAGAAGACTGCAGACTATACTAAAACGGTACTGGAGCATCCATCCTATGTTATCATTCTATCTTTCACAGGACACGAAACATGTTCAAAGTTTTGCAGCTTGGCGATTACTCGCAGATTCATGTGCAGGTTAGAATAAATCATTAGCTGTACACTCAGTCATTAGTGTGGTTCATTGCAGGTTCTAGGAACAGAGTCTTCATATGGGTGCCATGCTCAAACTTCCCTCAACCCATGGGAAGTTGTTCTATGGCTTGGTGTGAAACACCAGAGCAAAGCTGCATTGGATATATTTGCCAGAGAAATTGCACAAGCAGGGACTGGAATGGGTAAGATAGAAAATGACTAATTTGTGTTCTGAATGTGAACCCTATCCCTGTAGCTCCTGGATTAACCACACTTGTTGGTGGGAGGCCTAAAGTGTATGTTTTTTTTAATAACTATATATTTGTGTTCATGTATATTTTGAGTTGTCTACAGGTCCCCAGTCCTTCGCCTTGTTTCATTTTTGTATCCACAGTCAGAACTGCCTGTAAGTGTATTATACATACCCACACACACACACACACACACACACACATACACAACCTCCATATGTTCACATATATACAGGACTACTTTGTAACAAAATTATATAGTTTTGCACGTACTGGTAGTATATGCAGAAATCAGCGGTCACCAGGAAAATAATGGTGTTCAAAAAGACATCCTATAGCATGTGTTCCATTGCTATGACATTGGGGTAGTGTGGTTTGAATTTGTGCTGGATTTTTAAGCAGTAATATTTCTAATTTATTCAAAACAAAGTTAGAATTTAAGCTAATCTAATGTATGAAAAACGGCTACTCTTGGATTTTCTAAACTAACACGGTTATAAAACATTTTGCCTCTTCATTTTTATGTTTAGAAAGGTTATTGGGTGCAAATATATATATATACTATCGGGAAAGCAAAATATAGTTTCCCATAGACATATACACGCGTTTTCTTACCTAATTATTGTATTCCACTGTTCGTTAAAATTGCATCTTACACAATATTCTGTTGCCACCCTTTACTATGATTTGCAGGACAGTGATACACGTTTTCATGCCATTTGATTTTTCCATTACATAGACTTTTCTGGTTCGGTGAGCCTTTGAACAATGATAGGTTACTGGTGCCATTTTGACTATTAATACATGGTTGTCGAGGGCATATTAAAAATACAACAGAACACAATCCTTAATACTAAATAGTAATTGTTAAGTTTATCAATTACAGCACGTTAACAAACTATTTGATAGAGTTACATACATGCCACACCCAGTTGGCAGAGATGGATCATGGATTTCGAGGTAGAATGTTATTAAAACAGCCATCGAAGGGTGGGGGGGCGCCTTCCGTTTAGGATCGAATAACGAAATGCGAAAGCTGAGAAGTGGCGCCCCAATACTCCTAATATTGTGCACATATTAGACTGATGGGGTTTCGTCTAATTTGCCGCCGATTCCCCCCCCCCCCCCCCCCCCCTCTGCCTGTTCCACCATGCAGGAAACATGGGAGGACAGGCTGCATTTGCGACTATTGCCATATGTCAGCTAAATGGCTGAACCGGAAAAGTAGCACACAAAATTTATATAATTATATAAATAATTATTATAGTTGTGAAATAAACATCAGAACGTCTAATTACATTGCGTAGTTTATATATAACATATAGAAGCCATGACCAACACGAACTGAGGTTTATACGGGAGGTCAATGGTCATCCTTTCATATGGCTAGCCATGTGCCCTTGCTACATAAAAATTTCTTGATATGTGCCATATTTGCTTTCAATCTCGGTCGCTTGTGCGGTCGTGCACAGTACTGGGTTCACAGGCAAGCTGCAGACGCTCTCGAGCATTATCGGCACCAATAGATCCATCATGTACACTCAGTAGCCACAAACTACACTCTCGATAGTAACAGTTTCCATCTGTGATATCAATTTAATGTACATCGATAGAATTACCGGTAATGCAAATACCTCATCTTGCATGGGTTTTGTTTTCTGTCAAGCCTGGGAGTTGTTTATTGAATTAAACGTATATTATTCGAGATGTGACGATAGCCTATAACAGGGTCGTAGCCAGCCACTTAAAGGTGCATGCATGGGGGTGACTCAAATATGAGATCTGGTACTAAAGGTGCATGCCGTAATTTGTATGTACTACAGGATAAACAAGATCGAACGATAGTGCTGTATAGATGTAGACAAAAGCTTAATAAAAAAAAACCCAAGGCAATTGAAGCTGATGTGAGAGGTCAAAAGTCGTCTTTAATTACCCTTTGCATTGTGAGTGTAGCTAAGTACAATGAGCCAGTGTATATTTAACCTTAATTCTCCAGGTCCAAGTCTTACCAATTGTCAGTCTATTTTTTTATCACACCCTTTTTTGCACGATGCTAATAAGCAGATACAGTTCTAAAAAATGCATTATGTGAGAATTTAATTGTCACAGAAAAAGTTCAAGTGTAATGTTTTTTGAAGCATGATGTGTGTGCTACTATGGCCGTGTTTTTACTCTAATTGGTTTTGCCATTTTTACCGAAAACACACTGTACGTTTTCATGATTTTGTCCTATTCTCGCAACATGCATCTGACAAATACATATCGTTCAAAAGCTTGTGGAGCTAGCAATTTCCAAATCTACAATGTACTTTTTTATATGCTTGACGCAAAAGACCTGTCTTACTACCCCCTTCTTTTTAACATGTTGCTCTGATCTTCCCAACATTACTTTAAGTTGCTCTGCGATATATACATCTTTCAGCAATGCAGTATTGATTGTATTTGATAATCTTTAAAGAATTGCAGGAAATTAAATATATTTCTAACCATTTCTACAGTAGAATGAGATTTTGTTTTGTTCTTAGATCATATGAGTTTGCTAAAAATTAAATTTACCGTGTGTCCTACGCGTAGGACGACGGAAGATTAAATCATTAATGGCAGCTAAAAGAATTAAGTTGGTAGCCATGACTCTCATACATGTACATTTAAATCAATGACATGATGGCTCATGCAGACATGCAGCTAGGTTATGTGGGCCAATGCATGGAGTGTTTTTTAAAACCATTTTTTGCCTGGCAGATTTATCATTTTTACGCACAACCAAACAAATTCCTCATACACTGCTGCATCGACATGATGTGGTCAAGAAACTTAGAGCATGCCATACAAAAAAAGACACCCTCCCCACCTTTGCTATCCTAGCCTACATGTATACACTAGCCACATCCTCTTCTACTATGTTGTCACTTGTCTCTCTATTAATTTTCATCCACAAGTGTACACTCAACCGTTAATCTCTCCTACCTTGTGCAACTGTATTTGCCCCCCCCCCCCTCCCCCTCTTGTACAAGTGCATCCCCCACAGGGGGTGTGTCTCCTTTACATTACATGATGGGCACATTACCATTGTCGCATATCACATTACATGTATGTCTTTACTCAAATGAATAATTAATGAACCGCGACTTGAGCTATGGACCCTACTGCTGAATCTAACTAAGCCTAGCTCAAACTAGGCGTACAGCATCGAGCAAGTCATGCTAGTGCTTTTGTAGTACTAGTACGCCTTTCTGAGTGCTTGGTTCGAGCTGGGCCTAGTTAGGTTCAACTTTCATTATAGTTATAAGGGACCACAAACTAGGCCTACAAAATTGCCTACACACACCCCCAGGACATCACTTGGCACCACAGATCAAGGGGACCAAATTCCAGGAATGCCCCCATAAGCTTTGAGTATACAATTGCCTTGGCAGGCAGGCAGACAGGCATAATATAAAGAGCGAAAGCGTATCCGCCATTTGTAATAACGATATATTATTTTACACAGAACCGTGTTATGCTTGCATCTGTAATTGTAGCAAGTGATCGTGTAAAGAGTTTAGTAACTGCAGAAAATTCATTAATAAAACGATGACTTAACTGTGGTTATGTGCTGAATTTTATAATTAGATGGGGTAGTAATTATATTTTTCGTCAGCTTGCCCTTATTGCAGTGAAAATACTAGCGTACATTGAGATTGATTTTTAGAATTCTTTAACGTCATTTATAATTCAATTTGAAATAAAATGCAAGATGACCGTCGATGTATGAGTGATTTCTGGATATGGCTTCTATTGCAGCATCTTTGTTGATGTCACTGTGAACAGTATCCACATGTTGCATTGTCATTGTTCTTGTGTTCTAGATTAACATTCACATGAATGGAAGATTAGTGGAGACATTTCTTTCTGAAGCTGCCTGAATAAATGTTCAACACCCCATGACAGTAACATGTCGACCATCATTAGATGAACTAGTTAGGGGAGACTTTGAGTATAGAGTGGAAGAGTTAGCATATCTGAGGAGCGGAGACAAAGGAGACACTGTTAATATTGGTTAGAAGCTCTGCTTTGTTGCATGCATTGTTCCATATACTTGTTCACCATACTCCAGGTGTGGTAGCACGGAATCGTAAAGCTTTGCCATATCTACATGCAGGACTAACTGCAAATGCAGTCAAAGACTACTTCGGACACCTTTTGGAAAAGAATTCTGTTGTAGAAAGGTATTTGAATCTTCTAACCCCATGATTCTAACGTTCCGATTTTCATAGATATGAGCTCCCAGGGATCAATGCCTTAAACTTTGTGATTACAAATGGCCTTGGGGGTGGAGGTGTGTCCTCTCTACGTTGTGATCCACAGGTAATACAACCTTTGCAATAACAGTAGACATGTCTACAAACATTGAATACATACCTACAGGGAAAGGCATACGGACAGATGCTCGCAGACTACAGAATCCGAAGTTTGCCAAATATAGAACTATTGCTGTAATAGAATGCATATTATATCAAGCATGATACCATGATAATGGTGTCCTTGCTGGAACTAAGTCAGCATTGTTGCAAACTCTACATGTATTGAAGATCTTTCGATGCGCAAGCTCTCCAGTTGTACCAACACTGGTGCTCCCATTGGACACTGGTGCTCCCATTGGGAATTACTTACTTTATGCAAACTTCATTGCTGCAAAGCGTAATGAGGCAGCAGTGAAGTTTTGATAAAAGAGATTGCAGCTATTCACCCTCCGGTAGCTTTAATATCTGTGGCACCATTTGTAAGCTGGTATGTAATATGCCTCCAGGCCTAGCCTTTGACCCTTTGGTAGCAGAGAATGTTTTGTTTGTAAAAATGAAATACGCCTATAATTAGTATGATCAGGTTTACAATTGTGCTGTATCACTTTCTCTCTCATACAGAATGTTTATTGAACTATGAATAAATATGCACTATATAGTGCTCGGGCAAGCCAGTTAAGCTGACATCCAGAAAATGCAGAAACTTCTGGATGCATTTGCAAAATCACCCACAACGCTGTAAAAGAAATGCATGTGTTTAAGTAAACTTTAGCTCGTTGCTACCATAACCTGCTCACCTGTGTCAAGATATATATTTTTCAGAATCAAATTGATCCGTGATTGCAGGAGACATTTTAATTAGATGCAACGTCGCGTACTTTGTACAAATTTAATTTTACATAAAGATGATGAGTACAAGTACATGTGAATAGAACTGTAACTTTTAAAATGTCATATAGAAAGTAGATCATTTTCTGTCTAATCATTAGATTCTTCTGTTATGAGATAGGAAGAATACAAGTCTGCACTTTGATATGTAGTCTCAGTAGTTTTAAGTGCATCATCAGAGAAGGAATGTACTTCTTTTTGTGATTCAGCCGATGAAATGGGATGTGCTGGATGAAAGCACTCCACTGGTTTGAGTGCTTTATAATGAATCTCACTGTTATGGTCTGTGTCACTTCGCTTATACAGAGGATTAAACTTAAATGCCATGTATAAGAACACTGCTGCTACCAAGCACATGTAAACCAACATAACATTGGTCATATCCTGCGGGTGTTCAAAAGAACCATCTGGAGAAGTTGAATTGACAAAAATACAAGTTGAAATGGAGAGAGTATCGATGTGGCAGGTACTTCTTGATAATAATTCATCAGGCAACTTAGTTTCAAGCAGGTTGCTTAGGATGACAAGAAGTACAGATGCCATTTGTCTTCAGGTACATGGAGATATCAAAAGAGATAAGACAGCAAGGAAAATTAATTGGTGACACACATGGTTATTATAGTTACATGTAGACATAGAGAACTGTTTGAATCATGATAAACCCATATAAAATATTTATTTTTACTACCAAAAAAGTAATTCATTGCAAGTTAATGAACAAGAACAGCACATGTAATCATAAACATCCTCTCAAGATTATTACTTACAACACTTAATACTCAAAGGAATACAAAACTGCGCATGAAACAAAAAGCAATAATAATATGGATAACAAGCAGCCCATTCAAAGATGGGTGATGTAAGTCAAGAATAGGAATAGATGGATCACGGATGGAAAATCTTGAGCCGTAACAGAACAATCACTGACCAATGAAGTTTTGAATTAAATGTATAGTTGTTATTTTCTTTATCATCTAGTGAATTAGCAGCAAAAAAATCTGTTATTTACATTAATATTTCCCAGGCCCTAAACCTGAGGAGACAAAAAATTATTTATTCACGTTCATATTGGGTAGTCTCGATCCAAATATATAGGCATTGTAAACGAAACTCTGCCCTGAATATCAAATGCTGCATTGTCCAGTTAAAATCTCAATTGATTGCATGGCATAAAACTATTTGGGGTGATTTCATCCTATCTGAGCAAAGCATTAATAAAAATCTCTACATTGATGAGCAGATTAGCATATAATTCAGTACTGGGTTTTCCTACAATGGAAATCCGTAATGTATGGTAATTTCAGAATATCCTATGTAGCTAGCATTATACAACAAGACATGTTCACTGGAACTAATTAATAATTCACTATATTGTATGCCACATCTACAAATGCATTGTGCCTTACACGCTGCTCCACAGTAAACCACTGCTTGTAGCCTCAGCAACAGGGAATGTAATCTCCACACCTAATTCCATGCAGACAGGAATAAGAGGAAATGCAAAGAGCCCAAATACTTATGTTTATGATTACATGTGCTGTTCTTGTTCATTAACTTGCAATGAATTACTTTTTTGGTAGTAAAAATAAATATTTTATATGGGTTTATCATGATTCAAACAGTTCTCTATGTCTACATGTAACTATAATAACCATCTGTGTCACCAATTAATTTTCCTTGCTGTCTTATCTCTTTTGATATCTCCATGTACCTGAAGACAAATGGCATCTGTACTTCTTGTCATCCTAAGCAACCTGCTTGAAACTAAGTTGCCTGATGAATTATTATCAAGAAGTACCTGCCACATCGATACTATCTCCATTTCAACTTGTATTTTTGTCAATTCAACTTCTCCAGATGGTTCTTTTGAACACCCGCAGGATATGACCAATGTTATGTTGGTTTACATGTGCTTGGTAGCAGCAGTGTTCTTATACATGGCATTTAAGTTTAATCCTCTGTATAAGCGAAGTGACACAGACCATAACAGTGAGATTCATTATAAAGCACTCAAACCAGTGGAGTGCTTTCATCCAGCACATCCCATTTCATCGGCTGAATCACAAAAAGAAGTACATTCCTTCTCTGATGATGCACTTAAAACTACTGAGACTACATATCAAAGTGCAGACTTGTATTCTTCCTATCTCATAACAGAAGAATCTAATGATTAGACAGAAAATGATCTACTTTCTATATGACATTTTAAAAGTTACAGTTCTATTCACATGTACTTGTACTCATCATCTTTATGTAAAATTAAATTTGTACAAAGTACGCGACGTTGCATCTAATTAAAATGTCTCCTGCATTCACTGATTCTGAAAAATATATATCTTGACACAGGTGAGCAGGTTATGGTATGTCACTATGCATGACACCTGCTTTAGTCAAGTAGATCAATGTATGACCCCTGAAGGAGTCAAGTATATAAACATGTATGACTTCTGCAGAAGTCATGGATCTCCATGCATCACTCCTGCAGGAGTGAACAATCTCCATGTATGACTACTGCAGGAGTCAAGTATGTCAGTATGTATGACTCCTGCAGGAGTCAAATATGTCACTATGAATGACTCCTGCAGGAGTCAAGTATTTCAATGAATTACTCCTGCAGGAGTGAAGTATTTCAATGAATGACTCTTGCAGGAGTCAAGTATTTCAATGTATTACTCCTGCAGGAGTCAAGTATTTCAATGTATGACTCCTGCAGGAGTCAAGTATTTCAATGTATGACTCCTGCAGGAGTCAATTATGTTAATATGTATGACTCCTAAAGGAGTCAAGTATCTTCATCAATGACTCCTGCAGGAGTCAAGTATGTCAGTATGAATGACTCCTGCAGGAGTCATATGTCAATTTGTATGACTCCTGCAGGAGTGAGCAATCTCCGTGTATGACTCCTGCAGGAGTCAAGAATGTCAGATTGTGTGAGTCTGGCAGGAGTCAAGAATGTCAATATGTATGACTCCTGCTGGAGTCAACTATATATTTGCATGACTCCTGCAGGAGTCAAGTATGTCAGTATGCATGACTCCTGCAGGAGTCAAGTTACTCAATGTATGACTCCTGCAGGAGTCAAGTTACTCAATGTATAACTCCTGCAGGAGTCAATTATGTCACTATGCATGACACCTGCGGGAGTCAAGTAGTTCAATGTATGACTCATGTCAATATGTATGACATCTGTAGAAGTCATGTATCTCCATGCATGACTCCTGCAGGAGTGAACAATCTCCATGTATGACTCCTGCAGGAGTCAAGTATGTCAGTTTGTATGACTGCTGTAGGAGTCAAATATGTCACTATGAATGACTCCTGCAGGAGTCAAGTATTTCAATGTATGACTCCTACAAGAGTCAAGTTTGTCAGTATGCATGACTCCTGCAGGAGTCAAATATTTCAATGTATGACTCCTGCAGGAGTCAAGTATCTCCATGCATGACTCCTGCAGGAGCAAGTATGTCAGTATGGATGACTCCTGCAGGAGTCAAGTAAGTCACTCAAGTATTTCAATGTATGACTCCTGCAGGAGTCAAGTATTTCAATTTATGACTCCTGCAGGAGTCAAGTATGTCAATATGTCTGACTCCTACAGGAGTCAAGTATTTCAATTTATGACTCCTGCAGGAGTCAAGTATGTCAATATGTCTGACTCCTGCAGGAGTCAAGTATTTCAATGTATGACTCCAGCAGGAGTCAAGTATTTCAATATATGACTCCTGCAGGAGTCAAGTATGTCAATATGAATGACTCCTGCAGGAGTCAAGTACAGTTGTATCTCCATGCATGACTCCTGAACGAGTCAAGTATGTTAGTATCAATGACTCCTACAGGAGTCATATGTCAATATGCATGACTCCTGCAGGAGTGAGCATGCAATCTCCATGTATGACTTCTGCAGGAGTCAAGTATGTCAGAATGTATGACTCCTGCAGGAGTCAAGTATGTCAATATGTCTGACTCCTGCTGGAGTCAAGTACATGTATTTCAATGTATGACTCCTGCAGGAGTCAAGTATTTCAATGTATGACTCCTGCAGGAGTCAAGTATTTCAATGTATGACTCCTGCAGGAGTCAAGTATGTATATATGAATGACTCCTGCAGGAGTCAAGTATCTCCATGCATGACTGCTGAAGGAGTCAAGTATGTCAGTATCAATGACTCCTACAGGAGTCATATGTCAATATGTGTGTCTCCTGCAGGAGTGAGCAATCCCCATGTATGACTCCTGCAGGAGTCAAGTATGTCAGAATGTATGACTCCTGCAGGCATCAAGTATGTCAATATGTATAACACCTGCAGGAGTCAACTATGTATTTGCATGACTCCTGCAAGAGTCAAGTATGTCAGTATGCATGACTCCTGCAGGAGTCAAGTATCTCAATGTATGATTCGTCCAGGAGTCATGTATCTCCATGCATGACTCCTGCAGTAGTCAAGTATGTCAGTATGTATGACTCCTGCAGGAGTCAACTATATATTTGCATGACTCCTGCAGGAGTCAAGTATGTCAGTATGCAAGACTCCTGCAGGAGTCAAGTATCTCAATGTATGACTCCTGCAGGATTCAAGTATCTCCATGCATGCATGACTCCTGCAGGAGTCAAGTATGTCAGTATGTATGACTCCTGCAGGAGTGAACAATCTCTATGTATGACTCCTGCAGGAGTCAAGTATGTCAGTATGTATGACTCCTGCAGGAGTCAAATAAGTCACTATGAATGACTCCTGCAGGAGTCAAGTATTTCCATGTATGACTCCTACAAGAGTCAAGTTTGTCATTATGCATGACTCCTGCAGGAGTCAAATATTACAATGAATGACTCCTGCAGGAGTAAAGAATGTCAATATGTATGACTCCTCCAGGAGTCATGTATCTCCATGCATGACTCCTGTATGAGTCAAGTATGTCAGTATATGTATGACTCCTGCAGGAGTCAACTATATATTTGCATGACTCCTGCAGGAGTCAAGTATGTCAGTATGCAAGACTCCTGCAGGAGTCAAGTATCTCACACTATGGAAAAAGACAGTTATACACTGGGTGTATTTGTACTATATACGCAGAGTTATACACCAAAACGTATATAGCTGTTATACAATAAGTGTATTACAAGCGTATAACAAGTGTAATACTGTTATACACAGTTACACACATCGTTGAGGTAAGTGTGCGGTAAGATTGTGATTGCAGATACTACACATGAAGTATACATACTGTGTATAACACAGCGCTTGCACATTTACTTATTCATCGTTATCGCTGCACGTGCTTGGTAATAAATCAGAGACTGCCTCCTGAACGAGAGGAGGCAGTTTTATAAACACGTTGAACCACCGCGATCGATGATAAGTACAGTACGCGGCCTAGAATGTAAGTTGATGACGTTTCTCGCTAGCCTCATTTAAGGAAATTCATACACACAGTGCAAAAAGTTAGTTATACGATACTGTATATTTTTTGCGTATATTGAAGAATACTCAAAATATACGCGTGTGTAGTATATTTTAAGTATACGACGGCGTATATTCAAGAATACGCATGTGTTAGTTACGTCACTGTTTATATAGGCACCGCACTGCAAAAGGTTAGTTTTACGATGCTGTATATTTTTGCGTATATTTGAAGAATACCCAAAATATACACCTGAGTAGTATAAGCCTGCGTATATTCAAGAATCCGCAAGTGTCGAATACGTCACTGTTTTTATATAGGCCCCACAGTGCAAACGTTAGTTTTATCATTACCGTATATTTTTGCGAATACATGCACGCCGGAGTAGTATATTGTAATCCGCAAGCGTCACCGTTTATATAAGCACGTTTTCGATACACCAGTGAGTATTTTTATATCGTACTACCAACCGTGCATATTCAAATTCTTGTGTGTATATACTTGTGGGAATTTTTCAAATCCTTACACGTTAATAACCTACACCGCCTTGCATGCGACAGTCAGCACATGTCAAAGACCGCGATTGATTTCATAATTGATTTAAAATCACTTGTAAAATGATCGCATGATTGACAGAACAGTATCTTATACGCAGGTGTGCTTTAAGCATCTATGAAATCAAAAATTGATTTTGACCCTGCGCATGCAGGATAAACGGAACCCAACACGATGATTATTGACGATAACATACAGTGTATTTGCTGTGTGCCAAACGAAGGCCCCACTTTTCTTATCGGACCAGAAGCAGACAGCACCCCCCCCCCCCCCCCTCCCAATTTTTCTTATATCAGGGCTGATATCCTGAACGCCACTGATTCAGTGTGGAATTCGATCGCAAAATCGAAGTCTAACTATACAGATCGATATAACTTACAAATTCCCTTCGCACACACTACATCCTATATATCTATATACACACTGCTTATATTGACCCTGTGTATTTGTATCTTTCAGCATGCAGGAGTGCTGCTCCTGGCCCTCGTGTTTTCGAACATAGAAGCTACCACTCACTGTAGCACTTGTCATCAGAAGTATTCGCAACCAACTTACTGTAAGGTATTGTAAAGTGAATGTATCACTATGTTATGGATGACAAAGGAAGTATTTATAAACACAAGTTTGGCTCTACACTATATGGAGAATGGCTCTGGCATTTTCTCTTATATTAAGCAAATGTGTTAGTCCTTGGAAGCTGGCAGTGGGCTCCTTCCCGATCATAGCAGTCTCAAACTGCTGGATATCCTAGTGCAAAATTGGGGTCTTGGAAGGTCCGTATCCCTGAACATCACTGTTATTATGAGCTCACCACTAAATCCTACAAGTGGGAGCAATGGATGGTGCAGTCTTGATGCACTGGAGTGCAGGATAATCCAATGAAATGAGGCCTGGGATAGAGGTTTCTAATTATTAACCACTAGTGACTGCCAAACTCAAATGTATCTTTATTGCTAAATAGGATCGAATGCAAGAGCCATCCTCCAAAGAGTAATTATATCTGGTTATTTTATTTTCAAGTTGCATCGTGATGGTACTCCTTTCACTTGCCTTACATGCATGGTTATTGTTACCACATCCCTCTCCCTCTTGACCTTTGGTGCCAGCAACTATTAGCACATCAGCAGCATTACACTCCAACATAGAATACACAAACACAAACAAAAACCCATAACAGATTGTTCCACCTCTCCACCACCAGTAACCAGATCCTTGCAGCACGACAGCACTGTGTTCCACATAAGACCACACATACAACATACGCATATATAAGAGCAATGGGCATAAATAAAACCTAACTAACTCTATTTAGAACAGGTGAGCGCACCTGATCTCGGAAAGAACCCGTGGAAAAACCATCTGAAGGAAAAAACTGGCGCAAAAACCTTCCTAACTACACTGCTCATCATGCACAGGTTACAATGGCTTCTTCTGGTCAGATCCACCATCATCCGTATATACTCTGGACACACCATCACAAGGTAAATTGCAAGACACAACGTGCACTTAGAATGCTGACTCAATAACACCTTCACTCCCTTATAAATCTGCTGCCATGTGTAGCCACTAAATCTCACATTTAGGCAGGAGCTTATCTCCTGTCTTTCAACCGACTAGAACTATATGTGACGTGTATATATGCGTACCATGTGTGTATGTCTGTGTCTATGCCTGTGTGTTGACACTTGTTTGTGTATGTGCAAGTGTGTGTGTCTGTGTGTATGGACATCTGTTTGTGTGCATGTATATGTGTGTCTGGGTGTGGAGCAGTCTATAAATACATGCTAATTGTGTGTGAATGTGTGTATTTATGGACGTATAAATGTGTGTCATTACTATTTTTAATTTGTACCATTTCCATTCTTACCATACTGTTTAAAGGTTTTTGATGCCACTTCAAGAATGCTTGATCATCTTACTTGTAAGTTCTCTGTTATCGGTGTAATTTACATGACAACCGATTTTTAATAAGTGCGCCAATTAGAGTATGCCAACATTAGCAATTGCACGTGATAGTAATTTTGGCGGGTTTCCGTGCAAGTGTGGCCTCGAAACACGGCTGTTTTATTGCATTGAATCGATGGAAACTTAGTACGCGCGCGCCGCGTAAAAATTTCCCCTAGCAACCTCCTTGGATACCATGGAGGCATGTCGCTTCACAATGGCTTACAAGTGCGTGGGAGCGTAGCCACGCCTCAAAACTTTTAAGATGATTGAAGCAGTCCCCTGACTCTGTTTTTATGTGCTTTCTGATTTTAAATTTCTATTATTTCACGCGTTGTTTGACCATAAATCAGATAACGTATTTCAATTATACTGCTACTCCTGCAGTTTTCCTAAGGAAATGTTTAAAAAAACTAAAAAGCTTGCCAAGTTAGCTACCAGATTATGCAGAGCAATTGTTATGAGACCTTTTTTTAATCCGTATATTGCATATCCAATGTGGCTACCTACAAGTCATGAAACACTCATAATAATTACACAGTGAATCACAAAATCGCACATAAAGGTATTAATTACTATACAAACATTATGTAGGTTCGTTCAGGTAGCATCTCAGCTGAAATACAATTGCACCAGTACAATTAAATGAACATACATGAATACGCAGACATTTACTCACCTACAATTGCTTACTTTTCTTTTTGTAGTGTTTTACTTCAGGCCTAGCAGCTACATTAATTGGTGTTACGTGTAACATATGCTCTTTTAACATTAATAATAATTTCTGTGCAGGTTGCTTAACAGAGTTATATGTGTGAACAAGGTTATTGAAGTACGGATGCATGCGTTCAATACCCTGCTCCCCTAAGTAGCCAAAACCAAAATGCCATCGTCTTAAGAAGGGTACCACATGAGACTCAAGTATGTGCATTTTAGGGGTTGAAATGGAGACTCAGTTGAAATGGAGACTCTGAAATCTCCAGTTTGAGATGAAATGACTTCCAAAAGCTTGGCTCTTTCTTCAGGAGTACAAGCCTCCACTTCTTTGGACAGCTGAGTCATTGTGTCACCAGCACTAACAAAACTACGACGATCACTCAGGTTCGTGGTTCGATTCTTCACAGTTTTGGAAGACGCAGAGCTGGTAGGAACCTGAGCCTGACTGATATGTGCAAAATGGAGTGGCTATGAGAATTGTATGTAATAAATGACTGAAAATTTAAAAATTGTGAGCGAAGTATTTACCTTCCCTGAGGTTTTTACTACTAGTACATCTTTTGTTGGACTTTGCAACAGGGAACGCCTCACAAAATGTGACTGTAATGCTGACTCAACAGGAGATAGGGGCTCAGTCACAGGATTGTGAAGAATCTCTTGAAGTACACCATCCACTGGAACATACTGACATGAGCTTTGCAAATGAGGTGTGTAGTCTGATAGTGGAAATTTGTTTTTGCATCGACTGCAAGCAACACTGATACTGCTTAGTGTGTCTAAAACAAGGCTACATGGTGGTCTTATTGTAGCAGCATCCTTCAAATGATCCCCATAACAACAGGGACACACAAGCTCATGCTTGACTTCAAGCCAAGAGCAGCAACATTTGGAGCATACTATAGCTCCACATGTAACTAACTCAATTGGGCTGTTGAGGACTTCGAGACACAGTGGACACATAGCGCTATCTCTAGATGCCTTACCCATCAATTTGGGTGGCTCTTCAGTAAATGGTACAAGAGGCGGTGGTGCTATCAATTCAATGTGATGGACTAAATTCCTGATTGGAATTTCTGGAGGCCTACCATCTAACTTGATCCTCTTTGGTCTCCCTCCCCTATCACATTTCCTCCCTTGCTCACACACCGTACACACATCGTCATTGTGTGACATCCAACCATCAAAAACCACAGTGCACACATTGTATGATCTTCCGCTATCTAGTGCCTTCTTATAAGATGCAATGGTTTAGTAGCACAAGTAGCAAAATGAGGTGGGATGTGTGGATGGCAGATCATTGCTGATACTTATTCCGAATACAATTTATTAATAGGTCTGAAGTATATGAGATACAACTGTAGATAGGTACTTTGCGTCTTGTAGATGTGCAAAGCCTAGCACAAATCCTGCATATCTTTGCTAAATGGTGTGCATGTTCCGCCATTGTGTGACTTTACGCAAGCGCTCACCTCCAACTACGTGAAAGTCAACGATTTTAGCCATATTATAGAATACGAGAAAAAAACACTCATTATACCTGGTTACTTTACAAGTGTTGTGTAATGACACAGGAACACAGATATGTTGGCAGAATCGCTGGGAAAACTGCAGGAAGCTGAAAAAGTGACCTTCTATGCACACCGCTCGAACCACTCGTTGTAAACGTAGCTCAATTAACACGTGCGCAGTAGACAGGAACCAAAAACTGAAGTTGCGTGCTTGGGACACGAAATCCATCTAGGACTGCCCCACAATATGCTACGTGCCAAACCTTGTACATTGCCACCCGATACCAGACATAATCGAGCGTTTCGAAACATACTTGGTTGCTATGCTGGTTGCTAAGAGGATGTTAACTAATACCGTAAAATTCTATTTATAAACTAAGTTTCCAGCCGCAAACAGCCGTGGAAAGTGGAAAGGTACGTGTCTTTTATCATTTGAAGGATCCGTTTGTGGTGTAGTAAACCAGCCCCTAAAGACAAGCCTAGTATACGGTAAGTACTTCTCAACCAATGTTGTGAGCAAGTGTCTGACTTTGAATAGCTTGTCATATCGCAATTTGTGCACTTTTTTGGTGGTCGATTCTGCTAAGGTAAGTGACGCTATGGCATTGCTGCTACCTTTATTTTGCTTTTCTGCAGCGTTTCGACTCGAACTGGTAAGTATGCCCTGAGGCGCTAAAACTTTTTTTTTTTTGCCTTAGGACGAGAACTCAAACACGAGAACTCAAGCACGAGAACGCCAACGAGTCTATCCGAATTGGTAAGTATGGCAATATCAATTGGCGCCAAATGTTATTTTGTTCTCGTCTATCATCAGGTCACGTATGAAGTTAGTACGTGGGGACCGCTGTCTCAAGATTATGGTGTTTGTATCTGTTTGTAACTGTTGTTTTTGACGTTGTATCACTTATATGTACGAAGAAAATTTTTATAACCAACCAGAGGCAAGGGAAGGGGGAGGGGGAGTGCGGAAGGACCAGTTTACGGAAGATCAGAAACGAAATATACGATAGTGCACGGTTCAATAAAGCAGGTAACGTTAATGAAATTCAGAGGTTTGCTAGGATACCACAAACCACACGTGACTGACTATATTGCAATATACGCTCCTGCTTATATGGTTCTATAAGCAGGTGCTTATATTTTTTGCGTATATTCGAATATACGCTGTAGTATACAGTATCGTATAACACACTTTTTGCACAGTGTGCTGTGTGGAAGCAATTGCATTTGGGAGTGTTTACTTATGGGTGTAAGCAAGTGGGATGTCAGTGCAGGTGTAGGAAGCATAGGGGCCATAAATGTACACATGTGTTCATCTTCCAACACCTATAGGAACTGTGTGATCTTTTACAAGTGTCTTTTCATGCTTTTAACTTCTAATGTTACGTTCTTTCTAGAATCATCCATTGCAACTGAGTGCTTAAAAATCCACAGTTATGCAGTAAATTGGAACGTTTGTTACTTTCCCCATCTCCCACTGATGGAAGCGAGTATGAACACAGTTGAAAAATAGCAGTGCTGCTGAGTTTAACTGACAATCTGACATGTGATACATACGACACTATCCAAGGTGGGAGAGCCTTTCAATACACATTGTATTGCCACACAAGGTGATTCATATGGTTCATATAAAAGTACTGCCTTCATGTAGTGGGTACTATTAGGTATGTCACTGTCCATGCGTTAATCTTACATACACTGGATTAGATGTTCTCATCCAAGGTGCCATTCTCTTTTTTTGTTTTGTGTACTACCTGAATAAGTGTTTCTAAGTGGGCACTAAATAGATTTGTTCTCACTAGTTAATGCGTTTGATCACTTGCTGTATTAACACATACGTACATGTAGGTCATAAGCATCCTACCACTCAACGTGGAGGTGGCTATTATCCCTCCCCTTTCCCAAAAGATTTGATATAGGGGGTGGGGCTATTACCCCCTCCCCCCTTGGACTCGGAAGACCACGATGGCAGGTACAGTGAAGATTCTGGGTAAGTGGAGGTGTACAGTTTGTGTTGGAGGGTGAGGGTGGGTGGAGGAGTACAGGAGGGATACAATTGTGATGGTGAAAAATTAATTCAAAAATTAAGTGGCATATAACGCAGTCTAGCAAGAGTACTACTCAATATTAGTATATTTGGCCTTAATTCCTTCTGCCCCCCCAACGTTATTGTATTTGGCCAATGTGAGGGGGACTCCCGCGGCTGTAGCATATTTTAACCCCCCCTCCCCCCCCCCCCCCTCCCCTCAGGCTTAATGAAACTGTACATCTATGGTATGATGTGTGCCTCTGTGATATGTGCTGGTATGTGTGACTGTGCCATTACAAACATGCTTTGGTCGTTCTTCAGGTTGGAGCTGAACATGTGTAGGGATGAAGTATCAAGACTTCCATCCTCACAAACTAAGACTGATTGTTCTGCATTCTTGTACAGCTTAATGAATCGATTTCAACCCTTATAGAATATTTTAGTTGTACAAACGTGTACTGGACTATTGACATGCATGGCACCAACGACATGCTATTAATGGTATTTGATGTACAGTGCACATTAACCCAGCCAGGGTGTATGAAGAACGCTGTTAGTTTGCCCAAGTTAGGGCAAAGCTGACCCTCTTGGTGGAAGAGTGTGGAGATCAGGGGAGGGAGGGATCCACCAGTGGGATTGGACTAAGAAACTGACTCCCACAGTCTATATCGACACTCTACTTTATTGGGAGGGGGTGTTTTATATTATTTGGATCTTCTGTACAGTACACTATTGGTATGATGTGAGATGGCTGTTTCAAACTGAGAATCCCATGGCTATCTCAATCTCTCATGAACATCTACATTACACACACACACACACACACCTAATCATATCAGACTTTCACTTAAAACTTTTTACACTTTCCTGACAAAATGGAAGCTCGGACAATAAAACACATAGAAGCAAATGTGTATCATCTTACCACTTTCATATAATAAGCAAAAAAAAATGTATGTCTTACCCCACCCCATCCCGCCTCCTCTATACGTATACCACACCAAGCTCAATCCATGTATGTGTGTGTGCATACACTACTAGTGTTGGTCAGAACAGTAAACAATAGTGCATGTAAGGAATTTTTGCACATGAAATGCATGGGAGGAATAATATAATAAATTCCACAAGCCTGAGCTGTAAATGCTTAGAGATTGTAACAACTGAGGGGATTATATATGTACCACATGTTGCATTAGAAAGGATCCCGACAACATATCATCAGAGCTGGTGTGATTAACAATATATTAGCACAATATTAATACATTAACAACTTTGAAGTATAAAACAGTGGAATAGTATATGTAAATCAAGTAGTAATATTAATATGACTGATCCTATGAAATAAATAATAATCAGTTTATTTAGTTTTACAAATACAGTACAGCAGGATATTCATACACAGGTTCACTATAATATAAATGTACACAAAATGCTAATGATACCTGCTTTGACATATTACAGTAGGATAAATGAAACAAATAGCTATAGACCATAGTACCCCTATATACTACATCTTGCATGATTGCTATGTGAAAGGACTCAGATGACAATGAATTAATTATTATTATTATTATTATTGTATTGCACACAGACAGTTATGGGACAGTTTTTACCCATCTGGCTAGTTTTTCAAGTTTTCAATTTTTTTTTATTTTTTTTGAACGCCAATTAGCTTCTATCAAATGGTTCTTACACATCCTAAATTGGACTATCCATCATAAAGTTATTAGGCACTGAATTTATAATTAGCTATACATTTCAATGCGAGCGTTGCTTTTCTTTTGCTTGTCCTGGAAACTTTGAAAAAGTACCACAAGGGTGATTTTGCTGGACACTGTCCCATATAGTGTACAAATCAGTACTTAGGATCTAATTACAGAATACATGCGCTGTTGGAACACATCCATACATGCGCGACTAGTATATATATGTATATCGATCCGATTGTACATGCATAGTCAGAAATCAGAACTCCGATCATGCTATGCCGCCACGTTCATTTATGCTGCAGATCGTCGCGACCTGAGCCTGTTTCTATTTTTGTAGTTGGGCTCAAATGACTCAGATTTAAGCGAAGTATAAATTTGAACGTGCTTTATAGCTTGAATTGGATATGGCCAGTCGAATCACTGGTGACTCAGGAATGATATAGACTGGGTTATTAACTTTACAAGCTGTATATGTTGTCATGCCTCGTTATTATGATGCCACGCCCTCTTTACTTACAACACAAGGTTGGATACAGACCCACTTGTGATTTAGCCCGATTCAGTGAAGGAAGATCATCAGAATAGTTTTTTTGCATTCAGCAAGCCGTGAAGCAACGGCAGTTTAAAGACTAAGAGGGTATGGCATATTAATGCCTCCAAGCGTGCCCGTCGTAATTGATAATATTGTTCGTATACCTTTGTGTGAAAGAAACTAGCTGAGTCAACAAAGAGCCCTGCATGTCTGAATAATAATGTGGTGAAGCAAATATTTCTATACATACATCTATACTGGTTGTTTACAATATGACAATATTGTCTCGAACATGTCATATACGGTATAGTGTGTGCGTGTGTGTGTGTGATAGTGGGCGGATTTATAAAATTAACCCTTCAAAATAGGATGATACTCAAATGCCCCTGGGCCTTTCAATTTTACTGTCTATATATACGAATTTATGATTTTGGCGGGCAAAAATGGCTGGTGACTCTCCTTGCATGGCTGGTCCTAGACCTGTTCTAGACCTGAACAGGACTCGGTAACTTATCTCGATCACTTTTCTGCTTTGTTCCTTTGCGAGGTATGACCGCTACCAACACGGTAATGTACTATTCGAAGGTCCTCTTCGTATTCTTATTTGCGTGCGTAAATTATGTGATCTAGGTTATGTGACACATTCAGATTTACTTCTACGAGCTTTGAGTCACATGCTTCTACTTGTGATGCCTCAAGTGCTGAAATAGGTATGCCGCAAATCAAATCGTTGGACGTTGCTCTGTTTGCTTATGTTTCTTAACCTGTTTCACGCGCAAAAGGAAAGGAGTAATGCACCTATCAATGGTAACTGCAACCCCCCCCCATCCGGGACATATAGGGGATTAGTGGGGGATTTGACCGGCTAATCAGATTATTGCGGCGCATTTGACCGTACACGGGGATTTGACCTCGACCGCGAAAATGAATATTAATCGTATAACAGCTTGTGACCTCCCCCTATCGGCGTGTTTTGCAGCTCAAAACTTGTGACGACCTTGGCACATTCACGGTACGTACGCAACATCATACCTAGCCTGTACCTCACCGGATACAAGAACATGCGCTTTACCAAACTACTAGTACAATTATAACTACAACTCTTATAGCGGCACAATATCAGCTGTATACCTACAAAGGCTAACGCGCGTTCGTTTTGAATAGCAGGAACGAAACCGTAGGTTATAAAAGGTATCAAACAAGTAACGGGACTGGGTCGAGGAGGGGTCATTTGACCAGTTATTAGTCCCCAACAGTGGGGCATTTGATTTAATAAATGTCAAATCCCCCTATGTCCCGGATGGGGGGGGGGGTTGCAGTTACCATTGATAGGTGCATAACTTGCTGTGTCCTCGGTAGAACAAAAGGTGGTAACCCAAAGGTTAGCATTTTTTTATTTTTCTATTGCGCATGTGAGTTATGCCTGTTGCATTAATCAGAGAAGGGTACATCCCCCTCGTTGGAATGCCATATGAAACATCTGAACCATCGCGTAAGTGGTCGTTTGAACCGTCATATTAAAACTTTGCTTTTGCTCTTATAATATATGTAGTGACATGACCAATTGGTAATAATTAGTTAGTTAATTAGACAATCGGCTGTGTATATATATTGATGTATGTGCATGCAAAATCAGTTGAATCTGTTGCTGCTCTTATGACTTTGGTTGTGACCATTTCCTTGGTGGGTACTACATTGGTGTCAGAAGTGGGATGGCGGAACCCATGGATACGGCTGATAGCAAGGAACGGACCAAGGAGCTACTTCCGGAAGTACAAATGGTGAGAATGAGCTTACGGCCCCCTTCCCGTTATTCAGGAGGAACAGACCTCGTCCTTTGGTTAAAGCGCTTCGAGATGTACGTACGCAAAGCACAGGTTGACGTGAGCCAATGGACGGGCGAACTTCTTCCGTTGTTGGACGATGGGCCTTTCAGGGTTGTGTCCCAGCAAGGACTGGTCGATTCGGATGATTACGAGGCTGTGACAATGTGCCTCCGCGCTCAATACGCGCCCGAGGGAAACCATTTGGAGTGGCAGGCGAAGTTTCATAGACGAGGCCAGAAGGCGGACGAAAACTTGGTGACGTACGTTGGAGAACTGCGTGCGTTAGCGGACAAGGCATATCCTGGATGGACCAACGAACAACGGTTACAATTGGTAAGGGACCAGTTTGTGCAAGGGGTGTGCTCTTCCACTGTGCAGCTGAGACTCATGAAAGAAATGCCCAATACTCTGGACGAAGCGCTACAATTGGCAATTCAACAGGAGTCAGTGGAAACAGCACAGAGAAGACTTAGCAAGGAGTGCGGGCATGGTTCGTCGGTGGCATCCAGCGGTGTTGAGGAGTTAGCAGCGGGTAGCGGACTCGCAGCATTGTCGGTCCAACAGCTCCGGAAACAGGCCCAAGATTCTGAAAGAATGGTGGAGGACCTTAGAAAACAAGTCGAAGAGCTGAACAGACGGCTATCTGGCAAAGGAAAAACTACCGCTGCTGACCAACAACGTCAGTCCTTTACCAGAAAGCAAGGGTCTGCAGTGATTACATGTTGGAACTGCGGGGAGCGAGGTCATGTTCGGCGTAACTGCCCTCGCAAGCGGAAGGACCATAAGGATTCTTGGCAGGCGGCAGCCGTAAGTTCCACGTTAATGGTGGAAGGTAGTATAGAAGGGCGAGTCACTAGAATGCTTGTAGACACGGGTTCGGCGGTGATGTTAGTGAGGGAGGATGTTATTAGAATGGTACCATCGGGAAAGTCACTTACAACGCAGGTACCTGCGAATTCGGTAGTAGCAGCAAATGGGGAGAAGTTGGACATTATTGGGCAGTGTAATTTGAGCATAAAGGTCGGGGTATCAGCCAAAGATCATCCAGTTTTGATAGCAAAGAATTTAAACCAGGAGTGCCTTCTTGGGGCGGATTTTTTGATTAAGCATGGTTGTATCGTTGACCTTCAACAACAAATTTTGCTCACAAAAGAAGGTCCTGTGCAATTCTTGTCACCTATGCGAAGTGGTGTTCAAAGTTCCCCAGTTTGTTTTGTGACGTTGTCTGAAACCATAAATGTCCCTCCTTATTGTCAAATGTGCCTTCCTGCAAAGGTGTCACGGCATGCAGGTCATTGCACCAGCAGCTCCGGTGCCCTCCTGGTGGAACCAGTGGGACGGTTTATGGATCAGCATGGCCTCTTGGTTGCTTACTCCATCATGGATGCTGCTGCTAGTCACACAATGGTCCAAGTTCTTAACCCTGGCTTCGCACCGATTACAGTGCACAAGGATGAGATAATGGGTATGTTAAAACCTATTGATGATAGTGCTGATTGTGCATCAGTACAATACCCTGCCTGTAAGCAATCCACCCAGTCTGTTAAGCATTGTATAGAGCAGATGACAGACGGCCTGGCTCCTGAGGTTCGAGAGAAAGTGACTGCCTTGCTCTGGCAGTTCCAAGACGTCATCGCGTCGGATGACAGTGACCTTGGGCGTACCCGATTGACATCCCATAAAATCAACACAGGGGATACACAACCAGTCTGCCAGCGTGCACGGAGGCTACCCTTTCATCAGCAGCAAGAGGTACGTGGGTTACTAGATGACATGCTTTCTCGAGGTATCATTGAGCCTAGTTGTGGGCCATGGGCATCACCCATTGTCTTGGTAAGGAAAAAAGATGGCACAACTAGATTTTGTGTAGATTTTCGTCGTCTTAATGATTGCACGCGTAAGGATGCCCAGCCACTCCCTAGGATAGATGACACGCTTGATGCTTTAGGGGGTGCCCGTTACTTCTCAACTCTTGATCTGGCTAGTGGCTATTGGCAAGTAGAAGTTGATAGTAAGGATAGAGAGAAGACTGCATTTGTAACCCCATTTGGACTCTTCCAATTTCGTGTCATGCCTTTTGGCTTGTGTAATGCGCCCGCCACGTTTCAGAGGCTCATGGAGCGAGTGCTTGCTGGCCTTCACTGGGTAACTTGCCTAGTGTATCTTGATGACATAATTATTTTTAGCAGGACAGTCGAAAAACACATCGAGCAATTGAAGGAAGTCCTGGAACGTCTGAAGGGTGCGGGGTTAAAGGTCCGGCCTAGTAAGTGTCATTTGTTGCAAACTAGTGTGCAGTACCTGGGCCATGTCATATCCGGGGAGGGCATACGTACTGACCCGCAGAAAGTTGCATGTGTTTCCAACTGGCCAGTACCACAAAATTCAAAAGAACTCCAAAGTTTTCTTGGTCTCTCGTCGTACTATAGACGTTTTGTAAAAGACTTTGCCCACGTAGCAAGCCCCTTGCATGCTTTGACACAGAAAGGAAGGAAGTGGATGTGGACAAAGGAATGCAATGATGCTTTCTTTGATCTGAAGAAACGCCTGGTATCCTCCCCTATACTTGCCTTACCTGATTTCAGTTTGCACTTTGTACTAGATACAGATGCCAGTGGGGACGGATTGGGTGCTGTACTTGCTCAAACTGTTGATGGGGAAGAAAGAGTGGTGGCATATGCTAGCAGAGCTCTGAGCAGAACGGAAAAGAAGTATTGCGCCACTAGGCGGGAATTGTTGGCTCTAGTATGGGCTGCTCAGCATTTTCGGCCATATCTCTATGGAAGAAATTTTACACTACGCACAGACCACCACTGCCTACAATGGCTACATAATTTTAAGGAGCCTGAGGGACAAGTTGCTCGTTGGTTGGAGTTGTTGGCAGAGTATGACTACAGCGTTCTGCATCGTCAAGGTAAGCAGCATACTAATGCTGATGCGTTATCTCGGGGTGGGTGCCAGCAGTGTGGATGGGAAGTAGAGGAAGAGCAAGAAGCCAACACTTCCGGTTGTAATGCAGTATCACACTTATTGCTGCCAACATGGACAGAAGAGGAGATCAAATCGCTTCAGAAGGCTGATCCAGACATAAATCAGATGGTCCACTGGCTGAGAACTGACACCACACCTAGAGGATGCCCCAAGGACGCTTCCTGGAGACTTGAATCCCTGTGGGTACAGAGACGGTATTTGACATTGCAGCATGGGGTGTTGTATCGTTGTTGGGAGGACATACCAGGGGGTGGTACTCGTAGACACCTTCAACTAGTCCTGCCTGCAAAATTGGTGAAGGGGGTATTGGAAGGCCTCCACAATACTGTAATTGGTGGGCACATGGGGGAGCTGAAAACCTTAGAGAAGGTTCGGGCACGCTTTTATTGGCCAGGTCAGAGGAAAGAGGTGGAAAAATGGTGTAGGAATTGTGCTGTTTGTAACTCTAGGAAATCTCCCAGTCACAAGGCTAGAGCTCCAATGGAAATTTGTCAAACACAGAGACCCATGCAGAGGGTTGCCATGGACATCCTTGGCCCCCTTCCAGAAACACCAAGGGGTAACAAGTATATATTGGTGATTGGTGAATACTTCACCAAATGGAAAGAAGCTTTTCCGTTGAAGGATACTGAGGCATTAACCATTGCTAAAGTGTTTGTGAATGAATTTGTATGCAGGTTTGGGGTTCCAGATTCCCTGCACACGGACCAAGGGAGAAACTTTGAAGCCAAAGTTCTAAAGGAAGTATGCCAGTTGTTGGGTGTTAAAAAGACTCGGACAACCCCTTATCATCCCCAGAGTGATGGACTTGTCGAAAGGTTTAACAGAACTTTGTTAGACATGTTAAGTATGGCTGTAAGGGATGATGAGCATGATTGGGACCTCCTCCTCCCTACCCTGTTATTTGCATATCGCACAAGCTGTCATGCAACCACTGGGGCCACTCCCTTTGAGCTGATGTTGGGTCGTGATGCCCGCTTGCCTGAGGATGTATTGTTCTCCATCCCAGCCAGCACTGAGGACCCCATTCGGTATGCTGATGTGCTCAAGAACTGACTGCAGTTAGCCTATAAGCGGGTCCGTCAACATATGGAAGTGCAACGAGGACGTCAGAAGGAATCTTATGATATGGATATCAAGGGGGATCCATACTGTATTGATGATCTCGTTTTTCTCCACAATCCAGCAGTTCGCAGGGGCCTTTCAAATAAGCTCCACAGACCTTGGCAGGGGCCTTTTAAAGTGGTCAAAGTCCTCGGACCTTCCATCTATAGGATTGCGGACTGCGATAATCCCAGAAAACGTAAAGTGGTGCACTTTAATCGGTTAAAGCCTGCACCGCCGCAAAATACTATAGAAGAGCTGGGTGATGATGATATCATTGTTCACAGAATGCCGGATCTGCCACTTGTGGGTACTCCAGTGGGTGCTGATCATCAAACCCCTACATTGGAGGGACTGCCACAGGACCGACTAAATCATCCAGTTCCTGAGATGGAGCACCCAGCAATTGTACCCCAAGTTCTTCCTCCAATCCAAGTCCTTCCTCCTGTAGCAGAGGAGGCTCCTGTACTGCGACGCTCTAGCAGGATAAGCAAACCGCCTGTACGCTATGGAAACCCTCTGGTACTACCAGACAACATGGACACTGCTGAAATCATTGAATGACTGGGAGTGAGGGACCACTCTTTCAAGAGGGGGAGTAGTGTAGTGACATGACCAATTGGTAATAATTAGTTAGTTAATTAGACAATCGGCTGTGTATATATATTGATGTATGTGCATGCAAAATCAGTTGAATCTGTTGCTGCTCTTATGACTTTGGTTGTGACCATTTCCTTGGTGGGTACTACATATACATGGAAATCGGCAATGATTTCGACATAGTCTCCTAGCAGCTGCGTCCTCCGCGTGATCATGCAAGCTGCAGCGCAGGGAACTACAAGTACGTTTTTATATTTACTCGCCTGCCAAAGTTTGTTTTACTTTACTGCAGCTTTGGGAAAGCCACTCAAAATACTCATCAGAGGCTGAATAAGCAACGCGTGTTCTGGGCTCTCCGATCGCCGCCTACGCCTTGTGCGCTTCTGAGAACATTTCACTCTTTTTTGTTTGGCAATGTGTATTGTGTATTGTAATTAAAATCCTGAAGAATGCGAGTCAAGTGAACAAAAAAAGGCGGGCTGAATACACGAGAATAAGTGGGTTGAAGAAAGCGGTATGTGTAGCCATGTAATGTCCGGACAGTGTAACCAAGTATCTGCGGAATCGGTTGAAACAACAAATGTAACCACAATAGAATACTCCTAGTTATACACCGGGTACACATGTTATACATACACGAATACACACCATACTCATGTTATACATACGTTATACTGCATGTGTATTCTATTGTTATACAAAAATGCAGCGTATATAGTATCCATGCACCTTGTGTGTATAACACGTGTACACGAGTGTATTGCGCGTGTATGGCAAAAGAATTCATGCGTTATACGATAATATATAACTTCGATTTTCCACAGTGTCAATGTATGACTTCTGCAGGAGTCAAGTATATCCATGCATGACTCCTGCAGGAGTCAAGTATGTCAGAATGTATGACTCCTGCAGGAGTCAAGTATGTCACTCAAGTATTTCAATGTATGACTCCTGCAGGAGTCAAGTATTTCAATTTATGACTACTGCAGGAGTCAAGTGTGTCAATATGTCTGACTCCTGCAGGAGTCAAGTATTTCAATTTATGACTCCTGCAGGAGTCAAGCATGTCAATATGTCTGACTCCTGCAGAAGTCAAGTACATGTATTTCAATGTATGACTCCTGCAGGAGTCAAGTATTTCAATGTATGGCTCCTGCAGGAGTCAAGTATTTCAATTTATGACTCCTGCAGGAGTCAAGTGTGTCAATATGTCTGACTCCTGCAGGAGTCAAGTATTTCAATTTATGACTCCTGCAGGAGTCAAGTATGTCAATATGTCTGACTCCTGCAGAAGTCAAGTACATGTATTTCAATGTATGACTCCTGCAGGAGTCAAGTATTTCAATGTATGGCTCCTGCAGGAGTCAAGTATGTCTATATGAATGACTCCCGCAGGAGTCAAGTATCTCCATGCATGACTCCTGAAGGAGTCAAGTATGTCAGTATCAATGACTCCTACAGGAGTCATATGTCAATATGTATGACTCCTGCAGGAGTGAGCAATCTCCATGTATGACTCCTGCAGGAGTCAAGTATGTCAGAATGTTATCGCACCAATTGGGCCCGTGGAACCAAATGGCCCAATTGGCATACGTAGTACATATCGCGCAAATTGGGGCCGATGGAACTAATTGGCCCAATTGGCATGAATAGTACATTTCGCGCCAATTGGGCCGATGGAACCAATTGGCCCAATTGGCATTTATTTATTGGGCCATATCGCACCAATTGGGCCTGTGGAACCAATCTGCCCAATTGGCAACAATGGGAAATATCACGCCAATGGGCCGGTGGAACCAATTGGCCCAATTGGCTTCAATTCATTGGGACATATAGCACCAATTAGCCCCGTTGATCCAATAGGCCCAATTCGCATCAATAGGACATATCGCGCCAATTGGGCCGATGGAACCAATTGGCCCATTTGGCATCAGTTCATTGGGACATATCGCACCAATTTGCCCCGTTGATCCAATTGGCCCAATTGGCATCAATAGGACATATCGCGCCAATTGGGCCGATGGAACCAATTGGCCCAATTGTCATCAATTCATTGGGACAAATCGCACCAATTGGGCCCGTGGAACCAACTGGCCCAATTGGCATACATAGTACATATCGCGGCACATGGGCCCGTGGAACCAATTGGCCCAATTGGCATTAATAGGACATATCGCCCCAATTGGACCGGTGGAACCAATTGGCCCAATTGGCATCAATTCATTTTGACAAATCGCACCAATTGGGCCCGTGGAACCAATTGGCCCAATTGGCGTATATAGTACATATCGCGCCAATTGGGCCGATGGAACCAATTGGCCCAATTGTCCATAATTCATTAAGACATATCGCACCAATTGGGCCCGTGGAACCAATTGGCCCAATTGGCATACATAGTACATATCGCGGCAATTGGGCCCGTGGAACCAATTGGCCCAATTGGCATCAATAGGACATATCGCGCCATTTGGGCCGATGGAACAAATTGGCCCAATTGGCATCAATTCATTGGGACATATCGCACCAATTGGCCCGGGGAACCAATTGGCCCAATTGGCATCGATAGGACATATCGCACCAATTCGGCCGATACAACCAATTGGCCCAATTGGCAATAATTGATTGAGACATATCGCTCCAATTAGGCCCATGGAACCAATTGGCCCAATTGGCATACATAGTACATATCGCGCCAATTGGGCCGATGGAACCAATTGGCCCAATTGGCATCAATTCATTGGGACAAATCGCACCAATTGGGCCCGTGGAACCAATTGGCCCAAATGGCATACATAGTACATATCGCGCCAATTGCGACCATGGAACCAATTGGCCCAATAGGCATCAATAGGACATATCGCGCCAATTGGGCCGATGGAACCAATTGGCCCAATTGGCATTAATTCATTGAGACATATCGTACCAGATGTGCCCGTGGAACCAATTGGCCCAATTGGCATACATAGTACATATCGCAACAATTGGGCCCGTGGAACCAATTGGCCCGATTGGCATCAATAGGACATATCGCGCCAATTGGGCCGATGGAACCAATTGGCCCAATTGGCATCAATTCATTGGTACATATCGCTCCAAATAGGCCCGTGGAACCAATTGGCCCAATTGGCATAAATATTACATATCGCGCAAATTGGGCCGATGGATCGAATTGGCCCAATTGGCATCAATTCATTGGGACATATCGCACCAATTAGCCCCGTTGATCCAATTGGCCCAATTGGCATCAATAGGACATATCGCGCCAATTGGGCCGATGGAACCAATTGGCCCAATTGTCATCAATTCATTGGGACAAATCGCACCAATTGGGCCCGTGGAACCAATTGGCCCAATTTCATACATAGTACATATCGCGCCAATTGGGCCCGTGGAACCAATTGGCCCAATTGGCATAAATTGTACATATCTCGCCATTTGGGCCGATGGAACCAATTGGCCCAATTGGCAATCATTCATTAAGACATATCGCACCAATTGGGCCCGTGGAACCAATTGGCCCAATTGGCATCAATTCGTTGGAACATATCGCACCAATTAGCCCCGTTGATCCAATTGGCCCAACTGGCATCAATAGGACTTATCACGCCAATAGGGCCGATGGAACCAATTGGGCCAATTGGCATCAATTCATTGGGACAAATCACACCAATTGGGTCCGTGGAACCAATTGGCCCAAATGGCATACATAGTACATATCGCGCCAATTGGGACCATGGAACCAATTGGCCCAATAGGCATCAATAGGACATATCGCGCCAATCGGGCCGATGGAACCAATTGGCCCAATTGGCAATAATTGATTGAGACATATCGCTCCAATTAGGCCTATGGAACCAATTGGCCCAATTGGCATACATAGTACATATCGCGCCAATTGGGCCGATGGAACCAATTGGCCCAATTGGCATCAATTCATTGGGACATATCGCACCAATTGGCCCGGGGAACCAATTGGCCCAATTGGCATCGATAGGACATATCGCACCAATTCGGCCGATACAACCAATTGGCCCAATTGGCAATAATTGATTGAGACATATCGCTCCAATTAGGCCCATGGAACCAATTGGCCCAATTGGCATACATAGTACATATCGCGCCAATTGGGCCGATGGAACCAATTGGCCCAATTGGCATCAATTCATTGGGACAAATCGCACCAATTGGGCCCGTGGAACCAATTGGCCCAAATGGCATACATAGTACATATCGCGCCAATTGGGACCATGGAACCAATTGGCCAAATAGGCATCAATAGGACATATCGCGCCAATTGGGCCGATGGAACCAATTGGCCCAATTGGCATTAATTCATTCAGACATATCGTACCAGATGTGCCCGTGGAACCAATTGGCCCAATTGGCATACATAGTACATATCGCAACAATTGGGCCCGTGGAACCAATTGGCCCGATTGGCATCAATAGGACATATCGCGCCAATTGGGCCGATGGAACCAATTGGCCCAATTGGCATCAATTCATTGGTACATATCGCTCCAAATAGGCCCGTGGAACCAATTGGCCCAATTGGCATAAATATTACATATCGCGCCAATTGGGCCGATGGAACCAATTGGCCCAATTGGCATCAATTCATTGGGACATATCGCACCAATTAGCCCCGTTGATCCAATTGGCCCAATTGGCATCAATAGGACATATCGCGCCAATTGGGCCGATGGAACCAATTGGCCCAATTGTCATCAATTCATTGGGACAAATCGCACCAATTGGGCCCGTGGAACCAATTGGACCAATTTCATACATAGTACATATCGCGCCAATTGGGCCCGTGGAACCAATTGGCCCAATTGGCATAAATTGTACATATCTCGCCATTTGGGCCGATGGAACCAATTGGCCCAATTGGCAATAATTCATTAAGACATATCGCACCAATTGGGCCCGTGGAACCAATTGGCCCAATTGGCATCAATTCGTTGGAACATATCGCACCAATTAGCCCCGTTGATCCAATTGGCCCAACTGGCATCAATAGGACTTATCACGCCAATAGGGCCGATGGAACCAATTGGCCCAATTGGCATCAATTCATTGGGACAAATCACACCAATTGGGTCCGTGGAACCAATTGGCCCAAATGGCATACATAGTACATATCGCGCCAATTGGGACCATGGAACCAATTGGCCCAATAGGCATTAATAGGACATATCGCGCCAATCGGGCCGATGGAACCAATTGGCCCAATTGGCAATAATTGATTGAGACATATCGCTCCAATTAGGCCTATGGAACCAATTGGCCCAATTGGCATACATAGTACATATCGCGCCAATTGGGACCATGGAACCAATTGGCCCAATAGGCATTAATAGGACATATCGCGCCAATCGGGCCGATGGAACCAATTGGCCCAATTGGCAATAATTGATTGAGACATATCGCTCCAATTAGGCCTATGGAACCAATTGGCCCAATTGGCATACATAGTACATATCGCGCCAATTGGGCCCGTGGAACCAATTGGCCTAATTGGCTTCAATAGGACATATCGCGCCAATTGGGCCGATGGAACCAATTGGCCCAATTGGCATCAATTCATTTTGACAATTCGCACCAATTAGGCCCGTGGAACCAATTGGCCCAATTGGCACCAATAGGACATATCGCGCCAATTGGGCCGATGGAACCAATTGGCCCAATTGGCATCAATTCATTGGTACATATCGCACCAATTAGCCCCCTTGATCCAATTGGCCCAATTGGCATCAATAGGACATATCGCGCCAATTGGGCCGATGGAACCAATTGGCCCAATTGGCATCAATTCATTGGGACAAATCGCACCAATTGGGCACGTGGAACCAATTGGCCTAATTGGCTTCAATAGGACATATCGCGCCAATTGGGCCCGTGGAACCAATTGGCCTAATTGGCTTCAATAGGACATATCGCGCCAATTGGGCCGATGGAACCAATTGGCCCAATTGGCATCAATTCATTGGGACAAATCGCAACAATTGGGCACGTGGAACCAATTGGCCCAATTGGCATTAATTCATTGCGACATATCGCACCAATTGGGCCCGTGGAACGAAATGGCCCAATTGGCATACGTAGTACATATCGCGCCAATTGGGGCCGTGGAACCAATTGGCCCAATTGGCATGAATAGTACATTTCGCGCCTATTGGGCCGATGGAACGAATTGGCCCAATTGGCATTTATTTATTGGGACATATCGCACCAAATGGGCCCGTGGAACCAATTTGCCCAATTTGCAACAATAGGAAATATCGCGCCAGTTGGGCCGATGGAACCAATTTGCCCAATTGGCATCAATAGTACATATTGTGCCAATTGGGCCGATGGAACAAATTGGCCCAAATGGCATCAATTGATTGGTACATATCGCACCATTTGGGCCCCGGGAACCAATTGGCCCAATTAGCAACAATAGAAAATATTGCGCTAATTGGGCCGATGGAACCATTTGGCCCAATTGGCATCAATTTATTGGGACAAATCGCACCAATTGGGCCCGTGGAACCAATTGGCCCAATTGGCAAAAAAAGTACATATCGCGCGAATTGGGCCGATGAAACCAATTGGCCCAATTTGCAATAATTCATTGAGACATATCGCACCAAATGGGCCCGTGGAACCAATTGGCCCAATTGGTATACATAGTACATATCGCAACAATTGGGCCCGTGGAACCAATCGGCCCAATTGGCATCAATAGGACATATCACGCCAATTGGGCCGATGGAACCAATTGACCAATTGGCATCAATTCATTGGTACATATCGCTCAAAATAGGCCCGTGGAACCAATTGGCCCAATTGGCATAAATACTACATATCGCACCAATTGGGCCGATGGAACCAATTGGCCCAATTGGCAATAATTCATTGAGACATATCGCTCCAATTGGGCCCGTGGAACCATTTGGCCCAATTGGCATACATAGTACATAGCGCGCCAATTGGGCCCGTGGAACCAATGTGCCTAATAGGCATCAATAGGACATATTGCGCCAATTGGGCCGATAGAACCAATTGGCCCAATTGGCATCAATTCATTGGAACATATTGCACCAATTAGCCCCGTTGATCCAATTGGCCCAACTGGCATCAATAGGACATATCGCGCCAATTGGGCCGATGGAACCAATTGGCCCAATTGGCATCAATTCATTGGGACAAATTGCACCAATTGGGCCCGTGGAACCAATTGGCCCAAATGGCATACATAGTACATATCGCACCAATTGGGCCCGTGGAACCAATTGGCCCAATAGGCATCAATAGGACATATCGCGCCAATTGGGCCGATGGAACCAATTGGCCCAATTGGCATTAATTCATTGAGACATATCGTACCAATTGGGCCCGTGGAACCAATTGGCCCAATTGGCATACATAGTACATATCGCAACAATTGGGCCCGTGGAACCAATTGGCCAGATTGGCATCAATAGGACATATCGCGCCATTTGGGCAGATGGAACCAATTGGCCCAATTGGCATCAATTCATTGGTACATATCGCTCCAAATACGCCCGTGGAACCAATTGGCCCAATTGGCATAAATATTACATATCGCGCCAATTGGGCCAATGGAACCAATTGGCCCAATTGGCAATAATTCATTGAGACATATCGCTCCAATTGGGACCGTGGAACCAATTGGCCCAATTGGCATACATAGTACATATCGCGCCAATTGGGACCGTGGAACCAATTGGCCCAATTGGCATCAATAGGACATATCGCACCAATTGGGCCAATGGAACCAATTGGTCCAATTGGCATCAATTCATTGGGACATATCGCACCAATTAGCCCCGTTGATCCAATTGGCCCAATTGGCATCAATAGGACATATCGTGCCAATTGGGCCGATGGAACCAATTGGCCCATTTGGCATCAGTTCATTGGGACATATCGCACCAACTTGCCCCGTTGATCCAATTGGCCCAATTGGCATCAATAGGACATATCGCGCCAATTGGGCCGATGGAACCAATTGGCCCAATTGTCATCAATTCATTGGGACAAATCGCACCTATTGGGCCCGTGGAACCAACTGGCCCAATTGGCATACATAGTACATAACGCGGCAAATGGGCCCGTGGAACCAATTGGCCCAATTGGCATTAATAGGACATATCGCGCCAATTGGGCAGGTGGAACCAATTGGCTCAATTGGCATCAATTCATTTTGACAAATCGCACCAATTGGGCCCGTGGAACCAATTGGCCCAATTACATACATAGTACATATCGCGCCAATTGGGCCCGTGGAACCAATTGGCCCAATTGGCATAAATAGTACATATCTCGCCAATTGGGCCGATGGAACCTATTGGCCCAATTGGCAATAATTCATTAAGACATATCGCACCAATTGGGCCCGTGGAACCAATTGGCCCAATTGGCATCAATTCGTTGGAATATATCGCACCAATTAGCCCCGTTTATCCAATTGGCCCAATTGACATCAATAGGACATATCGCGCCAATTGGGCCGATGTAACCAATTGGCCCAATTGTCATCAATTCAATGGGACAAATCGCACCAATTGGGCCCGTGGAACCAATTGGCCCAATTTCATACATAGTACATATCGCGCCAATTGGGCCCGTGGAACCAATTGGCCCAATTGGCATAAATAGTACATATCTCGCCAATTGGGCCGATGGAACCAATTGGCCCAATGGGCAATAATTCATTCAGACATATCGCACCAATTGGGCCCGTGGAACCAATTGGCCCAATTGGCATCAATTCGTTGGAACATATCGCACCAATTAGCCCCGTTGATCCAATTGGCCCAACCGGCATCAATAGGACTTATCGCGCCAATTGGGCCGATGGAACCAATTGGCCCAATTGGCATCAATTCATTGGGACAAATCGCACCAATTGGGCCCGTGGAACCAATTGGCCCAAATGGCATACATAGTACATATCGCGCCAATTGGGCCCGTGGAACCAATTGGCCCAATTGGCACCAATAGGACATATCGCGCCAATTGGGCCGATGGAACCAATTGGCCCAATTGGCATCAATTCATTGGGACATATCGCAACAATTAGCCCCGTTGATCCAATTGGCCCAATTGGCATCAATAGGACATATCGCGCCAATTGGGCCGATGGAACCAAATGGCCCAATTGGCATCAATTCATTGGGACATATCGCAACAATTAGCCCCTTTGATCCAATTGGCCCAATTGGCATCAATAGGACATATCACGCCAATTGGGCCGATGGAACCAATTGGCCCAATTGGCATCAATTCATTGGGACAAATCGCACCAATTGGGCCCGTGGAACCAATTGGCCCAATTGGCATTAATTCTTTGGGACATATCGCACCAATTGGGCCCGTGGAACCAAATGGCCCAATTGGCACACGTAGTACATATCGCGCAAATTGGGGCCGATGGAACTAATTGGCCCATTTGGCATGAATAGTACATTTCGCGCCAATTCGGCCGATGGAACCAATTGGCCCAATTGGCATTTATTTATTGGGCCATATCGCACCAAATGGGCCCGTGGAACCAATTTGCCCAATTGGCAACAATGGGAAATATCACGCCAATGGGCCGGTGGAACCAATTGGCCCACTTGGCTTTAATTCATTGGGACATATAGCACCAATTAGCCCCGTTGATCAAATTGGCCCAATTGGCATCAATAGGACATATCGCGCCAATTGGGCCGATGGAACCAATTGGCCCATTTGGCATCAGTTCATTGGGACATATCGCACCAATTTGCCCCGTTGATCCAATTGGCCCAATTGGCATCAATAGGACATATCGCGCCAATTGGGCCGATGGAACCAATTGGCCCAATTGTCATCAATTTATTGGGACAAATCGCACCAATTGGGCCCGTGGAACCAACTGGCCCAATTGGCATTAATAGAACATATCGCGCCAATTGGGCCGGTGGAACCAATTGGCCCAATTGGCATCAATTCATTTTGACAAATCCCACAAATTGGGCCCGAGGAACCAATTGGCCCAATTGGCGTATATAGTACATATCGCGCCGATTGGGCCGATGGAACCAATTGGCCCAATTGTCCATAATTCATTAAGACATATCGCACCAATTGGGCCGATGGAACCAATTGGTCCAATTGGCATCAATTCATTGGGACATATCGCACCAATTAGCCCCGTTGATCCAATTGGCCCAACTGGCATCAATAGGACTTATCGCGCCAATTGGGCCGTTGGAACCAATTGGCCCAATTGTCATCAATTCATTGGGACATATCGCACCAATTGGGCCCGTGGAACCATTTGGCCCAATTGGCATACATAGTACATATCGCGCCAATTGGGCCCGTGGAAACATTTGGCCCAATTGGCATCAATAGGACATATCGCGCCAATTGGGCCGATGGAACCAATTGGCCCAATTGGCATCAATTCATTGGGACATATCGCAGCAATTAGCACCGTTGATCCAATTGGCCCAATTGGCATCAATAGGACATATCGCGCCAATTAGGCCGATGGAACCAATTGGCGCAATTGGCATCAATTCATTGGGACAAATCGCACCAATTGGGCCCATAGAACCAATTGGCCCAATTGGCATACATAGTACATATCGCGCCAATTGGGCCCGTGGAACCAATTGGCCCAATTGGCATCAATAGGACTTATTGCGCCAATTGGGCCGATGGAACCAATTGGCCCAATTGGCATCAATGCATTTTGACAAATCGCACTAATTGGGCCCGTGGAACCAATTGGCCCAATTGGCATACATAGTACATATCGCGCCAATTGGGCCCGTGGAACCAATTGGCCCAATAGGCATCAATAGGACATATCGCACCAATTGGGCCGATGGAACCAATTGGCGCAATTGGCATCAATTCATTGGGACAAATCGCACCAATTGGGCCCATAGAACCAATTGGCCCAATTGGCATACATAGTACATATCGCGCCAATTGGGCCCGTGGAACCAATTGGCCCAATTGGCATCAATAGGACTTATTGCGCCAATTGGGCCGATGGAACCAATTGGCCCAATTGGCATCAATGCATTTTGACAAATCGCACTAATTGGGCCCGTGGAACCAATTGGCCCAATTGGCGTAAATAGTATATATCGCGTCAATTGGGCCGATGGAACCAATTGGCCGAATTGGCAATAATTCATTGAGACATATCGCACCAATTCGGCCCGTGGAACCAATTGGCCCAATTGGCATAAATAGTACATATCGCACCAATTGGGCCGATGGAACCAATTGGCCCAATTGGCATCAATTCATTGGGACATATTGACATGCTTGACTCCTGCAGGAGTCATAAATTTAAATACTTCACTCCTGCAGGAGTCATACATTGAAATACTTGAGTGACATACTTGACTCCTGCGGGAGTCATACATACCGACATACTTGACTCCTGCAGGAGTCATGCATGCAGATACTTGAATCCTGCAGGAGTCATCCATTGAGATACTTGACTCCTGCAGGAGTCTTGCAAACTGACATACTTGACTACTGCAGGAGTCATGCAAATATATAGTTGACTCCTGCAGGAGTCATGCATACTGACATACTTGACTCCTGCAGGAGTCATGCATGGAGAAACATGAGTCCTGGAAGAGTCATACATTGAGATACTTGACTACTGCAGGAGTCATGCAAACTGACATACTTGACTCTTGCAGGAGTAATGCAAATACATAGTTGACTCCTGCAGGAGTTATACATATTGACATACTTGACACCTGCTGTAGTCATACATTCTGACATACATGACTCCTGCTGGAGTCATACATGGAGATTGCTCACTCCTGCAGGAGTCATACATATTGACATATCACTCCTGTAGGAGTCATTGATACAGACATATTTGACTCCTTCAGGAGTCAAGCATGGAGATACTTGACTCCTGCAGGAGTCATACGTATTGACATACTTGACTCCTGCAGGAGTCATACATTGAAATACTTGACTCCTGCAGGAGTCATACTTGAGTGACATACTTGACTCCTGCAGGAGTCATATATACTGACATACTTGACTCCTGCAGGAGTCATGCATGGAGATACTTGAATCCTGCAGGAGTCGTACATTGAGATACTTGACTTATGCAGAAGTCTTGCATACTGACTTACTTGACTCCTGCAGGAGTCATGCAAATATATAGTTGACTCCTGCAGGAGTCATGCATACTGACATACTTGACTCCTGCAGGAGTCATGCATGGAGATACATGACTCCTGGAGGAGTCAGACAATGAGATACTTGACTCCTGCAGGAGTCATGCATACTGACATACTTGACTCTTGCAGGAGTCATGCAAATACATAGTTGACTCCTGAAGGTGTTATACATACTGACGTACTTGACTCCTGCAGGAGTCATACATTTGTCCCAATGAATTAATGCCAATTGGGCCAATTGGTTCCACGGGCCCAATTGGTGCGATTTGTCCCAATGAATTGATGCCAATAGGGCCAATTGGTTCCATCGGCCCAATTGGCGCGATATTTCCTATTGATGCCAATTGGGCCAATTGGATCAACGGGGCTAATTGTTGCGATATGTCCCAATGCATTGATGCCAATTGGGCGAATTGGTTCCATCGGCCCAAGTGGCGCGATATGTCCTATTGGTGCCAATTGGGCCCATTGGTTCCACGGGCCCAATTGGCGCGATATGTACTATGTATGCCAATTGGGCCAATTGGTTCCATCTGCCCAATTGGTGCGATATGTCCTATTGATGCCAATTGGGCCAATTGGTTCCACGGGCCCAATTGGCGCGATATGTACTATGTATGCCATTTGGGCCAATTGGTTCCACGGGCCCAATTGGTGCGATTTGTCCCAATGAATTGATGCCAATTGGGCCAATTGGTTCCATCGGCCCAATTGGCGCGATATGTACTATGTATGCCAATTGGGCCAATTGGTTCCATGGGCCCAATTGGAGCGATATGTCTCAATCAATTATTGCCAATTGGGCCTATTGGTTGTATCCGCCGAATTGGCGCGATATGTCCTATTGATGCCAATTGGCCCAATTGGTTCCCCGGGCCAATTGGTGGGATATGTCCCAATGAATTGATGCCCATTGGGCCAATTGGTTCCATCGGCCCAATTGGCGCGATATGTCCTATTGATGCCAATTGGGCCAATTGGTTCCACGGGCCCAATTGGTGCGATATGTACTATGTATGCCAATTGGGCCAATTGGTTCCACGGGCCCAATTAGTGCGATATGTCTTAATGAATTATGGACAATTGGGCCAATTGGTTCCATCGGCCCAATTGGCGCGATATGTACTATATACGCCAATTGGGCCAATTGGTTCCACGGGCCCAATTGGTGCGAATTGTCAAAATGAATTGATGCCAATTGGGCCAATTGGTTCCACCGGCACAATTGGCGCGATATGTCCTATTAATGCCAATTGGGCCAATTGGTTCCACGGGCCCAATTGCCGCGATATGTTCAATGTATGCCAATTGGGCCAATTGGTTCCACGGGCCCAATTGGTGCGATTTGTACCAATGAATTGATGACAATTGGGCCAATTGGTTCCATCGGCCCAATTGGCGCGATATGTCCTATTGATGCCAATTGGGCCAATTGGATCAACGGGGCTAATTGGTGCGATATGTCCCAATGAGTTGAAGCCAATTGGGCCAATTGGTTCCATCGGCCCATTGGCGTGATATTTCCTATTGTTGCCAATTGGGCAAATTGGTTCCACGGGCCCATTTGGTGCGATATGGCCCAATAAATAAAGCCAATTGGGCCAATTGGTTCCATCGGCCCAATTGGCGCGAAATGTACTATTCATGCCAATTGGACCAATTAGTTCCATCGGCCCAATTTGCGCGATATGTATTACGTATGCCAATTGGGCCATTTGGTTCCACGGGCCCAATTGGTGCGTTATGTCCCAATAAATAAATGCCAATTGGGCCAATTCGTTCCATCGGCCCAATAGGCGCGAAATTTACTATTCATGCCAATTGGGCCAATTGGTTCCACGGCCCCAATTGGCGCGATATGTACTACGTATGCCAATTGGGCCATTTGGTTCCACGGGCCCAATTGGTGCGATATGTCGCAATGAATTAATGCCAATTGGGCCAATTGGTTCCACGTGCCCAATTGGTGCGATTTGTCCCAATGAATTGATGCCAATTGTGCCAATTGGTTCCATCGGCCCAATTGGCGCGATATGTCCTATTGATGCCAATTGGGCCAATTGGATCAAGGGGGCTAATTGGTGCGATATGTACCAATGAATTGATGCCAATTGGGCCAATTGGTTCCATCGGCCCAATTGGCGCGATATGTCCTATTGGTGCCAATTGGGCCAATTGGTTCCACGGGCCTAATTGGTGCGAATTGTCAAAATGAATTGATGCCAATTGGGCCAATTGGTTCCATCGGCCCAATTGGCGCGATATGTCCTATTGATGCCAATTAGGCCAATTGGTTCCACGGGCCCAATTGGCGCGATATGTACTATGTATGCCAATTGGGCCAATTGGTTCCACGGACCCAATTGGTGCGATTTGTCCCAATGAATTGATGACAATTGGGCCAATTGGTTCCATCGGCCCAATTTGCGCGATATGTCCTATTGATGCCAATTGGAACAATTGGATCAACGGGGCAAATTGGTGCGATATGTCCCAATGAATTGATGCCAATTGGGCCAATTGGTTCCATCGGCCCAATTGGCGCGATATGTCCTATTGATGCCGATTGGGCCAATTGGTTCCGCGGGCCCAATTGGCGCGATATATACTATGCATACCAATTGGGCCAATTGGTTCCACGGTCCAAATTGGAGCGATATGTCTCAATGAATTATTGCCAATTGGGCCAATTGGTTCCATGGGCCCAACTGGCGCGATAAGTAATATTTATGCCAATTGGGCCAATTTTTTCCACGAGCCCAATTGGTGCGATATGTCGCAATGAATTAATGCCAATTGGGCCAATTGGTTCCACGTGCCCAATTGGTGCGATTTGTCCCAATGAATTGATGCCAATTGGGCCAATTGGTTCCATCGGCCCAATTGGCGCGATTTGTCCTATTGATGCCAATTGGGCCAATTTTTTCCACGGGCCCAATTGTTGCGATATGTACTATGTATGTCAATTGGGCCAATTGGTTCCACGGGCTCAATTGGTACGATATGTCTCAATGAATTAATGCCAATTGGGCCAATTCGTTCCATCGGCCCAATTGGCGCTATATGTCCTATTGATGCCTATTGGGCAAATTAGTTCCACGGGCCCAATTGGCGCGATATGTTCTATGTATTCCAATTGGGCCAATTGGTTCCACGGACCCAATTGGTGCGATTTGTCCCAATGAATTGATGCCAATTGGGCCAATTGGTTCCATCGGCCCAATTGGCGCGATAAGTCCTATTGATGCCAGTTGGGACAATTGGATCAACGGGGCTAATTGGTGCGATATGTTCCAACGAATTGATGCCAATTGTGCCAATTGGTTCCATGGGCCCAATTGGTGCGATATGTTTTAATGAATTATTGCCAATTAGGCCAATTGGTTCCATCGGCCCAAATGGCGAGATATGTACAATTTATGCCAATTGAGCCAATTGGTTCCACGGGCCCAATTGGCGCGATATGTACTATGTATGAAATTGGGCCAATTGGTTCCACGGGCCCAATTGGTGCGATTTGTCCCAATGAATTGATGACAATTGGGCCAATTGGTTCCATCGGCCCAATTGGCGCGATATGTCCTATTGATGCCAATTGGGCCAATTGGATCAACGGGGCTAATTGGTGCGATATGTCCCAATGGATTGATGCCAATTGGGCCAATTGGTTCCATCGGCCCAATTCGCGCGATATGTAATATTTATGCCAATTGGGCCGATTGGTTCCACGGGCCTATTTGGAGCGATATGTACCAATGAATTGATGCCATTTGGGCCAATTGGTTCATTCGGCCCAATTGGCGAGATATGTACTATTTATGCCAATTGGGCCAATTGGTTCCACGGGCCCAATTGGCGCGATATGTACTATGTATGCCAATTGGGCCTATTGGTTCCACGGGCCCAATTGGAGCGATATGTCTCAATGAATTATTGCCAATTGGGCCAATTAGTTCCATCGGCCCAATTGGCGCGATATGTACTATTTATGCCAATTGGGCCAATTGGTTCCACGGGCCCAATAGGTGTGATTTGTCCCAATGAATTGATGCCAATTGGGCCAATTGGTTCCATCGGCCCAATTGGCGCGATATTTTCTATTGTTGCCAATTGGGCCAATAGGTTCCACGGGCCCAATTGGTGCGATTTGTCCCAAAGAATTGATGACAATTGGGCCAATTGGTTCCATCGGCCCAATTGGCGCGATATGTCCTATTGATGCCAATTTGGCCAATTGGATCAACGGGGCAAATTGGTGCGATGTGTACCAATAAATTGATGCCAATTGGGCCAATTGGTTCCATCCGCCCAATTGGCGCGATATGTTCTATAGATGCCGATTGGGCCAATTGGTTCCACGGGCCCAATTGGCGCGATATGTACTATGTATGCCAATTGGGCCAATTGGTTCCACGGTCCCAATTGGAGAGATATGTCTCAATGAATTATTGCCAATTGGGCCAATTGGTACTATCGGCCCAATTGGCGCGATATGTTATATTTATGCCAATTGGGCCAATTGGTTCCACGGGCCTGTTTGGAGCGATATGTACCAATGAATTTAAGCCAATTGGGCCAATTGGTTCCATCGGCCCAATTGGCGCGATATGTCCTATTGATGCCAATTGGGCCAATTGGTTCCACGGGCCCAATTGCCGCAATATGTACTATGTATGCCAATTGGGCCAATTGGTTCCACGGGCCCAATTGGTGCGATATGTCTTAATGAATTATTGCCAATTGGGCCAATTGGTTCCATCGGCCCAATTGGCGAGATATGTACTATTTATGCCAATTGGGCCAATTGGTTCCACAGGCCCAATTGGCGCGATATGTACTATGTATGCCAATTGGGCCAATTGGTTCCACGGTCCCAATTGGTGCGATTTGTCCCAATGAATTGATGACAATTGGGCCAATTGGTTCAATCGGCCCAATTCGCGCGATAGGTCGTATTGATGCCAGTTGGGCCAATTGGATCAGCGGGGCTAATTGGTGCGATATGTTCCAATGAATTGATGCCAATTGGGCCAATTGGTTCCATCGGCCCAAATGGCGCAATATGTCCTATTGATGCCAATTGGGCCAATTGGTTCCACGGGCCCAATTGGCGCGATATGTACTATGTATGCCAATTGGGCCAATTGGTTCCACGGTCCCAATTGGAGCGATATGTCTCAATGAATTATTGCCAATTGGGCCAATTGGTTCCATCGGCCCACTTGGCGCGATATGTAATATTTATGCCAATTGGGCCAATTGGTTCCACGGGCCTATTTGGAGCGATATGTACCAATGAATTGATGCCATTTGGGCCAATTGGTTCCATCGGCCCAATTGGCGAGATTTGTACTATTTATGCCAATTGGGCCAATTGGTTCCACGGGCCCAATTGGCGCGATATGTACTATGTATGCCAATTGGGCCAATTGGTTCCACGGGCCCAATTGGTGCAATTTGTCCCAATGAATTGATGACTATTGGGCCAATTGGTTCCATCGGCCCAATTGGCGCGATAGGTCCTATTGATGCCAATTGGGCCAATTGGATCAACGGGGCAAATTGATGCGATATGTCTCAAAGAATTGATGCCAATTGGGCCAATTGGTTCCATCGGCCCAATTGGCGCGATATGTCCTATTGATGCCAATTTGGCCAATTGGATCAACGGGGCAAATTGGTGCGATATGTACCAATGAATTGATGCCAATTGGGCCAATTGGTTCCATCGGCCCAATTGGCGCGATATGTTCTATAGATGCCGATTGGGCCAATTGGTTCCACGGGCCCAATTGGCGCGATATGTACTATGTATGCCAATTGGGCCAATTGGTTCCACGGTCCCAATTGCAGCGATATGTCTCAATGAATTATTGCCAATTGGGCCAATTGGTTCTATCGGCCCAATTGGCGCTATATGTTATATTTATGCCAATTGGGCCAATTGGTTCCACGGGCCTGTTTGGAGCGATATGTAGTAATGAATTTAAGCCAATTGGGCCAATTGGTTCCATCGGCCCAATTGGCGCGATATGTCCTATTGATGCCAATTGGGCCAATTGGTTCCACGGGCCCAATTGGCGCGATATGTACTATGTATGCCAATTGGGCCAATTGGTTCCACGGGCCCAATTGGTGCGATTTGTCCCAATGAATTGATGACAATTGGGCCAATTGGTTCCATCGGCCCAATTCGCGCGATAAGTCGTATTGATGCCAGTTGGGCCAATTGGATCAACGGGGCTAATTGGTGCGATATGTTCCAATGAATTGATGCCAATTGGGCCAATTTGTTCCATCGGCCCAAATGGCGCAATATGTCCTATTGATGCCAATTGGGCCAATTGGTTCCACAGGCCCAATTGGCGCGATATGTACTATGTATGCCAATTGGGCCAATTGGTTCCACGGTCCCAATTGGAGCGATATGTCTCAATGAATTATTTCCAATTGGGCCAATTCGTTCCATCGGACCAATTGGCGCGATATGTAATATTTATGCCAATTGGGTCAATTGGTTCCACGGGCCTATTTGGAGCGATATGTACCAATGAATTGATGCCATTTGGGCCAATTGGTTCCATCGGCCCAATTGGCGAGATATGTACTATTTTTGCCAATTGGGCCAATTGGTTCCACGGGCCCAATTGGCGCGATATGTACTATGTATGCCAATTGGGCCTATTGGTTCCACGGGCCCAATTGGAGCGATATGTCTCAATGAATTATTGCCAATTGGGCCAATTAGTTCCATCGGCCCAATTGGCGCGATATGTACTATTTATGCCAATTGGGCCAATTGGTTCCACGGGCCCAATAGGTGTGATTTGTCCCAATGAATTGATGCCAATTGGGCCAATTGGTTCCATCGGCCCAATTGGCGCGATATTTTCTATTGTTGCCAATTGGGCCAATAGGTTCCACGGGCCCATTTGGTGCGATTTGTCCCAAATAATTGATGACAATTGGGCCAATTGGTTCCATCTGCCCAATTGGCACGATATGTTATATTTATGCCATTTGGGCCAATTGGTTCCACGGGCCTGTTTGGAGCGATATGTACCAATGAATTTAAGCCAATTGGGCCAATTGGTTCCATCGGCCCAATTGGCGCGATATGTTATATTTATGCCAATTGGGCCAATTGGTTCCACGGGCCTGTTTGGAGCGATACGTACCAATGAATTTAAGCCAATTGGGCCAATTGGTTCCACAGGCCCAATTGGCGCGATATGTACTATGTATGCCAATTGGGACAATTGGTTCCACGGTCCCAATTGGAGCGATATGTCTCAATGAATTATTGCCAATTGGGCCAATTGGTTCCATCGGCCCAATTGGCGCGATATGTTATATTTATGCCAATTAGGCCAATTGGTTCCACGGGCCAGTTTGGAGCGATATGTACCAATGAATTGATGCCATTTGGGCCAATTGGTTCCATCGGCCCAATTGGCGAGATATGTACTATTTATGCCAATTCGGCCAATTGGTTCCACGGGCCCAATTGGCGCGATATGTACTATGTATGCCAATTGGGCCTATTGGTTCCACGGGCCCAATTGGAGCGATATGTCTCAATGAATTATTGCCAATTGGGCCAATTAGTTCCATCGGCCCAATTGGCGCGATATTTTCTATTGTTGCCAATTGGGCCAATAGGTTCCACAGGCCCAATTGGTGCGATTTGTCCCAAAGAATTGATGACAATTGGGCCAATTGGTTCCATCGGCCCAATTGGCGCGATATGTTATATTTATGCCAATTGGGTCAATTGGTTCCACGGGCCTGTTTGGAGCGATATGTACCAATGAATTTAAGCCAATTGGGCCAATTGGTTCCATCGGCCCAATTGGCGCGATATGTTATATTTATGCCAATTGGGCCAATTGGTTCCACGGACCCAATTGGTGCGATATGTCTTAATGAATTATTGCCAATTGGGCCAATTGGTTCCATCGGCCCAATTGGCGAGATATGTACTATTTATGCCAATTGGGCCAATTGGTTCCACGGGCCCAATTGGCGCGATATGTACTATGTATGCCAATTGGGCCAATTGGTTCCACGGGCCCAATTGGTGCGATATGTCCCAATGAATTGATGACAATTGGGCCAATTGGTTCCATCGGCCCAATTCGCACGATAAGTCGTATTGATGCCAGTTGGGCCAATTGGATCAACGGGGCTAATTGGTGCGATATGTTCCAATTAATTGATGCCAATTGGGCCAATTGGTTCCATCGGCCCAAATGGCGCAATATGTCCTATTGATGCCAATTGGGCCAATTGGTTCCACAGGCCCAATTGGCGCGATATGTACTATGTATGCCAATTGGGCCAATTGGTTCCACGGTCCCAATTGGAGCGATATGTCTCAATGAATTATTGCCAATTGGGCCAATTGGTTCCATCGGCCCAATTGGTGCGATATGTACTATGTATGCCAATTGGGCCAATTGGTTCCACGGGCCCAATTGGTGCGATATGTCCCAATGAATTGATGACAATTGGGCCAATTGGTTCCATCGGCCCAATTCGCACGATAAGTCGTATTGATGCCAGTTGGGCCAATTGGATCAACGGGGCTAATTGGTGCGATATGTTCCAATGAATTGATGCCAATTGGGCCAATTGGTTCCATCGGCCCAAATGGCGCAATATGTCCTATTGATGCCAATTGGGCCAATTGGTTCCACAGGCCCAATTGGCGCGATATGTACTATGTATGCCAATTGGGCCAATTGGTTCCACGGTCCCAATTGGAGCGATATGTCTCAATGAATTATTGCCAATTGGGCCAATTGGTTCCATCGGCCCAATTGGTGCGATATGTAATATTTATGCCAATTGGGCCAATTGGTTCCACGGGCCCAATTGGCGCGATATGTACTATGTATGCCAATTGGGCCAATTAATTCCACGGTCCCAATTGGAGCGATATGTCTCAATGAATTATTGCCAATTGGGCCAATTGGTTCCATCGGCCCAATTGGTGCGATATGTAATATTTATGCCAATTGGGCCAATTGGTTCCACAGGCCTATTTGGAGCGATATGTACCAATGAATTGATGCCATTTGGGCCAATTGGTTCATTCGGCCCAATTGGCGAGATATGTACTATTTATGCCAATTGGGCCAATTGGTTCCACGGGCCCAATTGGCGCGATATGTACTATGTATGCCAATTGGGCCTATTGGTTCCACGGGCCCAATTGGAGCGATATGTCTCAATAAATTATTGCCAATTGGGCCAATTAGTTCCATCGGCCCCATTGGCGCGATATGTACTATTTATGCCAATTGGGCCAATTGGTTCCACGGGCCCAATAGGTGTGATTTGTCCCAATGAATTGATGCCAATTGGGCCAATTGGTTCCATCGGCCCAATTGGCGCGATATTTTCTATTGTTGCCAATTGGGCCAATAGGTTCCACGGGCCCAATTGGTGCGATTTGTCCCAAAGAATTGATGACAATTGGGCCAATTGGTTCCATCGGCCCAATTGGCGCGATATGTCCTATTGATGCCAATTTGGCCAATTGGATCAACGGGGCAAATTGGTGCGATATGTACCAATGAATTGATGCCAATTGGGCCAATTGGTTCCATCCGCCCAATTGGCGCGATATGTTCTATAGATGCCGATTGGGCCAATTGGTTCCACGGGCCCAATTGGCGCGATATGTACTATGTATGCCAATTGGGCCAATTGGTTCCACGGTCCCAATTGGAGCGATATGTCTCAATGAATTATTGCCAATTGGGCCAATTGGTTCTATCGGCCCAATTGGCGCGATATGTAATATTTATGCCAATTGGGCCAATTGGTTCCACGGGCCTGTTTGGAGCGATATGTACCAATGAATTTAAGCCAATTGGGCCAATTGGTTCCATCGGCCCAATTGGCGCGATATGTCCTATTGATGCCAATTGGGCCAATTGGTTCCACGGGCCCAATTGCCGCGATATGTACTATGTATGCCAATTGGGCCAATTGGTTCCACGGGCCCAATTGGTGCGATATGTCTTAATGAATTATTGCCAATTGGGCCAATTGGTTCCATCGGCCCAATTGGCGAGATATGTACTATTTATGCCAATTGGGCCAATTGGTTCCACGGGCCCAATTGGCGCGATATGTACTATGTATGCCAATTGGGCCAATTGGTTCCACGGGCCCAATTGGTGCGATTTGTCTCAATGAATTGATGACAATTGGGCCAATTGGTTCCATCGGCCCAATTCGCGCGATAAGTCGTATTGATGCCAGTTGGGCCAATTGGATCAACGGGGCTAATTGGTGCGATATGTTCCAATGAATTGATGCCAATTGGGCCAATTGGTTGATGGGGCCCAAATGGCGCAATATGTCCTATTGATGCCAATTGGGCCAATTTGTTCCACGGGCCCAATTGGCACGATATGTACTATGTATGCCAATTGGGCCAATTGGTTCCACGGTCCCAATTGGAGCGATATGTCTCAATGAATTATTGCCAATTGGGCCAATTGGTTCCATCGGCCCAATTGGCGCGATATGTAATATTTATGCCAATTGGGCCAATTGGTTCCACGGGTCTATTTGGAGCGATATGTACCAATGAATTGATGCCATTTGGGCCAATTGGTTCCATCGGCCCAATTGGCGAGATTTGTACTATTTATGCCCATTGGGCCAATTGGTTCCACGGGCCCAATTGGCGCGATATGCACTATGTATGCCAATTGGGCCAATTGGTTCCACGGGCCCAATTGGTGCAATTTGTCCCAATGAATTGATGACAATTGGGCCATTTAGTTCCATCGGCCCAATTGGCGCGATAGGTCCTATTGATGCCAATTGGGCCAATTGGATCAACGGGGCAAATTGGTGCGATATGTCTCAAAGAATTGATGACAATTGGGCCAATTGGTTCCATCGGCCCAATTGGCGCGATATGTCCTATTGATGCCAATTTGGCCAATTGGATCAACGGGGCACATTGGTGCGATATGAACCAATGAATTGATGACAATTGGGCCAATTGGTTCCATCGGCCCAATTGGCGCGATATGTACTATGTATGCCAATTGGGCCAATTGGTTCCACGGTACCAATTGGAGCGATATGTCTCAATGAATTATTGCCAGTTGGGCCAATCGGTTCCATCGGCCCAATTGGCGCGATATGTTATATTTATGCCAATTGGGCCAATTGGTTGCACGGGCCTGTTTGGAGCGATATGTACCAATGAATTGATGCCAATTGGGCCAATTGGTTGCATCGGCCCAGTTGGCGCGATATGTACTATTTATGCCAATAGGGCCAATTGGTTCCACGGGCCCAATTGGTGCGATATATCTCAATGATTTATTGCCAATTGGGCCAATTGGTTCCATCGGCCCAATTGGCGCGATATTTCCTATATTTGTCAATTGGGCCAATTGGCTCCACAGGCCCAATTGCTGCGATATGTACCAATGAATTGATTCTAATTGGGCCAATTGATTCCACGGGCCCAATTGGTGCGATATGTCCCTATGAGTTAATGCCAATTGGGCCAATTGGTTCCATCCGCCCAATTGGCGCGATATGTACTATTTATGCTAATTGGGCCAATTTGTTCCCCGGGCCAATTGGTGCGATATGTCCCAATGAATTGATGCCAATTGGGCCAACTGGTTCCATCGGCCCAATTGGCGCGATATGTCCTATTGATGCCAATTGGGCCAATTGGTTCCACGGGCCCAATTGCCGCGATATGTACTATGTATGCCAAATGGGCCAATTGGTTCCACGGGCCCAATTGGTGCGATATGTCTTAATGAATTATGGACAATTGGGCCAATTGGTTCCATCGGCCCAATTGGCGCGATATGTACTATATACGCCAATTGGGCCAATTGGTTCCTCGGGCCCAATTTGTGGGATTTGTCAAAATGAATTGATGCCAATTGGGCCAATTGGTTCCACCGGCCCAATTGGCGCGATATGTCCTATTAATGCCAATTGGGCCAATTGGTTCCACGGGCCCATTTGCCGCGATATGTACTATGTATGCCAATTGGGCCAGTTGGTTCCACGGGCCCAATTGGTGCGATTTGTCCCAATAAATTGATGACAATTGGGCCAATTGGTTCCATCGGCCCAATTGGCCCGATATGTCCTATTGATGCCAATTGGGCCAATTGGATCAACGGGGCAAATTGGTGCGATATGTCCCAATGAACTGATGCCAAATGGGCCAATTTGTTCCATCGGCCCAATTGGCGCGATATGTCCTATTGATGCCGATTGGGCCAATTGGATCAACGGGGCTAATTGGTGCTATATGTCCCAATGAATTGAAGCCAAGTCGGCCAATTGGTTCCACCGGCCCATTGGCGTGATATTTCCCATTGTTGCCAATTGTGAAATTGGTTCCACGGGCCCATTTGGTGCGATATGGCCCAATAAACAAATGCCAATTGGGCCAATTGGTTCCATCGGCCGAATTGGCGCGAAATGTACTATTCATGCCAATTGGGCCAATTACTTCCATCGGCCCCAATTTGCACGATATGTACTACGTATGCCAATTGGGCCATTTGGTTCCACGGGCCCAATTGGTGCGATATGTCCCAATGAATTAATGCCAATTGGGCCAATTGGTTCCACGGGCCCAATTGGTGCGATTTGTCCCAATGAATAGATGCCAATTGGGCCAATTGGTTCCATCGGCCCAATTGGCGCGATATGTCCTATTGATGCCAATTGGGCCAATTGGATCAACGGGGCTAATTGTTGCGATATGTCCTCATGAATTGATGCCAATTGGGCCAATTGGTTCCATCGGCCCAATTGGCGCGATATGTCCTATTGGTGCCAATTGGGCCGATTGGTTCCACGGGCCCAATTGGCGCGATATGTACTATGTATGCCAATGGGGCCAATTGGTTCCATCGGCCCAATTGATGTGATATGTCCTATTGATGCCAATTGGGCCAATTGGTTCCACGGGCCCAATTGGCGCGATATGTACTATGTATACCATTTGACCAATTGGTTCCACGGGCCCAATAGGTGCGATATGTCCTATTGATGCCAATTGGGCCAATTGGTTCCACGGGCCCAAATGGTGCGATTTGTCCCAATGAATTGATGCCAATTGGGCTAATTGGTTCCATCGGCCCAATTGGGGCGATATGTACTACGTATGCCAATTGGGCCAATTGGTTCCATGGGCCCAATTGGAGCGATATGTCTCAATCAATTATTGCCAATTAGGCCTATTGGTTGTATCGGCCGAATTGGCGCGATATGTCCTATTGATGCCAATTGGGCCAATTGGTTCCCCGGGCCAATTGGTGGGATATGTCCCAATGAATTGATGCCAATTGGGCCAATTGGTTCCATCGGCCCAATTGGCGCGATATGTCCTATTGATGCCAATTGGGCCAATTGGTTCCACGGGCCCAATTGGCGCGATATGTACTATGTATGCCAATTGGGCCAATTGGTTCCACGGGCCCAATTGGTGTGATATGTCTTAATGAATTAATGCCAATTGGGCCAATTGGTTCCATCGGCCCAATTGGCGCGATATGTCCTATTGATGCCAATTGGGCCAATTGGTTCCCCGGGCCAATTGGTGGGATATGTCACAATGAATTGATGCCAATTGGGCCAATTGGTTCCATCGGCCCAATTGGCGCGATATGTCCTATTGATGCCAATTGGGCCAATTGGTTCCACGGGCCCAATTGGCGCGATATGTACTATGTATGCCAATTGGGCCAATTGGTTCCACGGGCCCAATTGGTGCGATTTGTCCCAATGAATTGATGCCAATTGGGCCAATTGGTTCCATCGGCCCAATTGGCGCGATATGTCCTATTGATGCCAATTGGGCCAATTGGATCAACGGGGCTAATTGTTGCGATATGTCCCAATGAATTGATGCCAATTGGGCCAATTGGTTCCATCGGCCCAATTGGCGCGATATATCCTATTGGTGCCAATTGGGCCAATTGGTTCCACGGGCCCAATTGGCGCGATATGTACTATGTATGCCAATTGGGCCAATTGGTTCCATCGGCCCAATTGGTGCGATATGTCCTATTGATGCCAATTGGGCCAATTGGTTCCACGGGCCCAATTGGCGCGATATGTACTATGTATGCCAATTGGGCCAATTGGTTCCACGGGCCCAATTGGTGTGATATGTCTTAATGAATTAATGCCAATTGGGCCAATTGGTTCCACGGGCCCAATTGGTGCGATTTGTCCCAATGAATTGATGCCAATTGGGCCAATTGGTTCCATCGGCCCAATTGGCGCGATATGTCCTATTGATGCCAATTGGGCCAATTGGATCAACGGGGCTAATTGTTGCGATATGTCCCAATGAATTGATGCCAATTGGGCCAATTGGTTCCATCGGCCCAATTGGCGCGATATATCCTATTGGTGCCAATTGGGCCAATTGGTTCCACGGGCCCAATTGGCGCGATATGTACTATGTATGCCAATTGGGCCAATTGGTTCCATCGGCCCAATTGGTGCGATATGTCCTATTGATGCCAATTGGGCCAATTGGTTCCACGGGCCCAATTGGCGCGATATGTACTATGTATGCCATTTGGGCCAATTGGTTTCACGGGCCCAATTGGTGCGATTTGTCCCAATGAATTGATGCCAATTGGGCCAATTGGTTCCATCGGCCCAACTGGCGCGATATGTAATATTTATGCCAATTAGGCCAATTGGTTCCACGGGCCTGTTTGGAGCGATATGTACCACTGAATTGATGCCAGTTGGGTTAATTGGTTCCATCGGCCCAATTGGCGCGATATGTCCTATTGATGCCAATTGGGCCAATTTTTTCCACGGGCCCAATTGTTGCGATATGTACTATGTATGCCAATTGGGCCAATTGGATACACGGGTTCAATTGGTACGATATGTCTCAATGAATTAATGCCAATTGGGCCAATTCGTTCCATCGGCCCAATTGGCGCTATATGTCCTATTGATGCCTATTGGGCAAATTAGTTCCACGGGCCCAATTGGCGCGATATGTTCTATGTATTCCAATTGGGCCAATTGGTTCCACCGACCCAATTGGTGCGATTTGTCCCCATGAATTGATGCCAATTGGGCCAATTGGTTCCATCGGCCCAATTGGCGCGATAAGTCCTATTGATGCCGGTTGGGCCAATTGGATCAACGGGGCTAATTGGTGCGATATGTTCCAACGAATTGATACCAATTGGGCCAATTGGTTCCACGGGCCCAATTGGTGCGATACGTCTTAATGAATTATTGCCAATTGGGCCAATTGGTTCCATCGGCCCAATTGGCGAGATATGTACTATTTATGCCAATTGGGCCAATTGGTTCCACGGGCCCAATTGGCGCGATATGTACTATGTATGAAATTGGGCCAATTGGTTCCACGGGCCCAATTGGTGCGATTTGTCCCATTGAATTGATGACAATTGGGCCAATTGGTTACATCGGCCCAATTGGCGCGATATGTCCTATTGATGCCAATTGGGCCAATTTGATCAACGGGGCTAATTGGTGCGATATGTTCCAACGAATTGATGCCAATTGGGCCAATTGGTTCCACGGGCCCAATTGGTGCGATATGTCTTAATGAATTATTGCCAATTGGGCCAATTGGTTCCATCGGCCCAATTGGCGCGATATGTACTATTTATGCCAATAGGGCCAATTGGTTCCATCGGCCCAATTGGCGAGATATGTACTATTTATGCCAATTGGGCCAATTGGTTCAACGGGCCCAATTGGTGCGATATGTACTATGTATGCCAATTGGGCCAATTGGTTCCACGGGCCCAATTGGTGTGATTTGTCCCAATGAATTGATGACAATTGGGCCAATTGGTTCCATCGGCCCAATTCGCGCGATAAGTCGTATTGATGCCAGTTGGGCCAATTGGATCAACGGGGCTAATTGGTGCGATATGTTCCAATGAATTGAAGCCAATTGGGCCAATTGGTTCCATCGGCCCAAATGGCGCAATATATCCTATTGATGCCAATTGGGCCAATTGGTTCCACGGGCCCAATTGGCGCGATATGTACTATGTATGCCAATTGGGCCAATTAATTCCACGGTACCAATTGGAGCGATATGTCTCAATGAATTATTGTCAATTGGGCCAATTGGTTCCATCAGCCCAATTGGTGCGATATGTAATATTTATGCCAATTGGGCCAATTGGTTCCACAGGCCTATTTGGAGCGATATGTACCAATGAATTGATGCCATTTGGGCCAATTGGTTCATTCGGCCCAATTGGCGAGATATGTACTATTTATGCCAATTGGGCCAATTGGTTCCACGGGCCCAATTGGCGCGATATGTACTATGCATGCCAATTGGGCCTATTGGTTCCACGGGCCCAATTGGAGCGATATGTCTCAATGTATTATTGCCAATTGGGCCAATTAGTTCCATCGGCCCAATTGGCGCGATATGTACTATTAATGCCAATTAGGCCAATTGGTTCCACGGGCCCAATAGGTGTGATTTGTCCCAATGAATTGATGCCAATTGGGCCAATTGGTTCCATCGGCCCAATTGGCGCGATATTTTCTATTGTTGCCAATTGGGCCAATTGGTTCCACGGGCCCAATTGGCGCGATATGTACTATGTATGCCAATTGGGCCAATTGGTTCCACGGGCCCAATTGGTGCAATTTGTCCCAATGAATTGATGACAATTGGGCCAATTGGTTCCATCGGCCCAATTGGCGCGATAGGTCCTATTGATACCAATTAGGCCAATTGGATCAACGGGCAAATTGGAGCGATATGTCTCAAAGAATTGATGACAATTGGGCCAATTGGTTCCATCGGCCCAATTGGCGCGACATGTCCTATTGATGCCAATTGTGCCAATTGGTTCCACGGGCCCAATTGGCGCGATATGTACTATGTATGCCAATTGGGCCAATTAATTCCACGGTCCCAATTGGAGCGATATGTCTCAATGAATTATTGCCAATTGGGCCAATTGGTTCCATCGGCCCAATTGGTGCGATATGTAATATTTATGCCAATTGGGCCAATTGGTTCCACAGGCCTATTTGGAGCGATATGTACCAATGAATTGATGCCATTTGGGCCAATTGGTTCATTCGGCCCAATTGGCGAGATATGTACTATTTATGCCAATTGGGCCAATTGGTTCCACGGGCCCAATTGGCGCGATATGTACTATGTATGCCAATTGGGCCTATTGGTTCCACGGGCCCAATTGGAGCGATATGTCTCAATGAATTATTGCCAATTGGGCCAATTAGTTCCATCGGCCCCATTGGCGCGATATGTACTATTTATGCCAATTGGGCCAATTGGTTCCACGGGCCCAATAGGTGTGATTTGTCCCAATGAATTGATGCCAATTGGGCCAATTGGTTCCATCGGCCCAATTGGCGCGATATTTTCTATTGTTGCCAATTGGGCCAATAGGTTCCACGGGCCCAATTGGTGCGATTTGTCCCAAAGAATTGATGACAATTGGGCCAATTGGTTCCATCGGCCCAATTGGCGCGATATGTCCTATTGATGCCAATTTGGCCAATTGGATCAACGGGGCAAATTGGTGCGATATGTACCAATGAATTGATGCCAATTGGGCCAATTGGTTCCATCCGCCCAATTGGCGCGATATGTTCTATAGATGCCGATTGGGCCAATTGGTTCCACGGGCCCAATTGGCGCGATATGTACTATGTATGCCAATTGGGCCAATTGGTTCCACGGTCCCAATTGGAGCGATATGTCTCAATGAATTATTGCCAATTGGGCCAATTGGTTCTATCGGCCCAATTGGCGCGATATGTAATATTTATGCCAATTGGGCCAATTGGTTCCACGGGCCTGTTTGGAGCGATATGTACCAATGAATTTAAGCCAATTGGGCCAATTGGTTCCATCGGCCCAATTGGCGCGATATGTCCTATTGATGCCAATTGGGCCAATTGGTTCCACGGGCCCAATTGCCGCGATATGTACTATGTATGCCAATTGGGCCAATTGGTTCCACGGTCCCAATTGGAGCGATATGTCTCAATGAATTATTGCCAATTGGGCCAATTGGTTCCATCGGCCCAATTGGCGCGATATGTAATATTTATGCCAATTGGGCCAATTGGTTCCACGGGCCTATTTGGAGCGATATGTACCAATGAATTGATGCCATTTGGGCCAATTGGTTCCATCGGCCCAATTGGCGAGATTTGTACTATTTATGCCAATTGGGCCAATTGGTTCCACGGGCCCAATTGGCGCGATATGTACTATGTATGCCAATTGGGCCAATTGGTTCCACGGGCCCAATTGGTGCAATTTGTCCCAATGAATTGATGACAATTGGGCCAATTGGTTCCATCGGCCCAATTGGCGCGATAGGTCCTATTGATACCAATTAGGCCAATTGGATCAACGGGCAAATTGGAGCGATATGTCTCAAAGAATTGATGACAATTGGGCCAATTGGTTCCATCGGCCCAATTGGCGCGACATGTCCTATTGATGCCAATTGTGCCAATTGGTTCCACGGGCCCAATTGGCGCGATATGTACTATGTATGCCAATTGGGCCAATTAATTCCACGGTCCCAATTGGAGCGATATGTCTCAATGAATTATTGCCAATTGGGCCAATTGGTTCCATCGGCCCAATTGGTGCGATATGTAATATTTATGCCAATTGGGCCAATTGGTTCCACAGGCCTATTTGGAGCGATATGTACCAATGAATTGATGCCATTTGGGCCAATTGGTTCATTCGGCCCAATTGGCGAGATATGTACTATTTATGCCAATTGGGCCAATTGGTTCCACGGGCCCAATTGGCGCGATATGTACTATGTATGCCAATTGGGCCTATTGGTTCCACGGGCCCAATTGGAGCGATATGTCTCAATGAATTATTGCCAATTGGGCCAATTAGTTCCATCGGCCCCATTGGCGCGATATGTACTATTTATGCCAATTGGGCCAATTGGTTCCACGGGCCCAATAGGTGTGATTTGTCCCAATGAATTGATGCCAATTGGGCCAATTGGTTCCATCGGCCCAATTGGCGCGATATTTTCTATTGTTGCCAATTGGGCCAATAGGTTCCACGGGCCCAATTGGTGCGATTTGTCCCAAAGAATTGATGACAATTGGGCCAATTGGTTCCATCGGCCCAATTGGCGCGATATGTCCTATTGATGCCAATTTGGCCAATTGGATCAACGGGGCAAATTGGTGCGATATGTACCAATGAATTGATGCCAATTGGGCCAATTGGTTCCATCCGCCCAATTGGCGCGATATGTTCTATAGATGCCGATTGGGCCAATTGGTTCCACGGGCCCAATTGGCGCGATATGTACTATGTATGCCAATTGGGCCAATTGGTTCCACGGTCCCAATTGGAGCGATATGTCTCAATGAATTATTGCCAATTGGGCCAATTGGTTCTATCGGCCCAATTGGCGCGATATGTAATATTTATGCCAATTGGGCCAATTGGTTCCACGGGCCTGTTTGGAGCGATATGTACCAATGAATTTAAGCCAATTGGGCCAATTGGTTCCATCGGCCCAATTGGCGCGATATGTCCTATTGATGCCAATTGGGCCAATTGGTTCCACGGGCCCAATTGCCGCGATATGTACTATGTATGCCAATTGGGCCAATTGGTTCCACGGGCCCAATTGGTGCGATATGTCTTAATGAATTATTGCCAATTGGGCCAATTGGTTCCATCGGCCCAATTGGCGAGATATGTACTATTTATGCCAATTGGGCCAATTGGTTCCACGGGCCCAATTGGCGCGATATGTACTATGTATGCCAATTGGGCCAATTGGTTCCACGGGCCCAATTGGTGCGATTTGTCTCAATGAATTGATGACAATTGGGCCAATTGGTTCCATCGGCCCAATTCGCGCGATAAGTCGTATTGATGCCAGTTGGGCCAATTGGATCAACGGGGCTAATTGGTGCGATATGTTCCAATGAATTGATGCCAATTGGGCCAATTGGTTGATGGGGCCCAAATGGCGCAATATGTCCTATTGATGCCAATTGGGCCAATTTGTTCCACGGGCCCAATTGGCACGATATGTACTATGTATGCCAATTGGGCCAATTGGTTCCACGGTCCCAATTGGAGCGATATGTCTCAATGAATTATTGCCAATTGGGCCAATTGGTTCCATCGGCCCAATTGGCGCGATATGTAATATTTATGCCAATTGGGCCAATTGGTTCCACGGGTCTATTTGGAGCGATATGTACCAATGAATTGATGCCATTTGGGCCAATTGGTTCCATCGGCCCAATTGGCGAGATTTGTACTATTTATGCCCATTGGGCCAATTGGTTCCACGGGCCCAATTGGCGCGATATGCACTATGTATGCCAATTGGGCCAATTGGTTCCACGGGCCCAATTGGTGCAATTTGTCCCAATGAATTGATGACAATTGGGCCATTTAGTTCCATCGGCCCAATTGGCGCGATAGGTCCTATTGATGCCAATTGGGCCAATTGGATCAACGGGGCAAATTGGTGCGATATGTCTCAAAGAATTGATGACAATTGGGCCAATTGGTTCCATCGGCCCAATTGGCGCGATATGTCCTATTGATGCCAATTTGGCCAATTGGATCAACGGGGCACATTGGTGCGATATGTACCAATGAATTGATGACAATTGGGCCAATTGGTTCCATCGGCCCAATTGGCGCGATATGTCCTATTGATGCCGATTGGGCCAATTGGTTCCGCGGGCCCAATTGGCGCGATATGTACTATGTATGCCAATTGGGCCAATTGGTTCCACGGTACCAATTGGAGCGATATGTCTCAATGAATTATTGCCAGTTGGGCCAATCGGTTCCATCGGCCCAATTGGCGCGATATGTTATATTTATGCCAATTGGGCCAATTGGTTGCACGGGCCTGTTTGGAGCGATATGTACCAATGAATTGATGCCAATTGGGCCAATTGGTTGCATCGGCCCAGTTGGCGCGATATGTACTATTTATGCCAATAGGGCCAATTGGTTCCACGGGCCCAATTGGTGCGATATATCTCAATGATTTATTGCCAATTGGGCCAATTGGTTCCATCGGCCCAATTGGCGCGATATTTCCTATATTTGTCAATTGGGCCAATTGGCTCCACAGGCCCAATTGCTGCGATATGTACCAATGAATTGATTCTAATTGGGCCAATTGATTCCACGGGCCCAATTGGTGCGATATGTCCCTATGAGTTAATGCCAATTGGGCCAATTGGTTCCATCCGCCCAATTGGCGCGATATGTACTATTTATGCTAATTGGGCCAATTTGTTCCCCGGGCCAATTGGTGCGATATGTCCCAATGAATTGATGCCAATTGGGCCAACTGGTTCCATCGGCCCAATTGGCGCGATATGTCCTATTGATGCCAATTGGGCCAATTGGTTCCACGGGCCCAATTGCCGCGATATGTACTATGTATGCCAAATGGGCCAATTGGTTCCACGGGCCCAATTGGTGCGATATGTCTTAATGAATTATGGACAATTGGGCCAATTGGTTCCATCGGCCCAATTGGCGCGATATGTACTATATACGCCAATTGGGCCAATTGGTTCCTCAGGCCCAATTTGTGGGATTTGTCAAAATGAATTGATGCCAATTGGGCCAATTGGTTCCACCGGCCCAATTGGCGCGATATGTCCTATTAATGCCAATTGGGCCAATTGGTTCCACGGGCCCATTTGCCGCGATATGTACTATGTATGCCAATTGGGCCAGTTGGTTCCACGGGCCCAATTGGTGCGATTTGTCCCAATAAATTGATGACAATTGGGCCAATTGGTTCCATCGGCCCAATTGGCGCGATATGTCCTATTGATGCCAATTGGGCCAATTGGATCAACGGGGCAAATTGGTGCGATATGTCCCAATGAACTGATGCCAAATGGGCCAATTTGTTCCATCGGCCCAATTGGCGCGATATGTCCTATTGATGCCGATTGGGCCAATTGGATCAACGGGGCTAATTGGTGCTATATGTCCCAATGAATTGAAGCCAAGTCGGCCAATTGGTTCCACCGGCCCATTGGCGTGATATTTCCCATTGTTGCCAATTGTGAAATTGGTTCCACGGGCCCATTTGGTGCGATATGGCCCAATAAACAAATGCCAATTGGGCCAATTGGTTCCATCGGCCGAATTGGCGCGAAATGTACTATTCATGCCAATTGGGCCAATTACTTCCATCGGCCCCAATTTGCACGATATGTACTACGTATGCCAATTGGGCCATTTGGTTCCACGGGCCCAATTGGTGCGATATGTCCCAATGAATTAATGCCAATTGGGCCAATTGGTTCCACGGGCCCAATTGGTGCGATTTGTCCCAATGAATAGATGCCAATTGGGCCAATTGGTTCCATCGGCCCAATTGGCGCGATATGTCCTATTGATGCCAATTGGGCCAATTGGATCAACGGGGCTAATTGTTGCGATATGTCCTCATGAATTGATGCCAATTGGGCCAATTGGTTCCATCGGCCCAATTGGCGCGATATGTCCTATTGGTGCCAATTGGGCCGATTGGTTCCACGGGCCCAATTGGCGCGATATGTACTATGTATGCCAATGGGGCCAATTGGTTCCATAGGCCCAATTGATGTGATATGTCCTATTGATGCCAATTGGGCCAATTGGTTCCACGGGCCCAATTGGCGCGATATGTACTATGTATACCATTTGACCAATTGGTTCCACGGGCCCAATAGGTGCGATATGTCCTATTGATGCCAATTGGGCCAATTGGTTCCACGGGCCCAAATGGTGCGATTTGTCCCAATGAATTGATGCCAATTGGGCTAATTGGTTCCATCGGCCCAATTGGGGCGATATGTACTACGTATGCCAATTGGGCCAATTGGTTCCATGGGCCCAATTGGAGCGATATGTCTCAATCAATTATTGCCAATTAGGCCTATTGGTTGTATCGGCCGAATTGGCGCGATATGTCCTATTGATGCCAATTGGGCCAATTGGTTCCCCGGGCCAATTGGTGGGATATGTCCCAATGAATTGATGCCAATTGGGCCAATTGGTTCCATCGGCCCAATTGGCGCGATATGTCCTATTGATGCCAATTGGGCCAATTGGTTCCACGGGCCCAATTGGCGCGATATGTACTATGTATGCCAATTGGGCCAATTGGTTCCACGGGCCCAATTGGTGTGATATGTCTTAATGAATTAATGCCAATTGGGCCAATTGGTTCCACGGGCCCAATTGGTGCGATTTGTCCCAATGAATTGATGCCAATTGGGCCAATTGGTTCCATCGGCCCAATTGGCGCGATATGTCCTATTGATGCCAATTGGGCCAATTGGATCAACGGGGCTAATTGTTGCGATATGTCCCAATGAATTGATGCCAATTGGGCCAATTGGTTCCATCGGCCCAATTGGCGCGATATATCCTATTGGTGCCAATTGGGCCAATTGGTTCCACGGGCCCAATTGGCGCGATATGTACTATGTATGCCAATTGGGCCAATTGGTTCCATCGGCCCAATTGGTGCGATATGTCCTATTGATGCCAATTGGGCCAATTGGTTCCACGGGCCCAATTGGCGCGATATGTACTATGTATGCTAATTGGGCCAATTGGTTCCACGGGCCCAATTGGTGTGATATGTCTTAATGAATTAATGCCAATTGGGCCAATTGGTTCCACGGGCCCAATTGGTGCGATTTGTCCCAATGAATTGATGCCAATTGGGCCAATTGGTTCCATCGGCCCAATTGGCGCGATATGTCCTATTGATGCCAATTGGGCCAATTGGATCAACGGGGCTAATTGTTGCGATATGTCCCAATGAATTGATGCCAATTGGGCCAATTGGTTCCATCGGCCCAATTGGCGCGATATATCCTATTGGTGCCAATTGGGCCAATTGGTTCCACGGGCCCAATTGGCGCGATATGTACTATGTATGCCAATTGGGCCAATTGGTTCCATCGGCCCAATTGGTGCGATATGTCCTATTGATGCCAATTGGGCCAATTGGTTCCACGGGCCCAATTGGCGCGATATGTACTATGTATGCCATTTGGGCCAATTGGTTTCACGGGCCCAATTGGTGCGATTTGTCCCAATGAATTGATGCCAATTGGGCCAATTGGTTCCATCGGCCCAACTGGCGCGATATGTAATATTTATGCCAATTAGGCCAATTGGTTCCACGGGCCTGTTTGGAGCGATATGTACCACTGAATTGATGCCAGTTGGGTTAATTGGTTCCATCGGCCCAATTGGCGCGATATGTCCTATTGATGCCAATTGGGCCAATTTTTTCCACGGGCCCAATTGTTGCGATATGTACTATGTATGCCAATTGGGCCAATTGGATACACGGGTTCAATTGGTACGATATGTCTCAATGAATTAATGCCAATTGGGCCAATTCGTTCCATCGGCCCAATTGGCGCTATATGTCCTATTGATGCCTATTGGGCAAATTAGTTCCACGGGCCCAATTGGCGCGATATGTTCTATGTATTCCAATTGGGCCAATTGGTTCCACCGACCCAATTGGTGCGATTTGTCCCCATGAATTGATGCCAATTGGGCCAATTGGTTCCATCGGCCCAATTGGCGCGATAAGTCCTATTGATGCCGGTTGGGCCAATTGGATCAACGGGGCTAATTGGTGCGATATGTTCCAACGAATTGATACCAATTGGGCCAATTGGTTCCACGGGCCCAATTGGTGCGATACGTCTTAATGAATTATTGCCAATTGGGCCAATTGGTTCCATCGGCCCAATTGGCGAGATATGTACTATTTATGCCAATTGGGCCAATTGGTTCCACGGGCCCAATTGGCGCGATATGTACTATGTATGAAATTGGGCCAATTGGTTCCACGGGCCCAATTGGTGCGATTTGTCCCATTGAATTGATGACAATTGGGCCAATTGGTTACATCGGCCCAATTGGCGCGATATGTCCTATTGATGCCAATTGGGCCAATTTGATCAACGGGGCTAATTGGTGCGATATGTTCCAACGAATTGATGCCAATTGGGCCAATTGGTTCCACGGGCCCAATTGGTGCGATATGTCTTAATGAATTATTGCCAATTGGGCCAATTGGTTCCATCGGCCCAATTGGCGCGATATGTACTATTTATGCCAATAGGGCCAATTGGTTCCATCGGCCCAATTGGCGAGATATGTACTATTTATGCCAATTGGGCCAATTGGTTCAACGGGCCCAATTGGTGCGATATGTACTATGTATGCCAATTGGGCCAATTGGTTCCACGGGCCCAATTGGTGTGATTTGTCCCAATGAATTGATGACAATTGGGCCAATTGGTTCCATCGGCCCAATTCGCGCGATAAGTCGTATTGATGCCAGTTGGGCCAATTGGATCAACGGGGCTAATTGGTGCGATATGTTCCAATGAATTGATGCCAATTGGGCCAATTGGTTCCATCGGCCCAAATGGCGCAATATATCCTATTGATGCCAATTGGGCCAATTGGTTCCACGGGCCCAATTGGCGCGATATGTACTATGTATGCCAATTGGGCCAATTAATTCCACGGTACCAATTGGAGCGATATGTCTCAATGAATTATTGTCAATTGGGCCAATTGGTTCCATCGGCCCAATTGGTGCGATATGTAATATTTATGCCAATTGGGCCAATTGGTTCCACAGGCCTATTTGGAGCGATATGTACCAATGAATTGATGCCATTTGGGCCAATTGGTTCATTCGGCCCAATTGGCGAGATATGTACTATTTATGCCAATTGGGCCAATTGGTTCCACGGGCCCAATTGGCGCGATATGTACTATGCATGCCAATTGGGCCTATTGGTTCCACGGGCCCAATTGGAGCGATATGTCTCAATGTATTATTGCCAATTGGGCCAATTAGTTCCATCGGCCCAATTGGCGCGATATGTACTATTAATGCCAATTAGGCCAATTGGTTCCACGGGCCCAATAGGTGTGATTTGTCCCAATGAATTGATGCCAATTGGGCCAATTGGTTCCATCGGCCCAATTGGCGCGATATTTTCTATTGTTGCCAATTGGGCCAATAGGTTCCACGGGCCCAATTGGTGCGATTTGTCCCAAAGAATTGATGACAATTGGGCCAATTGGTTCCATCGGCCCAATTGGCGCGATATGTCCTATTGATGCCAATTTGGCCAATTGGATCAACGGGGCAAATTGGTGCGATGTGTACCAATGAATTGATGCCAATTGGGCCAATTGGTTCCATCCGCCCAATTGGCGCGATATGTTCTATAGATGCCGATTGGTCCAATTGGTTCCACGGGCCCAATTGGCGCGATATGTACTATGTATGCCAATTGGGCCAATTGGTTCCACGGTCCCAATTGGAGCGATATGTCTCAATGAATTATTGCCAATTGGGCCAATTGGTTCTATCGGCCCAATTGGCGCGATATGTTATACTTATCCCAATTGGGCCAATTGGTTCCACGGGCCTGTTTGGAGTGATATGTACCAATGAATTTAAGCCAATTGGGCCAATTGGTTCCACGGGCCCAATTGGTGCGATATGTCTTAATGAATTATTGCCAATTGGGCCAATTGGTTCCATCGGCCCAATTGGCGAGATATGTACTATTTATGCCAATTGGGCCAATTGGTTCCACGGGCCCAATTGGCGCGATATGTACTATGTATGCCAATTCGGCCAATTGGTTCCACGGGCCCAATTGGTGCGATTTGTCCCAATGAATTGATGACAATTGGGCCAATTGGTTCCATTGGCCCAATTCGCGCGATAAGTCGTATTGATGCCAGTTGGGCCAATTGGATCAACGGGGCTAGTTGGTGCGATATGTTCCAATGAATTGATGCCAATTGGGCCAATTGGTTCCATCGGCCCAAATGGCGCAATATGTCCTATTGATGCCAATTGGGCCAATTGGTTCCACGGGCCCAATTGGCGCGATATGTACTATGTATGCCAATTGGGCCAATTGGTTCCATCGGCTCAATTGGCGCGATATGTAATATTTATGCCAATTGGGCCAATTGGTTCCACGGGCCTATTTGGAGCGATATGTACCAATGAATTGATGCCATTTGGGCCAATTGGTTCCATCGGCCCAATTGGCGAGATTTGTACTATTTATGCCAATTGGGCCAATTGGTTCCACGGGCCCAATTGGCGCGATATGTACTATGTATGCCAATTGGGCCAATTGGTTCCACGGGCCCAATTGGTGCAATTTGTCCCAATGAATTGATGACTATTGGGCCTATTGGTTCCATCGGCCCAATTGGCGCGATAGGTCCTATTGATGCCAATTGGGCCAATTGGATCAACGGGGCAAATTGGTGCGATATGTCTCAAAGAATTGATGACAATTGGGCCAATTGGTTCCATCGGCCCAATTGGCGCGATATGTCCTATTGATGCCAATTTGGCCAATTGGATCAACGGGGCAAATTGGTGCGATATGTACCAATGAATTGATGCCAATTGGGCCAATTGGTTCCATCGGCCCAATTGGCGCGATATGTTCTATAGATGCCGATTGGGCCAATTGGTTCCACGGGCCCAATTGGCGCGATATGTACTATGTTTGCCAATTGGGCCAATTGGTTCCACGGTCCCAATTGCAGCGATATGTCTCAATGAATTATTGCCAATTGGGCCAATTGGTTCTATCGGCCCAGTTGGCGCTATATGTTATATTTATGCCAATTGGGCCAATTGGTTCCACGGGCCTGTTTGGAGCGATATGTAGTAATGAATTTAAGCCAATTGGGCCAATTGGTTCCATCGGCCCAATTGGCGCGATATGTCCTATTGATGCCAATTGGGCCAATTCGTTCCACGGGCCCAATTGGCGCGATATGTACTATGTATGCCAATTGGGCCAATTGGTTCCACGGGCCCAATTGGTGCGATTTGTCCCAATGAATTGATGACAATTGGGCCAATTGGATCCATCGGCCCAATTCGCGCGATAAGTCGTATTGATGCCAGTTGGGCCAATTGGATCAACGGGGCTAATTGGTGCGATATGTTCCAATGAATTGATGCCAATTGGGCCAATTGGTTCCATCGGCCCAAATGGCGCAATATGTCCTATTGATGCCAATTGGGCCAATTGGTTCCACGGGCCCAATTGGCGCGATATGTACTATGTATGCCAATTGGGCCAATTGGTTCCACGGTCCCAATTGGAGCGATATGTCTCAATGAATTATTGCCAATTGGGCCAATTGGTTCCATCGGCCCAATTGGCGCGATATGTAATATTTATGCCAATTGGGCCAATTGGTTCCACGGGCCTATTTGGAGCGATATGTACCAATGAATTGATGCCATTTGGGCCAATTGGTTCCATCAGCCCAATTGGCGAGATTTGTACTATTTATGCCAATTGGGCCAATTGGTTCCACGGGCCCAATTGGTGGTATATGTACTATGTATGCCAATTGGGCCAATTGGTTCCACGGGCCCAATTGGTGCAATTTGTCCCAATGAATTGATGACTATTGGGCCAATTGGTTCCATCGGCCCAATTGGCGCGATAGGTCCTATTGATACCAATTGGGCCAATTGGATCAACGGGGCAAATTGGTGCGATATGTCTCAAAGAATTGATGACAATTGGGCCAATTGGTTCCATCGGCCCAATTGGCGCGATATGTACCACTGATGCCAATTGGGCCAATTGGTTCCACGGGCCCAATTGGTGTGATTTGTCCCAATGAATTGATGCCAATTGGGCCAATTGGTTCCATCGGCCCAATTGGCGCGATATTTTCTATTGTTGCCAATTGGGCCAATAGGTTCCACGGGCCCAATTGGTGCGATTTGTCCCAAAGAATTGATGACAATTGGGCCAATTGGTTCCATCGGCCCAATTGGCACGATATATTATATTTATGCCATTTGGGCCAATTGGTTCCACGGGCCGGTTTGGAGCGATATGTACCAATGAATTTAAGCCAATTGGGCCAATTGGTTCCATCGGCCCAATTGGCGCGATATGTTATATTTATGCCAATTGGGCCAATTGGTTCCACGGGCCTGTTTGGAGCGATATGTACCATTTATGCCAGTTGGGCCAATTGGTTCCACGGGCCCAATTGGTGCGATATATCTCATTGAATTATTGCCAATTGGGCCAATTAGTTCCATCGGCCCAATTGGCGCGATATGTACTATTTATGCCAATTGGGCCAATTGGTTCCATGGGCCCAATTGGTGCGATATTTTCTAATGTTGCCAATTGGGCCAATTGGTTCCACGGGCCCAATTGGTGCGATTTGTCCCAAATAATTGATGACAATTGGGCCAATTGGTTCCATCGGCCCAATTGGCGCGATATTTTCTATTGTTGCCAATTGGGCCAATTGGTTCCACGGGCCCAATTGGTGCGATTTGTCCCAAAGAATTGATGACAATTGGGCCAATTGGTTCCATCGGCCCAATTGGCGCGATATGTCCTATTGATGCCAATTTGGCCAATTGGATCAACGGGGCAAATTGGTGCGATATGTACCAATCAATTGATGCCAATTGGGCCAATTGGTTCCATCGGCCCAATTGGCGCGATATGTTCTATAGATGCCGATTGGGCTAATTGGTTCCACGGGCCCAATTGGCGCGATATGTACTATGTATGCCAATTGGGCCAATTGGTTCCACGGTCCCAATTGGAGCGATATGTCTCAATGAATTATTGCCAATTGAGCCAATTGGTTCCATCGGCCCAATTGGCGCGATATGTTATATTTATGCCAATAGGGCCAATTGGTTCCACGGGCCAGTTTGGAGCGATATGTACCAATGAATTTAAGCCAATTGGGCCAATTGGTTCCATCGGCCCAATTGGCGCGATATGTCCTATTGATGCCAATTGGGCCAATTGGTTCCACGGGCCCAATTGCCGCGATATGTAATATGTATGCCAATTGGGCCAATTGGTTCCACGGGCCCAATTGGTGCGATATGTCTTAATGAATTATTGCCAATTGGGCCAATTGGTTCCATCGGCCCAATTGGCAAGATATGTACTATTTATGCCAATTGGGCCAATTGGTTCCACGGGCCCAATTGGCGCGATATGTACTATGTATGCCAATTGGGCCAATTGGTTCCATGGGCCCAATTGGTGCGATTTGTCCCAATGAATTGATGACAATTGGGCCAATTGGTTCCATCGGCCCAATTCGCGCGATAAGTCGTATTGATGCCAGTTGGGCCAATTGGATCAACGGGGCTAATTGGTGCGATATGTTCCAATGAATTGATGCCAATTGGGCCAATTGGTTCCATCGGCCCAAATGGCGCAATATGTCCTATTGATGCCAATTGGGCCAATTGATTCCAAGGGCCCAATTGGCGCGATATGTACTATGTATGCCAATTGGGCCAATTGGTTCCACGGTCCCAATTGGAGCGATATGTCTCAATGAATTATTGCCAATTGGGCCAATTGGTTCCATCGGCCCAATTGGCGCGATATGTAATATTTATGCCAATTGGGCCAATTGGTTCCACGGGCCTATTTGGAGCGATATGTACCAATGAATTGATGCCATTTGGGCCAATTGGTTCCATCGGCCCAATTGGCGAGATATGTACTATTTATGCCAATTGGGCCAATTGGTTCCACGGGCCCAATTCGCGCGATATGTACTATGTATGCCAATTGGGCCAATTGGTTCCACGGGCCCAATTGGTGCAATTTGTCCCAATGAATTGATGACAATTGGGCCAATTGGTTCCATCGGCCCAATTGGTGCGATAGGTCCTATTGATGCCAATTGGGCCAATTGCATCAACGGGGCAAATTGGTGCGATATGTCCCAATGAATTGATGCCAATTGGGCCAATTGGTTCCATCGGCCCAATTGGCGCGATATGACCTATAGATGCCGATTGGGCCAATTGGTTCCACGGGCCCAATTGGCGCGATATGTACTATGTATGCCAATTGGGCCAATTGGTTCCACGGTCCCAATTGGAGCGATATGTCTCAATGAATTATTGCCAATTGGGCCAATCGGTTCCATCGGCCCAATTGGCGCGATATGTTATATTTATGCCAATTGGGCCAATTGGTTACACGGGCCTGTTTGGAGCGATATGTACCAATGAATTGATGCCAATTGGGCAAATTGGTTCCATCGGCCCAATTGGCGCGATATGTCCTTTTGATGCCAATTGGGCCAATTGGTTCCACAGGCCCTATTGGCGCGATATGTACTATGTATGCCAATTGGGCCAATTGGTTCCACGGGCCCAATTGGTGCGATATGTCCCAATGAATTGATGCCAATTGGGCTAATTGGTTCCATCGGCCCAATTGGCGCGATATGTAATATTTATGCCATGCAATTGGGCCAATTGGTTCCACGGGCCCAATTGGTGCGATATGTCCCTATGAATTGATGCCAATTGGGCCAATTGGTTCCATCGGCCCAGTTGGCGCGATATGTACTATTTATGCCAATAGGGCCAATTGGTTCCACGGGCCCAATTGGTGCGATATATCTCAATGAATTATTGCCAATTGGGCCAATTGGTTCCATCCACCCAATTGGCGCGATCTGTACTATTGATGCCAATTGGGCCGTTTGGTTCCACGGGCCCAATTGGTGTGATTTGTCCCAATGAATTGATGCCAATTGGGCCAATTGGTTCCATCGGCCCAATTGGCGCGATATTTCCTATATTTGTCAATTGGGCCAATTGGCTCCACAGGCCCAATGGCTGCGATATGTACCAATGAATTGATTCTAATTGGGCCAATTGGTTCCACGGGCCCAATTGGTGCGATATATCTCAATGAATCATTGCCAATTGGGCCAATTGGTTCCATCGGCCCAATTGGCGCGATATGTCCTACTGATGCCAATTGGGCCAATTGGTTCCACGGGCCCAATTGGCGCGATATATAATATGTATGCCTATTGGGCCAATTGGTTCCACGTGCCCAATTGGTGCGATATATCCCAATGAATTAATGCCAATTAGGCCAATTGGTTCCATCTACCCATTTGGCGCGATATGTAATATTTTTGCCAATTGGGCCAATTGGATCCACGGGGCCAATTGGTGCGATATGTCCCAATGAACTATTTCCAATTGGGCCAATTAGTTCCATCGGCCCAATTGGCGCGATATGTACTATTTAAGCCAATTGGGCCAATTGGTTACACAGGCCCAATTGGTGCGATATGTCCCAATGAATTAATGCCGTTTGGGCCAATTGGTTCCATCGGCCCAATTGGCGCGATATGTAATATTTATGCCATGCAATTGGGCCAATTGGTTCCACGGGCCCAATTGGTGCGATATGTCCCTAAGAATTGATGCCAATTGGGCCAATTGGTTCCATCGGCCCAATTGACGCGATATGTACTATATATGCCAATTGGACCAATTGGTTCCACGGGCCTAATTGGAGCGATATGTCCCAATGAATTGATGCCAATTGGGCCAATTGGTTCCATCGGCCCAATTGGCGCGATATGTACTATGTATGCCAATTGGGCCTATTGGTTCCACGGGCCCAATTGGAGCGATATGTCTCAATGAATTATTGCCAATTGGGCCAATTAGTTCCATGGGCCCAATTGGCGCGATATGTACTATTTATGCCAATTGGGCCAATTGGTTCCACGGGCCCAATTGGTGTGATTTGTCCCAATGAATTGATGCCAATTGGGCCTATTGGTTCCATCGGCCCAATTGGTGCGATATTTCCTATATTTGCCAATTGGGCCATTTAGTTCCACAGGCCCAATTGGTGCGATATGTACTAATGACATGATTCTAATTGGGCCAATTGGTTCCACGGGCCCAATTGGTGCGATATGTCCCTATGAGTTAATGCCAATTGGGCCAATTGGTTCCATCGGCCCAATTGGCGCGATATGTACTATTTATGCCAATTGGGCCAATTGGTTCCACGGGCCCAATTGGTGCGATATATCTCAATGAATCATTGCCAATTGGGCCATTTGGTTCCTTCGGCCCAATTGGCGCGATATGTACTATTTATGCCAATTTGGCCAATTGGTTCCACGGGCCTAATTGGAGCGATATGTCCCAATGAATTGATGCCATTTGGGCCAATTGGTTCCATCGGCCCAATTGGCGCTATATGTCCTATTGTTGCTAATCGGGCCAATTGGTTCCACGAGCCCAATTGGCGCGATATGTACTATCTATAAGCCAATGGTGCCAATTGGTTCCACGGGCCCAATTGGTGCGATATGTCTCAATGAACTATTTCCTATTGGGCCAATTAGTTCCATCGGCCCAATTGGCGCGATATGTCTTATTGATGCCAATTTGGCCAATTGGTTCCACAGGCCCAATTGGCGCGATATGTATTATGTATGCTAATTGGGCCAATTGGTTCCACGGGCCCAATTGGCGCGATATGTACTATGTATGCCAATTGGGCCAATTGGTTCCACGGGCCCAATTGGTGCGATATGTCTTAATGAATTATTGCCAATTGGGCCAATTGGTTCCATCGGCCCGATTGGCGAGATATGTACTATTTATGCCAATTGGGCCAATTGGTTCCACGGGCCCAATTGGCTCGATATGTACTATGTATGCCAATTGGGCCAATTGGTTCCACGGTCCCAATTGGAGCGATATGTCTCAATGAATTATTGCCAATTGGGCCAATTGGTTCCATCGGCCCAATTGGCGCGATATGTCCTATTGATGCCAATTGGGCCAATTGGATCAACGGGGCAAATTGGTGCGCTATGTCCCAATGAATTGATGCCAATTGGGCCAATTGGTTCCATCGGCCCAATTGGCGCGATATGTCCTATAGATGCCAATTGGGCCAATTGGTTCCACGGTCCCAATTGGAGCGATATGTCTCAATGAATTATTGCCAATTGGGCCAATTGGTTCCATCGGCCCAATTCGCGCGATATGTCCTATTGATGCCAATTGGGCCAATTGGATCAACGGGGCAAATTGGTGCGCTATGTCCCAATGAATTGATGCCAATTGGGCCAATTGGTTCCATCGGCCCAATTGGCGCGATATGTCCTACAGATGCCAATTGGGCCAATTGGTTCCACGGGCCCAATTGGCGCGATATGTACTATGTATGCCAATTGGGCCAATTGGATCCACGGTCCCAATTGGAGCGATATATCTCAATGAATTATTGCCAATTGGGCCAATTGGTTCCATCGGCCCAATTGGCGCGATATGTTATATTTATGCCAATTGGGCCAATTGGTTACACGGGCCTGTTTGGAGCGATATGTACCAATGAATTGATGCCAAATGGGCCAATTGGTTCCATCGGCCCAATTGGCGCGATATGTCCTATTGATGCCAATTGGGCCAGTTGGTTCCACAGCCCCAATTGGCGCGATATGTACAATGTATGCCAATTGGGCCAATTGGTTCCACGGGCCCAATTGGTGCGATATGTCCCAATGAATTGATGCCAATTGGGCAAATTGGTTCCATCGGCCCAATTGGCGCGATATGTAATATTTATGCCATGCAATTGGGCCAATTGGTTCCACGGGCCCAATTGGTGCGATATGTCCCTATGAATTGATGCCAATTGGGCCAATTGGTTCCATCGGCCCAATTGGCGCGATATTTCCTATATTTTGTCAATTGGGCCAATTGGCTCCACAGGCCCAAATGCTGCGATATGTACCAATGAATTGATTCTAATTGGGCCAATTGGTTCCACGGGCCCAATTGGTGCGATATGTCCCTATGAGTTAATGCCAATTGGGCCAATTGGTTCCATTCGCCCAATTGACGTGATATGTACTATTTATGCCAATTGGGCCAATTGGTTCCACAGGCCCAATTGGTGCGATATATCTCAATGAATCATTGCCAATTGGGCAAATTGGTTCCATCGGCCCAATTGGCGCGATATGTAATATTTATGCAATGCAATTGGGCCAATTGGTTCCACGGGCCCAATTGGTGCGATATGTCCCTATGAATTGATGCCAATTGGGCCAATTGGTTCCATCGGCCCAGTTGGCGCGATATGTACTATTTATGCCAATTGGGCCAATTGGTTCCACGGGCCCAATTGGTGCGATATATCTCAATGAATTATTGCCAATTGGGCCAATTGGTTCCATCGACCCAATTGGCGCGATATGTACTATTGATGCCAATTGGGCCAATTGGCTCCACAGGCCCAATTGCTGCGATATGTACCAATGAATTGATTCTAATAGGGCCAATTGGTTCCACGGGCCCAATTGGTGCGATATGTCCCTATGAGTTAATGCCAATTGGGCCAATTGGTTCCATCGGCCCAATTGGCGCGATAATTCCTATATTTTGTCAATTGGGCCAATTGGCTCCACAGGCCCAATTGCTGCGATATGTACCAATGAATTGATTCTAATTGGGCCAATTGGTTCCACGGGCCCAATTGGTGCGATATGTCCCTATGAGTTAATGCCAATTGGGCCAATTGGTTCCATTCGCCCAATTGACGTGATATGTACTATTTATGCCAATTGGGCCAATTGGTTCCACAGGCCCAATTGGTGCGATATATCTCAATGAATCATTGCCAATTGGGCCAATTGGTTCCATCGGCCCAATTGGCGCGATATGTACTATTTATGCCAATTCGGCCAATAGGTTCCACGGTCCCAATTGGTGTGATTTGTCCCAATGAATTGATGCCAATTGGGCCAATTGGTTCCATCGGCCCAATTGGCGCGACATTTCCTATTGTTGCCAATTGGGCCAATTGGTTCCACGCGCCCAATTGGTGTGATATGGACCAATCAATTGATGCAAATTTGGCCAATTGGTTCCATCGGCCCAATTGGCGCGATATGTACTAATTATGCAAATTGGGCATATTGGTTCCATGGGCCCAATTGGTGCGATATATACCAACGAATTGATGCCAATTGGGCCAATTGGTTCCATCGGCCCATTTGGCGCGATATGTAATATTTATTACATGCAATTGGGCCAATTGGTTCCACGGGCCCAATTGGTGCGATATATCTCAATGAATTATTGCCAATTGGGGCAATTGGTTCCATCGACCCAATTGGCGCGATATGTACTATTGATGCCAATTGGGCCAATTGGTTCCACGTGCCCAATTGGTGTGATTTGTCCCAATGAATTGATGCCAATTGGGCCAATTGGTTCCATCGGCCCAATTGGCGCGATATTTCCTATATTTGTCAATTGGGCCAATTGGCTCCACAGGCCCAATTGCTGCGATATGTACCAATGAATTGATTCTGATTGGGTCAATTGGTTCCACGGGCCCAATTGGTGCGATATGTCCCTATGAGTTAATGCCAATTGGGCCAATTGGTTCCATCCGCCCAATTGGCGTGATATGTACTATTTATGCCAATTGGGCCAATTGGTTCCACGGGCCCAATTGGTGCGATATATCTCAATGAATTATTGCCAATTGGGCCAATTGGTTCCATCGGCCCAATTGGCGCGATACGTAATATTTATGCCATGCAATTGGGCCAATTAGTTCCACGGGCCCAATTGGTGCGATATGTCCCTATGAATTGATGCCAATTGGGCCAATTGGTTCCATCGGCCCAATTGGCGCGATATGTACTATATATGCCAATTGGGCCAATTGGTTCCACGGGCCTAATTGGAGCGATATGTCCCAATGAATTGATGCCAATTGGGCCAATTGGTTCCATCGGCCCAATTGGCGCGATATGTCCTATTGATGCCAATTGGGCCAATTGGTTCCACAGGCCCAATTGGCGCGATATGTACTATGTATGCCAATTGGGCCAATTGGTTCCACGGGCCCAATTGGTGCGATATGTACCAATGAATTGATGCCAATTGGGCTAATTGGTTCCATCGGCCCAATTGGCGCGATATGTAATATTTATGCCATGCTATTGGGCCAATTGGTTCCACGGGCCCAATTGGTGCGATATGTCCCTATGAATTGATGCCAATTGGGCCAATTGGTTCCATCGGCCCAATTGGCGCGATATGTACTATTTATGCCAATTGGGCCAATTGGTTCCACGGGCCCAATTGGTGCGATATATCTCAATGAATTATTGCCAATTGGGCCAATTGGTTCTATCGACCCAATTGGCGCGATATGTACCACTGATGCCAATTGGGCCAATTGGTTCCACGGGCCCAATTGGTGTGATTTGTCCCAATGAATTGATGCCAATTGGGCCAATTGGTTCCATCGGCCCAATTGGTGGGATATTTTCTATATTTGTCAATTGGGCCAATTGGCTCCACAGGCCCAATTGCTGCGATATGTACCAATGAATTGATTCTAATTGGGCCAATTGGTTCCACGGGCCCAATTGGTGCGATATGTCCCTATGAGTTAATGCCAATTGGGCCAATTGGTTCCATCCGCCAAATTGGCGTGATATGTACTATTTATGCCAATTGGGCCAATTGGTTCCACGGGCCCAATTGGTGCGATATATCTCAATGAATCATTGCCAATTGGGCCAATTGGTTCCATCGGCCCAATTGGCGCGATATGTACTATTTATGCCAATTGGGCCAATTGGTTCCACGGGCCCAATTGGTGTGATTTGTCCCAATGAATTGATGCCAATTGGGCCAATTGGTTCCATCGGCCCAATTGGCGCGATATTTCCTATTGTTGCCAATTGGGCCAATTGGTTCCACGCGCCCAATTGGTGTGATATGTACCAATGAATTGATGCCAATTGGGCCAATTGGTTCCATCGGCCCAATTGGCGCGATATGTACTATTTATGCCAATTGGGCCAATTGGTTCCACGGGCCCAATTGGTGCAATATATCTCAATGAATTGATGCCAATTGGGCCAATTGGTTCCATCGGCCCAATTGGCGCTATATGTCCTATTGTTGCTTATTGGGCCAATTGGTTCCACGGGCCCAATTGGCGCGATATGTACTATGTATGCCAATGGTGCCAATTGGCTCCACGGGCCCAATTGGTGCGATATGTCTCAATGAACTATTTCCAATTGGGCCAATTAGTTCCATCGGCCCAGCGCGATATGTCTTACTGATGCCAATTGGGCCAATTGGTTCCACGGGCCCAATTGGCGCGATATGTATTATGTATGCAAATTGGGCCAATTGGTTCCACGGGCCCAATTGGTGTGATATGTCCCAATGAATTGATGCCAATTGGGCCAATTGGTTCCATCGGCCCAATTGGCGCGATATGTAATATTTATGCCATGCAATTGGACCAATTAGTTCCACGGGCCCAATTGGTGCGATATGTCCCTATGAATTGATGCCAATTGGGCCAGTTGGTTCCATCGGCCCAATTGGCGCGATATGTACTATATATGCCAATTGGGCCAATTGGTTCCACGGGCCTAATTGGAGCGATATGTCCCAATGAATTGATGCCAATTGGGCCAATTGGTTCCATCGGCCCAATTGGCGCGATATGTCCTATTGATGCCAATTGGGCCAATTGGTTCCACAGGCCCAATTGGCGCGATATGTACTATGTATGCCAATTGGGCCAATTGGTTCCACGGGCCCAATTGGTGCGATATGTCCCAATGAATTGATGCCAATTGGGCTAATTGGTTCCATCGGCCCAATTGGCGCGATATGTAATATTTATGCCATGCAATTGGGCCAATTGGTTCCACGGGCCCAATTGGTGCGATATGTCCCTATGAATTGATGCCAATTGGGCCAATTGGTTCCATCGGCCCAATTGGCGCGATATGTACTATTTATGCCAATTGGGCCGATTGGTTCCACGGGCCCAATTGGTGCGATATATCTCAATGAATTATTGCCAATTGGGCCAATTGGTTCCATCGGCCCAATTGGCGCGATATGTACTATTTATGCCAATTGGGCCAATTGGTTCCACGGGCCCAATTGGTGTGATTTGTCCCAATGAATTGATGCCAATTGGGCCAATTGGTTCCATGGGCCCAATTGGCGCTATATTTCCTATATTTGCCAATTGGGCCAATTGGTTCCACTGGCCCAATTGCTGCGATATGTACCAATGAATTGATTCTAATTGGGCCAATTGGTTCCACGGGCCCAATTGGTGCGATATGTCCCTATGAGTTAATGCCAATTGGGCCAATTGGTTCCATCGGCCCAATTGGCGCGATATGTACTATTTATGCCAATTGGGCAAATTGGTTCCACGGGCCCAATTGGTGCGATATATATCAATGAATCATTGCCAATTGGGCCAATTGGTTCCATCGGCCCAATTGGCGCGATATGTACTATTTATGCCAATTGGGCCAATTGGTTCCACGGGCCAAATTGGTGTGATTTGTCCCAATGAATTGATGCCAATTGGGCCAATTGGTTCCATCGGCCCAATTGGCGCGTTATTTTCTATTGTTGCCAATTGGGCCAATTGGTTCCACGGGCCCATTTGGTGTGATATGTACCAATGAATTGATGACAATTGGGCCAATTGGTTCCATCGGCCCAATTGGCGCGATATGTACTATTTATGCCAATTGGGCATATTGGTTCCATGAGCCCAATTGGTGCGATATGTACCAATGAATTGATGCCAATTGGGCCAATTGGTTCCATCGGCCCAATTGGCGCGATATGTCCTATTGATGCCAATTGGGCCAATTGGTTCCACGGGCCCAATTGGCGCGATATATAATATGTATGCCAATTGGGCCAATTGGTTCCACGGGCCCAATTGGTGCGATATGTCCCAATGAATTAATGCCAATTGGGCCAATTGGTTCCATCGGCCCATTTAGCGCGATATGTAATATTTATGCCAATTTCGCCAATTGGTTCCCAGGGCCCAATTGGTGCGATATGTCCCAATGAATTGATTCCAATTGGTTCCACGGGCCCAATTGGCGCGATATGTACTATGTGTGCCATTTAGGCCAATTGATTCCACGAATTTGCAGCAATCCGTAGTCGCGCGCCGAATTGCGACAGATTGGTCCCGCGAATACGCAGCAATCCGTCGTAACCGTACAAATTGCTACAGATTGGTGCCGCGAATGTGCACCTCTCCGTCGTAACGCTACCTATGGCGACAGACTGCTCTTGCGAATGTGCTGCAATCCGAGGTAGAATTAGTGGGAGTGGTAGTGGTAGTAGTAGAAGTATAGTTGTATTGGTAGTGGTAGTGGTAGTAGTAGTGGTAGTGGCAGTGGTAGTGGTAGTGGTAGTGGTAGTGGTAGTGGTAGTGGTAGTGGTAGAGGTAGTGGTAGTGGTAGTGGTAGAGGTAGTGGTAGTGGTAGTGGTAGTGGTAGTGGTAGTGGTAGTGGTAGTGGTAGTGGTAGTGGTAGTGGTAGTGGGATTGGTAGTGGTAGTATTAGTGGTAGTGGGATTGGTATTAGTAGTGGTAGTGGTAGTGCATGGTAGTGGTAATGGTAGTGGTTGTGGTAGCGGTAGTGTAGTGGTAGTGGTGGAGGCAGTATTTACTACATATTGGTCCCGCGAATGTGCAGCAATCCGTCGTAGTGCGCCGAATTGCGACAAATTGGTCCCGCGAATTTGCAGCAATCCGCAGTGGCTCGCCGAATTGCGACAGATTGGTCCAGCGTGTGTGCAGCAATCCGTCGTAACGCTACCAATTGCTACAGATTGGTCCCGCGAATGTACAGCAATCCGTCGAACCGCGTTGAATTGCGACATATTGGTCCGGCGAATGTGCAGCAATCCGTCGTAGCGCTACCAATTGCTACAGATTGGTCCGACGAATATGCATCAATCCACCGAAGCGCGCTGAATTGCCACAGATTGGTCCCGGATTGTGCAGGAATCCTTCGCAGAGCGCCGAATTGCGACACATTGGTCCCGCGAATTGGCAGCAATCTGTAGTGGCGCGCCCAATTGCGACAGATTGGTCTGGCAAATGTGCAGCAATCCGTCGTAGCGCTACAAATTGCAACAGATTGGTGCCGCGAATGTGCACTACTCCGTCATAGCGCTACCTATGGCGTCAGACTGCTCTCGCGAATGTGCAGCAATCCGTGAATTACGGGGAGTGGTAGTAGTCGAGGTAGTTGTAGTGGTATTGGTAGTGGTAGTGGTAGTGGTAGTGGTAGTGGTAGTGGTAATGGTAGTGGTAGTGGTAGTGGTAGTGGTAGTGGTAGTGGTAGTGGTAGTGGGATTGGCAGTGGTAGTGGTAGTGGTAGTGGTAGTGGTAGTGGGATTGGTAGTGGTAGTGGTAGTCGTAGTGGTAGTGGGATTGGTAGTGGTAGTGGTAGTGGTAGTGGTAGTGGTAGTGGGATTGGTAGTGGGATTGGTAGAGGTAGTGGTAGTGGCAGTGGTAGTATTAGTGGGAATGGTAGTGGTAGTGGTAGTGGTAGTGGTAGTGGTAGTGGTAGTGGTAGTGGTAGTGGTAGTGGGATTGGCAGTGGTAGTGGTAGTGGTAGTGGTAGTGGGATTGGTAGTGGTAGTGGTAGTCGTAGTGGTAGTGGGATTGGTAGTGGTAGTGGTAGTGGTAGTGGTAGTGGTAGTGGGATTGGTAGTGGGATTGGTAGAGGTAGTGGTAGTGGCAGTGGTAGTATTAGTGGGATTAATAGTGGTAGTGGTAGTGGTAGTGGGATTGGAAGTGGTAGTGGTAATGGTAGTGGTAGTGGTAGTGGGATTGGTAGTGGGATTGGTAGTGGTAGTGGGAGTGGTAGTGTTAGTGGTAGTAGTAGTAGTGGTAGTGGTAGTGGGATTGGTAGTGGTATTGGCAGTGGTAGTGGGATTGGTAGTGGGATTGGTAGTGGTAGTGGTAGTGGTAGTGGTAGTGGTAGTGGTAGTGGGATTGTTAGTGGTAGTGGTAGTGGTAGTGGCATTGGTAGTGGTAGTGGTAGTGGTAGTGGTAGTGGTAGTGGTAGTGGTAGTGGTAGTGGTAGTGGTAGTGGGGTTGGCAGTGGTAGTGGTAGTGGTTGTGGTAGTGGTAGTGGTAGTGGTAGTGGTAGTGGTAGTGGGATTGGTAGTGGGATTGGTAGAGGTAGTGGTAGTAGCCGAGGTAGTTATAGTGGTATTGGTAGTGGTAGTGGTAGTGGTAGTGGTAGTGGTAGTGGTAGTGGTAGTGGTAATGGTAGTGGTAGTGGGATTGGCAGTTGTAGTGGTAGTGGTAGTGGTAGTGGGATTGGTAGTGGTAGTGGTAGTCGTAGTGGTAGTGGCATTGGTTGTGGTAGTGGTAGTGGTAGTGGTAGTGGTAGTGGTAGTGGTAGTGGTAGTGGTAGTGGTATGGGATTGGTAGTGGGATTGGTGGAGGTAGTGGTAGTGGCAGTGGTAGTATTAGTGGGATTGGTAGTGGTAGTGGTAGTGGTAGTGGTAGTGGGATTGGAAGTGGTAGTGGTAGTTGTAGTGGTAGTGGTAGTGGTAGTGGTAGTGGGATTTGTAGTGGGATTGGTAGTGGTAGTGGGAGTGGTAGTGGTAGTGGTAGTAGTAGTAGTAGTGGTAGTGGTAGTGGGATTGGTAGTGGTAGTGGCAGTGGTAGTGGGATTGGTAGTGGGATTGGTAGTGGTTGTGGTAGTGGGATTGGTAGTGGTAGTGGTAGTGGTAGTGGTAGTGGTAGTGGGATTGTTAGTGGTAGTGGTAGTGGTAGTGGCATTGGTAGTGGTAGTGGTAGTGGTAGTGGTATTGGTAGTGGTAGTGGGATTGGTAGTGGTAGTGGTAGTGGGATTGGTAGTGGTAGTGGTAGTGGTAGTGGTCGTGGTAGTGGTAGTGGTAGCGCTATCAATTGCCACAGATTGGTCCCGCGAATGTGCAGCTATCCGTCGAAGCGCTCTGAATTGCGACAGATTGGTCCTAGGAATGTGCAGCTATCCGTCGTAGAGCGCCGAATTGCGACAGATTGGTCCAGCGAATGTGCAGCAATCCGTCGAAGCGCGCTGAATTGCGACAGATTGGTCCGGCGAATGTGCAGCAATCCGTCGTAGCGCTACCAATTCCTACAGATTGATCGTGCAAATGTGCAGCAATTCGTCGGAGCGAGCTGAATTGCGACAGATTGGTCCCGCGAATTTGCAGCAATCCGTCGTAGCGCTATGAATTGCTACCGATTGGTCCCTTGAATGTGCATCAATCCGTCGAAGCGCGCTGAATTGCGACAGATTGGTCCCGGTTTGTGCAGGAATCCTTCGCAGCGCGCCGAATTGAGACACATTGGTCCCGCGTATTTGCAGCAATACGTAGTGGCGCGCCGAATTGCGACAGATTGATCAGGCGAATGTGCAGCAATCCGTCGAAGCGCGCTGAATTACGACAGATTGGTCCCTAGAATGTGCAGCAATCCGTTGTGGCGCGCCGAATTGCGACAGATTGGTCTGGCGAATGTGCAGCATTCCATCGTAGCGCTACCATATGCTACAGATTGGTCCCGCGAATGTGCAGCAATTCAACGACGCGCCCTGAATTGCGAGAGATTGGTCGCCGAAATGTGCAGCAATCCGTCGCAGCGCTACCAATTGCAACAGATTGATCCCGCGAATGTGCAGCAATCCGTCGTAGCGCTACCATATGATACATATTGGTCCCGTGAATGTGCAGCGATCCGTCGAAGCACGCTGAATTTCGAATGATTGGTCCTACGAATATGCAGCAATCCGTCGTAGCGCGCCGAATTGCGACAGATTGGTCCCGCTAATTTGCAGTAATCCGTAGTGGCGCGCCGAATTGCGACAGATTGGTCCGGCGAATGTACAGCAGTCCGTCGTAGCGCTACCAATTTCTACAAATTGGTCCCGCGAATGTGCAGCAATTCGTTGAAGCGCGCTGAATTGCGACAGATTGGTCCCCGGAATGTGCAGCAATAAGTCGTAGCACGTTGCAATCCGTCGTAGCGCTACCATTTGCTCCCATGAATGTGCAGCGATCCGTCAAAGCGCGCTGAATTGCGACAGATTGGTCCCCTGAATGTGAATTAATCCGCCAAAGCGCTCTGAATTACGAATGATTGGTCCTACGAATGTGCAGCAATCCGTAGTACGGCGCCGAATTGCGACAGATTGGTCCGGCGAGTGTGCCGTAATCCGTCTTAGCGCTACCAATTGCTACAGATTGGTCCCGCGAATGTGCAGCAATCCTTCGAAGCGCACTGAATTGCGACAGATTGGTCCTACGAATGTGCAGCAATCCGTCGTAGCACACCGAATTGCGACAGATTGGTCCCGAGAATTCGCAGAATCCGTAATGGCGCGCCGAATTGCGACAGATTGGTCCCCAAAATGTGCAACTATCCGTCGTAGCGCTACCAATTACTACAGATTGGTCCCGCGAATGTGCAGCAATCCGTCGTAGCGCTACCAATTGCTACAGATTGGTCCCGTGAATGTGCAGCAATCCGTCGAAGCGCGATGAATTGTGACAGATTGGTCCCCGGAATGTGCAGCAAACCGTCGTAGCGCTCCGAATTGCGACAAATTCGTCCCGCGAAATTGCAGCAATCCGTAGTACGGCGCCGAATTACGACAGATTGGTCCGGCAAATGTGCAGTAATCCGTCGTAGCGCTACCATTTGCTACAGATTGGTCCCGCGAATGTGCAGCAATCCTTTGAAGCGCGCTGAATTGCGACAGGTAATCCGTCGTAGTGCGTCGAATTGCGAGATTGGTCCCGCTAATTTGCAGTAATCCGTAGTGGCGCGCCGAATTGCGACAGATTGGTCCGGCTAATTTGCACCAATCCGTCGTAGCGCAGACAATTGGTACAGATTGGTCCCGCGAATGTGCAGCAATCCGTCGTAGTGCTACCAATTGCTACAGATTGGTCCCGTGAATGTGCAGCGATCCGTCGAAGCGCGCTGAATTGCGACAGATTGGTCCCCGGAATGTGCAGTAATCCGTCGTAGCGCGCCGAATTGCGACAAATTGGTCCCGCGAAATCGCTGCAATCCGTAGTGGCGCACCGAATTACGACAGATTGGTCCGGCGAGTGTGCAGCAATCCGTCGTAGCGCTACCAATTGCTACAGATTGGTCCCGCCAATGAGCAGCAATCCGTCGAAGCGCGCTGAATTGCGACAGAATGGTCCTACGAATGTGCAGCAATCCGTCGTAGCGCGCCGAATTGCGACAGATTGGTCCCGCTAATATGTAGTAATCCGTAGTGGCGCGCCGAATTGCGACAGATTGGTCCCCGGAATGTGCAGCAATCCGTCGTATCGCGCCGAATTGCGACAGATTTGTCCTGCGAATTCGCAGCAATCCGTAATGGCGCGCCGAATTGCGACAGATTGGTCCCGCGAATGTGCAGGAATCCGTCTTAGAGCTACCAATTGCTACAGATTGGTCCCGCTAATGTGCAGCAATTCGTCGAAGTGCGCAGAAATGCGACAGATTGGTCCCCGAAATGTACAGCAATCGGTCATAGCGCTACCAATTGCTACAGATTGGTCCCGCGAATGTGCAGCAATCCGCCGTAGCGCTACCAATTGCTACAGATTGGTCCCGTGAATGTGCAGCAATCCGTCGAAGCGCGCTGATATGCGACAGATTGGTCCCAGGAATGTGCAGGAATCCGTGGTAGCGCGCCGAATTGCGACAAATGGGTCCCGCGAAATTGCAGCTATCCGTAGTGCGGCGCCGAATTGCGACTGATTGGTCTGGCGAGTGTACAGCAATCCGTCGTAGCGCTACCAATTGCTACAGATTGGTCCCGCCAATGAGCAGCAATCCGTCGAAACGCGCTGAATTGCGACAGATTGGTCCTACGAATGTGCAGCAATCCGTCGTAGCGCGCCGAATTGCGACAGATTGGTCCCGCTTATTTGCAGTAATCCGTAGTGGCGCGCCGAATTGCGACAGATTGGTCCCCTTAATGTGCAGCAATCCGTCGTAGCGCTACAAATTGCTACAGCACTAGTCCGTCATAGCGCTACTTAAGGCGACAGACTGACAGAGGTAGTTGTAGTGGTAGTGGTAGTGGTATTGGTCGTGGTAGTGGTAGTGGTAGTGGTCGTGGTCGTGGTAGTGGTAGTGGTAGTGGTAGTGGTAGTGGGATTGGTAGTGGTAGTGGTAATATGGTAGTGGTAGTGGTAGTGGTAGTGGGATTGGTAGTGGTAGTGGTAGTGGGATTGGTAGTGGTAGTGGTTGTGGTCGTGGTAGTGGTAGTGGTAGTGGTTGTGCTAGCGGTAGTGGTAGTGGTAGTGGTGGAGGCAGTATTTACTCCAGATTGGTCCCGCGAATGTGCAGCAATCCGTAGTTGCGCGCCGAATTGCGACAGAATGGTCCCGCGAATGTGCAGCAATCCGTCGTAGCGCTACCAATTGATACAAATTGGACCTGCGAATGTGCAGCAATCCGTCGTAGCGCGCCGAATTGAGACAGGTTGGTCCCGCAAATTTGCAGCAATCCGTAGTCGCGCGCCGAATTGTGACAGATTTGTCCCCCGAATGTGCAGCAATCCGTCGATACGCGCTGAGTAGCAACAGATAGGTCCCGGAATGTGCAGGAATCCTTCGCAGCGCGCCGAATTCCGACAGATTGATCCCAGGAATGTGCAGCAATCCGTCGTAGCGCTCCGAATTGTGACAGATTGGTCCCGATTATTTGCAGCAATCCGTAGTGGTGGCCCGAATTGTGACAGATTGGTCCGGCAATTGTTCAGAAATCCGTCGTAACGCTACCAATTGCTACAGATTGGTCCCGCGAATGCGAATGTGCAGCAATTCGTCGAAGCGAGCTGAATTGCGACAGATTGGTCCCTGGAATGTGCAGTAATCCGTCGTAGCGCGCCGAATTCGGACAGATTGGTCCCGCGAATTTGCAGCAATCCGTAGTCGCGCGCCGAATTGCGACAGATTTGTCCCCCGAATGTGCAGCAATCCGTCGATACGCGCTGAATAGCGACAGATAGGTCCCGGATTGTGCAGGAATCCTTCGCAGCGCGCCGAGTTGCGACAGATTGATCCCAGGAATGTGCAGCAATCCGTCGTAGCGCGCCGAATTGTGACAGATTGGTCCCGATAATTTGCAGTAATCCGTAGTGGTGGCCCGAATTGCGACAGATTGGTCCGGCAAATGTGCAGCAATCCGTCGTAACGCTACCAATTGCTACGCGCCGAATTGCGACAGATTGGTCCCGCGAATTTACCGCAAACCGTAGTCGCGCGCCGAATTGCGACAGATTTGTACCCCGAATGTGCATAAATCCGTCGAAGCGCGCCGAATTACGACAGATTGGTCCCACCAATGTGCAGCCATCCGTCGTAGCGCTACCAATTGCTACAGTTTGGTCCCCGAATGTGCAGCAATCCGTCGTAGCGCTACCAATTGCTACAGATTGGTCCCGCGAATGTGCAGCATTTCATCGAAAACCACTTCTCATTTCATCGTGGAATTTCCAATCTCTGCATTTTCTAAGATATCTGTTTGATTACAGCATATTTAAGGTCTTTTTTTGCTTTAATAGTCATTATTGTTGTACTTATTCAAATTCCGTGAATGATTCTGCGTATTTTTCATGCAAACTGATTTTTTCAAAACATGGACTTTGCTAAAATGAAGAATTATTTTGTAATTTTGATGCCAATTGCTTTGATTTGAAATTTATGTGACATATTTCACATGTTAGCAAGTGTATGCACGAGGAATGCATGGGTGGGAACCTACTTTTGAATCGCTTGGTGAACCCAAACCGAAGCAGGTATGCTTGGGGTAGCATTAAAAAGAGATAGAAGAGAGGTTACTGCTATCTTCCATGTGTGTAGTGGTTTACTCATATTGCATGTCTCATCAACACCTCGATGCTAAGGTAGTCAATATTTCCCATAGAGATGTATTGGTGGTTTCCCATAGGAATGTATGGGTGGGAACCTACATTTGAATCGCTTGGTGAACCCATACCGAAGCGGGTATACTTGGGGTAGCATTAAAAAGAGATAGAAGAGTGGTTACTGCTATCTTCCATGTGTGCAGTGGATTGCTCGTATTGCATGTCTCATCAACACCTCGATGCTAAGATAGTCAAAAATTTCCTCTAGAAATGTATGGGTGGGAACTTACTTTTGAATGGCTTGGTGAACCCATACCGAAGCAGGTATGCTTGGGGTAGCATTTAAAAGAGATAGAAGAGAGGTTACTGCTATCTTCCATGTGTGTAGTGGTTTACTCATATTGCATGTCTCATCAACACCTCGATGCTAATGTAGTCAATATTTCCCATAGAGATGTATTGGTGGTTTCCCATAGGAATGTATGGGTGGGAACCTACATTTGAATCGCTTGGTGAACCCATACCGAAGTGGGTATACTTGGGGTAGCATTAAAAAGAGATAGAGGAGTGGTTACTGCTATCTTCCATGTGTGCAGTGGATTGCTTGTATTGCATGTCTCATCAACACCTCGATGCTAAGATAGTCAAAAATTTCCCAAAGAAATGTATGGGTGGGAACCTACTTTTGAATCGCTTGGTAAACCCATACCAAAGCAGGTATGCCCAGGGTGGCATTAAAAAGAGATAGAAGTGTGGTTACTGCTATCTTCCATGTGTGCAGTGGTTTGCTCATACTGCATGTATCATCAACACCTCGATGCTAATATAGTCAAATATTTCCTATAGAAATGTATGGGTGGGAACTTACTTTTGAATGGCTTGGTGAACCCATAACGAAGCAGGTATGCTTGGGGTGGCATTACAAAGAGATAGAGGAGTGGTTACCGCTATCTTCCATGTGTCCAGTGGTTTGGTCATACTGCATCTCTCATCAACACCTCGATGCAAAAATAGTCAAAAGTTTCCCATAGAAATGTATGGGTGGTTTCCCTTAGAAATTTATGAGTGGGAACCTACATTTGAATCGCTTGGTAAAGCCATACCAAAGCAGGTATGCTCGGGGTGGTATTAAAAAGAGATAGAGGTGTGGTTACTGCTATCTTCCATGTGTGCAGTGGTTTACTCATATTCCAAGTCTCATCAACACCTCGATGCTAAGGTAGTCAATATTTCCCATAGAGATGTATTGGTGGTTTCCCATAGGAATGTATGGGTGGGAACCTACATTTGAATCGCTTGGTGAACCCATACCGAAGCGGGTATACTTAGGGTAGCATTAAAAAGAGATAGAGGAGTGGTTACTGCTACCTTCCATGTGTGCAGTGGATTGCTCGTATTGCATGTCTCATCAACACCTCGATGCTAAGATAGTCAAAAATTTCCTCTAGAAATGTATGGGTGGGAACTTATTTTTGAATGGCTTGGTGAACCCATACCGAAGCAGGTATGCTTGGGGTAGCATTTAAAAGAGATAGAAGAGAGGTTACTGCTATCTTCCATGTGTGTAGTGGTTTACTCATATTGCATGTCTCATCAACACCTCGATGCTAATGTAGTCAATATTTCCCATAGAGATGTATTGGTGGTTTCCCATAGGAATGTATGGGTGGGAACCTACATTTGAATCGCTTGGTGAACCCATACCGAAGTGGGTATACTCGGGGTGGCATTAAAAAGAGATAGAGGTGTGGTTACTGCTATCTTCCATGTGTGCAGTGGTTTACTCATATTATAAGTCTCATCAACACCTCGATGCTAAGATAGTCAATATTTCCCATAGAGATGTATGGGTGGTTTCCCATAGAAATGTATGGGTGGGAACCTACTTTTGAATCGCTTGGTAACCCCATACCAAAGCAGGTATGCCTGGGGTGTCATTAAAAAGAGATTGAGGTGTGGTTACTGCTATCTTCCATGTGTGCAGTGGTTTGCTCATATTCCAAGTCTCATCACCACCTAGTGGGGTTGCGATCCTTATGCATGGAACGAACGAGTAACCTGTTTTCTATCTCTAAATAATGCCTCCTCTATATTCTGCTCCTTGGTTTGGCTGTACGATGCAAATAGATTAGTGGTTCCCTCCCATACATTTCTATGGGATAGAATTGGCTATCTTCCCACCAAGGTGATACTTTAATAACCTTGTGGAGTTGCGATCCATATTCATGGAACGTACGAGTAACCTGTTCTCTTACTCTAAATAATGCCTCCTTTTCAATAGTCTCATTGGTTTGGCTTTACGATGCGATTAGATTAGTGGTTCCCACCCATACATTTCTATGGGAGAAAATTGGCTATCTTCCCACCGAGGTGTTAATTTAATAACCTTGTGGAGTTGCGATCCTTATTCATGGAACGTACGAGTAACCTGTTCTCTTTCTCTAAATAATGCTTCCTTTTCAATAGTCTCATTGGTTTGGCTTTACGATGCGATTAGATTAGTGGTACCCTCCCATACATTTCTATGGGAGAAAATTGGCTCTCTTCCCACCATCGTGTCAATTTTATAACCTAGTGGAGTTGCGATCCTTATTCAAGGAACGTACGAGTAAACTGTTCTCTTTCTTAAAATATTGCATGCTTTTCAATAGTCTCATTGGTTTGGCTTTACGATGCGATTAGATTAGTGGTTCTCTCCCATACATTTCTATGGGAGAAAATTGGCTATTTTCCCTTCAAGGTGTTAATTTAACAACCTAGTGGAGTTGCGATCCTTATTCATGGAACGTACGAGTAACCTGTTTTCTTTATCATAATAATGGTTCCTTATTAATCGGCTTATTGGTTTGGCTATGCGATACGAATAAATTAGTGGTTCCCTCCTATACATTTCTATGGGAGAAAATTGGCTATCTTCCCACCAAGGTAATAATTTAACAACATAGTGGAGTTGCAATCCTTATGCATGGAACTTACAAGTTACCTGTTTTCTGTCTCTAAATAATGCTTCCTCTATATTCAGCTCATTGGACTGGCTGTACGATGCAAATAGATTAGTAGTTCCCTCCCATAGATTTCTAGGGGAGAAAATTGGCTATCTTCTCACCAAGATGTTAATTTAACAACCTAGTGGGGTTGCGATCCTTATGCATGGAACGAACGGGTAACCTGTTTTCTTTCTCTAAATAATGCCTCCGCTATATTCATTTCATTGGTTTGGCTGTACGATGCGATTAGATTAGTGGTTCCCACCCATACATTTCTATGGGAGAAAATTGGCTATCTTCCCACCAAGGTGTTAATTTAACAAACTAGTGGAGTTGCGATCCTACTTCATGGAACGAACGAGTAACCTGTTTTCTTTTACAAAATAATGCCTCCTCTATAATCAGCTCATTGGTTTGGCTGTACCATTCAAATAGATTAGTGGTTCCCTCCCATACATTTCTATGGGAGAAAATTGGCTATCTTCCCACCAAGGTAATAATTTAACAACCTAGTGGAGTTGCGATCCTTATGCATGGAACGAACGAGTTACCTGTTTTCTGTCTCTAAATAATGCCTCCTTTATATTCAGCTCATTGGTTTGGCTGTACGATGCTAATAGATTAGTGGTTCCCTCCCATACATTTCTATGGGAGAAAATTGACTAAGTATTCACACTTGAACCTCTCCTGTTCAAAAAGGGGAGGGTCCAAGGGCGTGTCACATGCACAAGCATGTCATGTGGGCTGTGTGTGATGTCTCAGTAGTGCAGCCTCTCCGGCTGTATGTTGGTTTGTTTGGTTGAGAGTATGCAGCTCTTAAAATTTTTCCCCACTATGTATGCACACGTGAACCTATCCTGTTCAAAAAGGGGAGGGACCAAAGGCGTGTCACATGCACAAGCATGTCATGTGGGCTGTGTGTGATGTCTCAGTAGTGCAGCCTCACCTGTATTTTGGTTTTTTTGGTTGGGGGTATGCAACCTATAAAATTGTCCCTAATTATGCACACTTGAACCTCTCCTGTCCCAATAAGGGGAGGGTCCAAGTGCTTGCCATATGCACTTGTTCATTGTATATGATATTGTTAACTTTTGTTCATTGTATATGATATTGTTAACTTTGTTAGGTCTATGTACATTTTTATGCATACTAGTAGTAAAGTACTTTACAATATACTAGCGCGTCTATCGATCGATTTTACCAGAGATAATATATAGAGAGATTGGCAACGAGTTCACTTAACGCTAATTAACGCGTGCCATCCGCACGTGAATCCATAGAAATTTTTTGTTCCCCTAAGTTTCCAGGCAACCTTGTACAGGCACTTTGAGTTATGAAAAGCTAGCCATAAGTCCACTGATCTGACAACCAGTTTTGCTTAATTCCTCAATCAACTATAATCCTATAGGAATGGATTGGCATTGACCTTTGGGGGATATGGTTAACTAGCTTAATCCTTGCTAACTTACAAGTTACAAAAGTCATATTTATATCCTATATTTATATCCTGGAGGCTTCATGACCATGCAGCACTAATTGCATTGATACAGAGCCACCATAATTTGGTGCACTGTGAACCTTACTGACATGTAATGGCCTGTTCCAGTAAAAGAAGTGGGGTTTGGGCATGTGGAGGTGTTGGGGGGGGGGGGTTGCTAATTTGGCGGTATTTATAGTTACAGTAAGAGTGGGAGGAGGGAAGATGAGAGTCACAGGACTGTTTTTCCTTTTGTGCAGCCATGCATTATCCAAATTCCACTCGATCCAGACCCCCTTCACAGTGCACCAGCTCCTGAGCCCATTCCATTACGTCACAACTGCTCCTGTTGAATCCCTTTGTCCCACCCCCCCACACACACACACTTCCAAGCAACAATAAATCCCATCCCCTCACCACAGATGACATATGGGATTGTGTAGGGGGTATTTTAAGGTTACATTCGAGATGGGTGTGAGGAGTAGAGTAGGATCGTTTGAAACTAATTGGACTTTTAAGCAGTAGTGGTTGCACGCTAAACTTTTATACACATTCAAGAAGGGAACAACACACTCTTGTCAACGGTAATAAAAGCTGGATAGAGCAGGCTAGTGGCAGTACTCAACGATCAAGAAACCATATATATTAGAGTAGAAGGATAGGAAACGCAGCCAATTAACACGACCTAACACTTGCAGTCCGCAAAGTTCTCGTACCCATGCCACCATCATGGCTCGATGTCAAGTCTTCTTCAACAGTATCGTAGAAAACAGCCATTTCAAAGCCACTTTCGTAGGTAGGAACATGCTTGTATGCGCGCATCATGCACGTAAAGAAACTTTGATTTGGTTTTTTTGTAGGAGATTTTAGACATAGATATTGCAATATCTATGCTTTAGACGACATCTTGTTGGATGAAAGTTTTTTTGCTGCCATAACAGACGAGACAGGAAACAAGCTGACTTTATCTAAGGGGATGTGCACTGGTAGCGTCTTCCTCTTTGTTCTGCAGTCCAGCCTAAACTTGGAGTGCCCAGTCCGATTCATCAGGTCTATGCCGGCACCTTGTTTTCTCCCGCAGGAAGCTTATTATACCAAAACCAAAATGCTTGGCTGTATAGAATACCTTTTCCAACATGCATATTGCATATGGTCCTGAACAGCCTTAAAATACGCACGCTACACGCCGCAGTTTGACCTCATATCAGGAAGTAGATTTTTGACCCTCATACGTACAAAATCAATCTGGCATAGGGAAAAAACACACCATGCTGTGTAGCTCCACGAAAGCTACACGAAAAAACCTTCCTTTACGATTTAAACATATCGGTTTGCATTCAGTACGCCTCACTTCACATATATATGTAATTACTACAAACGCGCGTATCTACCGTTGCAGGCATGTGCCACTGATAATATTTACATCACCGTGATCAGCGTCAGCAGCTCTATGAGAATAATAGCACAAACGTTCTCTATCTCTTCAAACTCTAGTCGTCGTTTTGGGGGAGTAGCGTTTCACACTCAATTAACAACTATGCGTAAAATCTACAGTAGAGTATGGCTCACGTGATTTGTTTCCTATCCTTCTACTCTAATATCTATGAAGAAACAGACTATTCTGGCGAGTCTGTGGGCGCTCGCCGTTCTTTTGCGAATAAATTCACATTCCCTTCGAAAAAATGCAGGTTGTCAACCAAACGCGTGGTGCACATCACTACACTTGGACGCTAAAATGTTAGGAATGTGCTACAAGCCAGTATAGGTTTTATAGTATTAGCTTGCTTAGCAATGACTACACTGTCCCACAAGATATGCATACTCGATATGTTATACGGGTGGTTCTGAGCGCGTTATTGGCAAAACAAGAATGGCATGCTAAAATACAACCATTTTTAAGTTGGGGTAACGGATTTCAGAAAGAGCAACCCGTCGATTCACTAGATACTGTCCCACAAAAAAGAGCGCACCCAACATTGGAATTTTTCGCTGAACTTGGACAAAAATAAAATGACGCGGAGAACTCAATAACCTGCTTGCGTACTACAGTGAAACGTGCTTATTCATCTTTGTTCCAAAACGCCAGCGAATTTTCGTACCCCTTTCACACTTCGATGTACGTGTGATTCACAGCAGGTCGGATGGCACACATAAAATTGCAAATATCTATGGCTCACGTGACGCGTTGCCAATCCCTCTATATATTATCTCTGATTTTACAGTTATGCGCCTCAGCGCCCGCGGCGCGCGATGTCTTTAACTGGTGTTTAATATGCGGCTACGGAATGTTGGGCTAACTTCTCTGGGTTTTATGTGTTCAACCATAATTTCTAAACGATTCCACGCATTTTTTCCCTGTGCATGTTTCAGTAGCGAACCAGCTGCGCACTGAGCAATTTCATTTAGTTCCAATGCAATTGGTCGCATCCAGCTAGGTATCATCTCCAAAAACGGCATCCAGCATCTGTAACTTTCTGCTTTTGTGATATGGCCGTTATATTATAATCACTTGGTAGCGAGCATGCAGTGACATGCACGTCAGCTTGACCGATGGTTAGTCTCGTCCCCAGACCCAGATTCCCAACAGCTGCGGGTGGATTACATCACCGCTACGTGGAAAGTGGGTCTGGGAAATAAGAACGACGCACTTGTTCCGAGCGTCCCAAAACATTGGGACGGATGTGTATATACGTAATGACGCTGACGTAACCATAATAACACATGCATGTTGCTGATTACCTGATTTCAAGTGGAAGGTGTGGCTCAATTAGACATCGAAGTGGGAATGTGCGAGCAAGATACGCATATTCAGGAGGTGATTTTGCGCGCGGTTCAAAGGTTAGGATTTGCTGACCCACGTCCGCAACAAATGGAGGCAATTAAGACCTCCATGCAAGGAAAAGATGTTTTCGTCAGTTTGCCAACTGGATACGCCTAACCGCTAAAATATTCAGTGCTGTCATACGCGTACGACGAATTGCTTGGCTGTAGAGGAAGCATATTAGTATAGGTGCATGTAGTTTGCCTTGTGGTTCGCAGGCCTTATCTATAGACAATCTACAGATGCAGCTGCATTATGTATATAGTCACTAGGGCATCTGTAGATCATATCCATTGCACCAACCAGCTGCAGCTGCTTATGCATAGAGTATGCAGACACTGGGCTCCATGAGCCATATCATTCATGGCTGCCTATTCCCAAACCCATGGTAATTGAGATCAGGAGCAACCTCTTATTAGGTATAAAGAATTGTACATGACTCTACATGAGTGATAAATATACACTCAAATAATTGTACTAGTAATATGCGGAAATGATAGCGCTTATTGATATCTAATTGTGCGAGATTAGTTCTAAACTTAGATTGTCGTACTATTTTTGGACATAAACATTGAGGGACGCTAGGAACAAGTGCGTCGTTCTTATTTCCCAGACCCACTTTCCACGTAGCGGTGATGTAATCCACCCGCAGCTGTTGGGAATCTGGGTCTGGGGACGAGACTAACCGATGGTCTGCGCGGATTATCTCATAAGCTCGTCATCTACGATGCACTTTGTATGGCATCTCAGATATCATCAGAGATAATATATCATGCTGATCACCCGGCTCTTTTATAATCCGGAATGATCTAGGCAAGCTGCTCACGTGATACTACCTATATTTAGGGCTCTAAAAATTCGATATTTTATTTCTTATAATAGGGAGGTGTTTCTTAGGTTCCTTAGCTCTGCATACAAGTACTGCATAGTTACTTAGCAGCTAGCCACATTGTCAGGTTTTTGGCTCACTGAATACTCATGCACTTAAAACAACCGAGGCCACACCCACTTCCTTAAGACACTACGGAAAAGTTCAAAAGAAATGAAATTCAAGACTCCACGAGCTGCAATATTTCCAACGTCCCTTTGCGTAAAAGGAGAGGGGCTTCATTTGGAAGCAGCTGGAGTAAAATTACAGTGTAAAACTACACACAGTAATTGATGGCTTACAGATGGGTTAGCAAAGTACTTCTCCATATTAGTGGTACGTGATATCATGAAGTGAGCTATCCTTTCATTGCTGAGTGTTAGGAAGCGATAGAACTGCTCATCTTGTGGAGAGGAAGCCATGAAGTCAACTGATGATACATATGCAGCCACGCCCCTTCACTGCTCATATATAGCCTCACCCTCTTCCATATAAAGCCCCACATGTCCGCTCACCAAAAAATAGCTGGACAGGAAGTATTTCAAGTACATCCATAGGCTCCGCCTTCTTTCCTTGCAGCTCAGTTATGTGACTATTGACAGCTTGCAGCATCTGAAGTGGCATGGTGGTTATCCCCTGGATGTACAGTCCCCCCCACAATGTGTTATCCCCTGATGTACAGTCTGTCCCCCCCCCTCCCCCCCACAATGTGTTATCCCCTGATGTACAGTGCCCCCCACAATGTGTTATCCCCCACGGCTGTTCAAATGTATGAATGTGAAGTACTGTACCTACCAATGGCAGCTCTTAATCGAAGAACAGGTGTTTAAATTAATGGGCTGTGACGTCAAGCCATTTTAGTTTCGTCCAAGACGACCATACTAAATGCTAGCTGTGGGCTTTGGACAAGTATGACGATAAAGGTCTCTGGATTTCGTTGTTCTCAATTGTGCCAGTAGCAAGTCATACAGTTCATAGAAAGACGTACCAAGATGTCCTTACCCTTACCAAGTGAGCATAGCCGATGTTATAAGAGCATAACTGAGCAGTAAGATTTACAAAGTAAAAGGTGTCCCCACCCCTCATTAATGGACGCGTGGTAAAAACAGGGCAACGGTTATTGCGTTGGTTTACACAAAATGCACTTAATATCAAAACCCTACCGGGACAGCCATCCCCTGCTGTACAGTCCCCCCTCCCCCACACAATGTGTTATCCCCTGATGTACAGGCCCCACTCTATATGTTGTACAGCCCCCCACTCTATGTGTTATCCCCTGATGTACAGCCCCATGCACACTCTATGTGTTATTCAGCCCCCCACTCTATGTGTTATCCCCTGATGTACAGCCCCACACTCTATGTGTTATTCAGCCCCCCACTCTATGTGTTATCCCCTGATGCACAGCCCCCCACTCTATGTGTTATTCAGCCCCCCACTCTATGTGTTATCCCCTGATGTACAGCCCCACACTCTATGTGTTATTCAGCCCCCCACTCTATGTGTTATCCCCTGATGCACAGCCCCCCACTCTATGTGTTATTCAGCCCCCCACTCTATGTGTTATCCCCTGATGCACAGCCCCCCACTCTATGTGTTATTCAGCCCCCCACTCTATGTGTTATCCCCTGATGTACAGCCCCCCACTCTGTGTTATCCCCTGATGTACAGCCCCACACTCTATGTGTTATCCCCTGATGCACAGCCCCCCACTCTATGTGTTATCCCCTGATGCACAGCCCCACACTCTATGTGTTATCCCCTGATGCACAGCCCCACACTCTATGTATTATCCCATGATGTACAGCAACTTTTGGAAAGGTTAACCCACCCAAGATGTTGCAAAATTGATGTTGATTGGTTATCCATACTGTTAAGGTTAATGTGTACGGGACCACACACCTTCCCCACCCCCACTAGTCCCCAGATGTACACTAGGGGGTGCTGCCTTTACCTCAGTGATGATTGGCTTACATCCCAAGAAGCCCTTACACACCAAAAATCGTTCGGGAGACGCTGGAGATGAGGTTATGGGTTTCAAGATGGTAACCTTGTGAGAAGGATCACAATTTAAAAACTTAGTGGTTGCAGATATTCCCAATTGATCACCATCTGGAGCCCACCCTCATACCTCACTGAAGTGTAGATAGCAGATATATACCAAGCCAGCAGAGAAGCGTGTCAGCAGTTCATTCACACGACATATGAAGGTCCCTCCTTGCTTGAGAGTCTGCAAGTATCATACATCATTTGGACATAGACCATAAATGGTCGAATAGCTGTCATACATACATGCACTCACACATATGGATTCGATACTCACCTTGTACGCACAGATCATTTGAGAAAGAAAATATTGCTTTCCACACAATTCAGAATATCCTGGAGGATGGGCTCCAAATGGCATAACTGGAACCTCTCCTATCACTAGGCCCACACCAGTTGGACAGTAACGCTCTACTCCTGTGGACAGCCTGAAAACAACTAGATATAAATGCAAGGACACTGGTACATGCTCATTACCCAATGATGGTGGCATTATCACAAATGTTAACACCAGAGTGTGGTCCCAGGACCTGGAACGTGTCCCATGGAGCCAGTTCCTCCATAACCTGTGTGGCACCAAGTTGAGGCCGCTCCAAGCGCACAATGCCCCACCCCTAATGTCAGAGTGGCAAGGGTAGGTGTGGTTGAAAGTAGCATGACAAGTAAACAAAGTTGGACACAGTAGGGTTAAAGTTTGATATTTAAAGTGATACGTCAGTTGCTTAGCAACCTTTGCCAGTTGTTTCTTTCTCCAGTAGATGTAGTGAGAGAAGCCACTAGGAGCTCCAGCCAGGTCTAAATACATTAGCTGCTGTGAGTCATCATGCTGAGATGGAGGTTAAGATGGTGGAGTGGGCAAAGCTTAGCTATGGTCTAACCATCCCCATCTCCCCCTCACAGATAAATACCCACTTACTTTCCCGGTAAATCCTACCAACAGGTCAAGAGCTGCAAAATTTAGAGCATCGTGGTTAAGGTGGTAGGGAGGGTCTGTGCTGGTGATGGCATGCCCTGGTGAGACATGTGTGGCTATGTCCATATGCTCTGCTCTGTGTGCTGTGTGCATCACCTGAGGGTGGGTGGGGTTACGTTGGACATTATGGGATAGAACTGACTTGGGCATTTTCCATACTGGAGGAGAGCATTCTGAGCACATCAACATGACAGAACATTGAGTTAGTCACCTGAAAAACAAAGTAGTAATCCAAGGACCGTGCATTTTGCCACACCATTACCTTGGTAACTTTTAAGCCATCCAAAGATTTCAATTCTTCTGATTTAATCTGTCGATTTGGACTCTACAAATAGCTGCCACATAAATAACATCCTGCTGTGCAAAGCCACACCCACTTTCATCCATTGGATGTCATCAGGTTCCATCTCCAGTGCCACAGCAGCTCTGATGTCCACCTTCTCCTCCACCTTGGCTCCAGGGTAGCCGAAGAGAGACAACACACATAGCACAGCAGAGATGGTCTCCGCTGTAATACAAACAACATTCATAGCTCCTGCACCATTCAAGCACTCTATATGATGCCCACCGCTAGCCTCCAAGCACTACACAGCACTCACTGTCGGCTGGCCCTGAGAGGCGTGGGTGCTTGATGGTGGGTGGAGCTTCTTCTCCTGTGGTAGCCAGCTTTGGCAGCCATGCCATTTTCCTTTCCTCCATTCTGGCAAGGAAGGAGTCACTGTTCTGCCGTTTTTGCAGGAGGGACGCAAAGTCCAATGGTGGGTGATGCAACATAGAGAGATGAGTGCCATCCTAGTGAAGAGAAAACAATGGTCTGGGGATGAGGACAAATCTTGCACCTTCATCTTCTCCATCACATACATGCAGACTCCTCAGTGCCCCCCCCCCCCCCCCCCCCCCCCTTTAGCCCTGCCCCTTACCAAGTGGATGTGTGTGACAATGGCTTTTTCTCTGGAAAGGTTTTTGAGGTTAAATCGTGACCTGAAGCGCTCCCATGTCAACTCCCTTACCTGGAGAAAAAAAGGTGTGGCCTAATCAAACGAGATATGATTAGTGTACCTCCTGAATGAACTGCCTCTCACTCTTCCTCATACAGTCGTAGAGCCGAACATTATCTTCAATGGCTTCCATCTGGTACCTTGCAAACTTTTCTACGCAAGCGATCATTTCAGAAATGAAGCTTGCAGGTAGGGATGACATAGGGAGCATTGCTTTGGTGGTGCCAATTGGGCCTATGACAAAGATGGTTGATATTCAAACACCATCTGCGAAGTGTGTTCCTAAAACATAAAGGGCTAACCAAATGCTTGCTTGAGTCTTTCCATATGTTTTGCAGACAATGAAGAAGTCTGATACCCAACACACACGATGTACAGCTCTGAGTTGACAGCCTTGCTGGTGACGGGTTTGTAGACATTAACCTTAAAGGACATGTTTGTGCATTTTGAGAGAAATGAAATACAACATAAACAGAGGAGAGGGGCAAGAGCAAGTGACGGGGTGGAGCAAGTGAGGGGGTGGAGCAAGTGAGGGGGTGGAGCTAGAAAATCAGGTACAGAAATGAGGTGAGTTTCTTTACCTCACTAAAACAGCAACATAGAAGGTAAAGGAGAGACACAGTTGGATGCTCAAAGATGGTAAAGGTCTTAAGGACAAGGCTTCCATTGGCACTAAGCATCCCAAGAGCTGTCACCACTTCACAGAGGAGCAGCTGTACCATCAAGGACTCCTGATCCTCAGGGTCCTCTGAGAGATCAACAACTCCATCAGCTGTCACCTGTTGTGTCACAAGTACATCATATGACCATGATAAGGAGAGGTGTAAACTAAAATACCAGATGCACACTTTGGTCGGTTGTGGCCAGTTTCTGGAAGCCAACAGCATTCTCCCAGTGTGTTACATCTCCGCTGTTTTCCTTACCCCAATACCAGTGGTCCCATGTCTCACACACAAATCGGTCTTGGTCCGTCAGTGCAAACATACTGTTCCCTTCAAAGTATGGATTGAGTGTGATGGCGTTCCAGCACCACTCGCAGTCACTGCGATGGGTCTTCAGGTAGTGGTTGAGGCTTGCAACAAAGCCTCCCGGTGCTTCGCAAAGGTGGACGGAGTTGTACTTGGTTACCTCTTCTGGGACAACCTGGAACGAACAAAGCATTTCTTGGAACTTGGCCCAACCTTGGGTGCACAGCTCGGGCTGAAAATCTCGTCTTATTGCTCCTACTATCAGTCCGGCTCTGTCCGTGAACCTGGTGTGACTGCTCCAAGACATCGGATCTTTATCATTAAGCTTGCCTTTGGCTTCGTTAAGCTTCTCCTTCAGCTCACGCAGACGGCTTATCTCAGTCGGGTTGTCCACGAATAATTTAGACGCATCGGGCAGAGTCCATCCCTGGTTATCACAGCGGAACTTGAACTTCTTGTTGTACAGTTCGTCCACTTGGTCCTTTGCCTCGTCACTGTAGCTCTTCTTGTACCGGGTATCGGCAAAACCTAAGCCAGCTCGACCGCCACCACGTGGGCGGAACCCCCTGTTTCGGCCACGCCCACCATCGCCCCGTGCTTGCGAGCTATCTATATCACGGTAGCCACCTCTACCGTACATCCCCACTACTGTATAAGATACACAAATGAGTTTTTTCGACAGATTAGCGCGTACACATTTTGACAACAAAACTTATTATAATCTTGGTGATAACTCACGTGACTTACGGTCGCGTCATTCAGAGCCGCGGAGAGTATCAGGAACTACGGAATTGACCCGGTCGTGAATATCATTTTTTTTAAACGCGACCTGCGTACCGAGAAACGGATAGTGTTGCTGTTTGTTGCTATCGAACCAGAAGGAAAATGAAAGACGGTCATAAACAAAAAGGTTCGTGCTTTACCTCGTTCCCAGACCAAATCTTCTCCGTCGTCAACGTCGTCGTCGTCGTCGTCGTCGTCGTCGTCTTCTCGGGTGAGTATAACTCCGGATAGGAATGGCTTTAAAGAGCGCCAATTATATCAATCGCTTTATAATCTCCTGGAAGGACATCTTCAGGTATCAGATGTATGAATAAAGCATAAAACTGACATACGTAATCATTACGTAATGCAGAGTGTTAATCTAGGTTCACTCTGGACTAGAAAACAACTAGTTGATCTATATCAGTTAACTTCATTATTTAACTCGTATCTAACACTGTGTACATGTCCATGTAGTTATTTGCACATATAAATTGAAGCATTCCCATGGCGACATTTACGTATATTTAGAATTGTGCAAACAACGAGACGACGAGTTAGAATTCTCCCGCGTTCCTTACAGTGATCCCAAACAAAAGCGGGCGTCTGCTCGTAACGGTAATTGAAGCGGGGGGGGGGGGGGGGGGGCCACTTACCAGTATTTAAAAATGATGAAGGAAACAAGTAAAGAAAAACATTCTCTAACGAGAGTTGGTGGGATATAGGAATTGGAGGCAAAGGTGGTGTAAAAAGGAAGGGAACAAGGTTTTGGGAAAAGGAAAATGAGACAAAAATCCTATATTTAGCACTTCTTTCAGTTCTGTTGTGCTAAATATAGTTTTTTTTGTCTCATTTTTCTTTTCCTAAAACCTTGTTCCCTTTCTTTTTACACCACCTTTGCCTCCAATTCCTATATCCCACTAACTTTCTCGTTAGAAAATGTTTTTCTTTACTTGTTATAAAGTGGGGGGGGGGGGGGGGGGGGGGGGCACATTTCAGTACTCCTCCATGTTAGCAATTAAGATGCAACTGGTTTTCCTTCGCAGTTATTCATATTTATAACGCACGTATATAAGCAAAAATGCACAATAATACCTCATATCGATCTATACAGGGTGATTGAAAAGTTGCGCAAAATGATATAATTCCAGAATTGAACTTTTTTTTTTAATAAACTGAGCAGTAATTTTAAATTTGATTCATGCTTGAACGAAGCCAAGTTTTCAAGCTACGAGGGTGGAAAAGGATCTTTCACAAACTGCCTTAGCAGCTACTAGCTGGGTTGACCACGATCAGTTTAAATATATAGTAAAGTCTGTAACAAATCCGTAACAAGGCACTTTTCACATTGCAAGTATGGCTATACTCGGGTGCAGGTATGTTCTCTGGTAAAGTATTGCCATTCAATACACGGTTATCATCTTCGTTTGGAGTGCCACGTACTTCATTACTCGAATTTTATCAAAAGATTCTGCGTATATCTTTAAGCATACATGGTTGGATTACTTAGATGAACGTAGCTACGCTATATACACTGCTTTTTAAGGAGATTCGCCCATTGCATAAGTAGCGGACCGACCCGGCAATTAGAGTTCGAATCCATGCAATCGGTTGGCAGGCTATCTAACACAAGCAAACATACTTAGGAGTCTCTAGCCCTTCGTCAAACAAACAATCAAATCACTATAACTTGAGTTGGATGCCCTGCACAAAAACAAATTAAAAGGATGGTCGCGTGGCACGCCTGCATGCTTGTATTATATGCATAAGTATACTGCATCGATAAACTATAATGAAAATTTATCGGGGTGGGGGGGGGGGGGGTAGTTGCCCCCTTGCCCCCCGGGCTCCGCGGGACCTGATCATCAATTGCAAGGACCAGAGATCTATATATGATCTCTGCATGCAAGGACCAAGCCGCATGCTTCTTGCTGTTCAGACCAATGGCGAAAAGTCACAGGTTTTGAGCAGTCTATATGGCCGATCGCGATTAAGTTAGACTTTGGTCACGGTCAACGCCAGAGCCATTCTCAACCTTGGTCTTAAGCTTATGCTGCTTATCCAACCCAAGCCTAGCCTCCCAGACGGTGTTTCATGGTTGTGTTAATAATAGTACAGATTTAGTGATTTATATAAATAACGATGAAAAAATGCTGTATCTGATGTAGCGGCTAAGCCGCATACTGTAAGTGATGTAATCATGTAACCACATATACTGTATATGATGTAGCTGCATACTGTATATGATGCACCCACATACTATATATGGTGTACCTGCATACTGCATACTGTATATGGTGTAACTGCATACTGTATATGATGAAGCCGCATATGTATATGATGTAGCCGCATACTGTATATGATGTAGCTGGCTGCATACTGTATATGATGTAGCCACATACTGTATACTGTATAGGATGTACCCGCATACTGTATATGATGTAGCTGGCTGCATACTGTATATGATGTAGCCGCATACCGTATATGGTGTAGCCTAATACTGTATATGATGAAGAATATGGTGTAGCCGCATACTGTATATGATGTAGCTGGCTGCATACTGTATATGGTGTAGCCACATACTGTATACTGTATAGGATGTACCCGCATACTGTATATGATGTAGCTGGCTGCATACTGTATATGATGTAGCCGCATACCGTATATGGTGTAGCCTAATACTGTATATGATGAAGAATATGGTGTAGCCGCATACTGTATATGATGTAGCCACATACTGTATATGGTGTAGCCGCATACTGTAACTGCATACTGCATATAGTGTAGCCACACACTGCAAATGGTGTAGTCGCATAGTGTATATGATGTAGCATATGGTGTAGCTGCATACTGTATATGGTGTAGCTGCATACTGTATATGGTGTAGCTGCATACTGTATATGATGTAGCTGCATACTGTATATAGTGTAGCCGTATACTGTATATGGTGTAGCCGCATACTGTATATGATGTAGCCGCATTCTGTGTATGGTGTAGCCGCATACTGTATATGATGTAGTCGCATACTGTATATGATGTAGCTGCATACTGTATATGGTGTAGCTGCATACTGTATATGATGTAACCGCATACTGTATATGGTGCAGCCACAAAGGATTGCAACTTTCAGCCAATCCATGTGGGCTATCACAACACTTCAAACAGTGTTACTAGTGTAACACAAGATGGGATGTTGGTCCACTATGGAAATGCTGAGAAGGCAAAAATAGGAAGATATGGTGGCAGTGCAAGGGAAGATATGAAAAACAGAAGGCAGAATAGTATCTGATGTAAGAAGAGCAAATTGTATGATGACTGTCCAAATATATCTCTGCCAGGTTGTTCTTTTATTTTATCAGACTCCATAGTAGTTCACTAATCTAGTTTCACCACATTTTACAGGTTGCTGTTAGAGATCATCTGTATTGTATATTAGTATGAGTGTAGAATATTGTACATGTTCTCTTGAGGCAATTTAATGAAGCAAATTGTAATAACTTTCACAGAAAACAGGAATTCTCACATCCAAATACATGAATATATAATGCTTTTCATACACATGATGCCATACCAAAGCAAATACTTTTACCCTCCAGATGTCTCACATGATGTCATCTAACACTTGCAACCTCTACCGAAAAATTGTAACCTCTACAGACGTCACCTAATATTTGAACACTCTACAGATGTCACCTAACCTCTTCAGATGCCGCTTAATACTTATACCCTACAGATGTCAGCTAATACTTGTACCCTCTACAGATGTCACCTAATACTTGTACACTCTACAGACCTATATTTCTAACACCTCCCCTAAGTAGACATAACATCCACAAAGAAGATTGCCTGAGTACCTATCAATATTCCTAACCTTGACATCACCTGATACTGCTTTCTACCCAATAAATGATTTCATGGTGCATTCCAAACACATTATATAAATGTTTGGCTGCCATCTCCTGTCAGTATCTCCACATGAAGCAAAAGGTCAGAAGATGGCAGTAGCACATGGCCATCTACCAGATATGGGGCTGGTTTGATGGGCATTAAGCCAGCTTATCATCAGAAGAAGGGTAGAGGAGTGTAAGGGTCAGCGAGCCCTCCTGCATAACCACATCATCAATTATTCTTCTTTGTTTGGCTACAAGAGGACTGAAAGTGATTCATTTTCATGAAAACCACCTAGAAAAGCATTGGTGGATTTTCAATATGGTAGTCACATTTAAACATGGGGAATGTGTAGTATCATGTGCATACCATCAAGTGGGTTATATATCCTCAGTTAGGGATATTGCACAAGCTGCGTCAGAAGACGTTAAAGAACAGCTAGGAGGCAAGGATGTGTAACTGTCAGCCAATTCATCTGGAGTCGTACTATCACAACACTTCAAACAGCACTAGCGTAACACAAATGATTTAGCAAGATTGATGGGACAACTTTGGTCCACTAAGAAAATTGAGCTGAAAAGGCAACAACAGGATGATGTGGTGGAATATTCTGTAATGTGGAGAAGAAAGAGGGACAGAGACACAAGGGAATATTTAGAACGCAGAACAGGGTTTCATGTAAGAAGAGCAAATTATATGATGACTGTCCAAAAAATCTCTGCCAGCTCAGGTTGTTCTTTCATTTTGTCTGACTCCATAGAAGTTCTCTAATCTGGTTTCACCATCTTTTACAAGTTGCTGTTAGAGATCATCCACATTGTATATAATTTAATAGTATGCAGGTAAGAGTGTAGGATAGTGTACATGTTCTCTTGAGGCAATTTAATCTTGAATGAAGCAAATTGTAATAACTTTCACACAGAAGACAGGAATTATCACATCCAAATGCATGGATGAATACGTACATGATGCCATACCAAAGCAAATACTTTTACCCTCCAGATGTTTATATGATGTCACCTAACACTTGGACCTTCTTCTACAGATGCCACCTAATACTTGTACCCTCTACAGATGTCATCTAATCCTTGTGCCCTCTACAGATGTCATCTAATACTTGTACCCTCACAGATGTCACCTAATATTTGTACCCTCTACAGATGTCACCAAGTAGACGTAACATCCATAAAGAAGATTGCACAAGCAAGTGCACAAGTACTTATCAATATTCCTAACCTTGATTAATACTGCTTGCTACCCTATGAGTTGGCTGCCATCTCCTCTCAGTACCTCCACACAAAGCGAAAGGGCAGAAGATGCAGTAAGTAATGGTAGACCAGATCCAAACCTTCATACTGCCGCTAGCACAGGGGGAAAGGTACATGACTATCATATTTGATTTTGCACATGTGGACCTGCCAAGTGAATGTCTGGTAGTTCAGTATAAGCCTTCTTTATTATTCATACAACTTCTAGCAATCCCCTGCTTGATAGCTTATGGTACCCTTCACACTAGCAGGTTCCTATGATGGGCATCACCAAAATGATGCATTGCATACAGTACTTTCTCTGCAGAGACTGTGTGATTTCATTTTGTGGTATTCATTTCCTTCATTAAAAACAAGATGTGAATATTTTCTGGTGACAGTGCGATTCAGTTCAACAGGTTGATTGAAGCATGTCCATGGTACTATCAGGTCAAAACACAGGCATAATAAAATCAAAGGATTGAATTGAAATTATGCCCTGCTTTCACCTTTGACTTAGTAGCCCTTTGTAGCAGAGAATGGCTGCATCAGGCACTGGGATTAGTGTGCTGTAACCCTTCATTTCTGGGAACGCCAATGAGTGGTTTCAGGATTTTAGTATAGGCTGTATGGTGAACGGCTGGAATGATGATGGTGAAACAAACCTCCAACCCTGCTCAAAGGGGAATCACTTGTAGCTTCACAGGACTTTATCAAAGATGAAAAAGAACTACATCTCCTTGCTAAGCTACTGGTGGAAGCATTGATCCCAAATGGTTTTACCATTTCCATTTTAGACAAGCTCCAAAGCCATAAGCAGCTGCCAGGTGAATTGCTGTCTCTTTTCAGGACTAGAGAAAACTATGGAAATGAAAGTGGATTAATGTGTATAACTGGTTACCACAAGAAAAACCATCTTATAATATTACGAGGCTTTGTTGTATTCCATTTAAATAGTTGCTGTTGACATTACAAGACTGGCAAATTGTATGTAACCTTTCAACTCATTTGGCCAATTGAAGTGTAGCATGGAGTTTAATTTCATCTGGTCTTTTTTCATTTTGCTCTGAAAATTAAGCCATTACAGTCTCTCCTTTGTGAGAAAAGACCAGTACCAATGACTGATTCTACCAGAGAAAAAAAAGCAATTATGATGAGTGTATATAAATAGCAGATTGTGATCAGGTGAGCAATAAGGTCTGAGTGATGCTGAGAGCAAAAGAAGCAACCTTAATGAATGCTAAGCTGAGCTATGTATTGCAATGAATTAAAAGAGTGTTGAGTACAGGCATTTATGTGATGAACTGAAAGAGTGCTGAGCTGAGTGCCAAGCAAAGCTGAAGAATGAAATTGAGCATTAATGAGTCAATTGAAAACAGCAAGGTTAGTAAAAGCCAATGCGCTGCTGTGGTGAGATCAATGATTTAATCAGGATGATATCCTATCCTAGTCTATTGTACTTGGAGTGAAGATGAATTTAAAAAGATATTGCATGTCCAATCAACAGTGAATCAAGGAGGGCATAGAGTTATAAGTTATGAAGAGGTACGAGAGCTGCACTTTTATTTCGATTGAAAAATGCCCTCCAGATGTTTGTCCTTGTAGGATCAGAGTTAGTATGACAACACAACATTAAGCGGTGAATGATTATCAGGTGTAGTTATTAAATGCTGCCTTAATCCCTGCAAAATATCAGTGGAGCACCTTTTGTGCAGTGGTTTTAAACGGCAAAGAGGCAAGCAAAAGCAATCATATAGTGTTATTAGTACAACACAAATGATACAGCAGTGTGTTAAAGGACCTACATTGTTAGGCCATTTAGTAAACAGCGCTGAACAAGCAAAACTAGCAAATAGAAACGTATGATGGATGAAGCCTGTGAACTATTCTGTTGTGTTAAGAAGGTTTGAGAGGGAGGGGCAGGGATACAAAGGAAGATGGATAGAGCCTGTAAAGAGGGAGTGGTAGGGATACAAAGGAAGATGCATGTATTCTGTTGCATTAAGGTTTTGAGAGGGAGGGACAGGAATACAAAGCAAGATATCAATCATCACATTTACAGAAGGCTGAATATGATCTCATGGAGGAACAGCAAATGATATGACTCTCCTGTCAGAGGTTGTTTTGTTTTTTGTCAGAACTATGAAAGTTAATTTGGTTTCATCAGCTTTTGTGCAGGCTGCTGTTAAAATCATCTGGTAGACATATAATCTATTAGTATGTCTGTAAGAGTGTAGCATGTTGTGAACTTTCTCTTGAGGTAAAGGATATGCAGTTTCATAAACATCTGACTAATATCTACAGATGCCACTTGATACTTAGGATATTTTTAAAACATATACCTAGTCATCTAATGTCTATAAAGAAACTTGCATGAGTATTTTTCAATATTCCTAATCATATCTCTTGTTTGACGTCACCAAATACCGCTTGCTACCTACTAAAAGATTCCAGGCAGCATTACAGAAATTTTGGCTGCCACCTCTTGTCAGTACCTCCAAAGGCAGCCAATGAAATAGCTGAATTCATTGAAACTGGGTAAGTTACATAATGGCTGACCATATCTAAACCTTCAGACTGCCACCAGTATATCTGGACCTGCCAAGTGACTGTCTGGTAGTCCAATATCACCCTGCTTTATTACTTCTAGCAATCTCCTGCTAGAAATAATGTTGGATTTGGATATTCCGTTAGACTTCTTAAACAGGAAATAGCTGTGAACACCCCCAGGGTCTCAACGGGATCAGTTGATATTGGCAACAGGAGATTGAATACCCATCCTAGCCCATCCTGGACATGTTAAAACAGTGGTGGCAGTTGGGGGCTTGGTGAAAATGCATAAGTCAAGGATCTCATTACCACCTGGAATTCTGGGCACAGACTTCTTTAAAGAACACGGACTACTCTCCTTGGTTTCACTATTACTCCAGTGTAGTTATGGCTCCTTGTATGGGATGATGTGGCATCCTTTGAAGCATTACACCATGCGTGGATTATCACAAGTTGACCACCAGGATGCATATTCACTCTAACTGATTGGGGAAACCCAAGGTAGGTTGATGAAGCTACAATATCCACCAAGCTGGACCTACAAAGTATTGGGGTTCATCTAACCCCATTCTTTTTTTGTGTTTGTGGTTGAAGATAGCAGGAATCACATTGTGAGGGAGTTCCAAGGTGACATACCTAGGTGTGTCTATACAGCAATAGGCTTTGCCTCCAGATGAAGCAAAAGTGAAAGCAGTTGTGGAATGGCCAACACCTGGTGGTTTTCGTAGGCCTACTGGAAGTTCATTTGTCATTTAGCTGCTTGATTGATACTAAAGGACAACTTGTATTATTGGACTACCATCAGGTTTTTAAGTCTTCAAGTGATGGCAGGCTGGATCCAACCCTGCAGATGCATCTGCAGTGATGGGTGTATTTCACTTTAGTAGTCGGTGTCCATGGTGAGTATTGTCCTGTTACAACCATCATGTGAAGTGTGATTCTATTCAGTAGTGACAAGTGTGATTCTGTAGAGCAATGTGATTTGCTTTATATTTTGTGGCATTCAAAAGAATAGGTAAAAAAGGCAATGAGAACTGCTGTGATGAGATCGATCAGAAGATGTATTGGAGTCGATAGTATTGGAATGGTGATGGATGTTTTAATCAATGGTTGTTCACAAGCATGGGATAAACAAAAAGCTTTTTTTTTTAAGTTGAGGTATGGAGTTGTGAAGCAGATAAAAAAACTGCATATGCCAGCACCTTTTCATTCAAGCGAAATGCCCACAGGTTTATCCTTATTGGATAAGTTATTATGGTATGCAACTAATGTTTATCTGAAGTAGTTATTAATGCTGCTCAAGCCTTGTTAAACTTTACTTACAAAGAAGTAGTTACAATAAATTGTGTGGAGCATTGGAAGCACCACCTTGCATCCAATAATGTCACTACGTAGTTTGTGTGAAATTGTGTGGAGTATTGGAAGTGCCATCTTGCATCCAAAGGTCCAGTAAGTATTTTTATGCAGTGGTTTTAAAATGCTGTCCACACAACTTCAAAATTGATATACTGTTTTAAGCTGCTCTTGAGGTTGGTTGTAGAGGGACAAGAGTCAGGGCCAATCCTAGAAAGCACTACTGGCCAAGTGAGAAATGGGCACGCTCAGTCGGAGAAAGGTGAAGTAGCTGCAGTGGGGGCATTCCCAGTGCTCAAGATGAAGTAGATGTGAGAGAGCGTTCCTCCAATGAAGTGCACCACTGGCTGACCATAAAACAACAGCCCAATTGCCTGGTGTTGAATGCCAAAGTCATATGTGGCTTTAAAGCAGCACCTGTGAACAAGTCCCATAATGAAGTGTCCAAACTTCGAGCATCCCTTTGCACTTAAGACGGATGCATCAGATTGGGGAGTTGGAGCTGGGCTGTCTTACTGAAAACGAGTGTTCATCCAGTGGCCTACTTTAGCAAGAAGCTACTACCATGGGAAAGGTGGTAATCCACCATTGAGAAGGAGTGCATGGCAATTGACCCATGCCTTCCGGATATGCCTCCTATGGATATCCTTCACAGTATGGACTGACCATCACACCTTGGAGTGGCTCGACTGCCTGAATGGAGGACAATACAAAACACATCAGGTGAAGTCTGGGTCTGCAGCTGTATCCTTTCAAAATGAAGTAAAGGCTCAACTGCAATGCAGATGCCTTATCAGGATAAGCCAGCTCGGGTCTTCCATATGTAAATTACATCATCATAAACTGCTCTTGACAGGACGCTACAGGAGAACCAATACAGTAATCTGTTCTCATGTACCCCCTAATGGAAACCACCTATAAGAGCTATTGCTGGATTTTTAATAGTCTATGCATGTTAAAGAGTATTTTAACATCCATTTGGTGGTACATAGTATTGTGCGCATACCATCAAGCAGGTTATATATATTGCACAAGCCCTGTCTTTTGTCAAACCCCAGACATTTACAAATGGCAAGAGGTAAGGAGAGGCAATTTGCAGCCAATGCATCAGGCTTATCACTGTAATACCAATCAGTGTTACTAGTGTAACACATATGGTTCAGCAGGATTTATGGAAACTGCTTCGGTCCTACTAAGAAAAGTGATGGTGGAGATGGATATGAAATATTCCGCTGGAGTGTGAGGAGACAGAGATGCAAGGGAATATATGAAACCTCTGTCGGATGGTTTATTTTTTGTCTGTCACCGAATACTTGTACCCTCTACTGATGTAACCTAATACTTGTACCCTCTACAGATGTCACCTAATACTTGTACCCTCTACATGTCAGCTAATATTTGTACCCTCTACAGATGTCACCTAATACTTGTACCCTGTACATGTCACCTAATACTTGTACCTCTACAGATGTCACCTAATACTTGTACGTTCTACAGATGTCACCTAATACCTTAACCTCTACAGATGCCACCTACACTGTAATACTTGTTGTACCCTCTACAGATGTCACCTAATACTTGTAACATCTGCAGATGTCAGTAACCTCTACAGATGCCACTAAATACTAAGACCTGTACGTCTCCAATGCATCACCTAAGTAGATCTGATGTCTAAAGAGATGATTGCATGAGTACTTCACAAAATTCCTAACCTTGACATCCCCTAATATTGCTACCTACTAAAATATTGCATTTCAGACAGCATTATTGTCCAGAAATATTTGGCTGCCGCTCCTGTCAGTACCTCCATGTGAAGCAAAAGGTCAGAAGATGCATTCACAGGAACTAAATAAGTAAAGTAATGGCAGAACAGATCTAATCCTAATCCTTCAGACTGTTGCCAGTACATACAGTACTATCATCCTTCTACATCTGGACCTGCTGATTGACTGTCTGATAGATATTTCAACATTCCGTGCTTTATTAACTGCATGGAACTGCTGTATATGATGTAGCTGCATACTGTAGATGATGTCGCCGCATACTGTATATGATGTAGCTGCATATGTAGCCGAATACTGTATATGATGTAGCCACATACAGTATATGGTGTAGTCGCATACTGTATATGGTGTAGCCACAGTAGCTGCATACTGTATATGATGTAGCCGCATACTGTATATGATGTAGCTGCATACTGTAGCTGCATACTGTATCTGATGTAGCTGCATACTGTAGCTGCATACTGTATCTGATGTAGCTGCATACTGTATATGGTGTAGTTGCATACTGTATATGATGTAGCTGCATATGTATATAATGTAGCCACATACTGTATATGGTGTAGTCGCATACTGTATATGGTGTAGCCACAGTAGCTGCATACTGTATATGATGTAGCCGCATATTGTAAATGATGTAGCTGCATACTGTAGCTGCATACTGTATATGATGTAGCTGCATACTGTATATGGTGTAGTTGCATACTAGCCACATACTGTATATGGTGTAGCTGCACACTGTATATGATGTAGCTGCATACTGTATATGATGTAGTCGCATACTGTATATAATGTAGCCACATAATACTGTATATGGTGTAGTCGCATACAGTACATGGTGTAGCCACAGTAGCTGCATACTGTATATGATGTAGCCGCATACTGTATATGATGTAGCTGCATACTGTATATGATGTAGCTGCATACTGTATATGATGTAGCTGCAACTGTATACGGTGTAGCCACATAGTATAGATATGATGTCATACTGTAGATGATGTAGGTACAAGTGTAGTCGACAGGAGAATAGAAGACAATGCACTGTAGTGGTGAGATCCACGATGACATTTTAATTGGGATAAGAAAGTAGTCCATTGTATTTGGAGATGTCACCTAAACTTGTACCTTCGACAGATGTCACTAATACTTGTACCCTCCCTCTACAGATGTCCAGTTTGTCACATTGGTAGCATATCAGAGTGCCAAACCCTTTCTCTTAAGGGGAGACTGCTGATCGTTTGCATATGCAGTGTGGCAAATGAAAGTGAAAGCAGTCAAACTGCCAACCCTGCTTGAAGGGGAAGTACTTGTAGCTTGGTAAGGATGAAAAAAGGACTGCACAACTGTTGATGGCGATTGGTTTAACCATTTTAGACACTTCGCATAAGCTGCTACCAGGGGAATCAGTGTCTCTGTTCAGTCAGGAACTCAAGAAGTTATTAGATCATGTGATGCATGAGATGTCAGAAAGATGGGACAATAGGATGCTGAATACTGATGACAGGCTGTTATCAGATGCTACGATTGGACAAACTGATCAACATTCTGAATACAGCCAAGTTCATATCTGTACATGATCTATCACGGGAATACTGGCAGGTTCCATCATGTTCCCATGGTAGCAGAGGCAACAAGGAAAACAGTGTGACACCCTTTGGTCAGTCCAAATTCAACATAATGTAGTTTGGACACCAGGGTGCTACCTTCCAACGTGTAACAAGGGCTGAAGGAATGCTCACCAGTTTAAACGATAAGGTTGTCCATTGAGAGCAAGCACATACCAGTTCTAGCAGCAGTACTCAGGGGACCAGGCCACGATCAAACTTAGAATGGGCCAAGTGACTACAGTGGAGGCATTCCCATTGCTCAAGATGAAGAATAATGTTCCTATGTCTTACCACAAGTTCATCCTGAAGTATGCAACCCTTGCAACAAAAAGCAACAACCCAATTGCCTGGTTTTGAATGCCAAGTGTATAGAGGTAAGTTGAGGCATTAAAGTGGCAGCTGTGAACTGAATTGTCCAAACTTCAAGCATCCCTTGTAATCAAGATGGATGGGGAGTTGGAGTTGGGCTGTCATACTGACAACGAGCACCCAGTGGCCTACTTCAGCAAGATGCTATTACCATGGTATAAGTGGTATACTCCACCACTGAGAAGGAATGCCTGCCAATCAAGCTAACCTTCCAGGTATACTAAATAGGGATATCCTTCACAGTACAGACCAATTATCACACCCTGGAGTGGCTTGATGGCTTGAAGGAGGACAACGCAAGACTCACAAGGAGAAGTCTGGTCTGCAGCTGTATAACTAGGGCAAAGTGAAGTGAAGGCTCAACTGCAAAGGTGCTGAGAAATAGGAAGATATTGTTCGAAATATTTCGTTGGAGTGGAGAAGACAGAAATACAAGGGAAGATATGAAAGACTATACATACAGAAGGCAGAATATAATCTCAATGAATAACAGCAATTTATATAACTGTCCAAATAAACCTCTTGTCAGGAGTCTATGGTTTCACCGCTTGGTATGTCAGGAGGTATGGGTGTATATGTTTTCTTGAGGACATTTTCAAGTGATATAATCTTCAATGAAGCAAAATGTATACATAAAGCCATACTAAATAAATATTTATTTTCATTACTCCCTACAGATGTCACCTAAAGTACCCTCTAGATGGTCACCTAATACTTGTACCCTCTACAGATGTGTTCCGTAATACTTGTAACCTCTACAGATGTCACCTAGTACTTGTATGTCACCTAGTACTTGTACCCTCACAGATGTCACCTAGTACTTGTATCCTACAGCTGTGACCTAACCTCTACAGATGCTAACTAACACTTATAACCTCTACAGTTGTCGCCTACAGATGAAACCTAACCTCTATAGAGCATATCACTAGTACATCTAGATTGCATGAGTATTTTCAGTACTCCTAAACACACCACTTGTTTGACATCACCTAGCACCGCTCGCTACCTACTAAACGATTTCTTCCAGACAGCATTATAGAAATGTTTGGCTGTTATCTCTTGTCAGTATCTCCACCACATGTAGCAAAAAAGCAGACATGATGCAGTAGAGAATTCACAGGAATTGCTGCTTCCTTGGATGGGCATCGCCATAATGAACTTTTATGCCCAACAAGATGCATCTGTCTTTGCAGTGACTGCATGATTCCATTTATGGGTTGATGGGGTATACACATTACTTTTTTTTCCTAGTAATGGTGTGATTCCATTTAACAGGTAGATGTGGTAGTCATCGAGGACACCACAAGTGTGAACATAATCAATGAATTGTTATTAAATGTCCAACTCTCACCCTTTTGTTAGCACAGAATGGCTGTATCAAGCGATGCAATTAGAATGCCAAAACCCATCTCTTCTGGGGAGACTGTGAGTGGTTTCAGCATTTGACATATGCAGCGTGGCAAATGATGAGGTGAAAGCAGTCAAACTGCCAACTTCACTTGAAGGGGAAGTGCTTGCAGCTTGGTGAAGATGAAAATAAGGACTACATGACCATTATGCTGATTGGTTTAAACATTTTAGACACTTTGCATAAGCTGCTACTACCAGGTGAATCAGTGACCCTCAGGAGCTCAAAAGTTATTGGATCATGTGATGCCTGAGATGTACCATTAGCTTTCGTTTTTCGTTTCACTTCTTAAGCATGATGATGTTCGTTGTATCAAGGTTCTCACTACACCTGGAATCACTCAAGGTTCTCACTAGACCTGGAATTCTTTCCTTAAAGAACATGGACTACACCTTGGTTTCACTACTACTCCAGTTACTGTACCGAAAGTAGAACAGGTAAATGTGTACTGCTGCCAGCAGACCAGGCACCGCAGGAGTCAACAGTGTTAAAGCCACTGACCTGCCAAGTCTCACACTAGTGTCATACAATTTCATGTACACTGAAAGACAAATTTACAAGAAGATGGCCAATGGCTCTTCTGACAATTTCATGTACACTGAAAGACAAATTTACAAGAAGATGGCCAATGGCTCTTCTGATGTGGATAATGATCCTGTGGCACATTGCTCTGCTACATAAGGAAATGGCAGAAAGCGCCTGGTCATCAAAATACCCTTGCATTACAAACACATCTGAGCCCAAGGCCGAGTGCAGTGTCTGCTCCTGGGCATTAATCTTTGAGCATGAAAGGTAGAAGAGACCTGTGTGGATCTGACCATATAAAATGTGCCGAGGATTTGAAAATGGTCCACAAAATTGATGAAATGTTTAAACGTGAAGCAAGCAGGTAGATACAATTAAATTATTTAATGCTTTTAAAATACGATTTTGAAAATTATTAACAGGAGCCTGTTTATTGCATTTCTTCTTATTAACATTAAGCATGCTATTTTCCATTTCAGTTCATAAATGCTGAGGTTCTTTTCACTGGATTTAAGGTCACTTTGAGACCACGATGATGGACTCGTCTGGTCGGACGTAACTAGCAGGGAAGTGCGGAAAGGTTACGGTAAGTCTCCCCCTCCATCTGCTTGAAGATTAGACTAGCGTCAATGAGGCTCTGGAATTTTATTTCATGAAAAGAGTATTCATCTGTGCAGGGGAAGACCTTCACCCTTGCACAATTTTTTGTGCATGGAATGTGAGATTTGCTCTTCTTATGCTTAACTCTGCAAGTGTTGCATTATTGTTGTATTGATCATTAGTGCTGCATGTCTTTGTTCAGTACTCCGTCTGCATTACAGTGCACTTTGGAACAAACAGAGCAACTGAAAACATTCTGGAAAGCAGTATATCAAGAAGTGTAGTGTTGCAGTTATTGAGGTTGACAACCTTTACACAATGGTTGAGTATAGTGCTATTTCAATTTTTGGGGAACCTGAGTTACCCACAGTACCTAGACCTTGATTTGCTGCATTACCAGGATTTTTTAATCCCACTACTGATTGCTTTGCACCAAATCCAGCCCACCTATTTTTTGGCTTGAAAAGGTATTTAAAATGTAGACAGTAGCAGTCCCTGGTTAGTATAGGTGAGGATGAGCTCAGGGGAGTTAAGGTTCTGTATGGATTATCGAAAGTTGACCATCAAGGATGCATATCCACTCCCACTGATTGAGGAAGTCCAAGCTAGGTTGGTGTTGGTATCCACCAAGATGGTTCTAACAAAGTAGGGTATTGGCAGCTTCCTACACTTATCCTCTATTTTTTCATAGTTGAAGACAGCAGGACTTACATTGTGCAGGAGCAAGTGCCAAATAGGAATGTCAAAAGTCTTTTCACCAACTTTTTTTACCTCCAGAGGAAGCAAACACGTGAAGGCAGTTGTGGAATGGCCAACACCCAGTAGTTTCCTTAGGTGCTGTTCCTCTGCAAAGATTGATACTAAAGGACAACTCATTTTGTTGGACCACCAACTAATATTACGATACAGCTTTTTCATCCTTTCAAATGATAGCAGACTGGATCCAAGCCTGCCGATGCATTTATAATGATGTGTGTAATTCTCTTCAGTGGCCTGTGTCCTTGGTGAGGATTGTCTCATTACAACCATCATGTGAAGTGTGACTTTATTCTGTAGTGACAGTGTGGATCAGAAGCTAGTCAATTGTATTGGAGTTTATTCTGTAGTAACAGTGTGGATTTGCTTTAGATTTTGTGGCACTCAAAACAAAAAGGTATGATATTCAGGCAATAAGAACTGTCGTGGTGAGATCCAGGATGTAATTTTAATCAGGATTAGATGCTAGTCAATTGTATTGTAGCGATGATGAATGTCAAAGTGCACGTTTAACCGGTTTGTCTTTATTGGATCAGAGTTAGTATGGTATGTAAATAAATCAGAGCATATTAAGGTGAATAGTTATCTGATAAGTTATTAATGCTGCTCAAGCCTTGTTAAATGTGAATTATAAAGGACGTATAATGCCAATAAGTAGTTTGTGTGGGGTAATGAAAGCACCACCTTGTATCCAATGGACAAGTGAAGTATTTCTATGCAATGGTTTAAAATGATGCAAGGGTCTGGGAACCATTCCACATAACCACTACATCATCAATTATTACTTGAACATTGATATACTATTTTAAGCTGCTCTTGACTAACCATATAACAGGGACACAGTGAAAAGAGCACTCAACGAGACAGTGGAAGACTGGGTTGCCACGACATCAAATGGTGAATGGGTAGCCCCCATAGTCCAGAAAGATGGCACAACAGGAGGCTGAATGTTGACGGCAGGCTGTTGTAAGATGCTACGATTGATTGGACAAACTGATCAACAGTCTGAATACAGCCAAGCTCATATCTACATAGGATCTATACAGGCAGGTTCCCATGGTAACAGAGGCAACAAAGAAAACAGTGTTTGTGACACCCTTTGGCCCATCTGAATTCAAAGTGATGCAGTTTGGACTGCAGGGTGCTATGAAGGACATGTAACAAAGGCTGAAGGAATGGTCACTGGCATTAGACAATAAGCCCATATCAGTTCTAGCAGTCATACTCATAAGGTTTCAGGGATTAGGTCACGGCCAAACCTAGAATGCACTACTTGGGCCAAGTGATAAATGGGGAAAGGCGAAGTAGCTACAGTGGAGGCATTCCCATTGCTCAAGATGAAGAATATGAGTATGTTCCTATGTCTTACCACAAGTTCATCCTGAAGTATGCAACCCTTGCAACAAAAAGCAACAACCCAATTGTCTGGTTTTGAATACCAAGTGTGTAGAGGCATTTGCGGCATTAAAGCAGCACCTGTGAACAAGTCCCATACTGAAGTGCTCGAATTTCGAGTGCCCCTTTGTATTTCAGATGGATGCATCAGATTTTGGGGGGCGGGGGAGCTGCTATTGAAATCGAGCATCCAGTGGTCTATTTCAGGAAGAGGGAAAGGCGGTACTCCATCACTGAGAACGAGTGCCTGGCAATCAAACTAGCCACCCATACCTTCCAGGTATACCCTCCTAAGATATCCTTTGCAGTACAGATCGAATATCACATCCTCAATCGCCTGATGGGAGGACAACGCAAGACTCACAAGGTGGAGTCTGTGTCTGCAGCTGTATCAGTTCAAAGTGAAGTGAAATCTCAACCGCAATGTTGGTGGAAGAAGTTAGGAGTGTATGGGTCTGGGAACCCTTCAAAAGAACAATGTCATCAATTATTGCATGAACATTGATAAAAGCTGCTTTTGGCGGGACACTACAGGAGGACCAAAAGAGTGATCTGTTCTCATGTACCCCCCACGGAAAACCACCTAGAAAAGCTATTGGTGGATTTTCTATAGTGTAGTCATGTTATAGAGGCATTTGGGAGTATCATGCACGTTATAAATCCTCAGTTAGGGATATTGCTGCATTTTGTACAAGTCCTCAGAGACTTTTACAAATGGCAAGTGGCAAGGACAGGAAATTTGCAGCCATTATCACTGTAATACCACAGCATTTCAAACAAGTGTAACACAAATGATTCAGCACGATTGATGAACCTACTTCGACTCCACTAAGAACAACAGTGCTGATAGTTAGGAAGATATGGTGAAGATGATGTTTGTAATATTTCGTTGGAGTGGAGAAGACAGAAATACAAGGGAAGACCACATAAATGCAAAAGGCAGAATATGATCTCAATTAAGAACAGCAATTTATATGACTGTCCAAATAAACCTCTCGTCAGGAGGTTTTTTTATTTTGCGTAACTATGGTTTCACCAACTCTTGTCAGGCTGCTGGCATAGATCATTTTCACAGCATATCAGGCATGTAAGAGTAGAATACTTGTAACCTCCACAGATGTCACCTAACCTCAACAGATACCACCTAATACTTGTAACCTCTACAGATGTCTACAGATACCACCTAATACTTGTAACCTCCACAGATGTCACCTAACCTCAACAGATACCACCTAATACTTGTAACCTCCACAGATGTCACCTAACCTCAACAGATACCACCTAATACTTGTAACCTCCACAGATGTCACCTAACCTCAACAGATACTACCTAATACTTGTAATGTCTACAGATGTCACCTAACACCTAACCTCTACAGATACCACCTAATACTTGTAACCTCTACAGATACCACCTCTTTAACATATGTCATGTAGTATACTAGTACCCTGTAACCTAACCTTAATAAATGCCACTGAAGACTTAAACCTAGTATTTTCACAGACCTATATTTCTCCAACGCATCACCTAAGTAGAGCTAATGTCTAAAGAGAAGACCTTTTCAATATCCTAACCTTGACGTCCCCTAATACTGCTACCTGCTAAAAGATTTCATCTAGTGCATTCTAGACAGCATTCAGGAAATGTTTGGCTGTTATCTACATGACTACTTTTTGTTCTATCTGGACCTGCTGAGTGACTGCCTCTGATGGTTCAACATTCCCTGCTTTATTATTCCGTGGAACTGCTGCAAAGCAATATCCTGCTTGACAACATTAGGACCCTCCATGAAAGATGTTTCGTCAAATGGGTGTCCCCAATATCAAGTGGAATATTTTTTTGGTTCTATCTAGACCCACTGAATGACTTTCTGGTGGTTCAATATTCCCTGCTTTATTATTTCATGTAGCTTTCCCACTGTACTGGCAGCAGTCTGAAGGTTTAGATCGGGTAGTGTGCTACTGCATCTTCTGACATTTTGCTTTACGTAGACTGACAAGAACTGCTGCAGCAAAGCCATCTCCTGCTGGACAGTGTATAGGACCATCCACGAAAGATGATTTGTTAGAAGGGTGTTACCAATATTAAGTATGTCCCACTTATTTTTAGTGAAGGTGTGATTCTCTTTTCTTGTGGATGTTGGTATCCCGTACCTTGATGATATTGTCTTGTTAAAAATATCATGTGATCAAGGTGCCTTTTTTGTCTGTGACTCCATTTTACGGGATGATGTGGCAGTCAGTGCTGCATTATGTAAGAATAAGGACACTGGCAAGTGCGATACGTTCCACAGCAGTAGAGATGTTTTCAAGCTTTTGAGCTTTTGAGAATGTCATCAAAAATGATACATGCACCAATCATAACAGAGTACTCCATGAACCCCCAAATACTAGTAGTTGCTGCTGTCAACATTATGAGACCAGCTTATTAGAAGTTTTTTTGGGGGTGAGTGTTCTCTTGGGCGACAGTCGGTTGCGTACAGTTCTTCCTTTTGTGAGAAAAAACCAGTGCTATTGATGAGAAGCAGATGATAAGGTTATGTGGTGGGCTCCAGTATACTTTAATCACTCGGGAGGACAAAACCACTCCAATGTATTTGGAACGAAGATGGTGAGCATCAAAAGATATTGCACAGTAGATCACTGAGTTGTCACGGAGGCACAACTTGGCATGCCATGCCCTTTTTGCTGCACCACTAAACAGGTGATGTTATTAATCACATGAGTATACTTTTAGGCTACATGAATAAATCTTTTTATAAGGCTTGAGCAACATTAATTACCACATCTGACATTCACTACTTAATGATGATTAATTTTATAACATTCTAACTCTGATCCAAATAAGGTAAAACCATAATTTAAACCTGCTGTTTTAAATAAGACTAACATGAATGATGGCATGAGCCAACAACAACAAGATTGTAATTATGCCATATTTTTACCGCAGCATATAGTGAGGGATATGGAAGATAAAGGCTACCAAGCGCCATAAGGTTGAAAAGGGTAGAGCAGAGGTTATAAAATACCACGTTGGTGATGAGGTCAGTTGCTCATATTAAAGTTTGACAGTGGGAGCAGCTCCCTGAAAACTGGGCGGAGCTCACAACAGGCAGACCGCACAACAACCTGCAAAAATCTAGCCATAGCAAAAAGATCACATTTTTATGAAGAATGCAACGTCATCTCCTAATGTCTGTAAAATATAGGCAAATGAGTTTTTATCTCATGAAATTAATCCAGTAGTCGTATAAATATGGCAATAATAATCCAGCAATGATTAGGACGTTTGCCCTGTGGAAGGACGCAGATCTATGACCAATCTATTATCATGAGGTACTAAATTGATAGGCAGGTATGGTCATTTAGCAAGTTTAGAGATGTGCAGATGGGTGACCTGTTTAGAGGTTGTTCAATAGCGGCTCAAAAATACAGCGGAAGACAAAGGACCCCATCACATCCACATCTGGGATTACATCACATCTGTCAATCCTCACCTGGCGGTGGCGATTGAACATGTGCATTGCATACTGCAGGGAATAACAGGAGCCTGGAGAGGGAACCATATCATTACCACATGGAGCCACCACAAGCACAATATACTCACCACCAAAATTGAATACTGGTAATGATAGAACTACTGCATCTTTTCATCACTGTGGCAGCTCAAAATATTCTGCAGCCAATGGATATCACAATCTCACCACCACGATTTTGGTCACATCATATCAATATCTCTCATCAACGGCATAAGGCTTCAACAGATACCACATCGTCCCTCATAGGGAGTCATAATGCCACTGCAGAAAAAGGTCACACTTGGGTTATATGACATCAAAGAAGACAAGTAATAAAAAATATTCTCTATGAGAATGTTGGTGGCATATTGTATTTGAAGGCAATAGTGGAAGGAAACAAGGGTGTAATAAAAAGGGGAAGTGTAAGCCCCATATTTTGCCCATTTGTAGGACATAATTGTGTGCAAAATTAGAACTATTACATTTCCCCTCCTTATTAGACCCTTGTTTCCTTATCTCATGAAGAAAATAAACACAGATGAAATAAGTAATAAAAAATATTCTCTATGAGAACGTATAGGATTGGAAGGCAATTGTGTTGTTTAAAGGAAGAGACTTACTTTTCTGGATCAGCCTCGTGGCATATTCTTTTCTGGATCAGCCTTGTAGCTGTTGAGCTCATAGACCATTTCTGGATCAGCCTCATAGCTGTTGAGCTCATAGACCATTTCTGGATCAGCCTGGTGCTGTCTAGCTCATAGACGTTCTTTTCGGGATCAGTCTTGCAGCTGTCGAGCTCATAGACCATTTCTGGATCAGCCTGGTGCTGTCAAGCTCATAGACCTTCTTTTCGGGATCAGCCTTGCAGCTGTCGAGCTCATAGACCATTTCTGGATCAGCCTGGTGCTGTCAAGCTCATAGACGTTCTTTTCGGGATCAGCCTTGCAGCTGTCGAGCTCATAGACCATTTCTGGATCAGCCTGGTGCTGTCAAGCTCATAGACCTTCTTTTCGGGATCAGCCTTGCAGCTGTCGAGCTCATAGACCATTTCTGGATCAGCCTGGTGCTGTCAAGCTCATAGACCTTCTTTTCGGGATCAGCCTTGCAGCTGTCGAGCTCGTAGATCAGCCTGGAAGTTGTCGAGCTCATAGACCTTTTCTGCCACAGCACCAAGAGGCTACCACATCAACTGCAGATAAAAATCACACATGGATCACATGATATCCTTAAAAGCACACATCCCTCACCAGAGTCACATAGCAACAGCAAAGGCTAGCACATCAGAAATCACCTCACCCCCTGTGGAAGGCCATATGCAGAAAGATATAACGTTCATCTGAAGTACTCCTTAATGCTGAATCCTCACCTGGATGGATAGTAGGATCCTCTTTGCCACCCCATGGATGGCCTCCCCATCGCCCTCTCACCTCACCCTTCCACACCCAAACACCTCGCCCTTGCTCAACCACCACCCTGACACCCCACCATACTCCCCCACCTCCCCCTCCCTCCCTCTCCCCCGCAAACATCCGTCATCCCTCCACTTCCACCACTGTACGCCTCCACGCCCTCGCCTCCCATGCTCCCCCGCACACCCCCCATTACCACACCTCCCCCTGGCTCACATTCCTCCGCCCACACCTGCAGAAGCCCCCCAACCCTCGCGACGAAATGCCAGGTCCTTTCGGGTATATCCAGGGAGGGGACGAGGGAGGAGGGAGGGAGGGATCGGGAAAAGAAGTTTTTAGACTTTAGTTTTTTTTTTGAGGACAATTTTAAGCCGTTCCGTTCTCATCACTTTCCACATGACCTGGTGCCGTGGAGCATAACAACATGACCTCTCATGGTGTGGTCACACACCTTCACCCTCCCCTTTTCCCCCTTCCCCACCACCATTGGTCCGGTACACTGCACCTGCACATCTATGTCCCATCGGTGACCACGCTAGTCAGAGAGCCACACCCTTTCAAGCTGCCACAGCTATCCCAGGGAGATAGTTCTAACCTTACAGCATACGTATAGTACTCCTGAGAGCTGTGTGAGGACCATCATGTTCAATGCAAACCCTAGCGGCTTCCATTGACACAATCATGATGCTCACAGTCACTGCCAGAAGTACTATAAGGAGCTGTGAGGTTGGCACTTCCATCTCCCCTTCGAGGTGGGGATAGGGCAAGCAATGGTTGCCTTAACACAGCCATGTTGCCTTCCACCTTAAATGACCCACAAGAATACTGTATAAGAATGTCACATGACCAGCAGTGCCAATGGATGACACAATGTCATGTGACACCCTTGAGAGTATTCCTGTGGTGGGCAATGGAGGTGTCTCCCTGTGGATCCAACACCTAATATCCAGAGGGAGACACCCCCCTGGGTGTAAGGCAATGTAGCTAGTGACAGGGGAGAGGCTTGGATGCATCGGGTAGAGGTGATTCAATCGAACTTGTGTGCATTGCAGCACCATCTGCACCCCAGATGGCAGCCAAACCACACCCCTTCACAGTCATGGCAACCATTGCTAGCCATGGATCAGCTTCTTCCATGAAGATAGTACCACTGATCTCCACATGTCCAGCACTTATTTTTTGTCAGAACTTCATTGCATCAATGATGGCATCATAGAACTACATCAGAAGCTAAGCGATTAATGACCGACATGCATGTTAGCAGAGGAGCAACGAACTAAAATGATTAGAACACCACTAGTAACTACTTTAAATGTCTCAAAAAAGTTTGCTATTAAGTAATAGATAGAATACAATTAGAAGCGTTCGATAATGTAGTTGCTATGTACCATCATTGAGGGAATGTAGTTATGAACAGAGGACATTTGTCCCTAGTGCATGGTTGTGGAGACCATGGCAACAACCTTTCCCAACAGTAAGGGGTGCCCTGGTTGGTTAGCACTGGTCTGTTGCTCAAATCCCACCTAACAGAAAAAATAACCACCCCCATGCACCACCACATGCATCACCTATCCCCTCACTTCACACTACGGTCCGACCTCCTGTTCCATACACCCTCCCCTCACCACACCACTTCTCACGTCCCATCCCTCCCCACCCTCACCCCCTAAACCCTCCCTACCTACCCTGCAACAGCGTACCAGTACTGACCCAATATTGGAGCAGAGGTACACCTGACGTGGACATGATGGCAGGCACCAGTGCACTGGTACCATGGTGATGGGGATTAGAAGGGGGGGGGGGAGGGGTAGGTGTGTGCCTGGCACACCACAAGCTGGTCACCAACACCCTCATCTTGATTCAATTATGGGTGTGGGGGATGGGGTGCATTTCAACACCACACTGTGCTCTGCACATGTGTACATTGTATCACTGTACACTTTTTGTGTTACTACTAGGCACACTCCATCCCTGTTGAAATGCTCCACTAAGAGGTACACATGAGATTTCCAAATTCCACACCACTTTACTTTTCAGCACCAGGTCATGTGGGGCCGGCAAGCCCCCCACACCCCACCCCCACCACACACAAAAACACCACACAAACACACCACACACACACACACACAACACACCCCCCTCACACACCACCCCCACTACGACGCTTAGGGGGCGGGGCGTCTACATCCGGGCTTGCCAACCTACGAACAGAACGGCGAGAAGCAGGGGGAACAAAGGGGAGGGAGGAAGAGGAAGAAGACGAAGGGGACGAGGAGGGGGGGACATACCCAGAAGGACCAGGCATTTCGCCTGAAGGCGAAGGTCTCCTACGAGATGGGGCAGGAAGGAGGGGCACAGGTGATGGATCAGAAGGTGCGATAACAGTGGTTAGCAGAGATGCGGTGTTGGGGGTGCTGGCAGGTTCGGCCGTTAAGGTTTCTAGGGCAGTATGGTAGGTCAGGATGGTGGCTTCAGAAGCCGAGCAGGAGAGAGGCAGGTCAGACGAGGTCTGGAGTGTAGCAGGGGCCGGAGTGACGGGAACAGCGGTGACGAAGTGTTGGGTGGCCTCGGTGTTAATGAGCGAGGAAGGGGACTGGTGATACACGTCTCGAGAGGAGGAGGGCGGCCAGTTTGAATTGGCTGGGGGGGACCCTCCTCGAGGCGCAACAGGGGTGGAGGAGGTGACAGGTGCTGGCAGGCCAGCAGAGATGATTGCCTCCAGGTGTTTCACCCTCTCTTCCAGTTCAACCGTCCGCCTCTCAAAGTGGTCTGCACGCTGTGCTCTGTTCTCGAGGTACACCAACCTCTGTATGATGTCAGCCATAGTGACCTCACCCAGCGGAGGTGCAGCAGCCTGTGGTGGTGGTGATGGTGATAGTGAGGCCAGAACTGGTGGTGGTGGTGGTGGTCGTGCTGGTGCTGGTGCTGCTGCCAGAACTGGTGGTGGTGGTGCTGCTGCTGCTGCTGCCAGAACAGGTGGTGGGGCCTGGACCACTGGTGGTGCTGGTGGTGCTGGTGGTGGTGGGGCCAGGGCAGCCATTGCCCTCTCCACAGCCGCCAAACGCCTATCAGTTCGACCACGCCTGCGCTCCTCTATGTTGATGACTGTGTGCACCAAGGAGCAACAGACCTCATCACAATAGTATACAAGTAAATGCACACACACACACACACACACACACACACACACACACACACACACACACACACACAAACACGCAGAATCAAATCTCAAATCATGCAGGGAACACACAATCAACACAAAATCGAATCATGCAGGCATGAATCATGATTATACACGTACTCTGCACCCATCCCTGTTGCTACAACTACCATACCATACACAGGCAAAAGCAATTCAACATACCCCTCATTGTCTTTGGAGCATGGACGGCAGTAGGATGGGGGATGCCTGCATATAAGTAAATCTAAATCCAATTGCAAGTTAATATAATTATTTTCGCAAAGGTGAACTGTTTCCTTCCACCTGTTCGGTGTTCCCGCTACCATTTTGGTGCTCTAGTACAGTCTTCCCCCGTTAGTAGCGCCACGTTTGTTCCCTGCGCTACTACCATACTTAGGGCATAGATTGCACATTGTTAAATGTTTGGTACCCGCATCAACCATGAATATAATTTTCAATACATCTAACGAGGGAATGCACCGAACGGTATTGGCACGGTCCTGAAAACAGGACCGTGCCAATACCGTTTGGTGCTTACATCCTGTAACAATGTTTGGTTGTGGTACTAACGAGTGCGCTACTAACGGGGGAAAACTGTAGTTAGTATCTGCGTGTACAAATTTTGCCAACCCGTCTCCAGGTATGAGCGTCGAAAGCACGACCAATTCGGTACATTTGCAGAGGAGTGCCGTAGGCTAGCTATTTACCATGCAGTCCAGATCGTTCACTTGAATGTACACTAGGCAACGTGTTGCGTGCAACACTATGAATTTTTGTAAATTTCTAGTAAAATATCAGTAAACTAATGTTTTACTGAAAATTTAATTGGATTCATTGTGTTGCACGCAACAACATTGTTGCCCAGTGTATGGTCGCCTTAATAACCCGTTAAGTAATATTTGATCTTGAGTGGTGGCCGTGGTGCGCACGCTGCCCAAATTAAGTTAATAACCTATGAGCAGTGCACGGGGGTGCAGTATAATTATCTTATAAATAAATAATGGCAGCAAAAATGTTGCAAAACAAAATTTCTGCGGCCAAGCCTAAGCCCGGGAGCTCGAGCCGACCATATACCCCCTAGCGATGTGGACCACTCACAGCAAAAAAAGGGGGTCGAATCAAATTTTGATTTTCAATTGATTGATCAATGACATTCTGATACAGGATTGATACAACATTCTGTATCAGATGTCATTTTGAGCAAATCAAAATTTGAGATTCGACGCTGTGAATAAATAGAGCCTGGGAACGCGACTAAATTCCCCGGTCACGTGGCCACACGTTCACTTATATACGCCTATAGTTGAGCCAATTCGGGGTCGAGGCGCGAAAATGGACCTAGCGCATATTTTTTCAACATCACATTCTAAGAGACAAAGCTTCTTTTTTTTTTACGCACTAAACATTAGACACCATCATGGAGTTTGACAGCGGCCTGAATTAAAAATTTGATGGCTGCTTCCTGGAATATGGCTAGGTCCCTTTTTGACCCAATTACAAATGGTAGCACATATCTAGCATGCATTATGAAACATATCTAGATGTGGTTTGGGCATCAAGAGGTAAGGGAAGTGTGACATTTTAGCACAACGGCTGTTACGTGATGGTACCTTCACATACATACAGAAGCACTGCTGGCATATTTAGCATTCAGAGGGACTACTCAAGGCTATGTGCAGGGAGGGGGGTGCTATCTTAATGAGAAGATCTTCGTTGAAAGAATGGCAACATGGCACTGAGCTAATCGATGACGGCAAGCTTACAAGGACCCTGTTGTCCGTACGTATGTCCGTACATGTAGCTTTCAATTACTTATACAGTCGTACGTCACAATATATGCCCATAAAAGGCAAGAGGTAGAATCCCTCCGGTATCGACTATAGAGATTGGTTGACTTATACATACGTACCCAGATGACATTCTAAATGCGCAATTGCATGCACATGCAGGATATATTACTGCTAGTTTAACAAGTCACAAACCCGGACACATGCATGCATGTCCTACAAAATTGACTCCATCAAATACAAATTAGCGGCGTTAGTGAGGCTAAGCACGCTAAGTCTGTGAATGTTACTTCATGCACGCGGCGCATGCTCATAAAGCCGTTAGCATTTGTAACTGCTGTCTTAGCTCACCGTGGGCGTGGACAATGTGGCGCATGTAGCGCTGGGCTTGCGAGGTGCATCGCTTGGTAACGGCGCCAGGTGGTGAATTGATGGTCAGTAAGGGCGCCCGTGAGCCCTGCATAACATAAGCGAGGAAAGGAAGAGTACAAGTGAAACATGTGAATTCAGAAATTGGACATTTTTACATGTGTGTGTGTGTGTGGGTCTCTCTCTCTCTTACTCTCTCTTCGCCTCTCTTTTCGCTCTCCCTCTTACTCTCTCTTCGCTCTCTCTCTCTCTCTCTCTTACTCTCTTTTCTCTCTCTCTCTCTCTCTCTCTCTCTCACTCACTCTCTCTCTTTTCTCTCTCACTCTCTCTTTTCTCTCGCTTCTCTCTCCTCTCTCGCTCTCTCTTCTCTCTCTCTCTCTCTCTCTCTCCTCTCTCTCTCTCTCTCTCTCTCTCCCTCTCCCTCTCCCTCTCCCTCTCCCTCCTCTATTCTGTTTCTCACTCTCCTCCCTCTCTTCCCCCTATCCCCCTTACCTGCCAGCGGATGGTAAAGGCGTCATGGCACTGGAAACAGCACAACTCTTGTGTGTCTCTGGCGTTGTACAGTGCCATGAGGGAGTCTTTTAACCCAGCACGGGTTAGCGGCTACATGGAGAGGTATACTGAACATGAAAATGCCTATATACACATTAACTCACAAGAACGTTTGCATTCACAACAATTGCCATTGCATTGAATTGAGTTTTTGAAAAAAAACGAATTTTTAAAAATTGATCACGATCTTATATAGCATGCATGGGTACCCAATGGTTTAGCCGCTAACTAGTTGGGCGTGGATATATGTAACGAATGAAATGCATGCATGCATGCAATTATATATAGTTTGTGTTCTCTGAGTCTATGAGGTGAAGTACAGTATATATGAGGGACATCTTCAGGTAGGAGAGTTCAAGTTGCTTCAAAATTGGTATTCATTCGTAAAAGGGTCCTTTCGCTATTGATTTTTTTTCGTTAATTTGTACTTCATCCGTTACGGAGATATAGTGCGTGCACGGTTTCCCGCTCGATTCGCGCCAATGATTTTGGCACCGCCTCCATACATTGAGTTGCCTAAATCATATACAGAAGAGTAATACTCTAATATCCATGTAACATTGTTGCGAATTGTGCGGGAAACCACCCTGCACACACTTTGCTGAAGTACAAATTAACGAAACAGATCGAGAACAAATCAATAGCGACAGGACCCTTCTACGTACGTACCGAATTTGAACGCTCCTACCTGCTCATATGACTTCACCTCATAGAGAACAAAAACTATATCATTATAGTTACATAGACAACAGACTCAACACACATAAAATTTTATATATATATTTATAATTCGACTTTAAAATAATTTTTAAGTTATAATACTCCTTATCAGAATACATTAATTTAAAACATAAGCACTACAAATAACTAAAAGTCAAAGCAAGTGTTTGGTGAGACACATCTGGCCAAAATTACCCTGGAATTCTGCCTCATGAGGGTGAGGCTGAGGCGACTGTAGATGCCCGACATAACCTCATTTAGAGGTCGACAGAGTTGAGTGGCTACCTTTTTGGATATGGCCAAAAGTACATTGATGGCTTCATTGCCCCATCCCCCAAACACCTCCACAACCAAAGGGATGCATGACCATTCTCTAAGGGCACATGCCTCATCATTTCTTGAGTGCTTGGCCTCTTCTCCCATCTCAGCTGCATGACCACAGGTTTGAGCCGCTTAATTATAATTGGGACAGTGTCCAGCTAAATCACCCTTATGGTACTTTTTCAAAATTTCCAGAACAAGCAAAAGAAAAGTAACGCTCGCATTGAAATGTATGGCTAATTATAAATTCAGTGCCTAATAACTTTGTGATGGATAGTCCGATTTAGGATGCGTAAGGACCATTTGACAGAAGCTCATGGGTGTTCAAGGAAAATCAAAAAATTTGAAAACTTGAAAAACTAGCCAGAAGGGTGATTCTGCTGGACACTGTCCCAATTATAATGTTATAGTAATTATATATATAAATTTTATTATACTTCACCCATAGGGAACACCACATATATATACTTCACCCATAGTGAACACAACATATGTATACGTCACCCATAGTGAACACAACCATTATATTTCTCTACTCTATCTATAATTATCACCTCAACACACCATCTTAATTAATCTTCCTTTTCAGCCATTAACCTTGTTTCCTTGCTTTTCACACCACATCCAATCCTCCAGGGAATGTAATTACTTGTTCGGCCGCAGTGTAACCTAGGGGGTAGATACCCTCCCCTTCCAAACCACCAATGTTACGGAGCAGAGTTGGTGTGTATGATTGCACTAACATATTTAATTGACAGGGGACAGATGAGGGAAGGAGTTAGCAGGACCAGCACTGGAAGGAGTGACTAGAATTCTGTACTTATTTTGTGTCATGATTCTTGAATGGTGGTGTCTGGTCTGGAGTCTGGAAATAGGGAAGTGGTGTTCTGTTTAGCCTTGAGCTGGAATAGCTACTGCCTGGACACATGGCTACTTCGGTGAAGTCAGCTGTTCAGAGTTATTCTGACATGAAGCCAAGAGGGGTGTGGTTTTCCAGACATAGAACTGACCAGTTCACACCTTTTACAACTTGGGTCTCATATCGCTCTAAAACAGTGCACCATGAATGGAAATTGCACTACATACAAAGGTTTAAGTTACCAAATATGCTCATATATTGGTTACTACCTTTAGATAACCTGACAAGTGCTTTGTCTATAGGAGGTCAAGCCTGCCCCTCTACACAACCCTAAACCCAAACCAGATTGTCTCCAGGTCATGGTTCCAGGTACTGTACCATACATACATCTTGGGTAAGGGCAAACTGGTGGTGATAGGGTTTACCCACCAGGTCGAGCCTGGGACCATGGTAGCAATGAGCTGTCCTTGACCCATCTCTCCTTCCCCTCCTACCATCTCTTCTTCCCCTCCTACCCACCTCTCCTTCCCCTCCTACCCACTACTCCTTCCCCTCCTACCCACCTCTCCTTCCCCTCCTACCCACCTAACCCATCTCTCCTTCCCCTCCTACCCACCTCTCCTTCCCCTCCTATCCACTCTACCCATCTCTCCTTCCCCTCCTACCCACCTCTCCTTCCCCTCCTACCCACTCTACCCATCTCTCCTTCCCCTCCTACCCACCTCTCCTTCTCCTCCTACCCACTCTACCCACCTCTCCTTCCCCTCCTACCCACTCTACCCATCTCTCCTTCCCCTCCTACCCACCTCTCCTTCCCCTCCTACCCACTCTACCCACCTCTCCTTCCCCTCCTACCCATCTCTCCTTCCCCTCCTACCCATCTCTCCTTCCCCTCCTACCCACCTCTCCTTCCCACTCCTACCCACCTCTTACCCACCTCTCCTTCCCCTCCTACCCACCTCTCCTACCCACTCCTACCCACCTCTCCTTCCCACTCCTACCCACCTCTTACCCACCTCTCCTTCCTCTCCTACCCGCCTCTCCTTCCCCTCCTTCCCCTCCTACCCACCTCTCCGTCCCCTCCTACCCACCTCTCCTTCCCCTCGTACCCACCTCTCCTTCCCCTCGTACCCACCTCTCCTCAAAATCCCCTCGTTTTCTCTTACTACATTCACTTCCCAATGCCTCCAAAAAATCTTTGTCATTTTGGTGTAAAAATACTTCATTTGACAGGCACTAGAGTACATGACTATAGCAGTGTGTATATATAGCTAATGGAGCGACTACATTGAACTCCTAATCTATCTGAAGACATGGCGTAATGACTCTTTACAATTCAACGAAGTCAAAAAAAATTTCCCTAATCACATTGCTTTGAATAAAACGAAGGCAGACTGCTAAAATGTCTTCGTTGGCATTTTTATGTTACTTCATCTGCAATAATGCAGATTTCTGTTGCAATCATTGTGTGAATGTAATCATACTTACTATTTGTCTTTGATGTTGCCATTGCATTTCTCTTTCCATGCTCAAGATGTTCTCTTAATACCACATGCTAATGGTGTAAGACATGTTGCTAACGGTGTAAGAAGTGTTGCTAACGGTGTAAGAAGTGTTGCTAACGGTGTAAGATGATGCTGTAATTAACCTTATCTCCTTCAATTACAACAATAAGAGTGCTGATCTATACACATATCAAATGTACTTGAACACATGGTAATGCTATTAAAAGCTCCAGGGATGACATCACAGGCATTTAGAGGTCTTCACCTTGTTCTGGGCCTAGGCGGCCATACCGCTTAGCTCCTCTCCCTCTGCACCCTGCACAACACTGTACGCAAAGAGAATATTTGCTGATCAGAGCAGTCATTTACATTACAAGGACCCTAACTGCACACAAATATGTTGCTGACACATTTGAAAGGCTTTCAGCACCAAACTGACTGATGGATGTGGTTTGCACAACACTACAGAATGGGACCACTCACCAGTACTGAAGTGCACAAGTCATGCCAGAAGTCATAGTTTGGAAATACTCTGATTCCACGCTCCTTTTTAAATGCAACTTGGAAAATTACACCCACAATAAAGTAGAATAGAATGACCCCCACCAGTCTACAGGGAGGGCATTTTCAGGTAAACCATATGACACAACAGGTTATCATCTCTGACTCACATGCACAGTACAGTTATTACCACCACCACAGCAAGCTTCCTGTAGCTGTGCCTTACGTAAGGTGTTGAGGGGTGCATTGTGGAGGTGGGCGGAGTTAGACAGGCTCCTGAATACTCCATGGAGACTGACATCTGGGCACAAGAGGGAGGGGTCAAGGAGGAGGGGCACAAGAGGGAGGGGTCAGGGAGGAGGGGCACAAGAGGGAAGGGTCAGGGAGGAGCGGCAACACAATTTCACACTATCACTTGTTGAACTATGCTTTTAAAATATGGTATGCAAAATTGCAGAGTAGCATATTGAGAGTATGCAAGAGTGCACAGAGTGGTATGCAAGAGTGCACAACGTGGTATGCAAGCTCACATTGCAAGCATTGATGGGGTCTCTATTAAAAGAGGTTATGTAATGGGAAACATTAGGATATGTTGAGTTCCATCGGGCATATCGTGAACAGCTGAACACAATGCTTGTGACTACTTCTGAGCAGTTCGAAAAATTTCCACCAATCCACTTGAAAGAGAAGCTTACACCTACAAGGTGCAGAAGTGTAGGAGTGGAGGAGGGTGTGAGGACACAAGGGGAGGAATTGGGAGAGGAGGTAAACTTAGTACACACAATGTCAACATCACATCCAAATAGGCCTAAGGTTATGATGTAGTAGGCCTAAGGTTATGATGCAGTAGGCCTAAGGTTATGATGCAGTAGGCCTAAGGTTATGATGCAGTAGGCCTAAGGTTATGATGCAGTAGGCCTAAGGTTATGATGCTAGAACATTCGTAAAGTACAAGAAAACATATTCAGGTTTAAAGGACCCCAGTATCTTACATCATTCAATCATTCACAGTGTATGCTCTCAAAAAGCAGACCAGTTTGAAAGCTGGTCTTAGATCAATTTGACAATAATTAGGTACATTCAAAGTTCAGTAATACAACTTATTATCTAATTCTGTGATAGGATGAATTTTGAACATTCCACAGATAGGGTTATCCCTGCCCCCAATGGGATGGGATTACCCCTGCTGTCCCCCCCCCCCCCCCCCCCTCCTCCCCCCCCCTCCAACCCAGTGGGATGAAGGGTTTACTCCTGCCCTCCATGGGATGGGTTTACCCCTGCCCTCTATGGGATGGGTTTACCCCTGCCCGCCATGGGATGGGTTTACCCTACCCCCCACGGGATGGGTTTACCCCTGCCCCCCACGGGATGGGTTTACCCCTGCCCTCCACGGGATGGGTTTACCCCTGCCCAGTGGTAATCAATGAATAGTGCGGTAATAACCTGATTGAGAGTAAGTATAACCAGTGGCGACGTAAGCAGGGGAAGAAGAGTCTCGGTCCCTCTCACAAAAGTAAACTGCATCCCCGCAAATATCCGCTGGCAACTGTTTACAGATCGAGAAGAATACTTTACACTGACCATCTGCACAGTATGAAGATGGAACGTCGAACTCCCAATAGTTCGCACTGTGAAGTAAGCAGAACACAGTTCACTACTGGAGTACTGGTATGTACTAGTCAGTACATTCGACAATACAGTAGCTACCTCTTACTTGTACAAAGTATTAATGTCGTAGCCTGGCAGTGAGCAAGCGCGGGGAGGCCCCGCCAACACGAAGTGAAGTGTCAGAAGGAGAGAGAGACATCGCAATAACAAACTCATCTCTTTTAAAATAATATTAATACCACCAAAACAATTACATAGTACACGTCACGTGCATCTGTTTACAAATGTACGCTATATTAAATGGCCGACCTGGGTGATACTGGTACAGCCGATCAAGAAACATCTGAAGGACTCGCAAACGGGTTTGTAAACGATGGAAGTTTTTTAGAACAGTTTAGGAAGTTACAAGAACAGAAGAAATCCATGTTAGTGGACATAAAGCCTGAGAAACTAGTGCAACCGGCGCCCATCAAGTTACATGTGTGCGCGCGCAAAAAGCCGGCCGTAAGGGTTCTGAGTAAAAAGAGTGTGGAGGTGAAGAAAGCGTTCGATGGCGAGAACGAAGAGGAGCTTAACACAGGTGCTCTAATTGGAGTGCTGGCACTCCAAATCTTGCACAACTTTTGTGCTTAGGGTGTCACGAGTCTCTAAGTTCTTCCCATCAGAACCAGGCAAAGAAACAGAGGCTACACCTGCTGTGTGTGGGCTCATGTTGCCAGCCACAGGGGGCAGGCTGACTGCCGAAACTGGCACAGACCCTCTTCCAGAAGTGGGGACAAGGAAAAGGAAGTCTCGCTGGTCAGATGCTCCACCAGAAAAGACTGCCACCACAGGAACACAACCAGAAGTTGTCACCCTCACATCTGAGGGTACTCCAACAGGACTGAATGAGGAACAACATCAGCAGTTGTTAGAGCAAATTGAGGTGTGTGTGTGTGTGTGTGTGTGTGTTACCCAGTGTGATGTGGTTAACCTCAAACATGTACTTGAATCAAGGCTGTGTTACATAAGTATCTTTCAGATCAACCGAATTGTTGCCGAGATACGAGCGGCAAGACAGAAACGTGGAAATAAGTATGATTATGACAGCGATGAGGAGGTGGAGAATGGAACATGGGAACATAGATTGAGAGCAAAGGAGATGATTGAAACTGAAGGTAATGCTCCTAGTGACTCATGCATATGTATTATGGTTGAGTATTGCGAATCAAGTTATGTAAAGCAATTGTGTATGTTTAATACTAATCTTTTTTTTTTTAACTCGATTTTTGCTACCTTATTGGATATTAATATAATTAGATGGGTTTTTTGTTCTGATGACTATTAAGGTGAGGAGAATGAATACGAGGAGGGAAAGTACTTCAGCCATTTTAAGTATGTCTCCCACGTCCCACCTTTTAGAAAGGGCAAAATTACTGACCGAAGGATCCAAGGGTAAACACCACATAGGAGACTTCCTGCCCCCCGAAGAACTTGAGAAATTTGTGGAGAAAGTGCAGGCCAAAAAGGAGGGCAGAGAGGCTGGTGGGTCTGCCCTAGTGTTTGACACCATACCATGATGTCACCACTTCAGATATATCGGACTACAAGACGCACAAACTGGCAGATGATAACATTGGATACAAAATGCTACAGAAGGCTGGATGGAAGGAGGGTAGTGGTCTGGGGACCACTGGAACGGGCATTGTCGCACCAATCAACAAGTCTGGTTATGAAGCCATCTTAGTTTGTGTTTGTCACATGTTTTGTATCACCAGGGGACGGCAGTCATTTGATCAGTCGGGCCTGGGGACCGAACTCCCTGGTGAGGTTGATAAAGATGACGATGCTTTCACAACATACAGAAAACGAATGATGTTAGCATACAGATTCAGACCCAATCCACTGGTGAGAAGAAATGTTGTTTTGAAATAACTTCTTAGCTCAACCAATATTTTTCTTTACAGAACAATCCAAGGAGACCATATTACTGATGATGAATGACCAACGTGTTTACTTCTGTTGTGTGTGTGTTGTTCATGTTATTTGTACAAATTCTTCTTGCTGTATGGATCTGTTTGATAAGTAATTTTGAGCACACGGTTGTAATCTTTTGAACAAGCATAGGGACTGCAAGATGCATACATATTGAAAGTAAGGGCCTAGCCTTGTTCCCAGTCCATTTTTCACCTCTCCTAGTTCGACTTAGAAGTTAGTACTAGTAGTTTTACATCATGTCTACCATAAAGGTAAGCCACGACTACTGCCTTGGTCCTGCTGGAGCTGGTTGCAAGGTGAGGGACTCAACGACTCCATTGTTTCTGTGAATCTCTGTCCACCAGCGCCGGGGGAGGGGCCGGGGACACGTGGTACTTTAATATTAATTCTGTATTAATTCCGCAATGTCCTGGAGACCTTGGACAGCGGCTGCAAAACGTGTGGCGCAATTGAGAGGGAACAAGAGGAAACCTTTAGAGCCTATTAACAAGTGGAACATTGTTAGGGGGGATTTGGTGAATATTTGTTCGTGGTACCGTAGTAGTTGCCCAATTTAAAGACACGTGCCCTACAGGTGGAAATCTTGGCAGGCAAAGACAAAGGCAAACAGGGCAAAGTCTCGGTGGTTGCTAGGAGACAACATCAAATCATCGTTAGTGGGCTGAACACTGTGAGTTAGCCTTACACGCACCGAGAAACCTTGATATAGTGCTTCTTCTAACAGCATATCAGAGTACTGCCGCCGTCGGGAGAGTTCCCCGGGGGTCGCGTGCCTAGCGAGGCACCGCTGCACATATCGAATGTTGCTTTGGTGGATCCCAAAGATGGGTACGGTCCTTTTCCTTTTTATCCCCCACCTTGTTGACTACTCAACCCCCATTCCAGTGGGGGTTACTCACTGGTTAGCAATGACCTATAGTAGCTCATGTATGTCAATAAGTCCTTATAGACTTTGAGGAATGACTTCCATAGTTAGTGCTAGAGCACCCCTACTAGCCATGCACGGGGCAAAGAGCATGTCCTGCAACTCATGTGCTTTTGGTCGTCTAACTGATGTTGTGGTAAGGCAGAGTCCTCCACTACCCTATAACCACAATGAATATCTAAAACGTGCAGCCGCCACATGTGTTCTTGTACCCATTCCCTGCGTATCCCACAGCAGATATTTTACGTGGGTGTGGTCCCCACAATGTCATATCTTGCCATGCACTTGGCAAGTTACATTCTTGTGTTTTCTTTTTCGGGTTCTGCTTTCAGGCCTCAGAGGGGGAAACACTCTTTCTCTCAGAGGGGTAAACACTCTCTCTCAGAGGGGTAAACACTCTCTCAGAGGGGTGAACACTCTCTCAGAGGGGTGAACACTCTCTTGATCAGAGGGGTACACACTCTCCCTCTCAGCAACACAATTTAACCATTGCTTTGACCAGTGCATACCAGTGATGGTATCTGAATACACATCTTTGATCATATCAGGAATTGTTAGTTTCTGTTTGGTGAGATGTAAACCAGAACCAGACATTTCCAAGAAATAAAAATGGTCTGTAGTAACTTGTGTGGTTGAAAATATAGGAATGTCATGGGAAGTAACTGCATATATATGTACACAGAGGTACGTGAAGCTAGTTGTAGTAGGTTAGTAGCGCAAAACAGCTGGGAAAGGGCAATTACTTTTGCAACAGCTAAAGTAAAATCAGCAAACAGGACAAAAGCAAATAGCGATGTCTCTACTTATATCCATATACTCCTACAGGAAGATCCTGTTGTATATCGAAGTACCATTTTGTAGTGAACTGTCCATTTTATTTATTTCATCACACTTGTTATTGTATTAAGGAAGCCATGTCGGGTGAAGCACATGTACACCGAGGAAGGCCTGAAGGTACGCGTATCAAGACGCACAGGGGCCATTGTACCAAAGCCTCCGGAGGTGAACGAAAGGAGAGACTTCAAGTCCAGGAGTGGGTATATTGGTACGTACAGGGAGGGGATTGTTAGTAATGGTGATGGTTACAGGGAGGGTACAAGCACTGGAATTATAAAATTGTAAGACAGACGCGATGTGTTGTACATGCAATCATTACATGTCAGTGTAGCAATGGTGTTTATGTAAATCTTTTGTTAACAGAAGGACCAAAGGACTCTTCGCCTGATGATGTCACCAACAAAACCTATGTTCCAGTACTTCTGACTTTTGAAGAGGAGATGCAGCTACTCACAAAGACGAAGGCCACCCACAAGGGGGAGGTGGCTCGGGCTGCGAGTTAATGTTCTGCATTGCCCCACCCCATATGTGTCAGCATCCACATGTATTTAGACAGCTATAAATGAAGCCAAATCAATATCACACGCTGGCATGGCTAAAGTGAGAGTCTATGTAGTTGCACAGTGTGAATATGGTCTGGTCCATCTGGATTTCTGCACACTCTAACCTATGCAGAGTGAATGAACTCATCTATCACAAGGTATAAATCACTGTACACTTACTTTGATATGGTCCGTTTCACAACGTGTACAGTATCCTTTTCCGCTGGAGTTAGCAGCTCATCAGCCTTTACCCCAGTGGTCTACCCATCTGTAGCTCATACTGGTAGAACTTCTCCAGCAGACGTCTATTAACACACAACTTAGGGGGTTACGGTCATTGTATACAGACGAATTGTATTATTAAACAGTCAGCGGTAGATTATGGAACGCACATGTACATTGAAATCATGCGTAACAAGTGTACACGAATTGAAGCTAATCATCCTGTAGCTATTTAATCACCAAATACAAATAGGAACATTATTTGGCCGGTGACCTTGTGGAGCGGCAACTTACCTTAATTTCATTTGCTTTGTCCTTGAATAGGTGATTATAAAAAGTCCTTTTTTCCATCAGGTAGTGTTAGTGATACCCCAAGTGTGTGATGCTAATGATGAGCTGTGTGCAGGTGGTTGTTTAGAAGCAAAGCCATCACTGAGTAATTACCACCTTCCCTTCCCAAGAGTTGCAGACTGTAGGAACTTGAGAGGCTCCTCTGACCTCATCATATAGCTCCAGTGGACTGAAATCCCTGGTAGAGTGGACGGAAGGGTTTAGGGGTTTAGGACTCCAGAAGTTACATTGAGCTCAAACGCAGGCTGCCATTGTGGACTTAGCTGATGATTTTCTGAAAAAGATAAAAATATGTGAATGTTACTGTCATTTATTGCTCCTATGAGGGCAACCCTGCATATGAGCTTGGATTTTATGGGCACTTCTGCTACACTGCTTTGTGTGTTTAGGGCTGCTTGACACGTTCTGGGTTTGGATGTGAAGTCAGAGGGTACATTATATTTCTTAATTGTTCACGCCTACTGAACAAAATAGCTTGACCTTACCAGGTATAAACCTGCCCTCAACCTCTGGAGTTTAAAATTGTGGGTTACCATTAAGGGATTAACCAAGTGTTTTGACACTAATCAGAAATTTACAGCGAGGGTTTACATAAGCAGATGTTATCTGTATATAGAACCTTACGTGTGCCCTATTTTCATCGCGAGTAGTGGGCTGCCAAGTCACAGCATAGTTATGGCCTAACCGCGTCTCACCCACTTTTGCAGCTCTGACCAACAGGTCAAGTAGTCTCACTACGTGAAAGCTGCGGTGAGATACCGCAGCTTTAGGAATCTGAGTCTGGGTACGAGACTACAGGTCAAGAGATATGTGCGACCTTGATAACGTTCGTGCAGTTACAGAGAAGCTGGTGCAGTATGGAGCAGAATGTCTGCTGAAGGGCCAGTTCGAGAGGTCCAAATGGGCTCTGGATTGTGCCGCGTACCTCCGCCCGGATATTACCTCAACCTTATGGCAGAGAGGTCTCGCTTGCTATTATGCCGGTAGCTACGAAGAAGGCGCCTCGCAGTTCGAGGAGGACGTGAAGGATAATTCTAACGACGCAGAAGAGGTGATATGGCACTTCCTGTGCCGCTGTAAGCTGCGAGGGTTTGAAGGAGCGACAGCAGCTGGCTTTTTACCTCTCCCACACACCTCTTCAGTGGTGGTGCCCCCAATGATGGCGGTGCTTAAACTATTCCAGCAGAGGGGCAGTGTCTCAGACGTCTTGTTGGCTTCAGTCGCGGAGGACGGTACTCCCCTACGTAGCTACAACGGCACCAGTGCTTTGGCCTACGCCCACTTTTACATAGGGCTGTATCTCGAGGCGAGGGGCGAGGCGAGGGAGGCGGGAGAGCACTTGAGAACAGCAGCTGCCATGAACAATCCCGACTTCATGGGGAAGCTTATGGCTGTGCACTATCAGCACTTCTTCAGAACTGCTGTTATGAGAAGCAGTGTGGCCAAGTTCCAACTAGGGCAACATGGGAGTGGTGACCCTTACCTCTGCTCCTCAGTTATCCAAGGAGGCTGGCAGCTGTCAGAGGGCCATTCCTTGGGGGGTCACACGAGAAGTAAAGTGGAGTGTGTGGAGGACCTGCTGCATGCCTGCAGCCTTGGCATAACCACCTTCGACTGTGGGGACATCTATGCAGGTGTGGAGGAGCTGTATGGAGCCTTCCTCACTGCCGCTCGTCGCCTTGGAGACCCCAAGGACCTCGCCATTCACACAAAGCTTGTCCCCGACTTGGAGGTGATCCAGCAAAGGGGTGTGGACGAGGCGTACATCAGGGCCATTGTTTGCCGCTCCATGAACCGCTTGGGGGTAAGCTGTCTTCATCTGGTGCAGCTGCACTGGTGGGACATGGCCATCCCGGGCTGGGTGGAGGCGGCCCACGCCATCATGAGGCTGCGAGATGAGGGCGTGGTCAAACAGATAGGGCTCACCAACTTTGACACTCGTCACACGGAAGAGCTCCTGGCCGCAGGCATCCCCATAGCATCAGTGCAGGTGAGGACTGTCCAGAAAGGGAGGTTAAAGAGGCTTGCTGTTAGAACACGTCTAGAGCTCACAATTTATACATCTTTCCTACTCCTATTCCCCCCCCCCCCCTCCACCTGCCCACTCCTCCCCATCCTTACCCCGAACAGGTGCAGTACTCACTGCTAGACAACAGACCTGCTGCATCTAAGCTCGTTACCCTCTGCAAGGACCACAGCATCAGACTCCTCGCATATGGAGTCTTGGCTGGGGGGTTTCTCACAGATGCGTGGTTAGGGAAAGAGCTACCATCTAGAGAGGTAACGCTGATGTGAAAGTGAGGAGCACTAAACCACATTCATTTATCTTAGCACACACATAAATATCACACTACTTGAAGTAAAATGTACCAGCTATTTTAGTCACCTTACCTAGTGAGATTCAACCTTGCCTACAAAAGTGTTGTTCATAGGGCCCTGTCTCTCCCCTCCTCCCCTTCATAGGGCTCTGTCTCTCCCCTCCTCTCCCTTCATAGGGCCCTGTCTCTCCCCTCCTCCCCCTTCATAGGGCCCTGTCTCTCCCCTCCTCCCTCTTCATAGGGCCCTGTCTCTCCCCTCCTCCTCCTTCATAGGGCCCTGTCTCTCCCCTCCTCCCCCTTTGTAGGGCCCTGTCTCTTTCCTTCCCCTCAACATGCACTGTTAGCCACACCCACTTGCCATGCATACCTTTGTGCAGTATTGATTTGGCAGGTGTATTGTTTTATGGCTTCTGCAGGAGCTGTCCAATCGCAGTCTTACAAAGTACCTGCCCATCATAGAGGAATTTGGTGGGTGGGGCCTGTTCCAGGAGCTTCTCTGTACCCTTCGTAGGATAGCTGACAGACATGGCTGTGTTGCGACTTTTGATGGTTCCCATGTCGATGTCACTATTGCCATGGTAGCCATGCAATATATGCGCACTCAAAAACAAGTGGATGCTATTATCATTGGATCACATGACAGCAGGTGAGCTTTTATATTGATTGAAGTATGTAATATTTTCCATACCATATATGTGACAGTGTACCTTCTGGGTAGTTTTTCAATTTTTGAACAAAGAGTCTCTATCCAATGATAATTACGCAATACAAATTGGACCATCATAAACTTGTAAGGCACTGAATTTATAATTAACGTAAGCATAACTTTTCGTTTTCTTGTCCTGAAAAGGGTGATTATATAATAATAATAATACATCAATTCGGCAAAAAGGACCCTAGCCCATGTTTTCTAATTATTTCATATTCTAAGAGACATTTGGGTCCTCTGCTTACGCACTCTGTTGAATTATGTAATTGCATGTGTCAACTATGATGCTCCTTTCCTGGAATATGGGTGTGGCTTACTCGAGAGAACTCTCTGTTTTTGTATGGACTCCCTGTATTTTCCAAATGCAGTGCACTTTATTGGTTGTACACGTCTCTTAACTCCAGGTATTTGAAGGAAACAGTTGCATCAGGGTATTTGGCGTTCACTGAGCAGGACTTGCTTGAGATTAGTGCTGTCCTAGCTAAGTCTATTTTACCTCCTGGCCCTGTGTATGGACTGGAGAGGGACACTCTTGGTCCTCATGGGAAGATCATGAGATATAACCTAAACCAAGTGAACAAAGGCCAGCATCTGGAAGAACTGTGTAGAAGGCACGTCTGGGGAGTAGAAGGAGGAGGTATCATGCCATCCAACAATTTTTTTTGTCTCTTTCTTTTTTTATAGATACTTGGAACTGCACTTTAGTGCTTCTCCAATGGATGCCACTTGTGACGGGTATAGGTATCCATCAACATTAGGCTTCCAGAGGTGGACGTCTCGGCAGAGTAGTGGGGAATGCAGTCCAGGTGATTTGAGTGTTGACACCATTCCCCTCTATGCTGCCCAGAGCTACAACTTTGACCACCTTTTGTGCCTGTCGGGGCGTGATGCCATCAGAAGGCACTGTGGTAAAGTCAGGTTGATGATAGCTGAAGCAGAAGGCATCCACAAGGACAGCCTCAGCTCGGAGCAGCTAGTTGACCTCCACATCATCCTCTCACAGCTGCACCTTCAGTTGGTGACATTTGAAAAGCTTAAACCTCACACAGATAATCCTGGTCACTACCTTCCCTTTGAATCCCTGAACTACCTTTTGCCTTCATGGGGTGGTGCCGACCCCATCACCTCTGGTGCATGCAGCCATCCAGGTGTGGTGGACATGTCCGTTGGTGAGAGGCTTACAGCTCTGCTGAGGAGGCTCAGAGCCATGACCTATCTACTCAAAGATGGTGAGGCTGATCTTACCGGCTCTTTCGCCATCTTTGTGGAAACGGCACTTAAAACGTGTTCCTCATTCATGCACTTTCTAGCCAGTGACCTGCCCAATCTCTGTACCACATTGGCTGGGGTGGATGGTAGTAAATCTTCCCCCAATGCCTACTGCACAATCCTCAGTGAGCTGCAGTTAGCGTCAGAGGCAGCTTGGGCCTGTGTAAGCAAGTTCTCCGCCTTTCTCTCTCACACCATTCTGCCGTCGGCGACAAAGACTTGTGGGTGTGGTCTGGATGTGTACTCTGACCTCCTTAAGTATTGGCACTTCATTGATAGTCCTGCGGACCTCCTGTCCTTGGGGGAAGGGCATTTTGACCAGGTCAAGCAGGAGCTGGAGGCATTGGCTAAAGAGATTGATAGAGACAAGACCTGGAAGGAGATTATTAACAGCGTAATGGCAACACACCATCCCACGTCATCTGAACTGCTACACTCCTACATGTCTGAGATAGAGAGAGCCCGCACACACATGATTAGAATTGGGCTTGTGTCTCCTCTCCCACCTGGGGAGAAAGTGATTGGACTACACACTCCAAAGTGCTTAGTACCATTCTCTCCTTTCGGCGATTTCTTAAACCCGCCTCCTTTTGCTGGGATGGGGCTGGGTACTGGTGATGGGCCCACTCCCTCATCCCAGGAATGTGCAAGGGTTGGAATCCTGATGCTCCACTCTGTGGCCGCAATGGGACTGTCCCCTGGGGAGGAGGAGAGGCTCCTTCGGTCCCATGACTACACCTGGATCAGTGTCATAGCACCACACGAGACCTACCCTGGTCACCATGTGCAGGCCCTGGCTGCTCAGGCCCACTCACGCATCTTGCGCAGGTTCTACATCTCCCCACTGTTTTACGAGGGGTGGGGCTTGTACACAGAAGAGCTGGCTTATGAAACAGGGTTCTTTGAGCATCAGGTGGAGTTGAGAGGCAGAGTTATTGACAGTGGTGTATATGCCAAGTTGACACGCCTCACCCAGTTGAGGCTTCGTCTGTGGAGGGCTGCAAGGATTATCTTAGATGTGAAGTTGAACACTGGAAGGCTGTCATTTGAGCAGTGTCAGGACTTCCTCCAAAGTGAGCTAATGTTCAATCCCATCTCCAGCGCGGGGGAAGTTATGATGTATGCCTCCAGGCCAGCCTATGCCCCCTGCTATGTGGCTGGTTTCCTTTCTCTGATGAAGCTAAGAACTGAATTTGAACATAAAGATGGCGCCAGGTTTTCCCTTAAGTATTTCCATGACAACCTTATCTCTAGAGGGTGTCTCCCTTTTAAGCTCCTAGAGTTTCTGTTGAAGAAGTGATACCTAGGTGTATGGGTGTATTAAAATTATCAAGGCTCATAGATGAAATGAGAATTGATCGTGTAGAACGTATTCCGCCTTATAGTTTGTTGTGCGTGGTGGTGGGATATTGATAACTTAAAAGTCGTACTGACCCTTCCCATTCCACCCACGCTTGACCCTCTTCATACGATCATGCAGTAAGTCCGAGTATGTGTGCAGTCACACCTGATGCACTGCTCACACAACGATAGTGACGGAAGCATAGCACAGACGCGTATAGGAAGGTATTGATAACAGACTCGGGATTGAAAGGTCGGGGAGGGGTGCAGGGGCAAATACATATCATTGAAACCATGGTGTTAATACAATAAACTAATATAGTACTGCAAAATGAGGGGACCTCCGACAAAAGCAAAAGCGTGCAGGGGTATGCAATAGCACCCGCGACCCGTGTTTTCTACAGATCAGTTACGCCATATCAGCAATATGAATAACGCGTGCGTAAGGAAGCGGGCACTGCATTCGTATAGAACAAATGACATAAGATTAGCGTGCTATTATATCATAGATACTTAGAGATTATATCAGCACTAACATGTGCAATATCAGTCATGGTTGCAGACGCAGGGGTAGGGATTAAGTTAATTTAATACGGAGCTGGAGACGCGGAGGGTGTCTGCAGGGGATACTTGATGGACGTAACGTTTGCCGTCACTGCGGGCACACTAGTACTAGTAGCAGGTTCTGTAGTGGGAGACAAGGAATACTAGTGGCGCCGCGGCACGGTATCATGCATGCGATGAACTGACCTGACACGAGTAGCAGCGCGTATTTGCTGAAATACACTGACCTGCACGGAAGTGCACGGGCACGCATCGAGGCACAGTGTGGCGCACTGTACGGGCATCATGTTCAGCAACCTGCTAGGTTTGTTTACAATCAGCTGCTCTACGCGGTAACCTCCCGCGAGACATTCGTCCACACTCCTCCTGGTCAGATCCACCCCGTAGACAGCCTTGATTTGAGCCAGAAACGTGTATGGCGATATGGCGATACTCCGTCCGGTGTCTGGAGTAGTAAGATACCATGTGACTGGGGTTAGGGTTCCGGAGCAGGCCAGGGAACAATTGAAAACTGCTGTTTCTCCAGTTAGGACTGACTGAGTGGTAGGGTTTTTGGCAACCTGTGCAAAGCCGCCTGCAGTTGAAAAACGCGTTACTGATACGGCAATAGGCCTACATGTAATACAGTTATATCGGGCAGCAGGACAATAAACCTATCGGGTACATGTGCACTTACACACGATAAGACACTCACCTCCGCAAAGCCCTGTCATAAATATAAATGAGAAGAGCGGTTGGCTGAATATGCCTGCTCTGTCGGCGCGGTACATGGTTTGTGGGGGGGCCGGCTGCGTGGGCGGAGAAGTATACGTAGCTAGGATGCTGCATGCTAGGTTATTAAATACTCGACGTGGTCTAATTGTGTGACGTAACAGCAGCGATGCAATCAGAAACCTGCAGTTATACGTGTACAGCTGCTTTTCCATCGTATACGAACGTATAGCACGTGCGTGCAGTAAGACAATAAATTGTGCGTACATACTCAGCCTGTTTGTTTAGTGTCTAGACAGTATGTATTGCTCAGCATGCGTTACGTTAAATGCCTTTAGCCTGCCATGCACCGTACCGCACGTGGCGCCGCTCTTAAGAATGACGCAGTTAACTAATAAGCCGGGTACTCTCATCAGTGGTATATGAGAATTCTTCCACATGATGCATGATAATTAGGGTGAAGTTACTTGTAGTGTTGTTTTAACCTCTTATTGTAAAATTCAAATTTCAGTCTATATACTTTATTGTTTTTGCGCATGCACGCACCCATTTAATCTCACAGTGGTGCTGTTTATCCCCCCACGGCATCCGCCACTTTGCGTGGCGGCAAGCTTTTGTCAACTGCAATCATATAACAGCCTCATAATTGTTTTATCTCGCGGATATGCCCACGCGCACTAATTACTTCACAGCGAAAAAGGAAAACGCTGCATTAATTTATTAACACAAGTTCAGCCTATAGCCTTTCTGGCTCCCTCGCGCTGATTGTGGGACGTATCCAACACATATACGCCTCGCTTTAGCGGTTGATTAGTATATATATATGGAACTGCATGTCCAGCAAAATCACCGTTATGTAGCATTGAAGTGTATGGCTAATTATAAATTCAGAGCCTAATAACTTTATGATGGATAGTCTAATTTAGGATGCGTAAGAACCGGCAATTTATAGTATCGTGCAGGTTGTGTCCGCGTAGGAAAGTACGTACGGATCATGACCATTCGATTCCAGCGGTTATAATGTAGCTCACCATATAGTCATAATAGTGTTGGTACGTAGACGTATAGTGAATTGTCTGATAACAGATGCTATGGGAAGTAGCAAAGACATTTTCTGGTGCAACACATTCACTCACACCCTTCACTACAAAAACTTTATAGGGTAAATGTCAAAGCAAAATTTGGATTGACCCTTCCCTTACAGCTGGCAATCCAATCATGATTGTTGCGCAATCTTGATCAACCTAATTTCATATCCAGGCTGATTTACCATGCCATCCTCGGTTCACTTGCTAGCTACCTGCAGTACAAAGCCTTTCTGTCTGTTGCGAAGCGTGCAGCTAGCACAGGAAAAAGTTTAGTGTCCCGTCCTTGGATTTTGATCCATGCTCCGGCCCAGATTTGCAGTTTTCTTTGCTAACCACATGCATCTAAGGTACAACGTTCACATAAGCCGTTCCATCCTGGGAATGTGGGTCAAAATCCAAGGATGGGAACACGGAACTTTTTCGCGATTGTAAATTTCATTAGCGATTAATAATTATTTGGCTTGACCATGCCGTGGGTTCCCAGGCCGTTGACAATGTTCCCGCCGCTTCAAGCATTAATATTATTAGTGGTTAAGAAAATATGTCTGTAAGGGCAAGGGAGCGATATAAAGCACGCTCCCGCTCTGTAGAGAGGACACGGGGACATCATGGACGCTCCTCATCGCCAGACACTTCCAGGTCTCGTTCGCGCTCACGAGAGCGGGATAACAGGAAAAGAAAAGAAAAGGAAGCCGAGAAGGAGAAAGCTTCAGAAGAGAAACGGTGTGCCGTCGTTAGCGCATATGATTTATATACAGCTTGCAAATTCATTGATTAGAAAGCAAAAGGAACTGTTGAAAGCGTCAGAGACCCCGGAAGAGAAGCGAGCTAGGAGGCTGGCGAAGAAGGAGGCAAAGGAGAGGAAGAAGAGAGAGAAGATGGGCTGGGACCAGGAGTATATGGTACACTTGTAGCTAAGTCACGTGCTGCTCAGGCATGTGATGCGTTTCGTTCCCCTTAAAGGGTTATACAAACGCAGACAATCCCTTTGGGGATGAGCATCTGTTAGATACGTTTGTATGGCACAAGGTACGCACAGCAGAGGCTTTCCTGTGCTATGTGCTAAGCAAACCTCCTCACACAGAAACGTGAGCATGAAGTGACCACAAGGAACCTCACTGAGAAGGATGTTGAAAGAGAGGAGAGGCGTCGCCAAGACGAGATGAGGCGAGAGTTGGAGAAGGTGAAAAAGAGAAGAATTGTGAGTGGAGCAGAGACAGTAGGGAAGTGTTCAGTCACCTGCCCTCTTCTTATGTCTTAGGAGAGGGAGAAGGAAAGAGAAGCAAGGGATGAGGAGATGGTTAGCAATGGATGGCAGTCTTGGTTGGCAGTGACGCATCAACCATCTATGTTGTAGAGTCTGCTGCAGCGAATGAAGGAGGCAGAAATGTTCAAAGATTGGGAGGGGCATGAAGACACTGTACGTTGCAAAACACAGGCCTAGAGCAGACTGCATCCTTCTCATACCCCTCTTTACTGCATCCTTCTCATACCCCTCTTTACTGCATCCTTCTCATACCCCTCTTTACTGCATCCTTCTCATACCCCTCTTTACTGCATCCTTCTCATACCCCTTTACCTCTCCTTCACACTGCTGTATCACGTCCACCCTCCTATTTCCACCCCTCACCACTCACACATGCCACCCACTCATTCACCAGTTCCATCTGGAGCAAGCCAAGCTTAGATCACAGCTAAGGATTGAAAGTGGACGAGGTAGGTAGAAGGCTAGCGTGTTTTCATTTAAAAGCCTCACCCATTCCTCAGCAAAACCGATTGACCTCCTGGCCAAATATGTGAACACAACAGAGGAGGCCATGGACATTGAAGTACAGGAGCCATACCATCTCTTGAGGGTTAGTGAGGATCATTTAGCAATGTCTAAATGCACACACATGCATATGTACACACATACACTTATTCATATACACATGCACACACATACACATATACACTTACGCATATACACATGCACACATACATGCACACACATGCATACGCATATGCACACACATACATGTACTTGCACACACACACACACACACACACACACACATGCACACTTCAGGGTCTTAACATGCTTGATCTGGAGGACTTACTGGAGGACATACACGTGTACAGTGAGCTGGAGAAGGATACTCATTTGGAGTTCTGGAAGGTGAGAAGTCCTCTGGCTTTCCCTCACACACCATCACCTCACTCCATAAATAGGATATTACCACTGTGTGTGAAGATGAACTTCAGAAGCTTAGAAGACTAGACCAGGCAAAATCAGCAAGGGGTGCTGAGAGGAGAGGTGGTATCAACACTGCCGTGGTGACAGACATATCTTCCATACTCAGAGGGAAGACGGTAAGACAACAGCATTCATGTCTCCAGCAGCCTCTAGTGCACACACTTACCTCTCTCCTTCCCTGTTCAGTATGGCCAGCTTGTGGCCCTGGAGGAGCAGGTTGTGAAGAAGCTGGGTGGAGGAGAGGGTGGTACCGACATAGGGTACTGGGAGTCGTTGCTACAGCAACTGAAGGCTCACATGGCCAGGGTAAGGCACCTCTCTTCCCCAGTCCACTGCAAGCTTTGCTCAATTGTAGTCCTAGCTTAGATGATATTCCACTCCTCCTCCCCTTTCCACTCCTCCTCCCCTTCCCATTCTTCATTTGTTGTAGGCAAGGTTACGGGACAAGCACCAAGCCATGCTGAGAAAGAAACTGTTCCAACTCAAGCAAGAGGTACTGCTACTGCAACTGCACATAGCCATTTTACCTGCCTTTAATTATTAGCTAATAAGCTGCCAAATAAGGTTGTCTTATATGAACATCATCTTAGGGCCTACTATGCAATATGCAATTATGTGTCATAACCTATAGTTTCATAACTAACCATAATATTTGCTGACTCCTAATATGGTTGCTTTGTTCAAACAGCAAGCAGAGGTTGGGGGTGTGGCTACCACTACTCTGTTCCCCAGTGCAAATGCGGATGTGCAAAAGGAGTCAGGTGACTAACTGTTCTGTCCTGTTGGGTGCAAGCTGCTGTAATAGAGCTGTGTGCTATCTACCTAGAAGGTTCTACAGCAGGTGATACTGCTGTTCCTGAACCAGAACCATCAGCTGATAGAGAACCATCAGCTGATGGTCCATGTTCTCCATCAGCTGGTGGAGAACCTGGACCATCAGCTGGTGGAGAACCTGGACCATCAGCTGGTGGAGAACCTGGACCATCAGCTGGTGGAGAACCTGGACCATCAGGTGATGGAGAACCTGGACCATCAGCTGGTAGAGAACCATCAGCTGATGGTCCTTCAAAAGAAGGACCACCAGAAGAGGAAGAGTAAGTGCAATAAGCAGAGGGATACATCCTAATGTCTCTCATTTCTCTCTCAACAGCGATGATGTTCTTATTGAGGAGGAAGATCTATTGCAACAATGTAGGGATAGAGGGAGGAGAGGCTTAGGTGGAAAGTGGAGGGGCTTAGGTGGAAAGTGGAGGGCTTAGATGGAAAGAGGAGGGGCTTAGGTGGAAAGAGGAGGGGCTTAGGTGGAAAGTGGAGGGGCTTAGGTGGAAAAAGGAGGGGCTTAGGTGGAAAGAGGAGGGGCTTAGGTGGAAAGTGGAGGGGCTTAGGTGGAAAGTGGAGGGGCTTAGGTGGAAAGTGGAGGGGCTTAGGTGGAAAGTGGAGGGGCTTAGGTGGAAAGTGGAGGGGCTTAGGTGGAAAAAGGAGGGGCTTAGGTGTGGAGATAATCATTCCTTACATAGCGTATGATGACTATGAGGTCGGGAGGTACAGCCCTAAGCTGTTGAAGCCATCAGATGCTGATGTCTTTGGGCTCCCAGAGGTGAGTAACTACATTGCGTGCAAATGGGTGTGGCCATTGAGGAGCCACTCCCTCTTAGGACCAACTTCTTGATCCAGATGAAGACTTCACACAGCGACAGTCTGAAAAGCAGAGAGTGCTGTCTGGAGCTAAGGTAACACTGAGGGGGGGTGGACGAGGTGTGCGTTTAGACACCTCATATTAGAGCCAGGGATGTTCATTGCAGTGTGGCTTGGTCCATGATCCACAGGTTGTGGGTGACTTTGCAAAAATCCAGATGTCAAGAACTGTTGGTGAAGATGGAAAGGTTGAGGAAGAGTACAATTTCAATACAGAATTCGCACTTGGAGACCAGGTGTGTTGTAGTGTTGACGAGATGATGTAATCATTATGGATTGACAAAGAAAAGGTGGTTTATGGGGTGGGCATTAATAAGGATCCTTCTCCCTGCAGAACCTTATTTGGAAGGCAAAGTATAAACCAAGGAAGCCAAGGTTTTTCAACCGAGTCCACACTGTGAGTGCTGTGGATGTGATGGTGTGGTACTGTTACTGTGATGATGTGATAGTCAAATACCTCATGGTGGTGATATTAAGGGTGCACGTGCCTGTTAGGTTGATTTTATTTTTGCTCATTTTAAGGGCTTTGAATGGAACAAGTACAACCAGACACACTACGACACAGACTGTCCTCCCCCTAAGATTGTACAGGGCTACAAGTTCAATGTAAGAGAGCGTGTGCTGGTCCCATTCCCAGCTCACTGGTCATCATTTTGCCTCTGTCCTCTAGATATTCTTTCCTGACCTCATTGATAAGAGACAAGCTCCAACATACACACTTGTAAGTCTTTACAACTTGTGTGTTTCTTAGAACAACCTCTTGTATCACCTGTCCAGACACCCTGTGAAGATAATAAGGAATTTGCAATCCTTCGTTTCCACGCTGGACCACCATATGAGGTAAGGCTAGCTACAAGTGACCCCCCCCTATGAGGTAAGGCTAGCTACAGGTGACCCTCCCTATGAGGTAAGGCTAGCTACAGGTGACCCTCTCTATGAGGTAAGGCTAGCTACAGGTGGCCCCCCTATGAGGTAAGGCTAGCTACAGGTGACCCTCTCTATGAGGTCAGGCTAGCTACAGGTGACCCTCTCTATGAGGTAAGGCTAGCTACAGGTGGCCCCCCTATGAGGTAAGGCTAGCTATCGTTACTTTATCAGCACATCCTGTGTATGTAAAAATATCTTTTTAGACAAGACAGAAAGGTCCAACTGAATTAATAGAGCTGTTCGCATGATTTCACTACTCTGCTTATCATAAAGCCACGCCCTCCCTCCTCCCCAGGACATAGCCTTCAAGGTGGTGAACAGGGAATGGGACTACTCGTGGAAGCATGGCTTCAAGAGTCACTTCAACAACAACATCTTGCAGTTGTGGTTCAGATTCAAAAGGAACAGATACAGAAGATAGTCCACTGTACATTATGCATAACCCTCTGATCATAGCAATGTTACACTAGGGGGTTTGTGTTCATAGCGATTGCTACAACTCACAGCTAACGAGTTGATTGTGTAAAGGGTTTATGCTCTGTTGTCAGTGTTGAGCAGTAATAAAATGCACACGTGCCTTATCTTCATTCACCCTTTGGTTCAAAATAAAACGAACTTACCTGTACAGCACTGTGCATACGCCTCACCCTTATACATAAAGACTGGCTCTACATGGTCACCTGACAACAGATAGGCAGGTTGCATATTTATGCCAGTTCCAACACCGTGACTGTTGTGTGAGACCTCCATTATCTGTCACGGTAAGATCCATGCATGTATGTTAATCAGTAACGAATGTTCATTCCCCTGGCATTAAGTCATAGGTAGAACATGTTTTACTGTTCAAAGTTTGTGACTTTCCTACAATAATTGCATGCCTGAATCAGTTCTTGAATCATGAGAAGAGGACATTCAAACAAGAAGAGGAAGATCCCCACTAACACACACACACACACACAATCACACCACACGTATGACCAGGTGGGGAGAGAGAGACATAGAGGTTCTTTTATGACTTCAGTAGATGGACTTCTGCATGGGGAAGCTGAGCACTTCCTTAAGAGAATGGCTACAAGCAAATGGAACAAGTCTTATGCACAAACGTTTGGCTACATCAAAGCAAGGCTTTCATATGCTATCATCAGAGCAGCCAGCCTATAGTGGAGGAGAGCCCTGGGCTTGGAGGATGGGGCCCCTCTATACTCAATCATGCATGAAACAGTACAAACAGTCCATTTATAATTAACAATAATACTAATTTTTAAAAATCGTTACTGTCAGAGTCACTGTCTGTGGAGGTCAGATGTCAGCTGAACGTTTGGCTACAGGTGGCCCCCTATGAGGTAAGGCTAGCTACAGGTGACCCCCCCCCCACCCCCAAGAGGTTAACTACAGGTGACCCCCCTATGAGGTAAGGCTAGCTACAGGTGACCCCCCCCCCCCCCCCAAGAGCTAGGTTAACTACAGGTGACCCCCCCCTATGAGGTAAGGTTAGCTAGGTTGATTTTCATAACGTTGTGTATGTAGAAATATCTTTTTAGACAAGACAGAAAGGTCCAACTGTGAATTAATAGAGCTGTTTGCATCATTTCAATACTATGCTTATCATAAAGCCACGCCCTCCCTCCTCCCCAGGACATAGCCTTCAAGGTGGTGAACAGGGAATGGGACTACTCGTGGAAGCATGGCTTCAAGAGTCACTACAACATCCTGCAGTTGTGGTTCAGATTCAAAAGGAACAGATACATGTGTGTGTGTGTCCAACAATGGACCATCAGTTGTATCTGCCGCCTTATAATAACCACTCCACCATGGCTCTATCTCTCGATTAGTCTAAAGGAGGACATTTAATGTGTAGGACAACACTCCTGCAGTGCTTATTCAGCAATTACATAAAAATTGTCATCCACCAAAATGTTGGCCGCCATGATCAGCATGCAAGGATACATACTGACATCACTAGTTTATAAACTTCCCCTGATATAATTGCAGTGTGAAATATTTGATCAGCTCGCTACCTAACCACAGAGGTGTATACAAACAGGAATACCAAGATGGTTATTATATATGCAAACCTTAAATTTGCTGGCTATTAATTAGATCTCATAAAGATATTGGTCCAATTGAAAATATTATTGATTTGGATTTCACCACACGTGTACATGTGTGCGTGCGTGTGTGTGTGTGTGTTAGTCCAGTGGTCATTCAAACTTGATGCCCTGAGCCAGGGGAAGTGACTTACTGTAGTTGATGGTACTACATAGATAGGAGGGGTACAACGGGAATGAAGCCTGTGTCGGCCACACATTGGCCACGCCTACCAGGTGGAGCGTCGCATGTACTGCTTCCAAGAATCACTTCCAGCCTCTCTTCCCCCACCAGTGGCCTTCTCTCCTCCTACAGGAAAACGGCAGTGTAGTCAATAGTACAACGATGATTGATTGTTATTAATAACGTAAATTAATGACCCAATAGAGGTTCTCTAATACCTGCCGTTCCCATTCAATCATTAGTATGGGAAAACAGGTAGTTAAAGCCCACCCCTTCCCAGCCATGACAGTGTCTCCATACTCACCAAAGGCTCCACCTATTTCTGCCCCACTTGTGGGAATGTTGATGTTCACTATTCCACAGTCTGAACCAGCAGGTCCCAGCCATTTGAACACTTTGTCCACAGAGCCAGTAAAGAGGCTGCTGGCTAGACCTTGGTCCACTTCATTGTTCCATAGGATGGCATCATCAAGGTTCTATGTGAGGGTGGAGGTGGAAAGTGAGGGTGTAGGTAGAAAGTGAGGGTGTAGGAGGTGGAAAGTGAGGGTGTAGGAGGTGGAAAGTGAGGTGTAGGAGGTGGAAAGTGAGGGTGTAGGTGGAATGTGAGGGTGTAGGAGGTGGAAAGTGAGGTGAAAGAGGTGGAAAGTGAGGGTGTAGGTAGAAAGTGAGGGTGTAGGAGGTGGAAAGTGAGGGTGTAGGAGGTGGAAAGTGAGGGTGTAGGAGGTGGAAAGTGAGGGTGTAGGAGGTGGAAAGTGAGGGTGTAGGAGGTGGAAAGTGAGGGTGTAGGGAGATTAAAGTTAACAGAGAGGAGAGAGGCTGATTTTGCTTATGAATAGATGGGAGGATCTAACAATGTATTGAGACACCACACAGCAATCCATTTACAGGTACATGCGAACATTAACAGGTACATGCATAATGCACTTCCAGACCACTCTAGAATGGACATAGCTCAACTGTGCACATACCATTTTGGAATGTCATGGTTACATGGCTTATGTCATGGTTACATGGCTTATGTCATGGTAGCCAATAGTTATGTGACTTGCCTCAAACTTGAGCACATAGACAATGGGGGCAAACGTCTCTCTGAGCACAATATCAGTGTTGTGTGCCAGGCCTGCCACAATGGTGGGCTCCACAAAGTTGCCTGGTCTGTCAACACGCTACAAGAACAATAGACACAAGTCGTTTACCAGTTTTCAAAACTGAACTGAGAAAGAGGAATACCTTTCCACCACACACGATAGTACCTCCCTGCAAGGGAAGGCTGGAAATAGATTGCATCATCACAGGATGATTTGTGGGCACACCTGTTCTATAATGGTTGTCATGGCATCCTCAAATGATTTGACAGCTGCACTAGTATGCAGTGGACCACAGAGCACTCCATCTGGGTGAGCACATGACAAGCACATGATGAGCACATGGTAGGCACATGGTGAGCACATGATGAGCATGTGGTGCAATGTATTACATACAAGTAGAGTACACAATTCTCATCAGCCCCTACATCAGCCCCTACATCAGCCCCTACAGCCCCTACATCAGCCCCTACATCAGCCCCTACAGCCCATCGTTCACGTAATGTCTTAGATTTTTCTTGGATACTCTAGTAGCTAACAATCTTCTGATAACGGGGTGTTACGAACTGGCTGTGTAAATACATGTATAATGATCAATAAACATGAGATATGAGTGACAATTTCCCACACCTTCTGATGATCATCTCCCCTCACCTTCCAATGATTATCTCCCTCACCTTCCATTGATCATCTACCCTCACCTTCCAATGATCATTTACCCTCACCTTCCAGTGATCATCTCCCTCACCTTCCATTGATCATCTACCCTCACCTTCCAATGATCATTTACCCTCACCTTCCAATGATCATCTACCCTCACCTTCCAATGATCATCTACCCTCACCTTCCAATGATCATCTCCCCTCACCTTCCAATGATCATCTACCCTTACCTTCCAATGATCATTTACCCTCACCTTCCAATGATCATTTACCCTCACCTTCCAATGATCATCTACCCTCACCTTCCAATAATAATTTACCCTCACCTTCCAATGATCATCTCCCCTCACCTTCCAATGATCATTTACCCTCACCTCCCAATGATCATCTCCCCTCAACTTCCAATGATCATCTACCCTCAACTTCTGGTCATCAAATACCCTCACCTTCCAGTGGATCACCGATCTTAATCTGTCTGTATGCTTTCTTCAATCTCTCCAACACTTCATCATATACCTTCTGATGCAGCATCTGAGTATTTGGCAGAGTCCACAAACATTAGTCCCCACTTCCCAATCCCATCTCTACACTTCATCACAACAATCACTCCCACCCCTACACCCATCACACCCACCAGTCGTCTGGTCGTGGTACATCGCTGTCCAGCAGTGCCCACACATGCAAACAGCACTGAACGGACCACCATGTCCAGGTCAGCATCCTCGTTCACAATGATGGCGTTGTTCCCTCCCAGCTCCAGTAGAGACTTGCCAAACCTCTCCTGAACCATCAACCCTACCTTGTGACCCACCTGGTCATGAGGGTGGACAGAACAGTACAGGAAGTACAGGAGGAGGTGATGTAATGGGACAAAGTGGGGGAGGGAGGATGTAGAGTGGACTGGTGGATACATCAGTGGCTACATACACACACACATACACATACAAAAGCACATACACAAGCACACACACACACACACAAGCACACACACATATACAAGCACACACAAACACACACACACCATTGTACTTCCAGTAAATGATAGCAGACCAATCCTTTTGTCTTTTGCCATTGCCTCTCCTATCTCTGCCCCTCCACACACAGTGGTACAGATGGCGGGGGGCAGGTTATTGCTAACAAGGACGCTCTGAACGACCTTTGATACCGCAATAGACGTCAGAGGAGTGGTGGGCGAGCCTTTCCTGGTGGGAGGGGGAGGGGTGTGGTTACAGGAGCAATGCTGGCTTAATACCACAGCTATAGCAAGATGTGAGGGTCCCCAGCCCACTATAGCAAGACGTGAGGGTCCCCAGCCCACTATAGCAAGATGTAAGGGTCCCCAGCCCACCCATGAGGGTGCATGCATGGTCTCCAGCCCACTATAGCAAGACGTGAGGGTCCCCAGCCCACTATAGCAAGAGATGAGGGTCCCCAGCCCATTCATGAGGGTGCATGCATGGTCCCCAGCCCACTATCGCAAAAGCCAGATGCATGGTCCCCAGGCCTATCTCACCATATGGTGCAGTTGCCACAGACCATTCCAATGGCGTGGTTCCACCCAAAGACAGCAGCTGGGAAGTTAAAAGCAGTGATGACTCCTACAAGGCCCAGTGGGTTCCACTGTTCTATCAGTACATGCCCTGGACCTATGTGAGAACACATGGTCAACTCATCTCCAGCCAGTTGTGCTCATACGCCCCATTCCTGCTCCTTAGTTATATGTCCCATTCCCATTCCACTTCTGCCCCGTGCTCTGCTTACGTTCAGAAGGCATCACACGACCTCCAAGCATCCTAGACAGACCAACAGCATAGTCACAGATGTCCACATACTCCTGTATCTCTCCCACACCCTCTGGAGTAATCTTCCCCATCTCAAGAGATACCTGTCACACCACAGGGGAGACAGTATACTGGCCAAACCATTGGTGCAGGGAAGAGACACACTTACCAATTGCCCAAGGAGACGGCACTTCTCTCTCAGGGCATGCCCCACCTGACGTACAACCTCTCCTCTTTTTGGTGCTGGTACCTGTTAACCATAGCCTTAAACCAGACACCTCCACCCCTCACACACAATCACTCCTCCATCCCTCAAACATCCTCACTCCCTCATACCTCCACCCACACCCTCATACCTCCACCCCACACACCCTCACTAGCTCCCTCATACCTCCACCACACACCTTCACTCCCTCATACCTTCACCCCTCACTCCCTCATACGGTCATACCTCCCCCCCACATACACCCTCACTCCCTCCACCATACCTCCACCATACCTCCACCCCACACTCCCTCATACCTCCATCTCTGCCAACACATTATCTAATCATTGGCTTGATACACTCTGATATACATGTAGGAGCTTATATGTACATCAATATGAAGTACATCCCCGTGTGGGCGTAGCCTAATTAACGGTTTAAATTCTTTACAAAATCCGAAAAAGCAGAGGTACAGAAACAGTTTCAAATACATTTTCTTTACAAATACCATCAATAGTATATTATGAACTTGTATGACTGATCTGGGATTGCTTAGAAAAAAAAGTGCACCTGCTGCTCACTCCCTCATATCTCCACCCTCCCTCCCTCATACCTCCACCCTCACTCCCTCATACCTCCACCACACACCCTCATACCTCCACCCTCACTCCCTCATACCTCCACCACACACCCTCACTCCCTCATACCTCCACCACACACCCTCACCTCTCTCCATGTCTTCCATGCATTCAGTGATGCCTGGATTGCTTTGTCCAGCTCTTCTACAGTGCCCTACACAGAGGGGGCACTAAAACTGAACCAGGTGTGTGATTGCATTCCTCCGTAAATCCCCGTTACCTCCTGCACACGGGCAATGGGTCTTCCGTTAGCTGGGGAACGTGATTCTACCACCTATGGAGAGAGGGATAGCATGGGGGTGACTCTTTCCTCGACCTAAACACCTGAGCAAACACACCGGCCCGCTACCATTCCAAGACACACCATCGAATACTCCCGGATTGTGCTCGTGTATTCCCAACGACTTGAGCCAAGAATACTTGGGGTCGTTAATAAGGTAGTCACTATTGCGTGGCGTCGCACTCATAGCTCGGCAGAACCGACCAAGTCTCGCAACAACGCTGATAGGTCGTAGTGCAATAAGCTGCATTGCAAACGAGGTACTCGTGCCCAGGCTACACAGCCAAAAACGATTTTCTGGTACGGATATGTTACATAAATGTATCACAACTGTTATCATATATGTCTACAATATTTAATAACATTTAATAATAATTTCTAATTGTGTAGTCAGACATGGTAATGAACAAGACACCCGCAACCCGCAACCATTACATAGTACATGAAATACATGAAACAAGACAATACACGAATGGAATAAATGCTCATACAGAATTATTATTAATATTGTCACTAATTTATTCTATGAATATACCTACACTAGAGTAATTATTATCATTATATTATTATAATGTTAAAAAATAATAATAATAATAATAATTCTTTCAGCCTCTGCAATTTGGTGTGGCATGTCGTGCAGGGGCAGAAAAAGTTACCCATGGGTTGAGGATCTGTATAGAGGAGCATTGGGGTGATGATGACTTTGTAGCATTCAAGGTAGACATGAAAAATGCTTTTAATGTTGTCTCCAGACAGGCGGTGGTGGATGAATGTGCCACGTTTTCCCCTGAACTTCTGCCATGGGTATCTTGGTGTTATGGGTCACATCCTTTGTTATGGCACCCCCTAAGTCAAATCAGTTCGGAATCAGGGGTTCAACAGGGGGATCCACTGGGTCCCTTACTTTTTGCACTTGTCTTGCAGAAACTAATTTCCAGTGTGGATGCTGATGATGAATGTGTGGATCTCCTCTACTAGGCATGGTATCTTGATGATGGTGTCTTAGCTGGAGACCGTCCAGCTGTGTCGCGGGCCATGCACATCATTGAAGAGATGGGACCTGCTCTGGGTCTGCACATCAACTTTGTCAAGTGTGAGCTCTTCAGCAGTAAAGGTAACACCTCTTTCCCACCAGCTGTAAAGTTCTCCCTTCTACCAAATATGGACATTCTTGGTGCTCCTGTTGGCGACTATTTACACTGTTCCAAATTTATTGCTGACAAAGTGCGCTGAATCCAAGAATTTACTCTCAAGTCTGGTGGATGTGGCTGGAGTTGATCTCCAGGTGGCATTCACATTACTGCGCATGTGTGGAGGGTTTTGCAAAATGGTCCACATAACCAGGGTCACTCCTCCTAGTTTGGCTTCTGATGCCTTAGTGTCCTTCGATGAAGATGTGAGGCAGTGTTTTGTGCTCAGCTCAGCTATTCAAGTCTCAGATACAGCCTGGAAACAGGCTCAGCTTAGTTTGAGGTTCGGGGTGCTTAGGCCTTCGTTCTCTCTCATGCCATGCTGCTGCTGCCTTCATTTCCTCACTTTCTTCATCAGGCCTGGGCAAAATTGCACAATCTGCACGCCTCTCATAACGCAATCACGGTTGAGTCTGTCCTTGCTTCTCCCATTCCTCAGAGAGAGCTTTCCAGCAAGATTGATGAGGAGCAATTCAAGTCTTTATTAGAAGCATCCTCCCCAGCCAACAAGGCTCGACTGCTGTCTATATCAGCCCCTCATTCACCTTCATGGCTGTCAGTGGTCCCTTCCAAGGGCTTAGGTTTACATATGGAGCCCAATGAGTTCCAGATCACGTTGAGGTGGTGGCTAGGTGAGGGTGTTGGTAGATCTGTGTGTCCCTTTTGCCCAGAGGTTGCCCTTGATCCCCTGGGTCACCATGCTGCTACATGCAGGCATGGGGGAGATGTGGTGGTTAGGCATAATCACTTGCGTGACGTCATTGTCGATTTCTGTCGGCGAGCTCATCTAAGTGTGACCGTGGAGAAGGGCCATGGTCTTACCAGGGACCACAACCACACCAGACCTGCTGATGTGCTCATTGCAGGTTGGGACAGTGGAAAGTGCAGCGTTTGACGTCACAGTAACGTCACCTCTCTGCCCTGCCATACTGAGGGATTCATGTCGAATGTCTGGTGCAGCTTCTACAGCAGCAGAGACCCGTAAGCTACTCAGCAACGGCCCCAAATGTCAAGAATTGGGGTGGACTTGCATTCCCTTAGCGGTGGAGACCTTCTGCAACTGGGGTAAGGAGGCTCACCTCACTTTCTCTAGGTTGGCATCCCACCTTGCAATCAGCATGTCCTCTCCCAAACCTTCCATCTTGGCAGACATTTACGGCAGGTTGAATATCACTTTGGCTAGATCCATTGCCAGAGCCGACCTGGCAAGGGAGCACCAGATCTAGTGACTTGTCTTTGTTTGTGTGTGTCATTGCAGTAATTATTATTAATAATTAATATAGTGTAGTAGTTTGCAGGTTAGAGTATTATTGTACATGTATTGTTATGAAATAATAATAATAATAATTGTATGAATTAGACAAATAAACAAGGAATACATACATAGTAAGTATAGAATCCATATTTGATAACATATTTTTATTAATTATTAATTGCACATGTGCGCATGTATACATATCCGCTGAGGGGCGTGGTCGTAACATCTGACAGTGACAGAATAAATTAACGCGCTGACGATGGGAGATGCTGATGACTTAGCAACGCTCTCTTGTCTGGATTCAGTTACATTGCTGAGAGAATTGAAGGCTCGCTACGCCCGAGACAAAATATACGTACGTTCACAAGACACGCCGGCACCAGTTAATGCCTCACGCTTATAAATACATGCAATTGCAACAGACCTACGTTGGAGACATCTTAGTGGCTGTGAACCCATTCAAACCACTCCCTATCTTCGGACATGAGGTTCTCTCTCTCTCTCTCTCTCTCTCTCTCTCTCTCTCTCTCTCTCTCTCTCTCTCTCTCTCTCTCTCTCTCTCTCTCTCTCTCTCTCTCTCTCTCTCTCTCTCTCTCTCTCTCTCTCTCTCTCTCTCTCTCTCTCTCTCTCTCTCTCTCTCTCTCTCTCTCTCTCTCTCTCTCTCTCTCTCTCTCTCTCTCTCTCTCTCTCTCTCTCTCTCTCTCTCTCTCTCTCTCTCTCTCTCTCTCTCCACCATCTCGCTCCCCTTCTAGCGCTGCACGCTCCTAACCTCTTGTCAAAATTATTTGTGTGTGTGTGTGTTTGTGTGTGTGTGTGTGCGTGTGTGTGTGTGTGTTTGGTTTCTCAGCAAAGAAACTTGTATCGTTGCGCGAGTGTCTGCAGCAACCCTCCGCACATATATGCGATTGCTAGCGCGTGCTATCATCAAATGACGACAACGGCGAAAAACCAATGTTGCGTGATAAGGTAACTGGTTTGGATCGAGTCAATGTGGCGATATGTGGTCCTCAATTTAGCGGTGAGTCTGGAGCTGGGAAGACAGAATCCTGCAAACTGCTAGTCGCCCACCTGATTGAACTTAATCATGTGAAGTCTGTGTTGGAACAGAGAATACTGCAGGCTAGTCATCTCTTTGTATAGTGGGACCTTTCCCTCACCTACACACCTCACACCTTCACATGCACACACACACAACACACACACACACACACACACACACACACACACACACACACACACACACACACACACACACACACACACCAGGTCAATCCACTTCTGGAGGCCTTTGGAAATGCCAAGACACTTATGAATGACAACTCTAGTAGGTTTGGGAAGTACCTTCAACTGAAGTTCAAAGATGGTCATGGTGAGTATCCCATAATCACACTACATATGCAGAAATGGAATTCACACCACATCAACACACACACATGCACACCACATCAACACACACATGCACACCACATCCACACACATGCACACCACATCCACACACACATTGTGCACAACTGACATTTCTGCATATACCCATTCATAATGTTGCACATTTGCATACTTTTGCATTCCTCTGGATACTATAGTCACTGGAGCAAAGATCAATGAATACTTGTTGGAGAAGTCGAGAGTGGTCTTTCAAAATCATGGCGAACAAAATTTTCATATCTTCTACAGCCTCCTAGTGGGGTTAGAGCGAGAAAAGAAAATACAGTACAGAGTAGATTACGGCATTCCCTTTAAGTAGGTAACATTAGCTTATGATACATCCTTAGTTATAGTACATCCCATAATTCTTCCTCCCCTCCCTTCCCTCCGCTCCCTTCCTCACCCTCCCTCCCTCCCCTCCTTTCCTCCCCCTTCCCCCCCTCCCCCTCCCCTCCCTTCCTCCCCCTCCCCTCCTTCCTCCCCTCCCCTCCTCTCCTTCCCTTATTATTCAGCTACCTCAGTGGGGGCACTGATTGGTTAGGGGCACATTCCCTTGACAAGAGGCAGCAGTTTGCAGAAGTAGTGAATGCCCTGGACCTTGTGGGCTTCGAGGGACAGGTGAGATGGCTGGTCTCTGTGTAACCTTGATGCCCTCAAAGCCGTGACTGTCTGTGTGTCTCTCTTCATTCATCACGTTGTCCATGCATGCTCACACACACACACACACACACACACACACACACACACACACACACATTGCCCCCCAATGTGATGTACATTGTAACCATAAACATAATCTGCAAAACTGCACACTCCAATTGTTATGCCACACACACACATGCACCACACACACACAAACACACACACTACACACATGCACACACCACACACACCACACACACACACATACACGCACATACATAGTTTCAAGACCACATCTTTGCTTGCCTTGCTGCAATCCTCCACATGGGAAATATTGAGTTCTCGGAAGATGGTAATGAGTGTGCACATGTCACTGATGACAACTCAATAGAGGCCATGCAGGCAGCCTCAGTAAGCCCTTAAGATATGGGGATGGGATGGTTAGGTTGTGCATTGTGCAGGTGTGTGAGTGTGGTTAAGTCAACCAGTGTGTGAGTGTGGTTAAGTCAACCAGTGTGTGAGTGTGGTTAAGTCAACCAGTGTGTGAGTGTGGTTAAGTCAACCAGTGTGTGAGTGTGGTTAAGTCAACCAGTGTGTGAGTGTGGTTAAGTCAACCAGTGTGTGAGTGTGGCTAAGTCAACCAGTGTGTGAGTGTGGTTAAGTCAACCAGTGTGTGAGTGTGGTTAAGTCAACCAGTGTGTGAGTGTGGTTAAGTTAACCAGTGTGTGAGTGTGGTTAAGTCAACCAGTGTGTGAGCATGGTCATCTCTGCATGTGGTTAGGACACCATCTCTGCATGTGGTTACCATTTTGGGCATATATGTGATATAGATATTTTAGACATGTCCTCCATATTGGGTCACAACTCCACCCCCTCCTGCAGGACTTGATTGGTATTGAGCCTGGGATGCTCATGGATGCCACATTGGTGAGCGTTTCCATGGCGAGAGGAGAGATGATACGGAAACGTCTCAGCAAGAAAAAGGCAGAGGGTGAGGGTGTGTGGGTGGGGTGTGGATGGGGAACACATGATGATGGGTGGTGATGGATGTGTAACCTCCATATCTTCAATCTACAGACACTTTATGTGCCTAACTGAACCTTATACAATCACATGCATACATACATTACATTGCTGCTGTAAATCAACACATGTAGAGAAAAACACCACACTCCAAAGTACACACATCCCCACAGGTGTACACACATCCCCACAGGTGCAAACCATTATTTCTTAATGCTTTTTATTCACAGCTGTTAGAGATGCAGTCTCCAAGGCGATCTATGACCGTATCTTTCGCTGGATTGTTAACAGGATAAACCATCTGCTCGCCCCATCTGTAGAAGACATGGAGGGAGAAACTGAGATTGGTGAGGGTTAATTAGTAAGAGTTAATTGTGGCCTGATTCAAACTGGGTGTGTTCCCTTTATCACCTTTGAGCCCACCTGGTCCCTTCATCCTCCAGTGACCCTTAGCTACTGCTGCTGCTGTATAGATGGTCAACCCTCTAGCTTGTACCCTCACTCTCCACACCTTCTCCCATCTAAACTCTCCCCTCCTCCATACACTACATCCCATCATGGCTGGTGCAACGTACTTTGAAGCAGTCAAATAATTAATCCTCACTTGCGTTCACACACAATCTTCAGATTACACTATTCCAAACTACATGATCATGCATGATTGAGTATCGCTGTATAAATAATAATTACTTGAGCCAAGCATTACACATCAATTTTTTTAAGTGGTTGGGCTAAAGCCTTATCAGCCCAGCCATTTGCTTTGGTCCTGCACTATGCCTCATCCTCCCCCCCCCCCATGCCTCACCATTCCTCCCTCCCCCATGCCTCACCATCCCTCCCCCACCTATGCCTCACCTTCCCTCCCCCACCTATGCCTCACCTTCCCTCCCCCACCTATGCCTCACCTTCCCTCCCCCCCGTGCCTCACCATTCCTCCCTCCCCCATGCCTCACCATTCCTCCCTCCACCTATGCCTCACCATCCCTGCCCACCTATGCCTCACCATCCCTCCCTCCACCTATCCCTCCCCACCTATGCCTCACCATCCCTCACCCCACCTATACCTCACCATCCCTCTTACTTCAAACTACAGGAATTTTGGATATTTTTGGATTTGAAAAGTTTGAAAATAACTCATTTGAACAGCTTTGCATCAATCTGGCCAATGAACAGCTGCAGTTCTTTTTCAATGAGGCATGTCATCTCCCCCCCCCCTCCCCCCACTTGTGCCCCTTCCTCCTCCCCTCCACTCCTGCATCCTCCCCTTCACTCCTGCATCCTCCCCTCACTCCTGCTACCTTCTCCCACTCCTTCCACTCTGTCTTGCCCTCACATCCACCTTCCCTGTTTCCTCTTTCCCTTGCTATCCCCATCAGCACATCTTTTCACTGGAGTTACGCGAGTATCACAGCGAGGGAATTGATATAGCTGAAGCCATTACATTTCAAGACAACAAGCCCCTCTTGGTAGGTGTAAGGCTTACTGGTAACCATAGTAACAATTAAGTGGGTGACATGCCGAATTTTTAATGGTGTGTGTGTCCCAGGATATGTTCCTGGGTAAACCAATAGGTCTACTCTCCCTGTTGGATGAACAGAGCTCTTTTCCACAAGCAACAGACATTACCCTCATAACTAAACTGAACCAAAACTTCCGACACTTACCATTCTATATTCCATCGAAAGCATCAAACGGCTCTTTCACCGTTCACCATTATGCTGGCAAGGTATGCAGGACCCAGGTTGGCTATGTTGAAATAAATCTTGTCACTGTTGTCTCAACCTTAATGATCACTGACCCAAGAGAAGGCTGTATATATTACTGAGATGTTCCTTCTTGTTGTAGGTGGACTACTCAGCCAGATGCTTCCTTGAGAAGAACAGAGACACAATGCCTACGGGTGCCACAGAAGTTCTCAGAACTAGCTCCAATGAGCTCATTAAACTAATCTTTCTGGGTAAGTGAGGAAAAAATTAAAAAAAAAAAAACAAGTGAGATCATTCCCTCCCCCACCACCCTCACAAGCCAATGTAACTCGCACTGGTACCTTGGCGGTGGGTACTCTGGCCAACAAGAGGACAGGAAGACTGCAGAGTAAAGTTATAGTAAGCAACCCCCACGGCCTACAGCATTCTTAGCGTTGGTTACGTTCGTGTTTCGTACTTTAAAAACGAAACATTTGCATCTTAATCTGGCCATGGATAATACAGTTTACTCTATAATCCCTGGTCTGTCGCAACCCCGATTCAAGTCAATTTTTAAAAACGAGGCAGTAGTCTTACTCTGGGCGTCAGAAATCGAGGCCGTGTCCGGCCGGGGCCGGCAGCATTATAAATTACATTTATAGGTACCCGGCGGCGCGCCGCAATTTGTTGCGGCGTGGTGGAAAAAAAAAAAAAAAAAGCCGCTCGAAAGGTGGAATCGAACCACTGTGGCGCTAACCACCTACAGGTCTGAAGCCTGCACACCACACCAGTGAAGCTCATCCGAGCATGAGCTGTAACTTAGCCACCCTATTTATAGGTGACGTCGTCGGAAAATTTTGATTATGCTTTTAAAACTTTACGCAGAAAAAGGAAAAGTTGAAGAACAGTTCAATCCAAACGCCATCAGTTGGATCACAGTTTAAAGTAGGAGTAAATGTCGTTCATTCCTGTCCTTCACTTATGGATCATCTGCGCTAGAACTCACTCCATGTTCTGGTGGAAAAGATGAGCTTAGCTACCCCTCACTTTGTACGCTGCATCAAACCAAATGCAGCAAAGGTGAGGCTTTTGTACCTCTATTTAGTCCTAACATGTCATATATAATTTTGCCTTGTTAGTTGCCTGGCAACTTTGTTGATGATTATGTCACCACACAACTCAGCTATACTGGTATGTTGGAGACTGCTAGAATCAGACAGGCTGGCTATGCCTGCAGGTTACCATTCCCAGAGTTTGTTCAAAGGCACGTTAGGATGTTATAATTTAGCTTGTGTATGTGTGTGGGGGGGGGGGGGGGTTGACAGTGGGAACAGAAGCATGATAGGGGAGGATAGGGAGGGGGGAGAAAGAGAAGAGGAGAGGGAGGGAATGTTTAACTGGGAGCAAGATAGGGATGAGTTTAGGGGTAGGATGAGGTAATGGATGGGAGGGGTTAGGGATGGTGGGAGGGTTAGGGATGGTGGGAGGGGTTAGAGATGGTGGGAGGGGTTAGGGATGGTGGGAGGGTAGGGATGGTGGCAGTGTTAATACCTAGGCCTACACTGCTGTCACACAGGTACAAAGCTTTGTTGTCCTCACGTTCCAAAACTGCTGACCCAATAACCAGGTAAGGCATAAGGCTGTGAGAGTGCTTAGTACTAACTCTCTTACTGCAGCTGTCGCAACATTCTCCAGTATGCAAAGATCACCGACTACCAAATAGGGTAATTGGGTAACCTGTAGGAATTACGTGTTGGTGTGTAGGTTGAGGAATGTAGCTTTTAGGTGGGAGGGTGTGGCTTGTAGATAGGGGTGTGGCTTTGAGGGTATGGTTTTGAGGGTAACTGAGGGTATGCTTTGAGGGTATGGCTTTGAAGTTCTTTGAAAAGGAGGATGCAGTTTTGATTGGTGTGTGGCTTTGTGGGAGGACATATCTGTTGTTTCTTCCAACTCAACTCCAGACCACATATAACACAATGTTTACCATTGCAGCTGCTTTACAGACATCCACAAGTTCTATTTATAGTGCAGTGTGTGGTCATAGTGCAGTGTGTGGTCATAGTGCAGTGTGTGGTCATAGTGCAATGTGCGGTCATAATGCTTTTTTTTTTTTTCCCCAGACAAACCAAAGTGTTTCTTAAGTACTGGCATGTGGACACCCTCAATGCTGTGGTGGAGAGGGTCAGCAAAGCTGCAGCTACACTTCAAAAGAGTGAGTTTGAGAATGACACACTGTGGCTCCTTCATTTGATGTGGCATCATTGACACACTCTGAGCTCCTTCATTTGATGTGGCTCCTTCTCTCTTCCTCCTCTCACCCCCGTACTTCAGACGCACGGCGTTTTGTTCAGCAACGGAAATTTAAAGCTTTATTGGCAACCAAGCGAGACCAGGAAAAAATATTAGCAGGCTTTTTGCCCAGTATACCCACTGGTGCTGAGGGCTTATACCAAAGGCAGAAGTCACTATGCCAGCAAGACCTGGAGAGACCCAAAGGTACATTGCAGCATGGTGGGCACTTTCAAGAATGAGTTTGCCGGTTTATTCTGCTATGACTGTGCAAATTAATTAATTAATTAATACTAGCATGGAAAAATTTTGATTCCGGTTTGCAGAATCAAGACCCTCAAAATCAAGTGTTGAGAGTCTGTATCTTTTTGTGCCTCTCCTTCAGGTGCATTCTTGAAGGGGCGTAACACTCTCACTCATGTTCCAGTCATCCCTCCTCCTTCTGACATCAATACCCCACCGCCTGAGCCATACATCAAAGATGAACCTGTGAGTGGTGTGCATGCCCTGTCCTGTTCCCGTACTCCCATGCTACCATTCCTCCGTGTTTCCATGGTTACATTCATTTATACCTCCTTCACATGTGCCCACATAGGATACTGATGAGGTGACGAGTCCTGATGTTGAAGATGAAGGTTTTGTGGCACCACCTACCAGAGGGTCAATATTTGGACCAGAGGGAAGCAAGCATGCGTAAGTATGCATATGGAGTAATATGAAGTAAGGACCCACATGTGGAATATGGAGTAATATGGAGTAAGTATGCAGGTGGAGTAAGTAGGCATGTGGAGTAAGTAGGCATGTGGAGTAAGTATGCATGTGGAGTAAGTATGCATGTGGAGTTAGAAGCTGTGTTTGTAGTCACATTGAGCTAATGGTTTAAGGGAGAGGGTTTAAAGGGGGGCGGTTGGTTTAAGGGAAGGGGGGTAGGTGGTATTAATCAGTCATTCTGTGGCATTGAGCTAAGGGTATTAGTTTTAATCAGACATTTGGGCTGTGTTTTTAATCAGAATCTTTTCAATCTTTTGTTCCAAGTGCTGTTCGATGGTTTAAGGAAACACAAACCGGCAACGTTGTAAAAGCGGATGGCAGTGTGTGGGAGTGGTTCCATGGCTTCATCTCAAAGAAGCGTTCAGAGGTACTCCTTGGAGACAAACCTGATGGGTCATTCCTTGTGCGCATCAATGATACACACTTTGGTTACTGCCTCAGTGTTAGGTGTGTGTAATGTGTTGATGTGTGTGTGTGTGATGACAAATGACCTGCATGAGGTGGATTGTTCTAACTCATTGTTCTAACTCATTCAGGAAAGGAAGCCATATTGTACACTACTCCATATCTCAACTTGAAGCTGGAAAGTTTGTGCTGGCTGGTGAGGTCAAAGTGCACAAAAGCCTTGCGCTTCTTGTAGAACACCATATGAAGGTGAGGTGTATCCAAGAGGAAAGGAAACTGTTCAACCCCTCTTTGTTTCCCTCCCAGTACCCCACAACTGACAACGTCTGCCTCATTCAGCCATGTTGCCATGTAGGTTACTATATTAGTAACGTTACCATTTATTTTGAAGACTTTGCAGACATGCCTGTGGTAATGGTAGGCGTGTCTACTTCTTCCACACATATCAAATCACTAGCACATCACGTGCATATATATGAATGGACCCTCTCATCTCTCCCTCACTTAGGAACCATGCACTTGTCAAAAATTGCTGGATGAGGCTGATCTATCTCAAGGGGTACCCCCTGTGTCCAAGAGGTTAATTCTGGATGAGGCTGATCTATCTCAAGGGGTACCCCCTGTGTCCAAGAGGCTAATTCTGGATGAGGCTGATCTATCTCAAGGGGTACCCCCTGTGTCCAAGAGGCTAATTCTGGATGAGGCTGATCTATCTCAAGGGGTACCCCCTGTGTCCAAGAGGTTAATTCTGGATGAGGCTGATCTATCTCAAGGGGTACCCCCTGTGTCCAAAAGGGCTAATCACCACAGACCACCTCCTCCTCCACCTACCTCACGAGTGGTGAGCTACATACAATTAGAGGTTATCTATGCTGACTCATTCACTTGTGTTTGCACACACAACACTCACATAAAGCCAAACCTCCCAGAGCAACAGAAAAGAACCAAATCATCAGACAGCAAACCTTGAAAATAATCATGTGACATCATTTGTGTTTCAATGTATGTGATACTGTTTCATATTTAATAAACGTTACTGAATCAAAGCGTTCAACCATAACTGTCACTGAACATAACTGGAGTGAGTGTATCGAACTGTGTTGCAGTTTACATGTGCACCAAAAAAAAACTCCTTTTGTCCACCCCTCTCCTTCCCTCCCCCTTCCAACCACCCCAGCATTGTTAAGACTTACAATAGTACACAACCCCCAGCTGGGTCATCACTTCATCCATGATATCCGACACAACCTGTGTGTGGCTCTGGGTCATACCTTCACTCTCCATCTTCCCCTTCAAAAGACAGCCTCTGACTTCATTGGCTTCGTACACCAGCCCTTCACTGTTCCTGATGAAGACAGGCTTACCGTGGGAGGGCACGGGATACTCCAGTACACCCGTGGGGGTCTCCACTTTGGAAGGGCACCAGAATGGAAAAGGCAACCTGAGGGTCCCCTTTGTTCCCACGACAACTGCCTCCGTCTTCAGGGTCATCCCAATAGAAGATGTTAGTTGAGCAACCCTCTCTCCTGAGTACTTCAATGTGATGGCCGCAAAATCATCCACCCCAGTGTCCGCAAGCCACCCTGAGGCATGTATGGACTGGGGACGGTCTCCGCCAAACACCATTGTCGCAAAGTTGATCACGTAAACGCCCACAGCCAGAATGCCGCCGCCACCTCGCTTGGGGTCCGTAATCTGCTGCCTATCGACAATATCCGGTCTCGATATTCCTAAGCTGGCCGACACGTACTTCACTTGCCCGATCGCACCCTCGTCGATCAGGGCCTTCAATTTCAAGATGGCGGGAAAAAATCTGGTCCATACGGCTTCCATGAAGAACAAGCCCCCATCTCTGGCTGCTTTGATCAGAGTGGCCGTCTCTCTACCGTTCATTGTCAGCGGTTTCTCACAAAGCACAGGCTTTTTTGCCTCCAACATTAGTAGGCTACACGTAAAGTGCGTTGAGGTTGTGGTGGCCACGTACACAACGTCCACTTCGGTATCTCCGGCTAGGGCTTCGTATGAGCCATAAGCACGTGGGATGCGATGTTCCTGCGCAAATTTTGTAGCGGTATCAAGCGAACGTGAGGCAACGGCCACCACTTGGTGCTGGTCCTCTGGAAGAGATTGTAGCGCAAGAACGAAGTCGTGGGCTATTCGACTCGCCCCGCATATGCCCCAGCGCGTGGCCATTAAGTCTGGGGACGAGGTGATCCTGCTTCCCGGTGTCGGATACCTTGAGTAGACGGATCATGCAGGTCCCCAGACCTTTTCTAATCAACGCAACGCAATAATAACCGTCCAGAAGTCTAAGAGATGCCAAGAGTTGAATAATATACTACAATCAGTGCAGTAGGTTCAGTATTCAGCTGCAGACATCTGGTTGTGCCACCCTGTCACAAACATACACATGAACGCCTTAGAACATTTCCTTCCCACAGACCAAAAAGGAGAGCATCTTATAGCCTTCGTGCCTTCTTTGGTCTACAGCCATTATGTGGAATAGGGGTGACATCTTGAATAGAAACTATGGAGAGTCCTCCCATTTCAAGTCCTTTTAAGGAAGACTACAGAACAGCAATATGACAATTTATTTTGCATCCCAACCTCTCCCTTACACTCGACTCCTCTGAGGATTACCTCACTTCCCCACCCTCCCATTACTTCCCTTCCCATTACCTCATTCCCCACCCATTACCTCACTCCCCACCCTCCCATTACCTCACTCCCCACCCTCCCATTACCTCACTCCCCACCCTCCCATTACCTCACTTTCCACCCTCCCATTACCTCACTTCCCACCCTCCCATTACCTCACTCCCACCCTCCCATTACCTCACTCCCCACCCTCCCATTACCTCACTCCCCACCCTCCCATTACCTCACTCCCCACCCTCCCTTACCTCTCCCCACCCTCCCATTACCTCACTCCCCACCCTCCCATTACCTCACTCCCACCCTCCCATTACCTCACTTCCCACCCTCCCATTACCTCACTCCCCACCCTCCCATTACCTCACTTCCCACCCTCCCATTACCTCACTTCCCACCCTCCCATTACCTTACTCCCACCCTCCCATTACCTCACTCCCCACCCTCCCATTACCTCACTTCCCCTGCTCACTCTTACCATTCCCATCCCCTCCACTCTACCTGTCTTCCCTGTCCAGGACCTTTGAGTTGCACACGAAACCTCTGCAATCCAAGGCTTGAAGCTTTCTGAGTATGGATACAGGCACATATCAAATCCACCCTCCTCCCCTCTCCTCCCTCAATTCACCCTTGCTGCTGCAGCAGCCGCTGACTGAGCTGCAAATGTTGTCCCACGTCTGGCATTGTGGAACCCTTCTGTTCCCTGCAATGATAAGTGAGTGTGTGTGTGTGTGTGTGTGTGTGTGTGTGTGTGTGTGTGTGTGTGTGTGTGTGTGTGTGTGTGTGACATGCAGCTAGCTTACAGCTGAGGTCCACGCTAGGACCCTGCCTGTGTGGTCAGTGATAGTGAAGATGGTGTTATTATACGAGGTATAGATGTGCACGATAGGCAGCTGGTCGATGTCTGGGTTCGTTCCCTTGGTGAATGGCGCTCTCTTGTCTCGCGGGTCTGTGTTCTTCGTGCTGAGGGTTTTGTGATTGAACAGGTGCTGGGAGTAACAAGCCACACACACCTTAACTGCTTCAGCAGGTCTGTATTCATCGGGGTGGCGCCTTGCGTTTCAGCGTTCGACTGGGAGCGAGGCCCTGCATGAGGGAAAGGCATAAATACGTTGAAGAGGAACAGGCAAGCATGGAGGAAGGCATACACAGCGACTGTAGGACGGCCTCCACCCTCCGACTGTGGTTCAACCGTAACACATTTCTCGTCAAAGGAGATACACGTACAAGACTTGGGACGAGCATTTTTAGCAGCACGTGCGGGCCTAGGTTCGTGCCCAGACCCAATGCATCGCAGCTTGCGGGTACATGCAATTCGTGGGTCTGGGCACGAGACCGTGCGAGCCAGTTAATTAATTACACAGTGCCCACTCCGCTGCTCCTTTCCCAGCTTCTGGATTGATGTGTTATTAGGTCTCTCTGGGCACTGATCTGACCGTCTGAATCATCTCACCTAGCAGTGAGTTCAGGGGCGGTGGAAGGTATATATGATTGGGGGGCTTCCAAAAGCGAGGATAATTTAATTCATGAATTTCAATGGGGGCATTTGTTCACCATATTCCTTTCGGGGGGGGTCGGTAAGAAATTACATCGAGCGGTCTTCTATGGCGACAGATCTAAACTTTTCTGGATGTCATAATATAAATTGATAACGGTATATACGCGAGCGATCTCGCAGGCGAAGAATAACAATTGTACTGTCGTTTGGTTAGGAGGGGCTGAGCCCCCCTATGTCATTATTGGGGGGGGTTGGAGACCCCCCCAGCCCCCCCCCCCCCCCCCTCCCCCCCTTCCGCCGCCACTGGAGTTACCCCCGAGGGGGGGTGGCCAATTTTATGATGGTTACGTAATGTGTGCTAATTCGAACGTGTAATTAAAACGTAGGTGGAGAGTAAAAAATCATTTCAAGATGGGCTTCGGCTGGGTGAAGCGAATGCCCATATTCCCACTTCTCATAGCTTATGTATTTATGACCAGCAGTTTTATAGTCTCAACTGCCTCCATGATTTTGCTGGTCGTATGGCCATTCTCCAAAGGAACGTACAGGTGGCTCGTTTCGCAGATTGCATACAGCCTTTTTGGTCGTAAGTTTTTCTTTATCTTCACACTTTGAGCAGTCGCTGTCACTCTGCTGTTTTTAACGTCGCAGAGTTTGTGTGGATGGCGCAGGACTGGGCAGGAGTAAAGGTTACACTGTTTGGGGAGAAGGAAGCATACGACCACCTTGGGAAGGAATGCGCCCTCTGGACATTAAGTCACCGAGGAGATTTAGACTGGGTTATTGCCTACGTTGTGGGCTGCCACTACAATTTCTTACATGTGTGTGACTGCATGCTTACCTTCTGTATGCGCTGTATATATGCAGTACGCGTGTATGTATGTGTTGACAAGAGGGCAAGGGTCGTGGAACAGATCTGTAAGGTCTTGTCACCTTCAGCTGGTAAATATTTGGCAAATTCCACAACCCTGCCCCCTAGTTCTCTTTGTCTCATATTGCTGTTTTAACCCCCAGAGAATCAGGACACTCCCCAAGAAATCTATATTCTATGTCCCAGGATTTGGCCAGTTGCTATGGGCAACAGAGTGCACTTTCCTTAGCAGAAATTTTGCCAAGGATGAAATCAACATTAAGAAAATGAGTGACTGCTACAAAGACAGCTCATTTCCTGTACAAGTAAGGGTCATTTCCTGTACAAGTAAAGGTCATTTCTTGTACAAGTAAAGGTCATTTCTTGTACAAGTAAAGGTCATTTCTTGTACAAGTAAAGGTCATTTCCTGTACAAGTGGCTTCTCTAGGATTGTCTTTGTAAAGTAAAGTCACATCAGTTTTATAATAATGATATCACAATAAGTGTAGCTTGTACATTTTATTGCTGGGTAATGTTAAATTAAGAAATTCACAGATATGGCAAACCAGCAGCCATTTCGTGGGGGGGGGGGGGGGGGGGCTTGTTTGCGTATGCATACTATTAATGCTGTACATATTATTAATGCTGTGCATATTTCTTAGTAGTTATTAATGCTGTGCTTTCCTCAAAAACGTTTACTCCTGCCATGGTTATCAGTACACTCCCCCTTCCTAATGGCCATCACTTTGGTGCCAGCCTCTATTTGAACGCCATGGCAACACACAATACACACATAATGGCACATAACGGCACATTAAATTGAACATCACCAGATTAGCAGCCTCACTGAGCCACTTAATCCACAGTACTTCTGGGGAGACACCACAGGTGTTCCACTTGGTACATGAAGCCAATTCCACATGTACAAATACAAGGGTGGTGGTCATAAATAAAACCTACGTAACTATATTCAGAGCACACCTGTCTCTTGGAAAAACCTCAGCGGAAAAACCTTTGAAGGGAAAAATCCACTTGCTGAGGAAAAAACAAACATATTATCTAAACTGCTCACACAGTCAGATAGTAGCTCTTTTCCAAGTATCAACCACCAGGCAAGGTTCAACCACCAGGCACCAAGCAGGGTTCAACCATCAGGCAAGGTTCAACCACCAGGCAAGGTTCAACCACCAGGCCACCAGGCAAGGTTCAGCCACCAGCCACCAGGCAAGGTTCAGCCCGCACAGCTCATAACATTTTGTGAGGAAAAACATTGAAGGACACGCTGCGTTCACTCATCTTAGAATGCCTAGTCTGACCTGATATTTCCTTTTCAAACACTACCACCACCAACCATTCTACCCAATCACCATTTAATGTCCACATTTAGGCGGAAACTTATTTCCTATCTAATTCAATTCAACAGGAAAAAATGTTCATTTTTAAAATAAGCATATTTAGCAAGGGCTTATGTGGATCACATGTTACTTCCATATTAGGATATTAATTTACACTTGGAGTGGCCATCGTTTACATAAGCGGTTTTGCAACATAAACATGATACATGATATTGATTTCAACCCAGATCCATAAATAGAAGCTGTTGGCTATTAATCAATAAGTAGTCCAATACTGATGTCATATGATAGGGGAAGTCAAATAGATATCTATACTGCCATGTATTAATTCATGTAGCACCATAACAGATTAAGCTCAATTTATGAATGCAGTTAAGTCACACCACCTATCACATACAGATCACATATCTACAAAAACAACATAATGTCTTGAAATCAGTAAACTATCAACCACTTGATATCTTTAATATACATAGCAGCCATTACGCATAGATTTTATTGTAACTAGTTGAGTAATTGTATCAGAGCCCTCATATTGAAGGCCCTCATAATCAACATATTCAAAACCCTCTATTATCAAAGTTAGGTTAAATTTAATTATTTATAAATAGCACAATGGATAGTGTTAATTTTTAGTTGTCTTCTGTTGTTTTTTCAAATTTAATTTGTTGTTTTTGAATATCGCCTAAATACAATGTGTATTGCTCTATCGTATGGGTTACATGTATGCATTGTAATACACACCTTTGCCCTACAAAAAAAGACGCTATTTGATTTTGTCGTTTCAATTATTAAAGACAATCAAATTTTAATAACGGCTCATAAGTGATTGTTATCTTAGATTGATAAATCTTTATTAATAATATACTGTGGTGTTGCACACAAGTAAAGAGAAAACATTCCTTCTTATTGCAGTGATGTGTTCTATTAACCATTCATTGTTGATGTCTATTGAAAAGAGCCTTTCATTTGGTACCAAGGATGTACAGCAGTTACAAGGCTGACCAAACAATACATAAACCACTTATTCAGTTTTTAAAAAAGCATACAAGCATACATACATGGATCAGAGGAGTTATGATAGGTGTGCAAGTCAAAATCCCTTTTTACTTGCAACTACACTCCTACCCTCACCACCCTTCCTCCCTCCCATCCCTCTCTCATCACTGCCTTCATCACTCCCTCCCCACCACCTCCTTCCTTCCTCCATCATCACTCCCTCCCCATCACCCCTTCCTCCCTCCCCACCACCCCATCCCTCCCATCACCGCTTCCTCCCTCTCCACCCCTTCCTCCCTCCCTCCCCACCCCTTCCTCCCTCCCTCCCCACCCCTTCCTCCCTCCCTCCCCACCCCTTCCTCCCTCCCTCCCCACCCCTTCCTCCCTCCCTCCCCACCCCTTCCTCCCTCCCTCCCCACCCCTTCCTCCCTCCCTCCCCACCCCTCCCTCCCTCCCTCCCCACCCCTCCCTCCCTCCCTCCCCACCCCTCCCTCCCTCCCTCCCCACCCCTCCCTCCCCACCCCTCCCTCCCTCCCTCCCCACCCCTCCCTCCCTCCCTCCCCACCCCTCCCTCCCTCCCTCCCCACCCCTTCCTCCCTCCCTCCCCACCCCTTCCTCCCTCCCTCCCCACCCCTTCCTCCCTCCCTCCCCACCCCTTCCTCCCTCCCTCCCCACCCCTTCCTCCCTCCCTCCCCACCCCTTCCTCCCTCCCTCCCCACCCCTTCCTCCCTCCCTCCCCACCCCTTCCTCCCTCCTTCCCCACCCCTTCTCCCTCCCCATCACCCCCATCCTTTCCCATCACCGCTTCCTCCCTCACCACCCCTTCCTCCCATCACCCTCTTCCTTCCTCCACCACTCCCCCTCAGGTCGGCATATTCTGTGAGGGTACAAGGTTTACTGAAGCCAAGTATGAGTCAGCTGTGAAATTTGCAAGAGAGAGAGGCCTGAAGGAGTTAAAACATCATCTGTACCCTAGAACCAAGGGCTTTGCAGTGTTGGCTGAAAACCTTAAACACAGAGGTAAGAATATCAACCACGTTAAGAAATCAACCAATGATATTGGCTATCCCCTGTAGCAAGATAGTTCAGAGGCAGGGCTTATAATAATTTTTAACTGGTAACGGTAACAGACCCAAGTTCTCATGTTGTCCTCACCTCCAGACCCAAGTCTTTGCGTAGTCCTCACCTCCAGACCCAATTCTTTGCGTAGTCCTCACCTCCAGACCCAAGTCTTTGCGTAGTCCTCACCTCCAGACCCAAGTCTTTGCGTAGTCCTCACCTCCAGACCCAAGTCTTTGCGTAGTCCTCACCTCCAGACCCAAGTCTTTGCGTAGTCCTCACCTCCAGACCCAAGTCTTTGCGTAGTCCTCACCTCCAGACCCAAGTCTTTGCGTAGTCCTCACCTCCAGACCCAAGTCTTTGCGTAGTCCTCACCTCCAGACCCAAGTCTTTGCGTAGTCCTCACCTCCAGACCCAAGTCTTTGCGTAGTCCTCACCTCCAGACCCAAGTCTTTGCGTAGTCCTCACCTCCAGACCCAAGTCTTTGCGTAGTCCTCACCTCCAGACCCAAGTCTTTGCGTAGTCCTCACCTCCAGACCCAAGTCTTTGCGTAGTCTTCACCTCCAGACCCAAGTCTTTGCGTAGTCCTCACCTCCAGACCCAAGTCTTTGCGTAGTCCTCACCTCCAGACCCAAGTCTTTGCGTAGTCCTCACCTCCAGACCCAAGTCTTTGCGTAGTCCTCACCTCCAGACCCAAGTCTTTGCGTAGTCCTCACCTCCAGACCCAAGTCTTTGCGTAGTCCTCACCTCCAGACCCAAGTCTTTGCGTAGTCCTCACCTCCAGACCCAAGTCTTTGCGTAGTCCTCACCTCCAGACCCAAGTCTTTGCGTAGTCCTCACCTCCAGACCCAAGTCTTTGCGTAGTCCTCACCTCCAGACCCAAGTCTTTGCGTAGTCCTCACCTCCAGACCCAAGTCTTTGCGTAGTCCTCACCTCCAGACCCAAGTCTTTGCGTAGTCCTCACCTCCAGACCCAAGTCTTTGCGTAGTCTTCACCTCCAGACCCAAGTCTTTGCGTAGTCCTCACCTCCAGACCCAAGTCTTTGCGTAGTCCTCACCTCCAGACCCAAGTCTTTGCGTAGTCCTCACCTCCAGACCCAAGTCTTTGCGTAGTCCTCACCTCCAGACCCAAGTCTTTGCGTAGTCCTCACCTCCAGACCCAAGTCTTTGCGTAGTCCTCACCTCCAGACCCAAGTCTTTGCGTAGTCCTCACCTCCAGACCCAAGTCTTTGCGTAGTCCTCACCTCCAGACCCAAGTCTTTGCGTAGTCCTCACCTCCAGATCCCTAGTCCTCATGTAGTTTGCTGCTCAACATTGGTAATATAGTTCCACTGGACATTCCTTTGAGAGTAATGGACAACACCTTCACCATCTCCCCACCCCAAATAAATCCAGGTCATATTCTGCAACACACACATGCACATATGCACACACACATGCACACACATACATACATACATACATGCATACATACATACATACATACATACATACATACATACATACATACATACATACATACATACATACATACATACATATGTACGTACACACACATACATACATACATACATACATACATACATACATACATACATACATACATACATACACACATGCATATATGCGTACATACATACATACATACATACATACATACATACATACATACATACATACGTACGTACACACACATACATACATACATACATACATACATACATACGTACGTACACACACATACATACATACATACGTACGTACACACACACACATACACACACACATACACACACACACACATACATACACACATACGCCAGATGTGTCATTGATTGGGAGGGGAGACAAGGAATATTCTGTTGACATGTCGTTAAGCAAACATATCATGTGTTACAGTCTTAAACCCCTCCTTTCTCCTCTCCTCCCTCCTCCCCTTCTCCTCTCCTCCCTCCCTCCCCTCCTTCCCTCCTCCCTCCTCCCTCCTCTCCTCCCTCCCTCCCCCTCCTCTCCTCCCTCCCTCCTCTCCTCCCTCCCTCTCTCCTCTCCTCCCTCCCTCCCTCCCCTCCTCCCTCCCTCCCCCTCCTCTCCTCTCTCCTCCCCCTCTTCCCTAAGCTGAGTTTCAAGCTCTCTATGATGTAGCTTTTGCCTATCCAAATTGCGAGAAACTACCAAATTTCTTGGATCTCCTATTGGGTAGGCCATTTGAAATCTACTTCTACATTAGGTAGGTGTGTCTGTGTGTATGTTTGTGTGTATGTGTGTGTATGTGTGTGTATGTGTATGTGTGTGTATGTGTGTGTGTGTGTGTGTGTGTGTGTGTGTGACACCATATACACCTACACTTATACACTTGCACACGCTTTACTCTTTCAGGCGTATCCCAATGAACCAAGTGCCCTCAACCAGAGAAGAGCTAGCAGACTACTGTGTCAAACTCTACCAATACAAGGTTAGCTACCCTGTGGCAATACAAGGTTAGCTACCCTGTGACAATACAAGGTTAGCTACCCTGTGACAGGGCTGATACCTTAGCACAACCACTTTTTACCCAAAACAAGTTCAGAAAAAAATCAACACATAACAGTTGGCACAAGCAGTTATTATTTGTATAACAAAATGTAGTTACTATCATAGTTCAATCATGTAGTTCAATCATGTAGTTCAATCATGTAGTTCAATCATGTAGTTCAATCATGTAGTTCAATCATGTAGTTCAAACATGTATGGAAGGCAAGGGGGCGTGGTTGGGTGTCCCATCTAGCATATTTTCACCTACTGGTCCCCAGGATGATGCATATGAACATTTCTTGAAGCAGGGGAAATTCCCTGCCCCCGGGCAGCCCTTCCCCCCTACCTACCACCAGAAGCTGGTGAGGCTTAGGATAATGATGTTGTGTTGGACAGTGGTGCTGGTGGCTCCCTGGATATGGTACATCCTACACCTGACTTCTCTTGTGATGATGGTGGAGTTTGTGCTGGCTGGCTGTGAGTAATTATTCTCCATACATAACACATGTATGTGTACACACACACACACACACATACACACACACACACACACACACACATACACACACACACACACGCACACAACACCACATGTTCTTGCACATGCAACATGGGCCATTGAGGTATACATAACAGTTGGATGTTATGTTCTGTTGAAGGTGATAGCATTCCATCCCTTGCAGTTGGAATAATGGGCCTAATTGTGCTGTGTCTCCTGGCGTATTCCCGACCTGCTGGTAGCAAGAAGTTGGTATAGACTGCCTACACAACTGCCGTGGGGGATATAGAGCTGCTCATCTTTGTATTCACATAACTGATTGAGTGTATGTACATAAATAGAACTATATGGATGGGTCCTATATTATACATTGAGGTACCTCCAGACAACAACAGTTCTTTACCAAGGCCACGCCCCCAGGCAGCAGGCTTGTTATGTGCCAACACAGTTCTAGTGTAATACTGTGTGACAGGTGGTGTGTGACAGGTGGTGTGGGACAGGTGGTGTGAGACAGGTGGTGTGGGACAGGTGGTGTGGGACAGGTGGTGTGAGACAGGTGGTGTGTGACAGGGGGTGTGAGACAGGTGGTGTGTGACAGGTGGTGTGAGACAGGTGGTGTGTGACAGGTGGTGGGAGACAGGTGGTGGATGAGCCTTTTTTTTTGTTTTTTTTTTTTTTGTTTGTTTTGGCCAGTTTGAATCAGGGGGTCATTTAATCGATTTGATAGTAGAGCAATTTCAAATATGACAGCTGCACATCAGATTAATAGAGTTAGAAATTCTTCCTGGTGAACAAGGTATCATGTGGTGGGCCTTTTGTGACTTGCATTAGGAAAAGCAACAAATGTGTTATTTTAGATAGACACTTTTGCCAGGTTATTGTGTGGTGTGGGAGGGATAGGTTGGTGTGTGGTGTGTGAGGGATAGGTTGATGTGTGAGGGTTAGGTTGGTGTGGTGTGGGAGGGATAGGTTAGGTTGGTGTGGTGTGGGAGGGATAGGTTAGGTTGGTGTGGTGTGGGAGGGATAGGTTAGGTTGGTGTGGTGTGGGAGGGATAGGTTAGGTTGGTGTGGTGTGGGAGGGATAGGTTAGGTTGGTGTGGTGTGGGAGGGATAGGTTAGGTTAGGTTGGTGTGGTGTGGGAGGGATAGGTTAGGTTGGTGTGGTGTGGGAGGGATAGGTTAGGTTGGTGTGGTGTGGGAGGGATAGGTTAGGTTGGTGTGGTGTGGGAGGGATAGGTTAGGTTGGTGTGGTGTGGGAGGGATAGGTTAGGTTGGTGTGGTGTGGGAGGGATAGGTTAGGTTGGTGTGGTGTGGGAGGGATAGGTTAGGTTGGTGTGGTGTGGGAGGGATAGGTTAGGTTGGTGTGGTGTGGGAGGGATAGGTTAGGTTGGTGTGGTGTGGGAGGGATAGGTTAGGTTGGTGTGGTGTGGGAGGGATAGGTTAGGTTGGTGTGGTGTGGGAGGGATAGGTTAGGTTGGTGTGGTGTGGGAGGGATAGGTTAGGTTGGTGTGGTGTGGGAGGGATAGGTTAGGTTGGTGTGGTGTGGGAGGGATAGGTTAGGTTGGTGTGGTGTGGGAGGGATAGGTTAGGTTGGTGTGGTGTGGGAGGGATAGGTTAGGTTGGTGTGGTGTGGGAGGGATAGGTTAGGTTGGTGTGGTGTGGGAGGGATAGGTTAGGTTGGTGTGGTGTGGGAGGGATAGGTTAGGTTGGTGTGGTGTGGGAGGGATAGGTTAGGTTGGTGTGGTGTGGGAGGGATAGGTTAGGTTGGTGTGGTGTGGGAGGGATAGGTTAGGTTGGTGTGGTGTGGGAGGGATAGGTTAGGTTGGTGTGGTGTGGGAGGGATAGGTTAGGTTGGTGTGGTGTGGGAGGGATAGGTTAGGTTGGTGTGGTGTGGGAGGGATAGGTTAGGTTGGTGTGGTGTGGGAGGGATAGGTTAGGTTGGTGTGGTGTGGGAGGGATAGGTTAGGTTGGTGTGGTGTGGGAGGGATAGGTTAGGTTGGTGTGGTGTGGGAGGGATAGGTTAGGTTGGTATGGTGTGGGAGGGATAGGTTAGGTTGGTATGGTGTGGGAGGGATAGGTTAGGTTGGTGTGGTGTATGAGGGATAGGTTGGTGTGGTGTGTGAGGGGTAGGTTGGTATGGTGAGAGGGATGACACAAACACATGCACAGACACACTCACAAATACACACACACTCAGTCCTCTAAACATTATCGACATCTCTGCAGAGCTGGCAGGTCTAAAACTCAACCTAGCAACCTAGGCAAAAAGGCTGTAAGTTCCAGGACGGGAGACCAGTACATCCTCTCTGAGTCCTCATCATTTGATTTATTTATTTGCTTTATGGACCAAAGATCTACCCCCAGACAGGTGGCTGAGTTGCCTGGCCATGCTCTGTACACATATGATAAATAGCCTTTCCTTGATTATAGGGGATAGTGTCATGGTAATTGATAGCAAGGACTTGCCAACATTTGGATGTCTCTCAGAATTCATGCTTATTGCCCTTTGGTCTAGACATCCTGGCAATCCTGACCATCCTGGCTATCTGCATCTGCTTATGGTTTTGTGCACAAAGGGCCAAACATTTAGTGGGGATGGCCCACCCCTTTGTCCTTTTAGTGACAGATTAACATTGACAGCTCATTGTGAGTGTGTGTGTGTGTGTGTGTGTGTGTGTGTGTGTGGTGTGTGTGTGTGTGTGTGTGTGGTGTGTGTGTGTGTGTGTGTGTGTGGTGTGTGTATTTGTGTGTGGTACTGTATGTATATGTACTGTGTGTGTATGTGTATGTATGTACTAGTTATCTCTATATGTGTGTGTATGTGTGTGTGAGATGCATCTCTGTATGCTTTCATATATGTGTGATTGTGTGTGTCCATATGTGCTATGGGCATATACCGCACAACATAATGGCCAGGCCCAGCGCATATTCACTGCTTCTCACTACCCATATATGGCATGGGCTGACATTTGCCCTCCAGTGCTGTGGGCTTCATGTTTACACTACTGTGGCAGGCATTGATCATCGCCCCAGGATATGTGCTCAGGTGTTAGTTCAACCTTGAGCGTTGCCACCTACTCCTTTACATCTATTGATAACAGGTCAGTTGTAACCAAAGGAAGTCCACAGAAATGTGTCTGATTCCATTGACACTCACAGGATTCTTAAACAAACGGTGTGTGTGGGCGTTTTGTATCATGTGTGCATACGGTTCTCATTACCTCTCCAACCCTACCCCCTACCCCGTCAGCTTTTTGTTGAGCTTTCATTCTCTATGATGTGTTATTGCCAATCCTAATTAATGAACTAACCACATTTGCTGATATTTTACACATTAGGACAGGGTCCTTCTAGAATGAGGGAGGTGGGTCCTTCTAGAATGAGGGAGGTGGGTCCTTCTAGAATGAGGGAGGAGGGTCCTAGGGTGAGGGAGGTGGGTCCTTCGATGAGGGAGGTGGGTCCTTTGATGAGGGAGGAGGGTCCTTTTAGAATGAGGGAGGAGGGTCTTAGGATGAGGAAGGAGGGTCTTAGGAGGAGGGAGGAGGATGAGGAGGGGTCCTTCTAGAATCATTATGCTATATGATGCAGGGAAATTCCCTGCATTCCCCCCCCCCCCCCCCCCCCCTCTAGCCGTCCCTCCTTACCTACCACCAGAAGCTGGTGAGGCTTAGGATAATGGTATTGTATTGGACAGTGGTGCTGGTGACTCCCTGGATATCGTGCATCCTACACCTAACCTCTCTTGTGATGATGGAGTTTGTGCTGGCTGGGAGTAATTATTCTCTACATATAACACGCACACACACACACACACACAGTCTTCATGCTTGTGTGTTATGTACACACGTGCTCATCTCTTGTATTGACTTAACTTCCAACCACTTGTGGGGTAGTGACCTAATGTCCTGCACCAGTAGTGGTACATGATATGTACCCCTTCGGGCGACATTATCTAAAAGTGACACTTCACTAACCAGGCATCAGACTTGATAGGCATCTCAACCAATGCTGCACTTTTTGCGTTACGATAAATGGTTTATGCTACTTACATGTGTGTACCAAAGGTTTGCATGATGGAGGCTGCTTATAGAGAACCCCCCTTGCATGATGGAGAGACTTGCTTATACATAACCCCCCCCTCCCCCCCTTCCCCCCCCCCCCCCCCGAGTGTAAATTGTACACAAATATTTTCATTTTCATTTAAATAACACCATCACAAAAATACAGGACTGAATTGACATGTTGGGCTTCCCGCTGCTAATGGTACCAAGTAGAACTTCTGGTGTGAAGACCAATGAAATAGCAACAGGCACAGCAATGTGTGACAATTAAAAAAAAGTAACACAAAGGAAATGCTCTCTTCCCTTTAGCATCATTCACTCATGTTCTTGTTTCTGTATGGAATGTACCCGCTTGATCCTATATCTACGCGACCCCTTGCCTTCATCGCTGTCTTCGGTGCGACTGTGCTTGCGTTCGTGAGTGTTACGGCTTCCGGCCTGCGAGAAGGCCTTGCCACACACTCTGCATTTATACGGCTTTTCCCCGGTGTGCGTCAATTCGTGTTTCTTGAGACTTGACATCTCAGCGAAACGTTTGGCACAGCCTTCGAACTTGCACGCGTACGGTCTCTCACCAGTGTGCGTCCGGATATGGTTCTTGAGATTACCAGCAGTCGTAAATGCCTTAACACAATCCGTGTAGGGACAGACGAATGGTCTCTCCCCAGTGTGAACACGTCTGTGAACGTTCAAGTGCTGGGGTGTGTAGAATCGCTTACCACAGCTGGGGAACTCACACTTGCATGGCCTATATGAGACATGGATCTGCTGTATGTGCGACCTCAGATGGGCAGGGAAGGAGAAGGACCTCCCACAGCCAGGATGATCACACTTGTAAGGCTTGTCCCTGTCCCTCTTCCCCTTCCCCACCTGTATCACGGCGGGGTGCATCTCATCTCCCTCGTTGGCAAGGAAAAGGTCGCTCTCCAGTTTAGGCGTGATCAGTGCGGAGCCGTGTGGCTCCTCCCCCTGCATGTTGAACACCTGTCCCAGGTCAGCGGGGCTCTCCCTCCCGCTACGAGGGGAGAGGCTGTTCACGGAGTTCCCCGGGCTCATTAGCCCGGGTGAGTGGAGGGATTGGCCCCTCCCAGCCTCCAGCGGTATGCTGGCCGTTGCCACACAGGCCAGTGTGTTGAGGTTCATGATGGAAGAGGAGGCCTGGGTGTTTGTTGTCGTGCTGGTGGACATCGGGGCGGTGACGTAGGATGGGTTCCGGGGATGATTGCTGGAGGAGCTGCCAGCTATGAAGGCAGCCATGTCGGCTGTTGTCGGTGCGAGGGAACTGAAAGGAGGGAGGAGAGGATTCATCAGATTGGGTAGGAGGCTGTACGGCTTCATGGGCTGGGAAGTGGGGGGGATCACGTGACTCCTCTGCTGTTGCTGTAGGTGTGGTGACTCCGCCCCCCTGTTTACAATCCTGCTGTTCACCATGGTAACACCACTGGTGTCGTGTGGAACCGCGTTCTGCGTGCTGCACAGGCTTGCGCCGTTGGACAGGAAGCTGCCAAAGGTGATGGAACCGTTGGCGTTAACAAAGGGAGTGGACAGATGCTGCTGACTAGGGTAAACGTAGAGGGGAGAGTGGAAGAGAGTGAAAAGGTTTGGACACGAGGAGAGGTTTGGGTCGTTGTTGGCCGTGGAGCTGGGGAGGAGGCGAGATAGTGAGGTCACTGAGAGCTCAGGGAGACTCCCTCCGAAGGCAGCTGCTGCCAGGTATTGGTTGCCTAGCGATGGGAGGGATGCATCTGCGTGGAGATTGCTGTGTGCAGGAAGAATAATACAGGGCAAAGTGAAATGGACGCACGTGTTTGGATGCACAGGTGTAAGCAGTACAGAACACCTCATATTGAAGCAGTGTATGCAAACAGAACTGGCACAGCCCAAGTAAATCAAAGGCTATTACTGATGAAGCACTTACCATTGGACGCACCCCCTAAGGGCTTACCATTGGACGCTACACTCACCAAGGGCTTACCATTGGAAGCTACACTCCCCAAGGGCTTACCATTGGAAGGCTACACCCCCCAAGGGCTTGCCACTAAGGCACTTGCCATTGGAGGCACTTCCCTGACTTAACTACATAGAGCTGCCCCTAGTACCATTCCAAGCCCTAGTGCAGCTAGCTACAAGTACCTCCATTGTGCACACAACCACAAGCAGAGTTCATTAGAACTTACACCACCTCTGTAGGTGCTACATGGGTGCTAGGTGCTACATGCGCTAGGCACATGGTACATGGGTCTGTAGACAGGAGGGTTTATGCCAAATGCTCGCTAGTAAGACACCAGCCCAGAGAGAACAAGTACTTCCCTTGGTGTGCCCTGCCCCCCCCCCCCCCCCCCCCCCCCCGGTAGAAGGGTGGGGAAGGTTTGATGTAGTGACAACAGCATCTCCCCTCCCCCTCCCCTCCCCTCCCCCTCCCCTCTTCATGCTGGGACTATGTAACGATAGGACACCCCATTGGAAGTATGTGATGCCATGGACCCCTCCCCCTTCCCATTGGGAACATGTGATGCCATTGACCCCTCTCCCCTTCCCATTGGGAACATGTGATGCCATGGACCCCTCCCCCTTCCCATTGGGAACATGTGATGCCATTGACCCCTCTCCCCTTCCCATTGGGAACATGTGATGCCATTGACCCTCCCTTCCCATTGGGAACATGTGATGCCATGGACCCCTCCCTTCCCATTGGGAACATGTGATGCCATTGACCCCTCCCCTTCCCATTGGGAACATGTGATGCCATTGACCCCTCCCTTCCCATTGGGAACATGTGATGCCATGGACCCCTCCCCCTTCCCATTGGGAACATGTGATGCCATTGACCCCTCCCTTCCCATTGGGAACATGTGATGCCATTGACCCTCCCTTCCCATTGGGAACATGTGATGCCATGGAAATGCAATGAACATGTGAGGACAACACACAATGAATGAACAGGACATACAACCAACACAATGGCTTTCTGTTTTCTGAAAGCAGCCAGCACTACCGAAACAGTGTCTAAAAAGACTGTTCCTGAGCCATATTGCTCTTACCAACCATCACAACACACACACACCATCCCCACACACAACGGCCTGCGTGCATAATGCACACGCACACACACATACACACACACACCACACACATACACATACACACACACACACACACACACACACACACACACACACACACACACACACACACACACACACACACACAGTCCTCTCACACCTGAATAAACAGGTTGCCCACTTCAGTCATCCCTATTAATTAGTATGTGACAGACTATTTTATGGTTCAAACCAACCACAAATGGCATATCATTCAGCAGTTGTGTGGTTTGATAACAAACAATAAACAAGTGTGCGACATTACTGAGTGCATAGCACTGGCTCAAAACATTTTATCACTGGCACTGGCTCAAAACATTTTATCACTGGCACTGGCTCAAAACATTTTATCACCTAACACAGGAAGGTTTTAAACAGGAGTTACCATCAAATGAAGTGGTGTGTGTGCATGTGTGTGTGTGTGTGTTGTGTGTGTGTGTGTGTGTGTGTATGTGTATGTGTGTGTGTGGACATCATTGCACCCCCACGCTGTGCACTCAAGCCTCACACGAGAGGGGGTCAGAGCAAAGGAATTGAAACAAACACGGGTGGCAAACAAAACACATCAAACCCCACCAGGACGTGCTACTACCCCACTGACCATAGTTGGATCAGCAGGAGGGAATTCCTAGACCCCAACACAACATCAAGGCATACTTCCCTTGAAGACCAGCCACTTTAATTCCAATGCAATTCCAATGCACCAAAATTTCTTACGCCCACTCCACACCCACATCAAACGCCTTTGGCAATGTACCCCACACTATACGAAACCCAAGTGGCACCAATACAGTCCCCTCCCTCCCAGGTGGTGTTTATGTGTGGTCATGGTACAGAATCTGGACAGACAAAAGGAATTCCCCCCCCCTCCCCCATCCACCTCCCTGTAATTTACTCGGAGGTAGTTTAATAGCACAACCAACTGTGCACAGCAAAACACTTGTCCCCCCCCCCCCCCTCCTCCTCTTGTCCTCTGGCATACAATGAATTGAATGCTTTCCCCCTTCCACCTAACCTAGCAGTGCAAAGCCATGCAGATGCCACCTTTTAGTGTCACCCCCTGCACCTACATGCACACACTTACCCTGTGCTTTTCATGTTGACCTTTGAAAGGGAGAGTTGTGAAGCCCAGATCTGACTTAGGCTGCCCCCAAATCTGAATGATGAGAGTGAGCTGCTTAGGCTGGACGTCCTAGAGCTGTGAGAGGCTGGGACATCTATCAGAGCACTTAAAGAGTAGGACCCCTTTGTGCCCTCCAGCTTGTGGCTGCTCCCGCTGGCAGGGGGGTTAGGGTACCCCCTGCAGTTGCTGGAGAGGACCTCCTCAGAGATTGGCTCGCGCTTCACCTCAGTAGGCTCCCTGTCTTCAGAGACCATGCTCTTTGGTGTCCCGCTTGGGTCAGGACTGCTGACCCTGGAGCTACAAGGTGGAGGATTGGAGAGGGGAGGATTGGAGAGGGGAGGATTGGAGAAGGGAGGATTGGAGAGCTTGGCACGCTTGCTCTCGCTTGAAGCGTTGGAGGGGGAGGGGGTGACTGAACGCTTGCTGTCATTTGAGCGCACCATCAGGGATGACGGTGCTGGCTTGACTTGGTACATGTCAGAAGGACTATAGTAGGTGTGTAGACCCACGGGGAGTGGCCTAGCACCGCCAAACTGTCCAATAGGATGCAGCGCCGCTGCGGGGAAATTGTCTGCGGCGGGAGCATGCATGGGTGAGACGGAAGGTATGATGGTGTACCCGCCTCCCGTGATGAAAAATTGGGGAGGGTGGAGGGCCGTGATGGGCATGAGGTGGGGGGGTTTGGCATCCATATTGCTGCTGTTGTTCAAGTGTGGTTGGAACGGACTGTGAGCAGCTGCTGCAGCAGGGCTGGTCGTTATCATCATTCAACTGTAGAACTTCCCTGCACACAAGGGAGAAAGCGTTAAAAGGGGGAGTGAAAGCGCGCGCGTTTAGGAGAAATGGATGTCGGGAGGTTGGGTGCGGCTAATGTTTACGTGTACAGGCAAACCTTCCCAATACGCGCCAATCTCACCTCCCCTCCTCCTCCCCCCCCACCACCACCGCAATATATTTTCATTGTAGTAGCGACAAAGCCGCGGTAACTTCGCGTGCTGCGGACTTAGTGATGTGCAACGCCGATCGTGTGCGGTCCAGCATTGGTTGAGACCATTCATAAGGGGATGGCAGTGCCTGAGCCCGAAGCTATTGCTCTCCATCTTCCACCTACCACCTACTTGCAAAACTTACTTCCCCCCCCCCACCTGCAAAATTTAACAAGTTCCGCGATAAACAAACTGTCCTTATCCTATGAACTACCTGCACGGCAGCACCCTAACGCCAATACTGTGGTGGGTAGAAATAAGATGCGTTGACGAAACTACCAGCACGCACCACAAACAACCATTGGATACCGACAATAAACACAACACACACACACATACCCATAGTACGCTATTTCACTCAGCTTTAACTTGTTTTCAGCTTACTTTTTGCGCGCGCGCAAGTAAATCCAGCGTTACTGAAATTCTACGACTGGATTTCTGTATACAAGTGCTTGGTTCATAGTACCTTCAACCCGCTGCCTTACCGCATATATATGTGAATGCTAAATTAGAATAGCCAATAAAAATGTATCATATATATGACCGGACCAAATACTATGAAATTCGAATCTTGCCCTGATGCCTCACCTCAGAGGAATCGTTTCGATGCATTTTCAGCAGCCAATATGCCTGTATTTCAGTTAAGCACATATAATAGATACAAAGCAACAAAACAAATGGCGGAACAAACACCTTAAAGGATACCAACGCAACCAAGTGAAAAAGCACCATAAAGACAGCGAAAAGAAATATCCTTCGTGTCGTCTCGTCACTACCGTAAACTTCAGTGCTGTCATCTGGAATGGCGGGCATAACAACTAGTGCGGCACTAATTAGAATGCAATGGGCGGGGCTTTAATTTTTATTTACAGTATTGCTACTGGTAAGTCAGCGCAACGTAATTTCGAATTTGAATTTGCCTTCATATTTGCCGCCTTAATAATCACAGTAGCTGTAGGCTTCTACAGAGCAAATGGTGGATTGTCAACACGTACACGGGTCTGTAGCTATTACTGCCAAGCAACTGAAAAGCTGCCAACCCCAGTTCTGGACTTGTGTTGGTGAGAGCTTAGCAACACTTAGTGACACTTGAACGAATCGAATATCCCCAGTTGTAATCATTGCTATAATGTAGCGCAACATGAATGCCCGAATGAAGTACTTATAAATCTCATCTGTGATTAGATAACGAGCTAAATATATCTCTCATTCCTTAGCGTGCCCACCTGTTGTAATACAATAATTGATTATCTGTCGCCACCACCAGACGTCCTGTGTACGAGTAGTGGCTTGAGATTTCCTTTAGGTTTGCATAAGAACAGGTGCTGTTGGTAACACCTGATGGTTTTAAGTTTTGATCACATTGCAGTTATCTGGGCTTGTGACAGACGATACCTTGCAGTTAGTTTGGGATTAAAATAGCACCGGATTTAACTAGGGTTTCACAGTAACTTTGTTGACAAACATTTTGATGCTCCTGTCTTTGTGCCCAAGACTGCAGGTCCCAGAAGAGCCCATGGGTGTGTCTAATGTGCGGAGAGATTCACTGCGGCAGGTGAGGGTTGCATGAGGTAGGGGGTGTTTATATCTTTGTGGGGACACCAACATACATGGTGGAACCCTTTGAGGGATGGTCTGGACTTACATGCATGGTGGAACCCTTTGAGGGATGGTCTGGACGTACATACATGGTGGAGCCCTTTGAGGGATGGTCTGGACTTGCATACATGGTGGAGCTCTTTGAGGGATTGTCTGGACTTACATACATGGTGGAGCTCTTTGAGGGATTGTCTGGACTTACATGGTGGAGCCCTTTGAGGGATGGTCTGGACTTACTGTGGAGCCCTTTGAGGGACACTGGTCTGAAGTGCATAGTTCATGCCTTTTCTGTTCAGCAGGGGCGGATCCAGGAATTTTGAAAGTGGGGGCACCAATAGTGAAAAGTTATAATTAAGTGAGAAATGGGCGTGGTTCACCGAAAGGGGGTGTGTGCAGGAGGGGATATGCCCCCTCCCACGTGAAGCGCGGACGCTTTTGGTAACTGTACGGCAATTTAAAGTGCAACTATGAATATATGATTAGACAAACGAAAGGGGGGGCACGGGCCCCCGGTGCCCCCCCCCCCCTGGATCCGCCACTGTTCAGGCCCCTACCAAACTATTAACTAAGCACACTTAAAGTTATCTGCCTTGACATCTTAGGGCTATTCATCTTATTTAACCCAGTTACTTAATAACCTTTAGTTTCATTAATTCCAACTGGTTCTGTCTGACTGAACCCATCAGATGTAGGCCCCCTTCCCTCCCTCCCTCCCATCCCTCCCTCTCTCCTTTCTGCCCTCTGATCCATTTTCTAGTTATCTTTACCTTATATCTCTCATGATAACAAGGTGGTACTATACATTACTACACACTTGATCATATTTCAAAAGGTGGCTAATTAGTTGACACTGAACACCATACTAAAAAGAATATACAGTTGAATTAATAAATGCGACATTAATATGCGTATGTGGCAATAATGTAGCTCTTGGTTTTATTGACTTGTTCTATGGATCTGTATCTACTATTGATACTCTCACTATTACCATAGTGACAACTTCTTAGCTAACTCAGAAGATGTTGTCTTGCAAATTGGAGGATCAACTATTTACTGAGTTATTTTCTAATGCTTCACTGCTGGATAGGGCTTGCTGGATAGGGCTGGCTTGTTTTCAATTTCCTTGCCTCACTCACAAGCTTGGCTATCTTTCACACCTTCCCCAAGGCTGAACTTCATCAGGATCCATCTGAGTTTCAAGTTGCCATAAAGTGGTGGTTAGGACTTCCCATTAGTGAAGGCCAGCTTTGTCCTCAAAGCATGTCCCAATCTTTTGGTCATTTTGGTCACCATTCTTTGTTTTGTAAAAATGGCTCTGACGTGGTTTCTCGCCACAACAGAATCTGAGACACACTTTTCGAGTTCTGTCAACGTGCATGCTTAGGTGCACAGCTCGAAGCAGGTAGCAGCTTGGATCATGAAGCAGGTAGCAGCTTGGATCATGAAGCAGGTAGCAGCTTGGGTCATGAAGCAGGTAGCAGGCTGGGCCATGAAGCAGGCAGCAGGCTGGGCCATGAAGCAGGTAGCAGCTTGGATCATGAAGCAGGTAGCAGGCTGGGCCATGAAGCAGGTAGCAGGCTGGGTCATGAAGCAGGTAGCAGGCTGGGTCATGAAGCAGGTAGCAGCTTGGGCCATGAAGCAGGCAGCAGGCTGGGCCATGAAGCAGGTAGCAGCTTGGATCATGAAGCAGGTAGCAGGCTGGGTCATGAAGCAGGTAGCAGGCTGGGTCATGAAGCAGGTAGCAGCTTGGATCATGAAGCAGGTAGCAGCTTGGATCATGAAGCAGGTAGCAGGCTGGGTCATGAAGCAGGTAGCAGCTTGGATCATGAAGCAGGCAGCAGGCTGGGCCATGAAGCAGGTAGCAGGCTGGGTCATGAAGCAGGTAGCAGCTTGGATCATGAAGCAGGTAGCAGCTTGGATCATGAAGCAGGTAGCAGGCTGGGTCATGAAGCAGGTAGCAGGCTGGGTCATGAAGCAGGTAGCAGCTTGGATCATGAAGCAGGTAGCAGGCTGGGCCATGAAGCAGGTAGCAGGCTGGGTCATGAAGCAGGTAGCAGGCTGGGCCATGAAGCAGGTAGCAGCTTGGGTCATGAAGCGCACGTCCTCCCAATATCCTCATCCCTAACTGGGTGTTGGGCAAGCCTACAGCAATTGATCTTTGCATCACAGACCTGCTTAATTACAAAACCCTCCAAGTACCGTGTGTGATGCCAGGCTCAGCAGCAATCCAGGCAGAGAAGAGAAAGCACCACAGTAATGTGGAGAGTTAGGCTGAGTTTGCATCCCTCTGGTGGTTGAATCTTTTGGACGTTGGGAACCAGAAGTTCAACGTAGTCTCCTTAGGCTTGTGGCCACTAGACTGAGGCAGCCCCAGGTCTATTACTATAAACCACATCTATGGTAGATTGAACTTGACCCTGATCTGAGCCAACTCCAGGGCCATTCTTTCTAGAGTACTTCACTGTTTATGTTAATTTGTGTATAAAATGTACAGAAACATTCTAAAAAATAATCTGTATAATCGATAATGATTTCTTTTTACTTGTTATAAAAATAATACAGTTCAATAGGTACCAACTCATAATTATGTGCATATTATTTATTATTATTGTATTCACTGCTTATATAATATTAATAAATTCCAACATTAATGCATACAATGCTCACATACATACATACATACATACATACATACATACATACATACATACATACATACATACATACATACATACATACATACATACATACATACATACATACACACACATACATACATACATACATACATACATACATACACACATACACACATACATACATACATACATACACACATACATACATACATACATACATACATACATACATACATACATACATACATACATACATACATACATACATACATACATACATACATACATACATGCATACATACATACATACATACATGCACACACGCATACACACAGGTATGTCAATGGCCATGCAAAGCAACATGCTGAGACTAATCCTGGCCATCTCCTTTGCATGGGTGCAGACTTGAGCCTATTCTGGTATGTGTTTGTGCCTAATGAACTCAAAGTGTCACATCCTGTGGTCACATCCAGCTATGATCATAATGAATATGTGATAAATGAAACACCCTGTATCCAAGAACTAAGGACAGAGATAAGATGTATCGGGTATGTACCCACTGTCTGTACATTTTCATATATGTACGTTGGTGGCTTGTTAGTGCTACTTCAATTCAGAGCTCTAGGTGCTCATAAAGTCTAAATAAAGGCCTACTTTTGAAGGCCTACTAATGAGGTGACCTCTGTTATATAGCCTGCAGTGGTACTCTTCGTACAGGCTTTGAAGCTAAATCAAAGTGCCTTTACAAAAACAGAGCCTTTACAAAAACAGAGCATTTCGGTATCAATGTAGGGATTCAAAAAGGTTACCTTGTAACCTTATGGCCAATTTTTGTCTGCCATTGTTTTGCAAACCTTATGGCTTCATTTGTAACAATAGTCCTTGTTTGATGACACCAACTTTGGGTGAATGGGAGCATTGAATGTGTGGTATGCCATAGTATGCCATGGTATTCTTGTATTGGTATGATGATGACGTTGGTATGAGGGCCAGCCGTGATGACGTTGGTATAAGGCTAGCCATCATGACGTTGGTATGAGGCGAAGGCAAACATGATGTAATGTTTTAAGGCTTAGGGGAAAAGCGAAAAGACTGCACAGATGATGAAGTGATAGGTGGACTATATTGATTACTGGGTTTTTTACTGGATGTTTTACTGGATGTTTTACTGGATGTTTTACTGGATGTTTTACTGGGTGTTTTACTGGATGTTTTACTTGGTGTTTTACTGGATGTTTTACTCTCAGTAAATGAGAATGAACATTCTGAACTTACTACCACATGATATGAGCCAAAAATTGTGCAAAGCAAAAGATAGAAACCTATTACAACAGGTTAAAATGCTTCCCTAAGCCTACAATAACCACAGATAGCACACCACTTTGCTGAAAGGTTCACACCACATATCCACCACATAAATAATGTCTGACACAAAGCCAGTGTGGGGGGTATGTTAATGTGATAAGGGTACTTCACACCAAGTAAGGTCTCATGTAGTGGTACTTGTGTGGGTGAAGGTGACCAGAGCAGACAACCAAATAAAACATGGTTTCACACTACGCAGCTGGTGTGGTATCACCACCATTAGTCGACCCTGCCCATCCTATCTCATTAGACTCTCTCTCTCCTTCTCCTTGCTTCACTCCCCTCTTCCCTTTTCCTCCTCCTTATACATCCTCCTTTCCACCTTCCTCCTCCCCACTCCTTACACCTTCCTCCTCACTCCTTACACCTTCCCCCTCCCCACTCCTTACACCTTCTTCCTCCCCATTCCTTACACCTTCCTCCTCCCAAATTCCTACACCTCCTCCCAACTTCCCCCCCACTCCTTACACCTTCCTCCTCCCACTCCTTACACCTTCCTCCTCCCACTCCTTACACCTTCCTCCTCCCCACTCCTTACACTTCCTCCTCCCCACTCCTTATACCCCCACTGCACAAATGGTGAAGGATCACTTATATTTTAGTGCATTTGTTTGGCCATGAGGTTGTATGTCACGGCTTATCCTGTTGCATTGTCACCTGCTCTTGTATGTGTAACAGCCGGCTGGATTTAGATGATGATGATGGTGATGATGATGGTGTCTCAGTTTCCAAGGAGACATCAGGTGATGATAGTAGTCCTCTAGTTTCCAAGGAGACATCAGGTGATGATGACCCTCTCCCAGTTTCCAAGAAGGCAAAGTTGAATGTAAGCAACTCCTCCAGGTCCCTTGCCTTCAAATAGTTAGACCTATATGCTATTCCCAGAATGGACAGAACAGACCTGTCAGAAGAGTAGGATTGCTAAATCTTGGCAATACTTGCTTCATGAACGCAATTCTGCAGTCATTGTGGTAAGTCATCTTAGTGGGTGGGGGGCGCAGGGTTGGGGGTCATTTTGCTACTGTTAACCATGGAAGGGGCTGCAAGGGGGTGGATCTCATCCCCAGGCCATGGAGGGGGCTGCAAGAGGGTGGCTCTCATTCCCAGGCCATAGAGGGTGGTTCTCATCCCCAGGCCATAGAGGGTGGCTCTCATCCCCAGGCCATAGAGGGTGGTTCTCATCCCCGGGCCATAGAGGGTGGCTCTCATCCCCAGTCCATATAGAGGGTGACTCTCATCCCCAGGCCATGGAAGGGGCTGCAAGAGGGTGGCTCTTATAGACAGGGCTGCAGTGACTCTCATCCCCAGGCCATAGCTGCATATGACCTGGGAAATTCTTTACTTAAAAAAAGAGTAGTATACCTTCCTTCTCCCATCCACCTCACTGCTTCCTTCTCCCATCCACCTCACTGCTTCCTTCTCCCATCCACCTCACTGCTTCCTCCTCCCATCCACCTCACTGCTTCCTCCTTTTTCTTAGTAATATTGCACAGTTCTGTGCATATTTTCAGACCCTTGAGATGGTTTCCCTTGGACCAGCTGAAATGGAACTGAAGAAACCAGTTCACCAATATCTCACCCGTAACCAATGTTCAACTGACAGTGTGTAAGCACACGGGGGGTGTTCAGCAAGGAAGGGGGTGTGGCCTAGGATTTGAGGTGTTCACACTATATATTCAGGTCACTTGTTGGGGAGATGCAGAAAGTACTCATTGCTCTTTTGGACAACGAGAGCTGTACATACTCCCCAAACTCTTTTCTGTCTGCAGTGTGGAAATTAGTTCCTAGGTTTAGGTAAGTTCTGTACAACACATCATAGTCACCATCTAGTCCACCCTCACATCCCTCCCATTCCCCATTAACCCTCCGACCTTTCCTCTCTTTCCCTCCTTCACTCCTTCCCTCATCCTCCCTCCCATCTCTTCCTCCTTCCCATCTCTTCCTCCTCCCTCCCATCTCTCCCTCCCTCCCATATCTCCCTCCCTCCAATCTCCAATCTCTCCCTCCCTCCCTCCCATCTCTCTCTCTCTCCCATTTTTTCCCTCCCTCCCATCTCTCCCTTCCCTCCCATCTCTTCCTCTCCCTCCCTCTCTCCTCCCTCCCATCTGTCCCTCCCTCCCATCTGTCCCTCCCTCCCATCTCTCCCTCCCTCCCATCTCTCCCTCACTTCCCTCTCCTTCCCTCCTTCTCTCTCTCCCTCTCACCTCAGGGGCTACCATCAGCAGGATGCACATGAGTTCCTTAGGTATATCATGGACCAGTTGCACACTGAGCTGTTGAGAAGACCCAACCCAGCTGTTGGAGGGGATTCCCCCCAGGGCAGCACAATAGTCTCCAAACTATTTGGAGGCAGGCTTCAGAGTGATGTGAGGACCCTCTGCACACATAACATATGCACACACGCACACAGCATTGATATGAACATATACCCATTGTAGCTTGATATATTAGTTATGCACGTGTACATGTATGTGTATGTATATGTATGTATGTGTATACATATGTATGTATGTGTATGCATATGTATGTATTTGTATGTGCTATTGCATGCTAATTAGTGGGCTGTGTAGAGGAAATTTTATTATTCCAATATGTCTGTACCCTGAGGGAACAGGTCTAGCTGGGAGACTTTATATCATTTGAGCCCACAGTATGTTGGGATAATTAACATGTTGGTGAAGGTGGTATGTCTGTGTGTTATCAGTTGGTGACATTCACTCTACACAGTAATTGGATATAACTGGCTGGTGCATAAACCAATCACCTGTCCAGATGCTTCGTTTGTTCCAATCCAAAGATTTAGTTTTGTACACTTGCAAACACGTGTTAACACCACCACTACCCACATACACATGCTAACACCACCACTACCCACATACACATGTTAATGCCACCCCGATACCCACATACACATGTTAATGCCACCAATACCCACATACACATGTTAACAGCACCAATACCCACATACACATGTTAACACCACCAATACCCACATACACATTTTAGTGCAAACGTTTGCTCAAGCTTTGTATTGCCATGTGTGTTATCCCATGAGGGTGGACATGTGTGGTGGTAGTCATCCCATGAGGGTGGACATGTGTCAACCCATGAGGGTGGACATGTGTCAACCCATGAGGGTGGACATGTGTCAACCCATGAGGGTGGACATGTGTCAACCCATGAGGGTGGACATGTGTCAACCCATGAGGGTGGACATGTGTCAACCCATGAGGGTGGACATGTGTCAACCCATGAGGGTGGACATGTGTCAACCCATGAGGGTGGACATGTGTCAACCCATGAGGGTGGACATGTGTGGTGGTAGTCATCCCATGAGGGTGGACATGTGTCAACCCATGAGGGTGGACATGTGTGGTGGTAGTCATCCCATGAGGGTGGACATGTGTCAACCCATGAGGGTGGACATGTGTGGTGGTAGTCATCCCATGAGGGTGGACATGTGTCAACCCATGAGGGTGGACATGTGTGGTGGTAGTCATCCCATGAGGGTGGACATGTGTGGTGGTAGTCATCCCATGAGGGTGGACATGTGTGGTGGCAGTCATCCCATGAGGGTGGACATGTGTGGTGGTAGTCATCCCATGAGGGTGGACATGTGTGGTGGTAGTCATCCCATGAGGGTGGACATGTGTGGTGGTAGTCATCCCATGAGGGTGGACATGTGTGGTGGTAGTCATCACATGAGGGTGGACATGCAAGGGAAGTGTGGATATTGGCTCACCAAGTACTTCACCACCTGAGGACAGAACTGCCCCCTATTGATGGAAGGGGGGAGGGGCCAAAAGGACCATTGGGGTGGGATGGGATGGTGTGAGGTGTGGAGAGGGTGTAGGGTGGGGGTTGAGGTGTGAGAGTGGTGGTTGAATGAATGTGGGGGTGAGAATGCATTATTTCTATGGGAAAGAGGACAGAGAAGGAGGGTAGAGAGGGGTAGGTCAGAGAGGTAGGTCAGAGGGGCATACATACATGTACTAGTTATTTATGCATAGTAAGAAAATTATTGTCATGTCATTATGATGATGTGGTGAGATTATGGTTGTCTAGCAGAGTTATCTTGTTACATGTATGCAAACAGCTTTAACCAACTAAGGAATGTGTTTATAGTGCCTGGTGACATGAGGCTACTGTAGCTGGTGACATGAGGCTACTGTAGCTGGTGACATGAGGCTACTGTAGCTGTTGACATGAGGCTACTGTAGCTGGTGACATGAGGCTACTGTAGCTGGTGACATGAGGCTACTGTAGCTGGTGACATGAGGCTACTGTAGCTGGTGACATGTGGCTACTGTAGCTGGTGACATGAGGCTACTGTAGCTGGTGACATGAGGCTACTGTAGTTGGTGACATGAGGCTACTGTAGCTGGTGACATGAGGCTACTGTAGCTGGTGACATGAGGCTACTGTAGCTGTTGACATGAAGCTACTGTAGCTGGTGACATGAGGCTACTGTAGCTGGTGACATGAGGCTACTGTAGCTGGTGACATGAGGCTACTGTAGCTGGTGACATGAGGCTACTGTAGCTGGTGACATGAGGCTACTGTAGCTGGTGACATGAGGCTACTGTAGCTGGTGACATGAGGCTACTGTAGCTGTTGACATGAGGCTACTGTAGCTGTTGACATGAGGCTACTGTAGCTGTTGACATGAGGATTCCCAATAGTGCAATGCTGTTAATTCTTATTGGGGCAGAGTTATTCTGAAGCCCCTCCAAAAATTTAATAATGACCAAATGTTATGTTCCTCTCTGCTTATCCATTCATCTTGTATATCTGCTTTTTAAAGTTCAGAGTTATGAATGCCCTATCTTGATGATGTCAGATGTGTAGGATATTTCCATGGTTTAGTTTTATTTAAACAAGGTGCCTTTGACATTGGGCTGCAATTTAACCCCAAACAGATGTGACATCCTTTTTGTGCATCCTGATTCCACATTCTCTCCCTAGTCCCTGGTGCAAGGGATCCATATGACCCCCCTCCTAGTCCCTGGTGCAAGGGATCCATATGACCCCCCTCCTAGTCCCTGGTGCAAGGGATCCATATGACTCCCCTTCTAGTCCCTGGTGCAAGGGATCCATATGACCACCCTCCTAGTCCCTGGTGCATGGGATCCATATTACCCCCCCCTCCTAGGTTCACAAATAGGCAATGTGCTTGGTCCTCAAATGTTGATCAATTATTTAAAAGCACCTTACAGTGCATCACGTGTGGCCCACAATTTCAAGAATAGCTAAGTGCACACGTGATTGAACATGATTGGCCCACAATTTCAAGAATATGGTTCGCCCAATTCATGCTGTATCCATTTAAATCAAATAAGTGGAGAAAAAAAAAAGATTAAAGAAATTGCAGTTATATATTAGCATGGCTTGACACTTTCTGATATAATAGTAATTTAATGTATTCTAAACAAATGCAAATCATAATAAACGTGTGCACTGTGCTATTCTTGAAACTATGGGCCTAACGTGATGCGCTGCTATTCTTGAAACTATGGGCCTAACGTGATGCGCTGCTATTCTTGAAATAGTGGGCCAACCACGTGATGTGCTGCTATTCTTGAAATAGTGGGCCAACCACGTGATGTGCTGCTATTCTTGAAATTGTGGGCCAACCACGTGATGTGCTGCTATTCTTGAAATTGTGGGCCAACCACGTGATGTGCTGCTATTCTTGAAATTGTGGGCCAATCACGTGATGCGCTGCTATTTTAAAATTTGTGCCAACCACATGCACACATGTTACAATATAATCTGCTGGTTTATTTTATTGTCCCTTTGGTGGTCAGTCAGGTCTGTGTAGGTTCCTTTGGTGGTCAGTCAGGTCTGTGTACAGGTTCCTTTGGTGGTCAGTCAGGTCTGTGTAGGTTCCTTTGGTGGTCAGTCAGGTCTGTGTAGGTTCCTTTGGTGGTCAGTCAGGTCTGTGTAGGTTCCTTTGGTGGTCAGTCAGAGGTCTTTGTAGGCTCCTTTGGTGGCCAGGTTGTCACACACCCACAAAGGTAGACAAAGTAGTAAATTTAATGTACTCATTTGTAAGGAAATGAGTACGTTAAATTTCCACCTTTGTGGTTGTGTGATGGGATAAATGTTGTGCTGGTGTGTATGGCATATGCGTGTGGTGCAAAGGGGTTTTGTACAACCTTGCGTGAAATGTCACACTACCTCTCTGCTGTGTCTACCACACCTTTGTGCACATGTTCCTAAAGACACATGCACACACACACACACTGTCTACACGTTTCACCATCCCATGGTGTAGCGTGCACACATCACATGCTCTCATATATCACATTGGAGGGCTGAGGTATAACCATGGCAGTGCTGAGGTATAACCATGGCAGGGCTGAGGTATAACCATGGCAGTGCAGAGGTATAACCATGGCAGTGCTGAGGTATAACCATGGCAGTGCTGAGGTATAACCATGGCAGTGCTGAGGTATAACCATGGCAGGGCTGAGGTATAACCATGGCAGTGCTGAGGTATAACCATGGCAGAGCTGAGGTATAACCATGGCAGAGCTGAGGTATAACCATGGCAGGGCAGAGGTATAACCATGGCAGGGCTGAGGTATAACCATGGCAGTGCTGAGGTATAACCATGGCAGGGCTGAGGTATAACCATGGCAGGGCTGAGGTATAACCATGGCAGTGCTTCCATCTCCCTTGTGGTGAGTATGTACAACCATCCCTTAACATGTTGGATAGGATGGGGGGAGGAGAGGATCCTTCACATGTTGGGGACCCTAAGTATATACTGTATTCATGCTTGAAATGACTCTTGTGAGTCATCATGCATGTACAAGGTCAATACACACACGATGACATGTTAAGGTCCTGCTTTACTTTCCCCATTCATCCCTCTCCTCATCCCTACTCCATCTCATCTCTCCTCCCCATCCCTACTCCACTCTCATCTCTCCTCCCATCCCTCCTCGCCATCCCTACTCCCCATTCCTCATCCCCATCCCTACTCCCCATCCCCTTTTTCTCTAGGTGACCTGCATGGTATGTAAGAAGGAGTCATGCACATTTGACCCAATCCTTGGTGAGTTTTGTATGTGCCTTGTACAGCAAACCAGACATATATGTACCTTGACTAATGGCCCATTGGTAGGGATGACCTTGAGATGTGTGTGTGTGTGTGTGTGTGTGTGTGTGTGTGTGTGTGTGTGTGTGTGTATGTGTGTGTGTGTGTGTGTATGTGTGTGTGTATGTGTGTGTGTGTGTGTGTGTCTAACGTTCTATTTACACATGCGTTACAGATATTTCATTGGACATTCAGGAGTGTAAAAAAGGAGATGCACCAAGCTGTTCACTCATAGGTGTGCTCACCCTAAACAATTTTCACCCCTCCCATTTGCCATCTTCCCTTTGCCCATCCCTCCTTACTCTTCCAACCTTCCTATTACCTCCCTCTCCTCCCCTCTCTCTCCTCCCCTCCCTCTCCTCCCCCTCCCTCTCCTCCCCTCCCTCCCATCCACTGCCTCCCCCTCCCCTCCCATTCACTGCCTCCCCACCCCTCCTCTCCACCACCTGTCCCACCCTCCCTCCCCTCCCCTCCACCCTCCCCTTCCCCTCCACCCTCCCCTCCACCCCCTCCCCTCCACCCTCCCCTTCACCCTCCCCTCCCCTCCACCCTCCCCCTCCCCTCCACCCTCCCCCTCCCCTCCACCCTCCCCCTCCCCTCCACCCTCCTCCACCCTCCCCACCTCTCTCCCTCCACTCCCTCCACCACTCACCCTCCACTCCCTCGCTCCCCTCACCCTCCACCCCCTCATCCTCTACCCACTCACCCTCCACCCACTCACCCTCCACCCCCTCACCCTCTACCCACTCACCCTCCACCCACTCACCCTCCACCCACTCACCCTTGTTCCTTTCTTCTCCAATCACTTTACAAGACTGCCTGGCTAGTTTCACAAGATTGGAGACACTTGATCAAACAGAATGGTACCATTGTGTTCAATGCAAGTGCAGACAGCCATCTTTGAAACAGCTAATTATCGAGTCCTTACCCAATGTGAGTACCTAATGTGAGTACCTAATGTGAGTACCTAATATGAGTACCTAATGTGAGTACCTAATGTGAGTACCTAATGTGAGTATCTAATGTGAGTACCTAATATGAGTACCTAATGTGAGTACCTAATATGAGTACCTAATGTGAGTACCTAATGTGAGTACCTAATGTGAGTACCTAATGTGAGTACCTAATATGAGTACCTAATGTGAGTACCTAATATGAGTACCTAATGTGAGTACCTAATGTGAGTACCTAATGTGAGTACCTAATGTGAGTACCTAATGTGAGTACCTAATGTGAGTACCTAATGTGAGTACCTAATGTGAGTACCTAATGTGAGTACCTAATATGAGTACCTAATGTGAGTACCTAATATGAGTACCTAATGTGAGTACCTAATGTGAGTACCTAATGTGAGTACCTAATGTGAGTACCTAATGTGAGTACCTAATGTGAGTACCTAATGTGAGTACCTAATGTGAGTACCCAATGTGAGTACCTAATGTGAGTATCTAATGTGAGTACCTAATGTAGTGTGGGACCTCATGTTCGTTGTTACCCAGAGGGTCATGTGTGGTGTTACCCAGGGGGTCATGTGTGGAGTTACCCAGTGAGTCATGTGCTGTGTTACCCAGGGGGTCATGTGCGGTGTTACCCAGGGGGTCATGTACAGTGTTACTCAGGGAGTCATGTGCGGTGTTACCCAGGGGGTCATGTGCGGTGTTACCCAATGAGTCTGTGTGATCTGATGTTTATTTATGCACAGATCAAAATTAGAAGTATCATGTATATGTATGGGTTTGTGATGTTTGCAATGTCTTATCATCTCAGCATGGCTAGCCCCTAAGGTACACGCACACACACGCACATGCACACACACACACACACATATACACAAGAGCATGGCTAGATGCTTAGTACACATATGTATCTCGCCATGATATGTCTGTTTCATTGATACTTTTGTCCAGATAGTTCTTATTGATAAGTAGCCCTGCTTAAATTTTAGTATGTCTGTGCAAAGCCCCCCAGCTTAGTATGACTATGCAAACTTTGGCTTGTCTGAGGCTGCTTATCTGAATGGAACTTAAACAATGTCCATCTGTTGTACTAGGGTAAGGGGTAGTCATGTCCACCCACTGCACCACACTACAGTATCAGACATCATATCTCCCATGCATACTCACCAGCACACCTCCCATGCATACACCTCCTACACATACTCACCAGCACACCTCCTACACATACTCACCAGCACACCTCCCACACATACTCACCAGCACACCTCCCACACATACTCACCAGCACACCTCCCACACATACTCACCAGCACACCTCCCACACATACTCACCAGCACACCTCCCACACATACTCACCAGCACACCTCCCACACATACTCACCAGCACACCTCCCACACATACTCACCAGCACACCTCCCACACATACTCACCAGCACACCTCTCACACATACTCACCAGTACACCTCCCACACATACTCACCAGCACACCTCTCACACATACTCACCAGTACACTTCCCACACATATTCACCAGCACACCTCCCACACATACTCACCAGCACACCTCCCACACATACTCACCAGCACACCTCTCACACATACTCACCAGTACACCTCCCACACATACTCACCAGCACACCTCCCACACATACTCACCAGCACACCTCTCACACATACTCACCAGCACACCTCCCACACATACTCACCAGCACACCTCCCACACATACTCACCAGCACACCTCTCACACATACTCACCAGCACACCTCTCACACATACTCACCAGCACACCTCCCACACATACTCACCAGCACACCTCTCACACATACTCACCAGTACACTTCCCACACATACTCACCAGCACACCTCTCACACATACTCACCAGCACACTAGCAAGTTGCCTTTTGTGTCATTTGTTTCCACCTGACTAACTTCTTTGCTTACACTGCTTACCAAATGAACCTTTTCATGCTTGTATATGTATGGTTGCATAGCTATCTAAGTGATGTGATGTATGATGGTGATGATGTGTTTCACATGGCTGAACCCCCCCCCCCCCCCCCACTCCTCCACTCCTCCATCTCCCTTGTCAGGTGGAATGATGCATCTCACTCACTTTTAAAGTGCATCTATTGGTGCCACCTCCCACCCCTCCCACACCCTCCCCACACCCCATCCCATCTATTGCATTATCAATTATTTCTTTCCCTCCTGTTCCTTTCCCATTGCTCCACCCACCTCCCCGCCCTTTCTCTTTGCTCCACCCACCTCCCTGCCTTCCCCTTTGCTCCACCCACCTCCCCGCCCTTTCTCTTTGCTCCACCCACCTCCCCGCCCTTTCCCTTTGCTCCACCCACCTCCCTGCCTTCCCCTTTGCTCCACCCACCTCCCCGCCCTTTCCCTTTGCTCCACCCACCTCCCCGCCCTTTCCCTTTGCTCCACCCACCTCCCCACCCTTTCCCTTTGCTCCACCCACCTCCCTGCCTTTCCCTTTGCTCCACCCACCTCCCCCGCCCTTTCCCTATGCTCCACCCACCTCCCCCCCCCCCCCTCTCATACAGGTTCTCTGCCTCCATCTCAAAAGGTTCAGGTATACCACATTTGTGCGTACAAAGCTGAATACCCAGGTGGCCTTCCCCCTGTGCGGTCTGGACATGACCCCTTACACAAGTAGCAAGATGGAAGCCATCTATGACCTCACCTCTGTGGTGGTACACCATGGAACAGGGTTTGTTGGGGAGGGAGGGGGAGGGAGGGGGGGGCGAGGGGGAGGGGAGGGAGAGGGGAGGGGCTTGTGTTGTTACTTTCAGATTTCAATGGCCCTTACGACAAATATGGTTTATACTTGTATGTCTCCACCATCTTCCACTCCCTCTCTCCCTCCCTTAGTGCTGGTTCAGGCCATTACTCCATGTATGCTCACAATGCAGCCACAGGTATGCATAAACTTGGTGATGGTAAGTGTACCTAGTTTAGCCGAGGGTGTGATGGTGGTAAGTGTGCCTAGATTAGCTGAGGGTGTGATGGTGGTAAGTGTGCCTAGATTAGCTGAGGGTGTGATGGTGGTAAGTGTACCTAGATTAGCTGAGGGTATGATGGTGGTAAGTGTGCCTAGTTTAGCCGAGGGTGTGATGGTGGTAAGTGTGCCTAGTGGTAAGTGTACCTAGATTAGCCGAGGGTGTGATGGTGGTAAGTGTGCCTAGATTAGCTGAGGGTGTGATGGTGGTAAGTGTACCTAGATTAGCTGAGGGTATGATGGTGGTAAGTGTGCCTAGTTTAGCCGAGGGTGTGATGGTGGTAAGTGTGCCTAGTGGTAAGTGTACCTAGATTAGCTGAGGGTGTGATGGTGGTAAGTGTACCTAGTTTAGCCGAGGGTGTGATGGTGGTAAGTGTGCCTAGTTTAGCTAAAGGTGTGATGGTGGCATATTTTATGGTATGTTGATGATGGTAGACTAAAAAGGTTTAGAATTCTTCAAGGGTTAAGTGATGGCCATACAAGTATATGTGTGTGTGGGCTTGTGTTGGAGAGCAATTATTCTTCTGTTGCTAATATGCATACCACTAGGAGGTCGGAAGGTTGGCATTAAATGGAATGTCATTATGTATAGGTGCATATAGTCATATGAAGGAGTGAGCAGCTGTGTGAAGTCTGTGAATAGAAAACATGATGCATTATCTACTGAAATGGGAAGATTAGAACCATAGCTTTCAGAGACTTCCATGTTCAGTATAATCCATTTCTTGGTCTCCCTGATGACACCTCCATTTCCTGGTCCATGGTCACCCTCCATTCCCTGGTCCATGGTCACCCTCCATTCCCTGGTTCATGGTCACCCTCCATTCCCTGGTTCATGGTCACCCTCCATTCCCTGGTCCATGGTCACCCTCCATTTCCTGGTCCATGGTCACCCTCCATTTCCTGGTCCATGGTCACCCTCCATTCCCTGGTCCATGGTCACCCTCCATTCCCTGGTCCATGGTCACCCTCCATTCCCTGGTCCATGGTCACCCTCCATTCCCTGGTCCATGGTCACCCTCCATTCCCTGGTCCATGGTCACCCTCCATTCCCTGGTCCATGGTCACCCTCCATTCCCTGGTTCATGGTCACCCTCCATTCCCTGGTCCATGGTCACCCTCCATTCCCTGGTCCATGGTCACCCTCCATTCCCTGGTCCATGGTCACCCTCCATTCCCTGGTCCATGGTCACCCTCCATTCCCTGGTCCATGGTCACCCTCCATTCCCTGGTCCATGGTCACCCTCCATTCCCTGGTTCATGGTCACCCTCCATTCCCCGGAGGTTCATCACATCCATACCTCCTACCTCCTCTGTCATATTTGACATTCTAGGCTGCTGGTAATTGAAGCAGTGAAGCAGAACAGCTGCTGTCACTGTACATGCAAAACATCTCAACTCACATTCCTGCAGTGTGAACTGCTCCACTAAAGTTATTAGTAATATGATTTCTGTTGACATTGTAACATTACAAGATAGCTATTGTGTAGTGTGTGTGTGTGTGTGTGTGTGTGTGTGTGTGTGTGTGTGTGTGTGTGTTTGTCATGTATGCTGTTTTTGTGATTAGGGGGGTTGTGGTTAAGAATACACTATGTTGGCTGCTGGCATACAAAGCTGTGTGTTGGGCAGAAACATAGCCATACTTTGTCCATAACACTAACCACAACCCCCCCCCCCCCCCCCCCCCCCCCATCTCCCCTCCTCCTGGTTTATGTATTGCATCTGATGTCCTCACAACATATGCACACACACACACACACACACACACACACACACACACACACTCAGGATCCTGGTTCCACTTCAATGATGGAACAGTCATTGATGCCAACTCACAAGCAGTGGCTGCTGTAAAAGCGTACATACTTTTTTACGTTAGAAGAGACCTCAGATAGAATTTTATTTTCTCGAATATCATTATTTCGCGGTATCGTTCTATCTGGCGGGCTTCTAGCGATTGTTGTTCGAAGTGTGTACCTAATCAGCCCATTGCGAGCGTTAATTATTTACACCCCCCCCCCCCCCCCCTTAACCGTTCCCTTCCACCTTGGCTTTTATAAATATACCCTATTGTTACAGAGAAGGATGATAAGGTTCACATACCAATGTACAAGAAGATAAGTGGACAGGTACACATGTATGTACACAGGATGTAGCGGGGTAAGTGTCTGATGCACTGCAGAAGAGGCAGGTTGAAGGAACGAAAAGCTTCCTTGTCACAACCGGCGTTCTTTAAGATGAAAATAATAATAATAACAATGAAAGAACCAGCACAGAGATTGAATTGTCGACGATGGTGTGTATGCGTCCTGAGGCGGCAAAGGATTCCTTTAATGTCACATGATTAGACACTTCGCCTTCTTATCATCCTCGCTATCGGCGACCGGTGCGACGGCGGGTACTTTGTAGAGCTCCGTAGAGTAGCAGCTGAGGTCGGGCTGTGACCGGCTCCTGGACTTCCTCTTCGCGATTGATCGCAACGACGCCATACCTTTGCTTCCGCGCCGTACCACATGGTTACCGAGCGAGGCCTTCATACGGCTGTCCAGCCCGGAGACTAGCGCAGAAAAGAACTCGTATATGTTCGTACCGTCTTTTGCCGATGTTTCCATGAACGGGCAACCCTGCATCTCTTTGGCCGCCAGCTGCCCTTCTTTGTAGTCCACCACGCGTCTGTCATGGAGGTCGCACTTGTTACCGATCAGTATTATCGCAATTTGGTCTGGCGACTTCAACTCTCTGATGTTTCTGTACAGTTCTTGCGCCTCTTCGAAAGAAGCCCTGTCATCTATCGAATACACCAACGCAAAAGCCTGAGCACTCGTAATATACAGCTGTCGCATAGAAGCGAACTGCTCTGTTCCCGCAGTGTCCAGTATCTCCACGATGCACGGGCCCACGCCGTCAATGTTCGTATCGTGGCGGTAATAGTCCTCGATTGTCGGACTGTAGGTAGGCGTGAACACGCCGGAGATGATCCGCAGCGTTAGGGCGCTCTTTCCGACACCCCCAGCTCCTAGTAGTGTCAATTTGTATTCTGGCTTCACAGGCATGTCGGTATAAGTGAGGTAATACAATTGCGGCGTTAATATATTCTCTAGCTAGATACATTCCCACGGGCGGGGCTCGAAGGCGCATGCGCACAAATGCATCATTATGGTATAACTCGTTCACCATCGACTTTAAGTAAAGCAGGTGACAAGCGCGTAATATGTTCCAGTTGAGTAAGTACCGATAGAAGTCTCTGCAGTGCTTGTGACTTGGTCTGTCCAGGGAATAAAGACGCAAATATTTCCAGTGAGAATACTTCATCAGTACCAGTATGTGCTGCCTTTAGTCTTTTCCTCATAAGAGACACAAACCTTCCAGCTTCTATCTTATCTAAATGTCCATTAATGCACATCATCGCGGAGGCCGTTGTAAGTGGCAAACTGTTGGAAAAAGGGTTACCACCAAGGAATGCTTCTTTCAGGAGTGGAGCCATGGCAACCAGCTTTAGGACATCAGCAAACTGAAGCTGGAAGACATTTATATTGCTTACAGAAATCAAATATAGTAAACATACCTGATTGTTATACAATCCTAAGAACGTGAGATGTCTTAATTCTGGCAGCTCCTCCCAGTTGACTTCAACTATATCATTGTTGGACAAGGTTAGTCTATAAAGGAGGTTTTGAGCATTACGTAGAGCCCATGTAGTGAACATGGAAATTACCTTTCCAGTAAGACATTCGACTTCAAATTACCAATGCATCTGATCCGATTGCATCGCAAATTCAAAATTTTCAACTGGACCAATGTCTCCAGGTTTTCAACCACACGTATCTGATTGTTCGACAGGTGAAGTTCCTGAATTGTCGGCACACACCTGAGCTCAGAGGGGATGCAGACAAGACAATTGCAGGTCAACGACAGCACAGTAAGACCGTCAAATCCCTTCAAAGTTCCTGGAGACAGCTCTGGAATGAAATTGAAGCTCAGATGGAGCTCCTGTTTACAAAATAGGAAACATAATTGCCTTTGTGACGAACGGACCTATTCAATATTACACGTACCGCTATGTTACATCTGTCAGTAAAATCTTGATGATTAGCTAACGCTGATAGGTCTTGCAAATACCTCCTATTCCAGTTCACACAACACATGCTGTTGACTTGTGGCGACCAAACATAAGTAGCCTCCGAGCAGAAATTTTCTAAATGATACTCACCACCACGTGGATAATACAAAGCGAGAAAGCCGTACCAAATCACACGAAGGAATGGGTAAACTAAACGCCTCCTTGCTTCGCTACCTCTCCAAAGAAGACTTTAGGGTCCTTACAGCTGTAAGGTTGTACCGGGGGATAGTTTTGACCACCCTGCTCGTGTTTAACGCTCTACTGCTCGCCTCCCTCGGTTTGTGCGGGCCATGTAGGTGGAGATGGGCATGAAGAACCACGAGCTGGTCCCAACCACACTTGTAGCGTCCATCGCAGGCCTCAAGTACGGTGGGTGCTACAAAGTGCTTAAGCAGCTGAGTCAGCACGCGCTACTCTCGTATGAGCACCATAAAGGTATTGGGAACAGGGCGAACGCGAAATTTCTCTGATCAGGAACACGTACGTGTAGCTGTATCTTATGACCATCTGTCCACACATAGGTGTTGGATACAGGCTAACTTTTAGTGGGTACGACTATTTGGCACTGAGAACGTTCGCCAGTCGAGGTGTGATTGAATCTATTGGCAAGCAGATTGGAGTGGGGAAGGAATCAGGTGTGTGGTGTTGTGTTGTGTGTGTGTGTGTGTGTGTGTGTGTGTGTGTGTGTGTGTGCGGTGTGTATGTCGTGTGTGTGTGTGGAGTGTATGTCGTGTGTGTGTGTGTATGTGTGTGTGTGTGTGTGTGTGTGTGTGTGTGTGTGTGTGTGTGTGTGTGTGTGTGTGTGTGTGTGTGTGTGTGTGTGTGTGTGTCTAAATGGAGCCATATGGGGAAGAGAATTGGAATGTTCCAGGGTTCATATGGACAAGGTTTATGATGTAAAATGTGTTTGGTGTGCAATGGTTTATCCAACCTTGTCTGGTATGTAAGGAAACAGGGACATGTAAGGTCGTCATAATCTTCCCATTGCTGCATTAATTCACACAATCTAATAATATTGTGTACACAACATTCCAGCATTATGCACTACTATAAGTACCTGGAAGCTTGTAGTAATGTATCAATACCTCCATCTTCCTGCATGCCTGCTTGTTCACCTAACATCCTTCCATTCTCTCCTCTCCCTCCCCTCCCTCCCTTCTACTCTGGTCAGACATATATGTTGTTGCAACGTCCACAGGGGAACAGTTTGCCTTGAAGCTGCATAGGTGTGTACCATGTGGTGTCATGTAAGGTGCAGTTGGGTGTCATATTAGGTGCAGTTGGTGTCATGTTGGGTGTCATGTATGGTGCAGTTGGTGTCATGTTAGGTGCAGTTGGTGTCATGTTAGGTGCAGTTGGTGTCATGTTAGGTGCAGTTGGTGTCATGTTAGGTGCAGTTGGGTGTCACGTAAGGAGCAGTGTGGTGTTATGTAGTGGTATATGTGAGTTCTGTTGTGTTAGGTGATGTATGTTGTGCATACATCATGGACGGATGTTTAGTGTTGACTATTATGAATTAATTGCATAAGGGAAACTGTACAAGTGAAAGGTACCCTCCCCAGAGCTGGTGCTAAATACACACATCCACCCCACCACATACCACCCCACCACACACCACCCCACCACACACATCAGGCTAGGAAGATCGTCATTTCGCAAATTGAAAGAGAAACGTGACTATCACCATCACCGTACTGGTATCTCATGGATATATTTGTCTAGATTGGCTGCAGCAAAAGAATTCGCCTATATGAAGGTAGGTGTGGCCATATGAAGGTAGGTGTGGCCATTTAATTGTTCCATATCATATCACTGAGACTAGTTACCAATTCTAAGATCATGTGCTACCCTAGTTACCAAATACTAGAGATCATGTGCTACCCTGGTTACCACATGCTAAAGGTATAGTGATCACCAATGGAAATAACCTCTTTCTCTCAAAGTTCCAAACCCAGTTCCAAGCTAGATTAAGGGGAGTATTGTCCTCGCTTGTCTTTGAAATCTATTTCAATAGTATGACACATAATTTGGGGGGGGGATACATACTGGGGGGGCTGCTGAGGGTAAAGAATACAGAGAACACAGTAGACAAGCCCTGTCAGTTAAAAAAGAAATATTCCATAAACAAACAGGCTCTTAAAGCAAAATAATTCATGTGTTTGTGAGGTCATAAAGCTGTGTGTAGACCTTCCCTCTCAACCATCCTCCTCCCCAGGCTTTACATGACCGAGGCTTACCTGTTCCAGCAGCTGTTGACTTCAACAGACACTGTGTGTTAATGCAACTACTTGATGGGTATCCCCTGTGAGTTACCCTCCTCCCAATTGATGGGTATCCCCTCTCCCCTCCCCCCAATTGATGGGTGTCTCCTGTGAGTTCCCCTCCTCCCAATTGATGGGTATCCCCTCTCCCCTCCCCCCAATTGATGGGTATCCCCTGTGAGTTCCCCTCCTCCCAATTGATGGGTGTCCCCTCTCCCCTCCCCCCCCCCCCCCCCCCCCCCCTCAGTGTAACCATCCATTGTGGGTACCCAATTCTTTCTGTGTTGACCATCACTAGTGGCTCTCAGTCATAGCCATAAGCCACACCCTGCCGATTAGAAGTTTTATAGTGAGTGCAGGAAACAATGCCAGATTATCACATTAGCAAACCCTTTTTTTTTTTTTGGTGTATTTGAGGGCAAATGTTGAGTGATTATGTTGGGTGATAGGGTATTTTCAAGAGCTAAGGAAAAAGCACTAGTGGCAAAGGAGATAGGAGCTGGTGGGGTCTGTTGGAGACCAGTAACCATTGTTTAGTCTTGTGTGGTTGGCAAAGTTAGCACCTACATACATGGGTATTTAGGGGGGTGTACAGTTTAAGGATGTTGTGGTGGTTGGAAGGAAGGGAGGAGTGGGGGTGTGGAGGAGTGGGGGTGTGGATCACTGGAGGGAGGAGAGGGGTGTGCAGATTAGGAGGTGTGGGTCACTGGAGGGAAGTGAGGAGGTGTAGATCACTGGAGGTGGTGAGGAGGTGTAGATCACTGGAGGGAGGAGAGGAGGTGTGGATCACTGGAGGGAGGTGAGGAGGTGTAGATCACTGGAGGTGGTGAGGAGGTGTCGATCACTGGAGGGAGGTAAGAAGGTGTGGATCACTGGAGGGAGGTGAGGAGGTGTAGATCACCGGAGGTGGTGAGGAGGTGTAGATCACTGGAGGGAGGAGAGGAGGTGTGGATCACTGGAGGGAGGTGAGGAGGTATAGATCACTGGAGAGAGGTGAGGAGGTGTAGATCACAGGAGGGAGGAGAGGGGTGTGGAGGAGAGGAAGTGTAGATCACTGGAGGGACGTGAGGAGGTGTAGATCAGTGGAGGGAGGTGAGGAGGTGTAGATCACTGGAGGGAGGTGAGGAGGTGTAGATCACTGGAGGGAGGTGAGGAGGTGTAGATCACTGGAGGGAGGTGAGGAGGTGTAGATCACTGGAGGGAGGTGAGGAGGTGTAGATCACTGGAGGGAGGTGAGGAGGTGTAGATCACTGGAGGGAGGTGAGGAGGTGTAGATCACTGGAGGGAGGTGTAACACAGGTGTTCCCCTACCTGTTTCACTGGTTAATTTAATAATGGGCTAATTAGTACTCTATTGGTTAGGTTCATTCTGTCATTGCAGCTGCCAGATAAAGGATATAGCAGACCCACCAACCTTGTACAAGAAGCTGATGGACCTCATTGTGCAGCTGGCTAGCTATGGACTCATCCACTGCGACTTTAATGAGTTTAATATCCTTGTGGATGCCAATGATTGCCCCACTCTTATAGACTTCCCTCAGATGGTGTCCACATCACATACAAATGCACAATGGTGAGGCTGTAGTATGTGTAGGTGTGTGTGTAGATGTGTGTGTAGATGTGTGTGATGCTGTTGTCCCATTTCTGCCATAATCAGTAGTTACATCAATGGAGGACTGTTTAAATTATAGTCAGTGGCCATGTTTTAATAGGAGCAGTCCTGCAGTACTAGGCATAACAGTTTAATAAGCTATCCATTGAGCTGTTTACAGTGACCTAATTGGTGGTCAAGTATGTTAATAGAATGGGACATGGTAGGAGGGTCCAATGGAGAAGGTGGGGGGGGGGGGGCCCTAATGGAGGAGGGGGAGGGGGGGGGGTTTCAATACCAAGGGCAATATTTATCGACTTAGCTTCGGAATATAAACCATTTAGCACAGAGAGATGGTATGTGGTCATTGGCATCTGTGTTCAACGCAGAAAGATGAAGCGATGATTTCCTTTGAGCCATACTCCCTTATCCATTGTGAGACTTGCCATAGGAATGTCTCTGCTGGCTAGGTGCATGTTGAAGTATGTACTGACACCTGAAGGGAGTAATAGGCCCCTCCCCCACATTCCCTCGGGCCTGCTGTGGCCCCTCCCCCGTCCCTTTGGGTCTGCTGTGGCCCGTCCCCCTCATCCCTTTGGGTCTGCTGTGGCCCCTCCCCCTCATCCCTTTGGGTCTGCTGTGGCCCCTTCCCCACATCCTTTGGTCCGCTGTGGCCCCTCCCCCTCATCCCTTTGGGTCTGCTGTGGCCCCTTCCCCACATCCTTTGGGTCTGCTGTGGCCCCTCCCCCTCATCCCTTTGGGTCTGCTGTGGCCCCTCCCCCTCATCCCTTTGGGTCTGCTGTGGCCCCTCCCCCTCATCCCTTTGGGTCTGCTGTGGCCCCTCCCCCTCATCCCTTTGGGTCTGCTGTGGCCCCTCCCCCTCATCCCTTTGGGTCTGCTGTGGCCCCTCCCCCTCATCCCTTTGGGTCTGCTGTGGCCCCTCCCCCTCATCCCTTTGGGTCTGCTGTGGCCCCTTCCCCACATCCTTTGGGTCTGCTGTGGCCCCTCCCCCTCATCCCTTTGAGTCTGCTGTGGCCCCTCCTCCACATCCCTTTGGGTCTGCTGTGGCCCCTCCCCCTCATCCCATGGCCCCATGGCCCCATCTGTACAATGATGTCATATCACAGATGATTTTCTCTTTGCCGTTTCAGGTACTTTGACAGAGACGTGCAGTGTATAAGAGACTTCTTCAGGCGGCGCTTTGGCTTTGAGAGTGACAACCACCCTCTGTTTAAAGATATTGTGTGAGTTATGACAGTTAATATGGCATTAGTGGTTATTAATGTAATGGCAGTGGTTATTAAAGTAGTTATTAATGTAATGGTAGTGGTTATTAATGTAATGATAGTGGTTATTAAAGTAATGGTAGTGGTTATTAATATGGTGGTGCACATTATTAATAGTTTGCCTGTATCTGTTTGTTAGGCGAACTGAGTGTCTGGACAATGAAGTGTGTGCGAGTGGGTTCACCAGAGATATGCAGCAGATACTTGATGAAGAGGTAAAGGTATTATCTTCTTTAAAGGAAAGGTATACCCGCCTACCCTAAACTTATGCCCACCTGCCCTAAACTTATGCCCACCTACTCTAAACTTATGCCCACCTACCCTAAACTTATGCCCACCTACTCTAAACTTATGCCCACCTGCCCAAAACTTATGCCCACCTACCCAAATGCCTCTCCTTCCCTCACACATCCATCATGACTTTTGCTCAAAGGCTTGTTCAAAGGCCCTCCAATTAATTACATCATTAGGTTATTGGAAGCAGTTTAGTTCACCTGTTACCTACATTGGCTTTTGTCTGTCCTCATCTGAATGCAGAAACCTTTCAACTATTTTGTTTATTTTGGCAGTTGCACCTGAAGACCAGTCCTTCCATTGTATGGTGTAATTGGATGCCTGAATCAATGCGCTCTCTAATTAGAGGTGTGTCATCCTGAGGCTGTTACCCACATCCTAACTCCATACAGCTTATTTCCCCCCCCCCCCAACCCCCCAAAAAAAAGATTGACTTCGCAACCAAGTATGGACAGGGAGGGGGTGGAGTATAAGGGCAAGTATGGACAGGGAGGGGGTGGGGTCTATAGGGCAAGTGTACCTAACGGGAGGGGGTGGGGTCTGTAGGGCAAGGGGTCTATAGGGCAAGTGTACCTAACAGGAGGGGGTGGGATCTATAGGGCAAGTGTACCTAACGGGAGGGGGTGTGGTCTATAGGGCAAGTGTACCTAACCGGGAGGGGGTGTGGTCTATAGGGCAAGTGTACCTAACAGGAGGGGGTGGGGTCTATAGGACACGTGTACCTAACAGGAGGGGGTGTGGTCTGTAGGGCTAGTGTACCTAACCTTTTGTACTGTATTGTGCGTCACTGTACGGTTTAGTTTAGGGCACACACTGTTAGAATGCTGTACAAACTCAGCATTACCAAAAAAAGGGCATTTCCAGATATGAGCACATGATGGGCTGCATTAGAAACCCACCCTACTTTAGGACCACCTTACCTTAGGACCATCTTACCTTTAGGACCATCTTACCTTAGGACCATCTAACCTTAGGACCATCTTACCTTAAGTTTTGGGACCACCTTACCTTAGGACCATCTAACCTTAGGACCATCTTACCTTTAGGACCACCTTACCTTAGGACCATCTTACCTTAAGTTTTGGGACCACCTTACCTTAGGACCACCTTACCTTAGGACCATCTTACCTTAAGTTTTGGGACCACCTTATGTGCCTTGGGACCATCTTACCTTAGGACCACCTTAAGTGCCTTAGGATTACCTTACCTTCCTTGCATAAGAATTAGTTATTAATTGTTACATATTAATGGTCATTGGTTATTATCTTTAGTTGCTTGAGGCTCAAGTTGTTACTGAGCAAGAACCAGAACCGTGTGAAGATGAGGACAGCACAAGGCCTAGCTGTGAAGATGAGGACAGCACAAGGCCTAGCTGTGAAGATGAGGACAGCACAAGGCCTAGCTGTGAAAATGAGGACAGCACAAGGCCCAGCTGTGAAGATGAGGACAGCACAAGGCCCAGCTGTGAAGATGAGGACAGCACAAGGCCTAGCTGTGAAAATGAGGACAGCACAAGGCCCAGCTGTGAAGATGAGGACAGCACAAGGCCTAGCTGTGAAAATGAGGACAGCACAAGGCCCAGCTGTGAAGATGAGGACAGCACAAGGCCCAGCTGTGAAGATGAGGACAGCACAAGGCCTAGCTGTGAAGATGAGGACAGCACAAGGCCCAGCTGTGAAGATGAGGACAGCACAAGGCCCAGCTGTGAAGATGAGGACAGCACAAGGCCCAGCTGTGAAGATGAGGACAGCACAAGGCCCAGCTGTGAAGATGAGGACAGCACAAGGCCCAGCTGTGAAGATGAGGACAGCACAAGGCCCAGCTGTGAAGATGAGGACAGCACAAGGCCCAGCTGTGAAGATGAGGACAGCACAAGGCCCAGCTGTGAAGATGAGGACAGCACAAGGCCTAGCTGTGAAGACGAGGACAGCACAAGGCCCAGCTGTGAAGATGGTAATACTTCTTTGTCTTCAAATACCATTGCATTTCCAGCAGCTGCTGCAGAGCTAGTACTGGGGGTGTCTACCCTAGCTGCTACTGATGATGATGAAAGTGAAAATAGTGGAAGTAGTGAGGATGGAAGTGAAGATGGTAGTGATAAGGTCGATGAGGAAGTAGCTGTAGCAGATGACCTTGGAGACCTCAGTCTCCACAACAGGGCATACCGACCACACAGGGACCAGAAAGCAGACGTGGAGGGCGGAGCTCCTGTGCGTACCAACTATCTCCAAGGTGACGGGGAGACGTTGAGAATGCTTGTGAAAAAGGGCATTGCCCAAAAGCACAAGCAGCAAGTAAGGAAAACACAGCCCAAGAGAGACAGCCGTAGTGTGTGCACCAGGTCCACCAAAGCCAAGAGAGGGGCATTGAAGGACTCCATGGACTCTAGGGGATGGTGGTAATGTTAGGGATTGATATGCGTGTGCCTTTCAAAATCATTTTTAAAAGAAACTCAGTAGCCAATTTTAGTAAAACATAATTATAACATGTTATTCAAGTTCAGCTGTCCTCTGTTAGCTAACCCAAAGAGGCACTACATATTTACCACAGTTAATGGAAGTGCCTCTACCCATAACTAGCTAGCCTCCAGGTCTGGCCACTCGTAACTGCAGTAGCTTGGACCGGAAGCAGGTTCTGCCGGGATGCCACGAGACACCAGCCTGCACTCAAAGTGGCCAAGACGTGTCCTAGCATACCCCACGTCAGTCACACTCTGGTCACTCCACAGCCTCTCCCCCACTGCCCCAGCTCTGGGCCACATGCGGGACAGAAAGTTGGTGGAGTCGACATACTCCGCCCACAAGCAGGCGTGGCCACCCAACACCAGTGCATTTTCAGCAGGTGTGCCTTAAATGGAAGAAGCAGCTGGTGCACACAACCTCTGGCATACGCATATCCTTACCTCCAAAGCTTTGTGGATCACAATTGTAATACTTCACATGCATAAAGGGAAGCATGTAATTCATAGGGAGTACCTGTCATAAACTTACATTGGGCCAGTCTTCCCCATAGCTGATGTAATTGAGGTACCAGCAGGTGGACAATATAGCATGAAGGTTAGCCTGTGTAACACTCTTCATCTCATTCTGCCAGCCATCCTTCCAGACATCTATAACAGTGGCAGGGAGTACCTGGAACAAAACAAAAAAAAAGAACCATCAAACGCTGATAGTGCACACTGATCAGCACACACACACACACACACACACACACACACACACACACATACACACACCTTTACACCATTGTCAAAAGGTTCCTGCCATATAACATACTGCTTTCCTAGATTACCAACAAGAGTGAGCAGTCTGTGGACATGGAATCAATCTCATATGAACATTATTGCTTGTCCCTCCCTCTTCACAGCCCCACTCTTCCCTCTTCACAGCCCCACTCTTCCCTCTTCACACCCCCACTCCTCTGTTCTTAAAAGTAAAAGCTTTAGAGACACACTGCATGTGAAAATATCAGCACACAAACCCTCACTTCACTATAGAGGAAACAGTTTTGATTAACACATCATGGTTGTACCTTTGCTCATAGTAATTTTCAAGCTGACTGTAGTCAGTGAAGTTATTCTGGGCCATCCACTGTTGAATGGAAGGGTTGCTTTGCCTGTAATCACGTGATAGGAAGAGCAATCATGTGACAGGAAGAGCAATCATGTGACAGGAAGAGCAATCATGTGGTTGAAGTGCATTCCTACTCACCAGCAGCTGAAGTCTACTTCATCTCCACCCAGGTGAAGATATGTATCAGGGAACACACTGGCAACCTCGGCAAAGAAAGCATTGAGAAATGTCCACGTAGCATCCTCAATGGGATTGACAGGTCCATATCCCCTGCACATGGTGATCACACGGGTGGTCACGTGACATGGTAGTGGCCTTCTCTGAGGTGCTTACCCATTGGGCTTGCCTGCATCATAGCAAGGAGTTAAGAAATCGGGCTGTCCTAGTCCCCAGGACTCTGTGTGCCCCTGTATAATTTAAACAATAGCAAAAGTGTTGTGGGTGGAGATGGGGTGTGGCTTACAGGAGTGTCAAATTCAGGGACCACCCTAATGCCCCTCTCCTTTGCATAGGTTATAATGTGAGCGATGTCTTCTTGGGTGTAGACATGGGTGTGGTCATAGGCTCCCTGTGTAGAGGGAAGGGCAATGGGTGTGGTCATAGGTTCCCTATTTAGAGGGATGTGCTAACTTTCAGGCTAAGGTTGGGGAACGTGATACTGTCATAAGGGAAGGACTGGTCGTCCACTATGTGCCAGTGGAGTACATTGAACTTTGAGTAAGCCATGGCATCCTGTGGGGTGGAGGGAAAGGTGGGGGTAGGATGAGTGAGCGAATGGTACAGAAACCACTCACCAAGTGAGACAAGATAGTGTTGAGAGAAAGGAAGTGTCTGGAGCTGTCAATCATCACGCCTCGATACTGGAATCGCGGGTAGTCCACTATCTCTATGACCTCATTAATGGCATACTGCAGTTAGAGGTGAGGGGTAAGGACATGAAGGAGGTGAGGGGTAAGGACATGAAGGAGGTGAGGGGTAAGGACATGAAGGAGGTGAGGGGTAAGGACATGGAGGAGGTGAGGGGTAAGGACATGAAGGAGGTGAGGGGTAAGGACATGAAGAAGGTGAGGGGTAAGGACATGAAGGAGGTGAGGGGTAAGGACATGAAGAAGGTGAGGGGTAAGGACATGAAGGAGGTGAGGGGTAAGGACATGGAGGAGGTGAGGGGTAAGGACATGGAGGTGTGGGGACACAGGTGCTTACACCACCATCGGCCGATCTGTAGACCAGCTGACTGAAAGTCTCCAACCCTGTGGTCACGTGGCGGTGTTGATGATTAAAACCTGGTACACTTGCTAACATAGTTACCTCTCAGGGCTCCATATACAGTTAGGGCTGTAATATTCCCCTGGCCTCCCGTGATTGACAGTGCGTCTATTTAAATAGAATAACTGCGGTCAGCACTTGTGTTGCTTCAGGTCACCATGGCAATGCACAATCAAATGATCTCTACAAAAGGCGCATGTCAATTTTTTTTTAAAATTCGTTTTCGTGGCAGCTGTCACTGAATGCATAAGCCTAGGAACTAAGGGGAAGAAGGGAGGGGGGAGGGGAGGGGAAGGGATGGGGGGGGGGGGGGGGGGGGTGCTCCTGTACACAACGCTTACATGTTTCGTTGGTGTTTTGCGAGAGATCTTCGCTGTCACTGCTCACGTACACGTTCAAAGACGGAAGGACCTGAGTTGCGAGGTTGCCGGCCGCATAGAAGGGAACCGGGGTCTTGAATATGAGGTTCAAGTAGCGCACGAACGCCCCTTTCACAACATTGCTGCTACCACCCAGTCCTGATCCGGTGAAATAGAAGTTTGCAGGCTGAAGCGAGTAGACTGTGGCCCCGAAGTTCATTGAGCGGGGAAGTGGCCATAGGAGGTCACTTGTCGTGCTCGTGTCACCATTGGCCAGGCTCAACGACACCGCCAACAGCAACGGAACGATCATATCGCGTCGAAGGCTTAATACGGTCATGTGGTTGCTTTGGGGCGGGGCTCGTTGAACACGTGATCGGTAATTCCATGGGGTGGCTGGGTACGAGCACCATCATGTCCGCACGCTTCCTCAAGCAATGCCGCCTTTACGTCACGAACAGGTGGTCTTCTGGGCGCGCTGTGCACACGCAGGTGTGGAGTAGTAAATACAACCACTCTCTTCGGGGAGATGACATGCCGCGGGCGGGGGGGATAGCCACTATGCTAAGGTTGCCGTACTTGGACAACAAGCCGCAAGGACTTAACGTCTGCTTCGTCGGAATCCCCTTCGATTCGGCCACTTCGCACCGCTCGGGAACTCGGCACGGACCGCGCGCCATTCGGCACGAGTCTTCGCTGATAGAACCCTGCAATATTAAAGGAGCGGTGCCGTACGAATCCCTTCAGGTTGCGGACATTGGCGATGTCCCTGTTAACACGTTCAACATATCAAAAACGGCGGACATAATTACTGAGTACTACGGTAATATACTGAAGGCCGACTGTGTGCCTCTAACCTTAGGAGGCGACCACTTCATCACCTATCCGATCCTTAGGGCTGTGAAGGAAAAGTACGGACCAGTGGGATTGATCCACGTGGACGCCCACACAGACTTGGGACAAACTATGTTTGGAGAGACGCTTGCGCATGGCACGCCATTTTATAGAGCTCTGGAGGACGGTGCCGTGGATCCGAATTATATGTTCCAGATCGGGATAAGAGCATCGTGCCTCGTGGAGGAATTTCATGATGCGTTCAAATGGGCCAAACAGAAGGTGGGCGTGGTAGCTTTGTTCTCACCATGACGTCATTTCAAAGTTGTTACACAGGGCGTTAAGATTATACGTGCAGAGCATTGTTGGTACAAATCTCTGGCACCTCTGATGGAGGACATCAGGAAACAGATGGGCAGCAGACCTGTCTACCTGTCATTTGATATTGATGGGCTGGACCCATCTTTCTGCCCAGGAACAGGTAGGTGTGGCTATAATGGTTTAATGCAGTTGTCATCAGTGTTTGGCTGGTATGAATTTTCTGAAGGAACGCCAGAGATAGGGGGACTGACATCATCTCAGGGACTGGAGATTGTGCAGGGATGCAGAGGACTTAACCTGATTGGAGCAGACCTTGTTGAAGTGGGAATAATAATAGACCATAATAATTATTCTGTATTTTGAGGACATGTTTTCTTCTCTTTCAGGTGAACCCGCTGTTTGATCCCACTGGAATCACTGCACTAACTGGAGCCAATCTCCTCTTTGAAATGCTATGTGCGTTACCAGGAGTGAAATATGTAGACCCTTGTTGTTAAGTTGTGAAAAATCATTCAATAATGGACTATTCGGTAATTGACACTTCAACAGTGGTATTAGTTTCAAACTATGCACTGGTAATGGAAGTATCGCAATGCCACACTCATCTCTTGTTGAAGAGGTATTTATCTGGGACATTGTCCAGCATAATCATCCTTGTGATGCTTTTTCAAATTTTCTAAGTAATGCTCTCATTGTAATGTATGGCCAGTTATTAATTCAGTACCTCATAATTTTATGATGGATAGTCCAATTCTTGATGCGTAATGAACATTTGATAGAAGCTCTTTTGCGGTTAACAGAAAATCAAAAAACTTGATTACTGTATGGCTGACAACATAAGTGAGCACCAAAGTGCAACATGCCACCCACTGACTCCTACCACCAGGTTCACATAACCCCTACACCAACACCAGGTTCACATAACCCCTACACCAACACCAGGTTCACATAACCCCCGCACCAACACCAGGTTCATAGTATAAATACATCGAGGATCAAACCTGCATTGATGTGCGCATCTACAACTGCATGACTTGCAAAGTCAATATCATATGTTATGTTGGCATTTCTCTCTGGGCATTGTATAGAAACTACAGCTTTTCCGTCATCTCTGGAACAGCCTGAATAGTGGCAAGATTCATCATCAACTGCTGCCATCTTATGGGGTTTTCCATACCTTAAACAAGTCCTCCACCAATCCAAAATCAGCAACTGAATAAAATTGTAGTAAAAATGTTTACTCATCTCACACACCGGTCCACACTTACCTTGGAAGATGGGTGCATCTGGATCTTTGTTGATGGCAACAATTACCTAATTGAAAAAATAAATGTACCCCATAATGTAACCAAGATATGGGAAAATGGACTATTCATATTGTCTATGTCACATTACATGTACTCATTTCAGTTTCATAACTGAATACACCATTATTACTGTTTAGACAACTGCTATGAATTATCGATACACATAAAGATTACAGCTATGACTATTTGATGCAAGTAAGGTAAATGAAAACACAAGAATTATAAATGTTTCAAATGCTGACCTTGCTGTCCTTCATGCCAGCCAAGTGTTGAATGGCACCTGATATTCCAACAGCTATGTACAGCTCCTGCATTTTAGCAGACACACTGCTGGTGACCCAGCAAGTTGATAAACACAGTACTCAACTGGTGCAACTATTTTCCCGGTCTGCCCTATCTGCATGTCATTGGGAACAAACCCAGCATCCACTGCGGCTCGTGACGCACCCACTGTAACAGCCAACCCCACAACACTTTGGATGCTAAAACCAGCAAACAGTTAAGCAAATTGTCTGACCAGCGGCTCCAAGCTTGTCAGCAAGGGAATACAGGAGCTTGAAGTTATCTCCATTCTTCATTCCTCTTCCTGGGGGGGGGGGGGGGGAGGAGGGAGGGGGGGGCAAAACAACAATGCAACCAAGTCAACACTGCCCTCCCTGCTGTGGGAAATATATCATATACCATATCCTTGACAGATAGAATACCATTACTGTACAACACAAAGACAGCTCACTTTCAGATGCAGTCAACATAGCCCACCACCCACCACCCTGCCTCTCTCATTTAGTGATCCAAACCTTTCTCACCTCCAGATATTACAATCCGTGCTGAGTTAAGCTCAGGTCTGTCTGACTTACTCAGCTCCTGCCCTTCCCAGGTTGAAAGGGCATTTGATGTGTCAGCCTCAGGAGCTGGTTTGTAAGGAAAATGTACATCTACAGGCAGTAAGACAATCGCACTGCCATATTCACCTGCTTCCTTGGTACTTTTTCCTCCAGCCTCCTTTGTTGGTGGGAAGGCCGTGCCTCTCACAGTGAGCACCTTCACTGAATCAAGCGACTTCACTGTCTGTACCGCATTCCCTGCGTAAATGGTTCGCACAAAAGTATCCTCTCCTTTGATCGCTGTGACGTCTGATATAGCAGCCACATCCAGTATGGCTGCCACTCTAGGCAAAACATTCTAAGAAATTTGGAAGCAAATTGGAGTGAGTGCACCTATGCAGTTGAATTGCTCACCTTTCCAAATGAACCAGAAGCAGCCAGGATATGGGTGAACTTAAACTGCTTTTGCACCTCAAGAAGCAAAGGTGTCATTGTCTCTGGCATTATAAAACGATACAGCACATTGGAATGTGTCGGCATTTTTTTTTTTTTTTTTTTGAAAAAATTTACCCGGTAAAAATCCTCCGAAGCACTTATGCTGGGCCACGATGACCTTAGACACCCCTTCTGCTTCGGCAAGCTGCCCTGCTACCTGAGCGGCCATCGGTATAATACACGCAAAGGCATTTAAATATATTTCGTTACTCACTTTACTGCAATCCGGCCCTACGACCAAAGCTGATATACTTCCTCCTATATGTGTAGCAGCCGAGATTGCGTTGTATGTAATGGCCGCGACTTTCTCTCCGTTGTGTTCAACAAGCACGAGAGAGCTGGCATTACGTACGGTTGCCTGCGAGAGTGACAGTGTAAAATTATATATGTGCCATAATCACTCACAAGGCGGGAAATCTTGGCGCAATTGTACAGGTTCCTGAGTACAGCTGCCATGGATGCTTCCAATGAATGCTCACCCACGGCTCCAATTAAAGCCAGCTGCATTTATCTTTCTATTTATATTAATTTAACTGTGCAACCCGCTGTAAAGGGGAGGGTGAATGGATATCAACTCGCTACCGTTTGTCAGGTGAAGGAAAAAAAAAAAGTCATACGTACTCATATCCACTTCGTCATTGCTACCGTGTTGCGTATTTCCAGGTCCTCCTTTACCGTAAGGAGAGCGCAAGGTTTGCAGAGCTCGTTGTCGGAGAGCAAGCAAACCACAGACGTGCGTTACGAGCCAGACCTGCGAAGCAACGATAGGTTTGCAAGGCATGAAATGCTTGTTTCATATTAGTAATTACGTACATATGGCGTATCACCTTATATTCGTCAGAAGTCATGCAGCACAGGTAACATGCACTATGACGATGCTAAAAACTTATGCGTCATTGCATATGATGTACCGTAGATGGATGGAGTATGGCGCGTTACTGTACATAGGCAGACTGCCAAATTGAAGGCAGCGAACTGTCCAACAGACATAGCAGTAGACTCTCCCAATGATCTGCCAGCCCCCTCAAAGTTGAAAAGAAGGTGTGTTTCGTGCATCCATGTTTGAGAAGTTGAGCCTAAACGTATATTCCAGGCAATCTAGCGTGGAAGGTACCATTCCAAGGAATGTTAAGCGGAGCAAAAGGATGGACATACGTGACCACCTTGCCCAACTCAAAAGAAAGCAGCTCCATTTTGATCTGAAGTAAGCATGTTACCTTAATTGGCTGACACAAGAGTTACTATATTCTGACATGCTTTGGTGTGATGTTGTGGCACACAGCAGGGTCAACTCTATTGTTCATATATGCAGACATTAGCTATGATGTCATTTCCCAGCTGAAAAATTTCCATCAATTGTAACTATGTGCTTCTCTAATAACATTGTTTTAGCGGTGACTTTTGTGATGATAGCCTCACTGAGTCTGTTGAGCCACAGCAAGTTCCAGGCTCACCTGAGCTTCACACACAGACTGCATGCTATAGTGATGACCCCACAACCTCCGCTGCAGTGTATGGAGAGGCAGTTTTGGACTTTGAATCTGAAACTGTACAGAATTGGGAATGTGATTCTTTGCTGAGCCATAGTGATATAGTAGAAAGGAGATATGGGTACAATCAGTGTGAGGAGAATGCTTATCATGATCAATACCAGGAGAATGCTTATCATGATCAATACCAGGAGAATGCTTATCAGGCACCTCAATCCATCCTGCTCACAGAGCCACTCAATGTGCCCACTGAGGTGGGTCTTGTGATATTTTGGGGTGCATGGCCAACATGATACCTGAGGCATGTACCAGCATCGGTGGTAATCATTCCACCATTTAATATTATGTGTGTTGGTTTATTCTATGAGATATCCATGTGCCATTGCCTTATTCCTTGGTGCTGATCACTAAGTAATGTTTTAAGACTTTGCACTGTATCTTGAATCATCTTTCCCTGCATGATACAATGTCACCTACCAGGGTTTGCCAGACACTGTCAGGTTGACAGACAGACATCACGAAGAGGAAGATTTTGCTGAGGTTGTATCCTTTTAAATGTCATGCCTTCAGATTTTAGAATAATGTCTTATATTTTGCGATTTCCTTGACTGTGTATGGCCCACTTTACATGGTAATGCCGTAACCACTGGGCTTCGCATGCCTGTGTTTGATAATGTGACCTCTGCTGAGCCATGCAGTGTTGATATTTCAAGTTTCAGTATTATAAACTACTACCCAAGAGAAGAGTGAAATGGTGGACTGTAATCTGCTTGACCACCTTATGGACCTATCCTATCCAAATTCAGTATTCATTTTCATCATCTCATATGCTGGATTCGGACTGCCTACAGAACTATGCTGTATGCCTAAGATGTATCTGCCTAAGATGTATCAAACTTTGGTGCACTGCCACTTTATCGATTGAGTACTCGCATTTCACGCATGCGCAGTTTTTAAAGCAATCATATTTTAAAACGATCTTTAAAAAAAAAAAATACAAAAGGATGACTTTTAAAAAAAAACAAAACAAAAATCGCGCGTACTGTTACCTTAAAAAAAAACACTCACACAATGTAGTACAGCTCTAAGAATTGTGAACTATTCAGAAAAATCATAGATCCTTGGTGGAACGACATTCAACCTGTTGCCGTATGCGGCAGCATTATTTACAGATATTCATAAATTGCGCCTTTGGTGCTGTCAATACGCAAGCCAGCACCAAACTCCCCCCCCCCCCCCCCCCCCCGCATGCACACGTTGAAGGAGATTCACTAACAACAGAGGGGCGTGGCTGGACAGGAATATGAAGTGCTGGGAAGCGGTTGTTTGGGTTCTTATGATTTGTTCTTTCTACCGCGCGGAGTGCTGGTTAACTCTTACGTAAGCGACAACGTTTGTACGATCCCCCGATCCTCCCTCCACCACACACACACACACACACACACACACACACACACACAACCTTTCTATCCGTTCACTACCATCTAGGTCTATTTCAGCCGCGGAAAACGTCGGTGCCTACTGCAACGACAAGAAGCCTGCAATATATTACATCGAAAAGAGAAACAGCAATGGCTGGGTGGTCCACTTTGAAGGTGGGGGCGGGTGCTACTCCTACAGAGACTGCAATGAGCGGTACAAGCAAGGGGCCCTCAAGAACCTCATGTCACCTTCCAACTACCCTGATTCCATCCAAGGAGCCGATATCCTGTCCAGCAGCCCCGACGAGAACGATGCGCTGGCGGGCTTTTCGCAGGTCCTGGTCCCTTACTGCAGCAGCGACGGGTGGCTTGGAAGCCGCTCGCTTAACAACACCGGGGTGGCATTTAACACTTCGGCGGACGCAGATAATTTCGCCTTTAGAGGACACGTGATATTCCAGGCCGTGGTCAACGAACTGATCACCGCGTACAATTTGACGAACTCCTCCGAACTGATCCTCGTCGGGACTAGCGCCGGCGGGATCGGAGTCCTCAACCACCTCACGTGGGTGCGCGCGCAGCTACCCGGCGCGCTAATCAAAGTCGTCGTGGACTCTGCTTGGTTCATCGAATTCGGCGGGCGTACGGTATCTTCGTGGTCCCAGCCCGGCTCTGGCGCCTTCACAAACCTCGAGGCCTGTGGAGATACCTCGCTCGGCTACCCTTGCTGCGTCTCCGCGGCCTGTCTCTTTGACAGGGACTACCTGACAGATTCACTTAACATTCCAATATTCCTCGTTTCCAGCATCTACGACATATACGTCCTCAAGGACACGCTGACGCCCCTCCTCCAAGGCGCTGAGGCGAGCAGTGACGACCTGCTGCGGACGTTTAACTCCTATGGCGCCCTCATGAACGCAAGCCTCGTGCAGACCGCCTCCGCCCACAGGAACGTCTCCGTGTACGCTCCGTCCTGCACGCAGCACGTGTACCTGGCTACGTCATCGCTCTGGAGTCCCACGGGAGGCATCCTCAATGCAACCGAAAATGGAACGTACCAACAGGGCGACTTCTGGCTGACTAACTACATCTTGGAAGGCATTTGGAACAGGGTCTCCATTTCCGCCAATGGGACTGACGTAACCCTTCACGAAGCTATCGTCAAGTGGTACAAGTCCGGAGGTGAGCAGGCGGTGTACGTGGATGGCTGCAAGGGCCCCGTTTGCAGCCGGACGTGCACCAGCGGCGTGGGAATCACTCTCGGCAAACACCAGTGGTCAAGCGCCGTCAACGTCACCGTGCTAGTTCTCGTGGGGGCGGAGGTCCTGGCGTGTCTGGCGGCCAAGCTGGTGATGTACGCGACCGCCAAGTACCTGCTGCTAAGGCAGCGAGGGTTCCTCCAGAGACGCAAGGTCCGTTTCCCCCCTCCACGGCACAAGGTGGGCATATCCTGCCTCAACCTGACGTACCGGGTGGAGACGGTGAGCAGGCCTAGGCCTGCATTGCACTGCTTGTCCTCTCTGTGCTACGGTCGTGCCAAATCGAAAGTGCTCCCGGTCATACCGAGAGTGACACCTGACAGCGGGCATGAGAGCCTCGCCGACCATGGTTGCCATAGCAACATACGACACAGTGGCAACACCATCACAACTCTACTACAAAACCATAGCTCATTGGGGACGAAGACCATCCTGAGGGATGTAAACTTCTACGTCAACCCGGGAGAGCTGGCGGCCATAATGGGACCCTCCGGCTGTGGGAAGACCACCTTGCTAGACATACTGCTAGGTCAGAGGGCCTCCGGGAGCATTGAGGTGGGTCACTGAACACTTTTTGCATCAATGTGGGCAATGTGGTCATGTGACTATGTCCCAACACACAGTAATGGTTCACAGCACTCCTTCCCAATCTTGCCTTCCTACCTAGGGTGATGTGTTCATCAATGGGGTGCCCCTGAAATCTGTGAAGGACTGGTTTGTGCTGAATGCTGGCTACGTGAGACAACTTGCTGTTTCATTTTACTCTGAGTTGACTGTTCGCCAGAACCTACTCCTATCCATGACGATGCAGTCACAGAAAGGACAGTCCACTTACCAAATCCTTGAGCGTGTGGAACAAGTGATACAAGAGGTGACGGCCTCTTCCCTCACTTTCCTCCTCCCCACTCCTCCCCTCATTTGCTTTGCTCTTCCTCTCTCTCCCTCTCTCTCTCTCTCTCTCTCTCTCCCTCCCTCTCTCTCCCTCTCTCTCTCTCTCCCTCTCTCTCTCTCTCTCTCTCTCTTTCTTTTTCTCTCTCCCTCTCTCTCTTTCTCTCTTTCTCTCACGCACGCACATTTGTATATAAACTGCTCATTTATTTATAGACTGGTTTGCAAGAAACAGCAGATATTAAAGTTGGAAGTGAGAGTGGTCTTGGTATCAGTGGTGGGCAGGTAGGTCTCATGGGGATGTAATGAGGGGGATATTGTGGGGTAGCCCATTATGCAAGGGTTACATTGTGATTGCAATCTCTAATTAATGCCCTGTCTAAGTACCTGTAGTTAATAATGTCCCATCCCCATGTCTTGCAGAAAAGAAAATTGGGCATAGCAGTGCAGCTGTTGAGTATGCCAAGCATACTGTTCCTGGATGAGCCAACATCAGGCAAGGGGGTGGGGATGAGCCAACATCAGGCAAGGGGGTAGGGATGAGTCAACATCAGGCAAGGGGGTAGGGGATGAGCCAACATCAGGCAAGGGGGTAGGGGATGAGCCAACATCAGGCAAGGGGGTAGGGATGAGCCAACATCAGGCAAGGGGGTGGGGATGAGCCAACGTCTGGCAAGGGGGTAGGGATGAGCCAACATCAGGCAAGGGGGTAGGGATGAGCCAACATCAGGCAAGGGGGTAGGGATGAGTCAACATCAGGCAAGGGGGTGGGGATGAGCCAACGTCTGGCAAGGGGGTAGGGATGAGCCAACATCAGGCAAGGGGGTAGGGATGAGCCAACATCAGGCAAGGGGGTGGGGATGAGCCAACATCAGGCAAGGGGGTAGGGGATGAGCCAACATCAGGCAAGGGGGCAGCGCCTTTTCGTTCATTTTTATAACTGTTCTGGTTACTGTTTTAACCTTTCCTTTTCAGCTTGATGTGTGGTGCTTCACTCCCCTGTATGTGTAGAAATCATAACTAGTAATAACTAGTATGTCTACAAGTAGCTATTGGCTTTTTAACACCGACTCCGTGAAAATCGAATACTTTTTTTGTCGAACCCCAGCTTTGGGAAAATTAGCAATTGCCGGTAAAAGTATATTGTTAGATAGTTCAATCATCACCAAGACGTTTGGCATTGTTTCCTGCCTTGTATCTATAGTGGACCCTAAGCTATACCCATTCTAAGTGACGCAGTTCTAAATTTATCGATGTTGAAGCGTTGTCCAGGACACTTTTCCACGGATGATTAGTGCAAGTTTTATAGTTTAGAACGAATATGAGGCCACATCAGGAATTATGCCTTCAGTTGGCTTAGTTCATGTACAAAATTCCAGCAAAACCCACATGCAGCCTCATGCCCTGACGAGAAACAAGTGACTGTAATTGATTTCAGCCTGGGGACTAGCAGGTCTGGGTACGTGACTATTGTCCCTCATATAGTAACATGCGAAGACTTCCACATAGTTTAGACGTGAAGTTATGCATCGGATACACGTCTTTAAAAGACGTATAATGGCCTTAGTTGTATATATTTTTTTACTTCTCGTTTTTTAAAATGTTACTGCGACTTGGGGATTTCAAAACGAAGCTACTACTGGGTAGTCCACTACTACTGGGTAGTCCACTACTACTGGGTAGTCCACTGATTGGATTCACTGCTTTATCATGCTAGTGTCAAATAACGTCCATATTGACTCGGCTCTGGACCCACAATATTGAGCCTGCACACGACCAATATTTGGGTCTGGAGTCGAGGCATAAGGGAGTTTAGTTCTTGTTTCGTCACTAGCATGATAGGTAGGATATTGCAGAATTTGACCGAGCCTACCCATACTAACCAAGTGAGCAAGTTTAATGTTGTGGAAAAAAGTGTCCAGTACCGCCTCTCTGCCTAAACGAACGCTGGTTCTGGGCGGTGATTTTAAAAATTTTGTGTGGTGCATCCCATGTGGTGTTCGGTGTTCAGTGACACTCCATGTGGTGTTCAGTGTACACTCCATGTGGTGTTCAGTTTACACTCCATGTGGTGTTTTTTGTAGGCCTGCATCCCACCCTTGAGTGTAAATGTCATCTTTTCACTGGCCCACAGGATTTATTAAATTCTCTCTTTCTCCTTTGACCTCTTGACCTTTTGACCTCTTGCAATGAATGTTCCAACAGGTCTGGACTCAGCTTCATCACTGGAGGTACTGCATACTCACACACACTAACACCTGACCTCTAACGCCTAACTCTTAACCCCTAACCCTAAGGTACTGCACACACTGAGGCAGCTGGTAGACACTGGACATACCGTTATTGTTACCATCCATCAGCCAAGGAGCAAAGTCTTTCACATGTTCGACAAAATCCTCTTCCTGTCAAAGGGAAACGTCGCTTTTTTTGGTTCCCCGCTGAAGGTGTTTGAGTTCATCAACACATCTCTGCGGCAGCAAGTGACGGTGTGTGAGATGGTGGGAGGAGGATGGGGAGGAGAGGGGGAGGGGCTGATGTGGAATGTGTGTGGCTGCTGACGTAGGAAAGTGTGATCATGACTGAGGTATGTCTGCTGTTTGCTTGACAGCTGCACAAAGATGTCAACCCTGCTGATGCACTGCTTGACCTCCTGAAGAAGGAGGACCTGCAGAAACAGCTGGTCTCCTCTTACTGGGACAGTGGGGACCCTCGTTCCATAGAACAGGCAGTGAATGCTGCTAGAGCACCCGTCTCTGAGGAACCTCTGGCTACCTTTAAGTATGGTTAATTAACTGCACCGTCAATTGGTCTAATCATTTGGCTATCCCTGCAGACGTAACCCAGGGCTATGGCAGAGGATCATGTCCCTCGAAGCACGGGCATCTCTGCGCCAATCAAAATTCAGCATTGTGTACTTGCCTATCCTGTATCCCTTATTTGGTGTGGTCCTAGGTATGTTATCTCTTATTTGATGTGGTCCTAGGTATGTTATCCCTTATTTGGTGTGGTGTTATCCCTTATTTGGTGTGGTCCTAGGTATGTTATCTCTTATTTGATGTGGTCCTAGGTATGTTATCCCTTATTTGGTGTGGTGTTATCCCTTATTTGGTGTGGTCCTAGGTATGTTATCTCTTATTTGATGTGGTCCTAGGTATGTTATCCCTTATTTGGTGTGGTGTTATCCCTTATTTGGTGTGGTCCTAGGTATGTTATCCCTTATTTGGTGTGGTCCTAGGTATGTTATCCCTTATTTGGTGTGGTCCTAGGTATGTTATCCCTTATTTGGTGTGGTCCTAGATATGTTGCCGATTTTTTTGTCCTATAGCATTGGGATTTAATTATGGAAGGATACCTAGCGACAGATGACTTATTTAATCTATGTCATGATTGCATTAAGCGATTCGATAGAAATGTGTAGCTCTAGTCATAGTAACAGCCAACTATGAAGTATCAGCTTCATTATGAAACTATGAAGGGGGGTGGGGGGGGGGTCGGAACAGTGGAAAATTACAGCAATTCATTGCATATTTGTGGCCCGGTATAAGTAAACGTTGGTTGCTGTTGCGTAATTGTCATCATCCTCAAAACATTTTAAATGCACGTCAACATCTATGATGCAATCACGATGTGGTCAAATGCTATGGGCGCACAGTCATTACCGTGTCTATTTTTAGCCATTATGCAACTCGGACACCGTCTATAAGTTGAGGTTCAAAACATTGCATTTCTATTTAAGCTTCAGTAACAAAAGAAGGAACATGTTCAAGGCAGTGTGTCAGCACAATAAAGCACTCACTTACAACACCAAATGGTAAATAAATACTCATAACCTAAGCTATTCATTTGTCTGGAGCCTTGCTGGTTGATGTTCATTTTTAATGATATTCACAACATGGGTCAAATTCCCAGGAACTACTAACATGGTTGTTGATAACAAGGGGCCTAGCATTTTGCATGGTTTTTTGTCGAGGCGCCTTTGTGTCAACAAAGGAATAGGGCTGATAGGGCTGAACGACAAGCTAAAATACCTCAAGAGCCAAGAACAAGTATTAAAAGATCGGGTCATCAGAAGCGTGCAAAGCAAAAGCCCATGCTCCCTAATCATTAAGATAGAGTAAACAAATAAATAAATAAACATTCTGTAACAAGAAAGTTGATGGGATATAGGAATTGAAGGCGAGGAAACAAATTTTAACAGGCCTCATTTAGTAGGTCTATATGGTTGGCTAAAGCTTGTGTGCTGGATACAAGGTCTGTAAAAAATTGTTTCACTCACCCTTCTTCCTGGTTCAAGCCTTTGTTCCCTTTCTTTTTATACCTACCTTCAAAGGGTAAGACCCTGTTATAACATTAGACTGACTACTAGTGTATATTTTGGCATAATTTGCATTTTTACCCTACCTCCACCTCCTCTCCCTCTCCTCTCCCTCACACAAAGGCACAACATATTACAACACCACTGCCATCCAAGTACTGTCTCTCACGTGTGTCCTGTGCTGTTCAAGTGCCCTGTTCATGAGTGGTATAGTCATGAACCTGCTCCTTGAACCACTGAAGATATTCCACCTTGAGTATGCTGACGGCATTGCTTACTGCTATGACATCATTTTCCACGTATTTGTGAGGATGACAGCTGTGTCACTCCTCCCCCTCCTTGTGTGCTTCCTCATTGTATCTGGGCTCGTCTATCATATCTTTGGTTCAGCTTCATTCATGTCCATCCTCCTCATCTTCCTTGCTGACAACCAGGTGTGGGTGGCCCTCTTCATCGTGATAGGGGTTCTCTTTCCCCCTGGAGCGGCCAGGATATGTGCTGTCATGTCTGCCATTGGTGGCTTTTTCTGCGGGTTCATCGTTCCCGTAACAGTAATGCCCGCCTATTACAAGTGGATAACGTACATTAACCCCTCCTTCTACGCGTACTCTGCCATAGGGGCCATTGTTCTAAGTGAGAGGGAACAGCTGGACTGTGGTAAGGACTCTAAGCTCGAGTGCTTTTCGGAGTCAGGACTTTCTCTGTTGAAGAGTTTTGGTCTTGAGTATACCAACCCTTTCATGAACCTGCTGATAATGGCAGCCATGACGGTGACCCTGTTGGTGCTAGCTGTGGTGGTGCTGATGTGTAGGATGAGGTATCAGAGCTTCCAGCTGTACTCCTGGCTGGCTAGGCTGTGGGTGGGCTGCCGTGGAAACTGTGGGAGGTGAGTCATTGTACATTATTGTCTGTCCCGAGGGACATTTTTAAATGTGGACTTTATCATGCGTCCTATTCACAGGAAAAAATGTCTAGGCTGGGTTTTTCAAACAACATCCAGGGTAAAAGGCAGCATGCTGAGTGCTTTCCCATCCTGGAGTTGAGCATCCAGATTGGGAAGAACATATAAACCATCCTGGTTTTGTGGAACAATAATCCCTGGTCGTTGTTCCACAAAACCAGGATAGTTCTTATGCTTTTCACCATACATACTGGATGCTCGATTTCAGGATGGGAAAGACTGAACGTGTTGTGTTTTGGATTTAAACCACCCAGTGTTTTGTTCAGCCTAGACGTTTTCTTCCTGTGAATATCATTAGAAAACCATTTAATCTCTAGTGTCTAGCACGTTTAAGGCCCACCACACACGGAGCAATATCGCTGGCGATTCCGAGATTTCTTTTCTTTTTTTCCATAATTTATTAGACTACAAACAAAATACGGACAAAACGCAGGTATTGCCGGCAATATCGCCCTGTGTGTGCCGGGCCTTAGGACTAATTTAAAAGTGCTGATCAATGAGGATAGGTTTGAAAGTTTGATCTAAGCCGTACTGTTGTGTTCAGATACATCTTGTTATGTGAGACAATTGTGTGGTGGCTAGTGTCTGTGATTAGGACTGGTCAAGTGTGTCCAGACCTCTGAAGGTACCGGGTATGTGGGATCAGCTTACCTAGTGCCCATGTGCAGAGCGCTGTGGGGATCATGGGGGATCCATTACACCCTTGTGTGGATCATGGGACATCCATTACACCCTTGTGGGGATCATGGGGGATCCATTACACCCTTGTGTGGATCATGGGGGATCCATTACACCCTTGTGGGGATCATGGGGGATCCATTACACCCTTGTGTGGATCATGGGGGATCCATTACACCCTTGTGGGGATCATGGGGGATCCATTACACCCTTGTGTGGATCATGGGGGATCCATTACACCCTTGTGTGGATCATGGGGGATCCATTACACCCTTGTGGGGATCATGGGGGATCCATTACACCCTTGTGGGGATCATGGGGGATCCATTACACCCTTGTGTGGATCATGGGGGATCCATTACACCCTTGTGGGGATCATGGGGGATCCATTACACCCTTGTGGGGATCATGGGGCATCCATTACACCCTTGTGGGGATCATGGGGCATCCATTACACCCTTGTGTGGATCATGGGGGATCCATTACACCCTTGTGGGGATCATGGGGGATCCATTACACCCTTGTGTGGATCATGGGGCATCCATTACACCCTTGTGGGAATCATGGGGGATCCATTACACCCTTGTGTGGATCATGGGGCATCCATTACACCCTTGTGTGGATCATGGGGGATCCATTACACCCTTGTGGGGATCATGGGGGATCCATTACACCCTTGTGGGGATCATGGGGGATCCATTACACCCTTGTGGGGATCATGGGGCATCCATTACACCCTTGTGGGGATCATGGAGCATCCATTACACCCTTGTGGGGATCATGGGGCATCCATTACACCCTTGTGTGGATCATGGGGCATCCATTACACCCTTGTGTGGATCATGGGGGATCCATTACACCCTTGTGTGGATCATGGGGGATCCATTACACCCTTGTGTGGATCATGGGGCATCCATTACACCCTTGTGGGAATCATGGGGGATCCATTACACCCTTGTGTGGATCATGGGGCATCCATTACACCCTTGTGGGGATCATGGGGGATCCATTACACCCTTGTGGGGATCATGGGGCATCCATTACACCCTTGTGGGGATCATGGGGCATCCATTACACCCTTGTGGGGATCATGGGGCATCCATTACACCCTTGTGGGGATCATGGGGCATCCATTACACCCTTGTGTGGATCATGGGGCATCCATTACACCCTTGTGTGGATCATGGGGCATCCATTACACCCTTGTGGGGATCATGGGGCATCCATTACACCCTTGTGGGGATCATGGGGCATCCATTACACCCTTGTGTGGATCATGGGGCATCCATTACACCCTTGTGTGGATCATGGGGCATCCATTACACCCTTGTGGGGATCATGGGGGATCCATTACACCCTTGTGTGGATCATGGGGCATCCATTACACCCTTGTGTGGATCATGGGGGATCCATTACACCCTTGCACAAGTACAAATAGACGTTTTATTGACTGCCTTGCGTAGTGTACATGTACTTGTTGCTTGCAGCTCAAATGAATATTAGTAAAAGTTACGTTTCACAAAACTTATTAAATTGCGGGCACAAGTTGGCCTGTTTATGGCGTGTGTGTGTGTGTGTGTGTGTACTAAGCATACTCATGAATATGGTTGGATAAACATATGCTGCATTTTCACACCCTCCTCCTCCACACTATATTCACTCAACCTTTCCCTCACTAAGTGTAGGTTTGCGTGAGAGCATGTGATTATGTACATGATCCCTTCATGATGGTGATCCCTTCATGATGGTGATCCCTTCATGATGGTGATCCCTTCATGATGGTGATCCCTTCATGATGGTGATCACTTTATGATGGTGATCACTTTATGATGGTGATCCCTTCATGATGGTGATCCTTTCATGATGGTGACCCCTTCTTGATGGTAACCCCTTCATGATGGTGATCCCCTTCATGATGGTGATCCCTTCATGATGGTAACCCCTTCATGATGGTGATCCCTTCTTGTGTTCCATAGTACACCCAGCACCGGCGATGTGTTTGACCACACCCATCAGCTCACCACACATGTCAGGTGCCCGGCTCAATTCCTTGCAAACGGCGACGCCCATGTGATTTTCAGCGGAGAAGGGGAGGAGATGGGGGAGGAGACAGACGCACCCCCACTGGTAGGCAGGGGCAGGCTGCTCAGTGATCCCCGCGTACCCCCTCGGAGACTAACATCCAAGCTAGACCCATCGAACCAATCCGAAGTGGTCATTGTATTGGATGAGGAGGAAAGACTTAGGCTCACGGACCAGAAGATAAGGGAGAGAAGGGAACGTATGAACAACGAGATACGACGCCTGAAACACTTCAACAACATCATGGGTGGTAAGGGCATTCCTAATGCTTCAGTCAATGGCCACCCCCAAACCAGTGGCGAGGGTTGCCTTGGGAGGTCTATGGGCCTATCACAATTCCCCCGGGGGCCAGCCATGGTGCATCGCAGCTCGAGTGTGGACCCTTCAGTCCCGAGCCAACGCCAGGCAGACCTTGAAGCATCGGGGTATGCACTGCAGCCCTTACCTGAGAAGGATATGCCTGTGCTCGATGAAGGGTCTGGGAACCTGGAAAGCCTGGATCTCAATAGCATCCCTGAGAATGAGGTCAACCTCAGTGACTATGACGACAATGTTGATTAATATGGGTTCAACTGCCTACTCCATAATTCAGTATTTATGTTATCGGGATATATGGAATGGGTGGGGGAGGAGGTGGAGTATGACGAGGGGGAGAGGTGATGTAGGATGATGGTGGAGAGGTGGTGTAGGACACATTGCTGTATTCCCTTGCCCCACCCCCTGCCATCTGATATTCTATTCCTGAGCAATTAATTAGGGCAACACACAAAACACCATATCCACACAAAAGATGGCATTAAAGGAAAGGCATTAAAAGTGAACGTTCAGTCCAAATAAATAGAAGTATCTCTTGAGGACAGCTGGCAAATAGTATGTCTCCGTTGTATTAAGATGTGCCCGTCTCAGTTGGGTTGTTTTTTTTTTGTCACTTGAATGTGTCATCGTCCCCAATAGAGGCCAGCACTTTCCTTGCCTCCAAGTGCCTTGGAAGGGACATAGCCTTTTCGCCTTCAGAACTGGACGTGCTGGACTTAGACAGCTTCCCAAAGGGCTTGGAACCTGAACTTATGGAAGCAATGCGGGATATGGCACGTACAGCACATATGGTAGCCTGCCAACAAATTGAAGACATCATCACAGACTTTCTCAGAGCAGGTAATTGAGTGGCAAGGGGGGAAGGGGGGGGGGGGGGGGGGGGGTACGCTTACACAGAACTTCCTTCGGGCTCTGAAGGCCTTTAGTCTGGCTGTGTTGATTTTGACTCCTTCCTGAAGTACACAAGAGAGTTACAAGGGTACAAGGGGAGGGGGGGGGGGGTGCCTCCAACCCACCCCCCCCCCCATCTATATGATAGCCCCACCCACCAGTAGCCCTGACTGCACACATGGATGATAGAGGACATACCTCCTTCGCAAACCAGCTGTGAGCCAATGCTGCTTCAGCTGTCATACGATCCCTGCGCATATAAAAACATTAGCATACAGGCACCCCCTCATATAGGCACCCCCTCATATAGGCACTCCCTCATATAGGCACCCCCTCATATAGGCACCCCCTCATACAGGCACCCCCTCATATAGGCACCCCCTCATATAGGCACTCCCTCATATAGGCACCCCCTCATATAGGCACTCCCTCATATAGGCACTCCCTCATATAGGCACCCTCTCATACAGGCACCCCCTCATATAGGCACTCCCTCATATAGGCACTCCCTCATACAGGCACCCCCTCATATAGGCACCCCCTCATATAGGCACTCCCTCATATAGGCACCCCCTCATATAGGCACCCCATGTACCGGATTGTTGAGAGCATGCACACACATTTATACATGGTCACAGCTGCTACTTGCTTTGTTAAGGTGTGCATTAGTTAGAGGCTCACTTTGGGCGCAGTACAATGAGCTGCTCGATGAAGTCCTGGGCTGGTGATGACAGCTCTTCAATCCCTTCATGGGGGTCTGCCTCGGGCCACTCAAACTCTCCCGATGTCACACTGCTAATTGTCTCTATGTCATTGTCTCCCAAGAAAGGGGACATCCCTGTCAACCTAAAAAGGGTCACATGAATGGACAGATGAGGTAAAGGTCTGGTACAGACACACATGCAACTCGTTGGCTCAGGTGCATTTCATTGGTATGCATTAATAATATTCATTACATTTGAGGCAACATTACAAGACATGTCACCACCCCAAGTGACCCAGGTATAGGTCTGGGTACCACCCCAAGTGACCCAGGTATAGGTCTGGGTACCACCCCAAGTGACCCAGGTGTAGGTCTGGGTACCACCCCAAGTGACCCAGGTGTAGGTCTGGGTACCACCCCAAGTGACCCAGGTATAGGTCTGGGTACCACCCCAAGTGACCCAGGTGTGGGTCTGAGTGCACACACACATGCAATGATACTTAATGAAGTGCTAATGAGGTGTTACCTCAGGGGCATTTCATTGGTATGCATTAATAATATTCATTTGGTACACTTAAGAGGCAACACTTACAAGACATATGTCACCACACCAAGTGACCTAAGAGTTGAGAAGGAAGGCCATATTTCAAATAGAGAGTATCCATCAATATACCACCCTCACATACCACATATCTGCTGCGCATGTGATTGGGTCATAGTTGATAACTTCTGGGGCTGTTAATGAGATCAAATTGTTATACATTAGATTAGTGGACTACCCGCAAGGCACACGAGATCATGAGGGAAGCCTTACATACAAACTCTGGGGTTCCTGCCATCACTTTGACGTTGCGATTGGTTGAGAGGTCCTGGGCCATGCCCAAGTCGATTATCGTGAGATGCTGAGCACTGGGGTCCTTGAGGACGATGTTCTCTGGCTGTGTGGTGTGTGTGTGTATGTGTAGTGTGTGTAGTGTGTGTGTGTGTGTGTGTGTGTGTGTGTGGTGTGTGTGTGTGTGTGGTGTGTGTTGTGCATCATGGCATAAAATATGATTATCTAATCATGGACAACAATCTCCCCATCTCCTATAAACAATAGTTCCCTTTATGTTTCCATGGAAATGTTCCATCATCCTTCTCATTGGTGTGCTGCTCACCTTGAGGTCCAGATGGACTATCTTCTTTGAGTGCATGTGGTGTAGCCCGGAGAGAATCTGCTTGAGATAGCTCTTGGCCTCAATCTCTGATAAGAAGTCCTTTTGAATCACGTAGTCAAACAGCTCCCCACCAGTGAGTCTGAAAAGAATAGGATAGGTACCTTAATAGTGGGAGTATCTGGTATTTGTAAACCGATAGGGAAATAAGTCCCACACATGAAGCAATATTCAAGAAATGCATTGATAGTGTGAAAATGATATGCCTCATAAAAGAAGAGGGTTAGTGAAGCTGTAGAATCCAATTACATGTGCACATGCAAGTACACATGATTGGTGATATACTACTTAGCCCATTGTTGAAAAGGTTCCTTCTCGAACATGGAGCTTAGTATTATCCGGAGAGGAAGAGCATTTCTTTGTCTGTCACTCACTCACTCACTTTCACACAGACTCTTTACACAATTGCTTAATTTAATCAGCTGGAGCAGATGCAAGGGGCACCCATTAAAATTTTGGTTATATTTCTACGACAGAAAAATTGTTCATTTCAGTTAATGTGCGCTATTGTGCATCATGATGACATCCCTAAGTCTATTCTTTTTGAAATCAGAAACAATCAATTAAAGGAAGATCAGTCAGTGAAAGTCCGACACATTGTAATGGGTGCGCCATTGTTACAAGCAAAGGCCATGAGTTTAGCGTATATCATTTCATACAAAATAGTTTGCAAGTTGCAACCGAAGTCAGACGTAACTACGTATTACTACTTAGCCTCTGACGATAGTAGCATCGTAGGTGGTCCGTTATTTGTATAGGCGGCGAGGACATGATTTACGGGGTCTCAGCTAACTAACGGCGAAGTGGGTGATGTGTGACAAGTAACTAAGTGCTTGTTTAAGCGGAGATTAACCTAGGTAACCCATATAAGTACCTAATGACCCATTCTTATCGTATACGGGAGACTACCGATTGGACAAATTAGAAAAGTAAACAAACACCTTCGGCTTTTCGCGCGCTCGCTAGTACGATGGCAATGGCTAACAACAGGCATATGGTTGTACGGGTACACACATATGCGCTCACAGAGCCTAACCCAAACAAATTTGCAGCTCCAGAGCTAAAACTTACAGTTCTGTGACGAGGACGTATTGGTCTTTCAGTTCGTAGTAGTCGACGAATGCGATTATGGAGGGATGCGACAAGGATTTCATCACCCCGACCTCCCTGCTCACGTCGGGCTTCTTGTTGGTGCGTTTCGTGAGTACCTTTATGGCGCACGGCTCTTTGCTGCTCAGGACATGGCCCTTGTACACTACTCCAAAGCGTCCCCTGCGCACGATAGGAGGTGTTAAGGCAAAGAGTGGATGCATAATACACGGAATCCTTGTACGCACGAGAGAGCACACACACGATGGATGTGTGCGACCGCATACCTCGCTATCTCCTCATTCTGTTCATACAGTTTAGCCGCGCCACTATTCTCTAGAGAAGCCATTTATTCTCAAGACTAATAGTAAGCAACAAATGAAGCCTTATATCGCCACCACCCCACAGCCCCCAAAGATGGAATTTATTTTTATTAACAAAAAAAAAAACATTTTTAAAAACATTTTTTTTTAAAAACAGAAATATTATAACGTTAACACAAATAGGATGTAAGAGGCACTCCAGAGACGTTCACAACGACCGAACTATTCGGGGTCCGAAATGGAGAAGTGCCTTCAATCAGAGCCTCAGCCGCGTCGGCCCGACCAATGCCTAACAGCGCGTCCACCAACACTGCTACAGTCGAACTGCTGGAGCGTCCCCACGCCGTTAGGAGTTTATCCGTGGGGCTACCCTGGTCGCGAGCCGTGTCTATCGCCGGCACCTCCTCCGTGATGCCCAACTGTAGGGCCAGCAGGCACCAGTTCCTGCCCATCGGGTCCGGCGGGTCCAGCAACGCGCTCAGCTGCATGCGCGCGTGGAGCGGCGTGTCCCTGTAGGCTGCGTGCGGGGTCGACACGGCCGCCATGAGCAGGCCTGGGCACCCGCAGCACACGAGGTCGCCTACGTGCTCCTGCACCCTACCGGTGGAGCTCCTTGCCACTCCCCCAGATCTCTCAGCTTCAAACACCTCCACAGCCGAGTAGACTGCGGGGTCCTGCCTGTGTTCACACAGCTGCCGTGCGCTCAGGATGTACCGTGAGACCTCTGTCCTGGGGTTGGCTTGGCAGAGGACTTCCGTGACTTGTGTGTAGAAGTGGTGAAGGAGGCTGGCGCACTCCCCCCGAGAACTCTCCGAGCATCTCACTAGGATCTCGATGCACCTGCTCGGCTCCAGGTGCCTGACGCAAGCCTCCACCATGTTGTCACGGCAACACTTCAGGCCTCCGTTCCACAGCGACAGCTCGTAACTCCCAGCGTCGGAAAATTGGTTTCGCACGAGCAGTTGCAGACGAGGGAATAGCCCCGGAGTGATGATATCGGCTGGTGTCCTACACACGATACGGACTCCTGCATACACCTGGAACAGCTGGTCCCTCTCCCACAGTCCAAACAGAGCTTGTGCTTTAATTAGAGCTGGAAACTCGTAGCCTCCGTGCCTTGGGAGGCAAAGGTTAAAATGTTGCAGCAGATGTGCAACTGATGTGACATCCCAATGAGGGAACACGTTGCAGAGATCTTGTAATGAAATCTGACCCGTGACAGTCTGCAGGGGGTGGGGTACCAGGGAATTCTTGGGGGACAGCAGGGGTCCAAATATCTGCGACCCAAGCCAGTTGGGATCCAGTACAACTATGTTACAAAGTGGATGCTCTTGGATGAAGACCACCTTTAGAAAGAGAGAGAGAGGTTATGATAGGTATAACAGTAATCACCTATGTAGCTAATGTGGTGTCATTTTCTCACCTGTTTTTGAATATCATCATTACACACATACACAACCTTATATATATCATCATTACACACATACACAACCTTATATATATCATCATTACACACATACACAACCTTACTCCTAGGACATGGTAACCCTCACCTCCTTCATCACAGCCTTCACCTTCCTCAACCTTACCTCTCTCACCTTCCCTCAACCTTACCCCTCACCTTCCCTCAACCTTACCCCTCACCTTCCCTCAACCTTACCCCTCACCTTCCCTCAACCTTACCCCTCACCTTCCCTCAACCTTACCCCTCACCTTCCCTCAACCTTACCCCTCACCTTCCCTCAACCTTACCCCTCACCTTCCCTCAACCTTACCCCTCACCTTCCCTCAACCTTACCCCTCACCTTCCCTCAACCTTACCCCTCACCTTCCCTCAACCTTACCCCTCACCTTCCCTCAACCTTACCCCTCACCTTCCCTCAACCTTACCTCTCCCATGTCATGCAGAGACATAGCCATAGATTTCAGTTGGGTCTCGGTCACCAATGGGTTGATAAAACCTCTGGTCTTCTGATAGAAGTGATTCCACGTCATCACAGGAAGCATGTCTACTCTCCACTGAGCAACCACTTTTGAGAGCGTGTACACCATTGGAGGAACCCACAATTGGTACTGTGATGTGTGTGTGTGTGTGTGTGTGTGTGTGGTTGGTACATGTGGTTTGTACATGTCTATGTGTGGTTTTATGTGTGTGTGAGAAAGGGCTCACCTTGAGGACCTGCTCTCTGAGTGTCCCTAGCAGCGACCTTAGTGCCTTCATCCCACGCGACTGGGGTACCCTCACATCCATGACGCACACCACCTCAGGGAACCGGAAGGTCTCTCCAAACACATCGACAGCCATTTGCATCACGGCGTCGCCACTGTTGGTGGTAGGGGAGGAGTCCACCTTGGAACTCAGCTGGGACGCCACAAACGCCTCGCTGCTCTCCATTTGGAACTCCGGATAACGCTCCTGATCAGCGAAGCTGCCCACAAGAACAACGTGAGGCCTGCGACCGGAGCTCCCAGCGTACCCTGTCCCCTCCGCCCGTCGCTGGCTACACCTGAGCACGGACAACCAGAAGTGTACCTGTGAGAGCTGTACCTGTAGCGGGGCCCTCAGGCTGAACACAACCACGGCTATGGCGTTGGTGCAGTCGAGGAAGGTCTCGTGTACAGTGCAGTACTCCCTGAGGCCAGAGAAGTCCCATATGCTGAACTCTCCGGGGAGGGTGGCCGCTTGAACGCTGAAGCCGTGGGTGCGTCTCTGGAGCGTGTGGGCGTGGTCAGAGGACGGTCGGCGTCTGAAGAGGCCTCGGAGGGCGTGGCACTTGAGGGAGGTGACTAGCTCTGTCTTGCCCACACCTGAGGCTCCACACACCAGTAGCTTCACCCTGTTGAGGGGCAACTGGCCCAGTCCTAACTGGCTGATGTGATGGGTCCTACAGTCAGGCTGACAGGAAGTGGGGAGAGTGAAGGAAGTGGGAGGATTGAGAAATGCGGATAGATATATCCTTTTCTTAAAATCCCTACTGCCCTGAAATATTAGTACTATGTGTGTATTCAGTAGTTGGAGGAACTAGGTATGCTTACATTCCATCTAGCTCAGGATACATCTGACCAGTGGGACTATCTGTTGTTAACAACTTCCACCCCCCCCCCCCCCCCCCCCCCCCCTTCCCTCAGATATAGCAATGATTGGTATGCATGACTGTGTGATTCTTGGGAAAGGAATTGATAGTGCAATACAAATTCTTCTTGACACAATGGTCACACATAAGCAAAGTCATTTGATGTCCCACATGAGGCATGGTGAGGCCTTCGTGACATGAGGCATGGTGAGAGGCCTTCATGACATGAGGCATGGTGAGGCCTTCATGACATGAGGCATGGTGAGAGGCCTTCATAACATATACTTTTAAACTTGCACTCAGAAAGTGAAATGTAGCCATAGCAACAAGGATATTATCCTCAATTCAGATGCACTCAGGAACCAAAAGGTTAAATCACTTCTATAACACATAACTAAAACATGGCCACCACCTACCTGCCTCAGGTGGTGGATGAGGGCAGCGACTTGTCGATGTCCAGCACAGGTTGCCACATCTTCAGCTGTCAGACCGTGCATGTCCTCAAGGTCCATGGCACACCCAGCAGCACAAAGACATCTTACAACCTCCAGGTGACCACTCTGAGCAGCTAAGTGTAGGGGTGTGGCTCCATCCTGCATGTGGGAATGCTAGGATTAGTTCCTGGCTGCTAATTGATGTTGGTTAATTCTGAGAAAGCTTTGATGGTGGGTAGTTTCATCACCCACCCAAACTTCTCCGAATACACTAATTTCTCTGAGTAATGGGAGATGTCTGTATGAAGACGTACATGCAAGAATCATGATTGTTTATAAATTGTCAATTCATAAACAGTTATGTAATCACTTGCATAGGTAAATGTAAGATAATACAAAAACACTTTTTATTACGGGGGGGGGGGGGCGGGGGGGGGGGGGGTGCATGTTTTGCAAGTCCTTAAAATCCAGTTTGTATTTGCCTGGATAGAGCCATGATAGTCAGTTATTAAAAGAAAGATTCTTGGTCTGCCCACGCAACAATTTGCTCCATTTACCCCTACATGAGTCTAGAGACACTGTACGTCTTTTGTCGATAATTTAATTTAAATGTTCAACGGACACAAGTGATTGTATCAAATCAGAAGCGTTTTTAAAAATTATTAAAGCTAGCTCCAGAATGCGTTTGGCGTTAATTATTGTCTTTGTCTCCTACTAACACCTGACCAGCTTTATTGTAAATGATACCCTGCTATGATGACATACATGTGGGGTTGCATCACGATAACTCACAAGACGGAAAGGATAAGAACATTTGGTGGAAGCAACTGAACTTATGCTGCCATCTCCCAATACAGGAAATACCAACACATCATGTCTCTCTCCCTTATTTTTCTCTCCTCTCTTTCCTACAACACTGATTTCTCTTCTAAAGACCAGTTAAGCTGCTCTTTGAAAAATAAGGGTACGAGTGAGAAAAAGAGGACCCAAAAGAAAGGACAGGGGCATGGGGACCAGATAGCCAAAATGGAAGGAGTGTATACTTACGCAATTGGCAGTATCCAAGCAGCATTTGGCAGCATACAGGACATGGACAAGAGAGAGGTGACCATCTTTGGAAGCATCATGAAGTGGAGTGTGTCCGTTCTGGTGCAGTTTAAAATACTGTGATACGAAAAGTCGAAAACAAAGGAATGGGCCATACTTTGTCCTGGATGTCCACTTGGCAACCACACTCACACAGGTACTGGACAATGCTAAGGTGGTTCCTAGAAGTGGCCAGGTGAATTGCAGCACACCCATTCTGTGTGATGGGGAAGGTGGGGAGGAGGAACGCACATATATGTACACACAGCCATACAAACGCACACATGACACACAGCCATACAAACGCACACATGACACAGTCATACAAACGCACACATGACACACAGTCATACAAACGCACACATGACACACAGTCATACAAACGCACACATGACACACACACACATGCACACAGACCTGTATATAAGTATGCAATACAAACAGGGCCAGCACAATATACTTCAGAGGGGGCATGAATAATGTATTAGATGATAGTCCCTACCATAACCTTTCACATTATTGCAATGTTCCGAACAATGTACCTCATACACAAATGGTCGCTGACAATCTGAGGTGATGACTACATGATTTATATCAAAAAATAATTAGGTTACACATCTTTTCTTTTTTTTTTTTGTTGGAGGGGATGGGGGGGGGGGGGGGGGGGAAGGGAGGAAGACTAAAGCTGCACCAGCCCAGCCATATGCACCTACCCTGTAGCCCCACCCCCAACCATACACACCTACCCTGTAGCCCCACCCCCAACCATACGCACCTGCCCTGTAGCCCCACCCCCAACCATACACACCTGCCCTGTAGCCCCACCCCCAACCATACACACCTGCCCTGTATAAGGCTCACAATCACACATTTCTCCACCCACTCCACCCACTCCACCCACATGCGACCATCACACTCACACAGTTGGTGCTATCAAGGTTGGCGCCACTCTCACAGAGGAGGCGGACGATGTCAGAGTGGCCTCTGACGGCAGCCACATGTAAGGGACAGTCCCCTTCCTTGCTAGGCGTGGAGAGGGGGCAGCCTGCACGCACCAGACATTCCACCAGTGTGTGGTAACCATGCCAACAAGCACACAACAGCGGTGTTTCGCCATCCTGCATGTGTGTGGGAGTGTGTTAATTACGGTACATTTTCTCACACACTTACACGCACAAAGTGCATGTTTAATTAACAAGCACACACCCCCCCCCTTTGCGTACACACACCATGTCATCCAATCAATAGCAAGCATTTCATACATACCACCATTTACACACATACCCCCCGTGTACACGCACCCCCATGTACACATACCACCGTGTACACGCACCCCCATGTGCACATACCACCATGTGCACATACCACCATGTGCACATACCACCATGTACACATACCCCATGCACACATATTCCCATACACACATATTTCCATGCACACATATTTCCATGCACACATATTTCCATGCACACATATTTCCATGCACACATATTCCCATGCACACATATTCCCATGCACACATATTCCCATGCACACATATTTCCATGCATACTCACCTTGTCCCTCAAGTTGAGGTTTGCTCCAGCCTTACCTAGCTGTACCATCACCTCTGGCTGGCCATACCTTGCAGCCACATGTGCAGCTGTCTCCCCAACCTGCTTAGCAACCCCGTCACTAAGCAGCCCAGCAAGGGGGGGGGGGTCTGACCTTGTTCTGATGGTCCACCTCTGCTCCCTGTTCACATAGGTACTGGACAACCTCTGAACAGCCATACCTTGTGGCCCAGTAGAGGGGGGTGTCTCCCATCTAGGGGGAGGGGGAAAGAGCCAGGGCACTTGTTACGCACCCTAAATTATAGGTGACCCTGATTCAATCAAGTTAGTACATGATGTAAGTAAAATCATTAAATGGGAGGGGCTTGAGAGGTATAAGACGTAGGTAGAGCTTCAACCATGCAGACTTGTACAGGATGTTTTAAGACCTACCCCTATACACCCTAGGATACGTCCCATCGTGTATAAGGTTGAGCTTAGTATCCATCCTGAAGACTTGTATACTTCTATAGGATGCTTTAAAATTGAGGGAGTGGGAGGGGAGGGAGGGAGTGGGAGGGGAGGGAGGGAGTGGGAGGGGAGGGAGGGAGTGGGAGGGGAGGGAGGGAGTGGGAGGGGAGGGAGTGGGAGGGGAGGGAGTGGGGAGGGATAGAGTGGGAGGGAGGGAGGGAGGGAGGGAGTGGGAGTGGGTGGGGAGGAGTGGGAGTGGGGGAGGGAGCAGGAGGAAGTGGAAGAGAACTAAACTGGGTGATACCTTGCTATTCAATGATTACAAGGCTTACATTGAGTAGCCCATAGCAATGTCACTTGAAACTAAATGCCACTTAGAATTACACGGATCAATTATATGGACAGTGAAATAAGGTAATCATCTGATTCATTATTGTACATATTTATTAAATGAAATTATTTTCTCAATGCCAATTATTAACACCTAATGCATTAAGGATAATGCATGTAACAAAATACACACAATACGTAAATACGTAAAATACTGATTCAAACACAATAATAGAATATTAAAACAACTTAATGTGACCTCACAATCAATAAGGGATTTCAATAACAGGTTGGCTAATAACCAAATGCAATTTACTAAACATTTCAATTCTGATCATTTCATTAAAAAACCATGCACAGCACGTTAGAACACTCCCCTCCCCCTCCCCGTTTAACCCTCCTCCCCCCCCATATTCTAGGACCACTAACCATGTCCTGTGCATCAACATATGCTCCCTCCTCCTCCCCATCTTCCTCCTCCCCATCCTCACCTTGTCCTGTGCATCCACATACGCTCCATACTGATGAAGCACTTTCACTATGTTAAGGCTGCCATACCCTGAGGCAATGTGGAGAGCTGTCTCACCATGCTGGGGAAAGAAATATGCACTCAGCAAGGAGGGACTGGGGAGGAGGTACATGCACTGTGCACTGGGGAGGAGGAATATACACTGGGATGTGCACTGGGGAGGAGGAAGATATGTGCACTGGGGAGGAGGAAGAGATGTGCAGTGGGGAGGAGGAATGTATGTGCACTGGGGAGGAGGAATATATGTGTACTGGGGAGGAGGAAGATATGTGCACTGGGGAGGATGAATATATGCACTGAATAATTCAGTAATGAATTGTATGCACATATATAATACAACTAGTTTGGTTGTTGCAGCTTTGCTTGCAGTATATATCCCGTTTGAAGCAATTGCACTCTACGTCGGGCGACTCAGGCCAAATTGTATTTTCCAACGTTAATCATTACGCCTAACTGCAAACTAATAACAGCTGCTAAACGTAACTATTGCGCGCCTATTGCGTAACAGCTGCCCGTATATTATTGACTGCCATGCAAGCTAATTTGCACAGAAAAAACACGAATAAAAGTTAATACTACTACAACACAGACAACATCCTTTGATAGAATTGCACTCCCTGCTAAGAAGAGGATGAAGGGGAAAAAATTGACCTCATCAGGATTCGAACCCACAAGATGTGCTTCACACACACACACACACACACACACACACACACACACACACACACACACACACACACACACACACACACACACACACACACACACACACACCACCGTTATATATATATATATGGGACGGTGTCCAGCAGAATCACCCTTCTGGCTAGTTTTTCAAGTTTTCAAATTTTTTGATTTTCCTTGAACACCCATGAGCTTCTGTCAAATGGTCCTTACGCATCCTAAATCGGACTATCCATCACAAAGTTATTAGGCACTGAATTTATAATTAGCCATACATTTCAATGCGAGCGTTACTTTTCTTTTGCTTGTTCTGGAAATTTTGAAAAAGTACCACAAGGGTGATTTAGCTGGACACTGTCCCATATATAGATATACAACATGAATAATTAATAAATCAGTGAAAAGAAAATGTAGCCCCCACGCCTGCCCCCATGATGGCTTAATGACCCCTGGCCCCTAGCCACCATGATGGCTTAATGGCCCCTGGCCCCTAGCCACCATGATGGCTTAATGGCCCCTGGCCCCTAGCTGCCATGATGGCTTAATAACCCCTGGCCCCTAGCCACCATGATGGCTTAATGACCCCTGGCCCCTATCCGCCATGATGGCTTAATGGCCCCTGGCCCCTACCCGCCATGGTGGCTTAATGACCCCTGGCCCCTACCCGCCATGATGGCTTAATGACCCCTGGCCCCTACCCGCCATGATGGCTTAATGACCCCTGGTCCCTAGCCGTCATGATGGCTTAATGGCCCCTGGCCCCTAGCCACCATGATGGCTTAATGACCCCTGGCCCCTAGCCACCATGATGGCTTAATGACCCCTGGCCCCTACCCGCCATGATGGCTTAATGACCCCTGGTCCCTAGCCGTCATGATGGCTTAATGGCCCCTGGCCCCTAGCCACCATGATGGCTTAATGACCCCTGGCCCCTAGCCACCATGATGGCTTAATGACCCCTGGCCCCTAGCCACCATGATGGCTTAATGACCCCTGGCCCCTAGCCACCATGATGGCTTAATGACCCCTGGCCCCTACCCGTCATGATGGCTTAATGACCCCTAGCCCCTAGCCGCCATGATGGCTTAATGGCCCCTGGCCCCTAGCCACCATGATGGCTTAATGACCCCTGGCCCCCTAGCCGCCATGATGGCTTAATGACCCCTGGCCCCTACCCGCCATGATGGCTTAATGACCCCTGGCCCCTAGCCGTCATGATGGCTTAATGACCCCTGGCCCCTAGCCACCATGATGGCTTAATGACCCCTGGCCCCTAGCCGTCATGATGGCTTAATGGCCCCTGGCCCCTAGCTGCCATGATGGCTTAATGGCCCCTGGCCCCTAGCCGCCACGATGGCTTAATAACCCCTGGCCCCTAGCCGCCATGATGGCTTAATGACCCCTGGCCCTGGACACATAGTAAAAGTCCAATAGGCAGGTCCTACTGTCACATTCTTGTATAGGTAGATGCTACAGCTGTAGTTATGGTGTAGCCATGGTGCTACCACTACACTATGGTGTAGTCATGGTGCTACAATACACATTGTTGTAGCCATGGTGATACCACTACACTCTGGCTTAGTCATGGTGCTACCATTAAACTATGGTGTAGCCACTGTACTGCTACACAGTACTAGAAAGCTTGTGAGTGCACGTATGTGTGTGAAAGTGCCTTTTTCATATGGGAACAATTAACTGAAGTGAAGAGATCTCCTACCTACCCTCACAGCTACCCTCCGTCACCCACCCTCAGTGACCCCCCTCACCCTCCCTCACAATGACCACACTTTGTATGCTCAAAGCAACGTCTCTCTCATATTAGCCCACCACATGCACACATGCACACACACACATGTACCTTGTTAGGTTCATTCACGTCCACCCCAGGTTTATTCAATATCTTTATCACACCACCAAGGCTACCTTGGTCCACAGCAGAGAGCAGTAATCCACCAAGGGAGCTCTGCTCCTGAGAACAGGAAGAGGCAGGGCATCATGTAACAGGAAGAGGTGGGGCACCATGTAACAGGAAGAGGTGGGGCATCATAAAACCTTGCAACAGGAAGAGGTGGGGCATCATGTAACAGGAAGAGGTGGGGCATCATGTATATGTGATTAGTGATTCTAATGGATTACACCAGTTGTGTAAGCGTTTCTCTCTTCTCTGTTACAGACACATCCACACAACTGCATTGCACAAGACCAAAACAGCACACACCCTTTCACACTTACAAAGCACAAACACCTATAAGTAACCCATTACATAACAGATTAGTGGGTTGCAAAATTGTAGTGTTTTTTAAAAGACTACAATTGCTTTATCCACCAACTTCTCTCCCCCCCTCTCTCTCTCTCCTGCTCATTCACTGTTTCCTTCTCCCCTTCCCCTCTCTCCTCCTTCCTTTCTCCCCTCCCCCTCTCCCTTCCTTCTCCCCTCCCCCCTCCTCCCTCCTCCCCCCTCCTCCCTCCTCTCTCCTCCCTCTTCTCTCCCCCTCTCTCCTCTTCCTTCCTCCCTCCCCTAGAGCCATGTGGATAAATATGTGTTTTTGTTGATTTGAGCTCTGGAATCCAGAAGGAGTGATGTGAGGGAGTGGCCTTGTGACATGCAAGCCTTGTGTGGGGGGTGTGGGGTTACAAGACAGCAGTATGACACCAATATGCAATTGAGATGTATGTGGAAGGGTGGTATGCAGAGGGTAAAAAAAACTGGCCAAGTACACAGAGGTGGAAAAAGAAGGAAGGAGGAGGGTGGGTGTTTGTGTTGAAAGTTTGTAATGCTAGCTTACCACTTTTGGTCTTTTGCACTCAGCAGACATCCTCATTCAGACTAGACGTGTGCGTGTGTGTATATGTGTTGGTGATGCGTGCAAAAGAAGTCGATAATATACTATCTGAGACATCTTGCAGCTTCTATTCCTCCCCCCTCCCCCCCCCCCCCCCCCCCACCCCGTAATAATAGGATTCACGAGGTGCATCCAACGCTACTATTAGACTAATGAACGATGCGTTACGGTACGCGCATACCTGAGCGCGCTCGTAGCATGCAAGGCATGTAATTGCCCGGCTGTGGCCCGAAGATGTGTGCACACAACATAACAGCAGCAGCCTTAGAGAGGACGATTTACTGATTGTAAAATTTTACGCCTGCAATATTTTTCATCCGTATTACAACCGATACTTTTTTTTTTTTTTTTTGCGTCATTGCGAAGTCTTTTCATCCTAGCATGTTGTATCATATATAATGCAGACAGGGGCGTGTTCAATGAGATAAGCTAATATCAATCCTTTGAGTCTAGCAAAGAAAATGAGAAGATCCTTACCTTTTCGATATCCTCTCCATTAAAATTAGGTGGTACGAAATTACGACCTGCCTTTTATATGTAGCGTGCTAACACACAAAATTGTATAGGCGGAGCTTAATTTTAACCCCGACGTGACTTGTGCAGGGACATGGCGACCGCTGGCAGAAAGCGCGCCCGAGAAGATAACAACCGTAAGGGGCATCATGAACGCATTTAGCTGCGTTCACCTTAACCATACCTGCATCCCTATGAAAAATATATCTTTTCATGCTGCACGCGCACACGTGAAGGGGGTGATGATTACGGGGGCTCGTTTAAGCGGGGTCGGTATAGCGATCCAGGGAGGGGAACAGCACGTGAGCCAGAGAACACCGAGAAAAAGCTGGAAACTTTCATTACCCGCGTGGGAGAAAAGGTCTGCTTAATTCTACCTTTCCCCATCACCTTGTTGCAGTTACGGTTTTACTTGATATTGGCGTAGGGTCAATCACTCGAGAGTAGTTTGGAAACCCTTGCGAGCCTCATCCAGGAAGAGATTGTCAACTATAAGGAAAAGATTCTGAAGACCATCTGCAACTGGTGAGCCAGTTGGTGTATCCAGACTGCTCACCACACACCCCTTCTCTCTCAGCATTGGAACCCTTTATTACAAGACTACCATATACTCCACACTGGTTGGCATCATCAATGCACGCAAATTCGACTTTGGGGAGCAGGTACATGTAGTGGACTGGTGTGAATGAATATATGTGTTTGTGGCTATGTGTATTTGGACTTGTATATGCTGTTTGTGTGTATGCAAATATGTCCTTATCTGCTGTAATGTTAGGTTGTGGACATGACCGTTGAAGACCTCAAAACCTCACTGAATAGTCAGGATTTCGAGAAAGCCAGAAATCTGGTATGTGTGTGGTTAGGGTTAAAGTACACTTCATAGGTGTGGTTGGCCTGGGGACTTGCATGCTCTGCTTACCCCTAGGGGAGGTCACCTGAGCAGTCAGCTGGTATGTGTGTGGGCAGTCCTGCTGTCACTACGGTTAGGGTTAAAGTACACTTCATAGGTGTGGTTGGCCTGGGGACTTGCATGCTCTGCTTACCCCTAGGGGAGGTCACCTGAGCAGTCAGCTGGTATGTGTGTGGGCAGTCCTGCTGTCACTACGGTTAGGGTTAAAGTACACTTCATAGGTGTGGTTGGCCTGGGGACTTGCATGCTCTGCTTACCCCTAGGGGAGGTCACCTGAGCAGTCAGCTGGTATGTGTGTGGGCAGTCCTGCTGTCACTACGGTTAGGGTTAAAGTACACTTCATAGGTGTGGGATTTGCATGCTCTACTTACCCCTAGGGGAGCAGTCAGCAGGCAATGAATACCTACATATATTTGCTGTTACCATATGCTTGTAAATATGCGTATAATCCTTGCATATAACATATGGAACATTTTTGATGCGTTGAATTAAAGGATTTGATCGTGGGGGCGGGGCTCTCAAGAATTTGATAATGGGTGGGAGCGGAGCTCTCAAGGATTTGATCATGGGGGCGGAGCGCTCATGGATTTGATCATAGATGTGGGGGCGGGGCTCTCAACCAGGTGCGATTCCTAGCTGACCTTGTGAACTCCAAGGTGGTTGCACCTGCATCACTGTTGGCCTTGTTTGACACCTTCATCACTGTCACGTATGAGCCGCAGGACAACACACAGGTCAGTAGTGTTGTGTGACCTTGACACATTGTGGTCACAAAAAGGAAGTATTTCGATTGCAGCTCCGTTCAGACTGGTATGTCTATGCTGTGCTCTCTGCGTTGCCGTGGGTACGATCTCTGCGGATACAGTGGGATGCTTGGGTGTTGATTATCTTTTGCCTTCCTAGGCGGGTAGCGAGCTGCACGCAAAGAAACCACAAGAACTGAAATGTTTGCTTGAGAACATCGAAGGCTACATGAGGTGAGACAACTTTTAAATGTTTGTGCTTTAAAAAAAAAAAAAACGAACTCACTGCTTTTTTTTTTTTGCTGCAGTAAGAGAGACGTAGCATACCTTCCCATTCTGCAAGTGTGGACTACTGAACATCCTCACGTGCAACAAGACGTATGTGTGACAATGCTGTAGTGTTTTCTTAAGTGATAGTGGTTGGTGGATGGCCCTGTGGCCCAACGGATAAGGCATCTGACTACGAATCAGGGGATTCCAGGTTCAAATCCTGGCAGGGTCGTTTTTGTTAATTGTAAACTTTTTTTTTTTTTTTTTTTTTTTTTTTTTTTTTTTTTTTTTTTTTTTTTTGGGGTGTACATTGTAATGTTAGCAGAATGTGTTTACTGCACATACTCAACATCCAGTACCTAGCCTTGCTTTGGAGCCAGGTGAAGAACATGAGAGAGAATGGCTGGAAGGTATAGGGCTGGCAGACAACGCGCATTGCCTCAGCAACCCATTACTCTGTACTAACACACACACACTGTAGGAAAAGGTTCTTGACAGACCTTACCAATCCTTTGATTCTGATATTGGAGGAGCGTATTCTGTAAGGACGTTGTCTGCACGCAGTTCCCTCCCCCACACCTTCCCCACACACCTCCACACCCTCCACTTCTCACTCCCAAGCTGTGAGTCTTCTCTCTGCTCAGCACTCAATATCCTCCATTACTGTACCAAGCCACACCCCTGGGACACATTACCCCTTACCTACTGCTGTCTTCAGAATCTTTGGATGTGAAAACATAGATTCAGTAAGAGTTAGAACTAGGCCTGAATGTGGGCATCTATGTGTGTGTGTGCTGGCATGTGTGTGAGTTAGAACTAGGCCTGAGTGTGATCATCTATGGGATTGTGTGCTTGCATATGTGTGTGTCATGTGTGTGTGTGTGTGTGTGTGTGTGTGTGTGTGTGTGTGTGCTTGCATGTGCTTGCATATACATGTGTATATGTGCATGTGGTGTGTGCATGTGTGTTGTGTGCATTTGCTTTGGTTCTCTTGTTTAGTGTTTGGTATTATTATTCAGGAGTTGGCCCTCCCCCCTGAAGACTCCATAGACCGTTACCTTGCTGAAGAACTTGTGCGGTGTACTGTACAAGCACACGCCAGCAACCGCAAAGAATGGTATGTGTTCATCTGTTGGAGCTTCTTGAACTGTGTATATTATCTTCACACACACACACACACACACACACCTGCCACCTCCTCCCTCTCTCTCTCAATTTTCTTCCTCTGTGTTGTCTCTCTTGTCCCATTTTCTATCCTCTCACTTCCTTACACTCTCCCTCCCTCTTTCTCACCCCTCCCTCCCTTCTCCCTTCCTCATCCCACCCCCTCCCTCCCTCTTCCTCACACCCTCCCTCCCTTCTCCCTTCCTCACACCCTCCCTCCCTTCTCCCTTCCTCACACCCTCTTCCTCATCCCTCCCTCCCTTCTCCCTTCCTCACACCTTTCCTTCCTCTTCATCACACCCTCCCTCCCTCTTCCTCACACCCTCCCTCCCTTCTCCCTCTTCCTCACACCCTCCCTCCCTTCTCCCTCTTCCTCACACCCTCCCTCCCTTCTCCCTCTTCCTCACACCCTCCCTCCCTTCTCCCTCTTCCTCACACCCTCCCTCCCTTCTCCCTCTTCCTCACACCCTCCCTCCCTTCTCCCTCTTCCTCACACCCTCCCTCCCTTCTCCCTCTTCCTCACACCCTCCTCCCTTCTCCCTCTTCCTCACACCCTCCCTCCCTTCTCCCTCTTCCTCACACCCTCCCTCCCTTCTCCCTCTTCCTCACACCCTCCCTCCCTTCTCCCTCTTCCTCACACCCTCCCTCCCTTCTCCCTCTTCCTCACACCCTCTCTCCCTCTTCCTCACACCCTCCCTCCCTCCCTCATCCTCACACCCTCCCTCCCTCTTCCTCACACCCTCTCTCCCTCTTCCTCACACCCTCCCTCCCTCTTCCTCACACCCTCCCTCCCTCTTCCTCACACCCTCACTCCTTCATCCTCACACCCTCCCTCCCTCTTCCTCATACTCTCTCTCTCTCTCATTCACCCTAGTACTGCTGAACTTGGGGGTTTTGTAAAGAAAATCCATTTGACCATGGAGTACATCATCACTGAGGTACTTGATACCCATGCAGACATGTAAACAGCAGCCGGACATTGGTCAAAATCCGACCATAATTAGTCCATGGTGGATCATTTGTATCAGTCGTCCGTCCAAATGACCATTCACTTATGAGTGGGTAGTGAAATTCATAATCACTTGCTACACACATCAGTGTTGTTGGCAAACGTGCAATGCTCGACACACTGTAAAGCGACTTATTAATTGTGCAATGCTCGATATATGCCACCTAGTTATTAATTGTGCACGCTCCATATATGCCACCTAGTTATTAATTGTGCACGCTCGATATATGCCACCTAGTTATTAATTGTGCACGCTCGATATATGCCACCTAGTTATTAATTGTGCACGCTCCATATATGCCACCTAGTTATTAATTGTGCACGCTCGATATATGCCACCTAGTTATTAATTGTGCACGCTCGATATATGCCACCTAGTTATTAATTGTGCACGCTCGATATATGCCACCTAGTTATTAATTGTGCACGCTCCATATATGCCACCTAGTTATTAATTGTGCACGCTCGATATATGCCACCTAGTTATTAATTGTGCACGCTCGATATATGCCACCTAGTTATTAATTGTGCAAGCTCGATATATGCGCAATTTAACCACCTAGTTAGAATAAACCGTAGCAATTTGATATGCATGCAGGTCCTGACCATCTGGGAGGAAGTTATTAGCTTTACTGAGGACGGGACAGTTTATTTAGTATATCACTACTGATGTATAGATTTACTAAAGTATGCAGGACTCTGGATACTACTCATACTGACATTTATAATGTGCATATGTGATAGCATTTTAGGGGAAATTAAAAACGATCTAAACTGACACACACAGTTCATATGTCTGACCAAACTGTCTGACACGATGACATCACTTTTGAAAGCAGGGTAATCTAATTACACACATGCACACACACACACACACAACACACACACACAACACACACACACACACACACACACACACACACACACACACACACACACACACACACAGGTTCTCTTTGGCTACATACTCCAGTTACCATGCCCTCCTCAAGTGATAATCTACTATGGTTCACTTTTTATTGAACTCTGCAGAAGCAATCCAGCCACCTTCCCTCAGATTGTATCCTGATTGATGGCAATGAGTGTATATATGCGCATATGTGTGTGTGCATGGAGTGTGAGTGTTTGTATGTGTGTGTGTGTATGTGGTGTGTGTGTATATATGTGTGTGTGTATATGTGGTGTGTATGTTTGTATGTGGTGTGTGTGTTTGTATGTGGTGTGTGTATGTGGTGTGTGTTTGTGGTGTGTGTTTGTATGTGATGTGTGTATATGTGGTGTGTGTGGTGTGTGTATGTGTGTGTGTGTGTGTGTGTATGCAGTCTGTTTCATCCTTGATTCACACTCAGTTGCTAAAAACCTCACCCCTGATTTACAGCAGACTGGAGAAGATGAACTCTGTTTGCCTTAACAGGTAGGTTCTGTTGCTTCATGTTACTATGGAGACCGGCACCTGTTGTCTGCCCAGATTTGCTCGTTGGTTTGCTTACCACCTGAGCAACTTCAAGTACCAATGGGACTGGAGCATTTGGTGAGTTGTTTATAGTGGTGGGGGTGTGGCCTCTGTCCTCACTGCACCCTTCGATTCTTTTGCACCACACCCTCAAAGGAGCTCATGTCTAGACGCCTCTCCAGACCACCCGTCTACTAGGTTTGTTGGTGAAGTCATTACCAGATGCATAAGGTATGTTTGTGTTACTCCTGTGGAAAATGCGCCGACATTGATCTAAATACTTTGGGTATGAATGTGTGTGGTCTCAACAGACTTTCCTGTTATGAGGAGTTTGTTGAACAGGTACCAAGCCACTTTGGTACCCTAATTCCACCTGAACCCTTGCCGCAGTTCAAATACAGTGAAGAGAATGGAGGTAGTGCCCATACCCATTTATGCACACGCTGGCTTCCTTGTATTTCGTGGACCTGCTATGAAATTTTTTTCATCCCCTGCTTCCATCCTCCTCCCCTCTCCCCCTCTCTCTCTCTCCCTCTCTCTCTCCCTCTCTCCCTCTTCTCTCCCTTTCTCTCTCCCTCTCTCTCTCGCTCTCCTTCCTCACACCCTCATCTACACTTTCTACCCCTCTTCCCCCTCCCCTCACTCATCTCTTCCCTCCTCCCCTCACTCATCTCTTCCCTCACTCTCCCTCTTCATCCTCCTACCCTCCCTCACTCCCTCTCCCTCACTACCCTCCCTCACTCCCTCTCCCTCACTCCCTTTCCCTCACTACCCTCCCTCACTCCCTCTCCCTCACTACCCTCCCTCACTCCCTCTCCCTCACTCCCTCTCCCTCACTACCCTCTCTCACTCCCTCTCCCTCACTCTCCCTCTTCATCCTCCTACCCTCCCTCACTCTCCCTCTTCATCCTCCTACCCTCCCTCCCTCTACCCTCCCTCCCTCTTCACTCTCTTCTGCTTACTGTAGCTTCACTGCCGGAGTATAAGGTGTCCACCCAGCTACTTGAAGCCATTCGATCCAAGGAGTCAGCAGAGAAGCTCTCCGCCATCTTAGACTCCCTTCCTACAGTCTGCCCTGAGCTTGAGGGAAATGAGGGTGGGTGTGGTCAGGGGTGTGTCTTTAGAACCACTCATATCCACCTCCCCTCCCTTTCTTTAGCCTCCCTGTTGGATACCAAGGTCTCCCTTCTCACACACTGTGTCCTTCATGTTGGAAGCAAGACTATCTCTCACTGCTCCTTGGCCCTGTACAAGTAAGGAGGGAGGAGGGGGGTGTCCGTGAAGGATATGTGTCCCCCGCTGTGTAGCTCTTTATAGACGCACATGGTACAGGAAGCCTGTAACCATGGAACCCACCAATGGGCAGCAACTGTGACTAGTAAAACTGCTCCACTGTGTGTTCATGTGGGTGTGGGTGTGTGGTTTGTGTGCATGTGCATTGCATTTCCATGTGTGTGTGTGTGTGTGTGTGTGTGTGTGTGTGTGTGTTTGTGTGCATGTGAATTACATTTCCATGTGAGTGTGGTGTATGGTTTGTGTGTGTGTGTGTGTGTGTGCATTCGTAATGTGGTATTGTTCTGTTAGGTTTCGGTCACTCTTCTTGGAACTGTTAAAATCAGATGTGGCCAAGCTTGCCTGTCTAAAGGCTGCAGCTGAATTTTATGCTAAAAACTCCCAGGTTTGTGGATCATCCCCCGTCTCATCTTCCCACCTTGCTTTCATTGCTCCACCATGGCACACCCTTCTCCCTTCCACCATCCCCTCTCCACCCTTCAGCTGCTGACAATGGTAGTGGACAAGATGCTTAGGATGCAGATTATGGACAGCATGTCCGTGGTTGACTGGCTGACCTCACCTGAAGTGGTGCCTCTTTACACAAGGCAGGTGACCTTAGGCCAGAGCAGGAGCGATTGGTTGATGGGTTTGTGTGTGGAAGGGGTGTGGAGAGGGTGTGTCTGAACTCTGTAGGTGAAGAGGTATGATAGTGAGGGAGGAGGTGTGTCTAGAGGAGATGTGTGTGTGCATCCTAGAAGACCTGTGTGTTGTTCGTTTGCTTATGTTCTGCCATGTTTGTTCAAGGCAATTTGTGTGGGACATTCTGGACTCCACCCTTCTGAAGCAGAACAAAGCCTATGCCCAGGCCAATAAGGAGCTCACTGATGTGCAGGAGGAGCTGCGTAAGGTTTCAGATCTTGATGCTGTGGCCTTGGGTGTGGAGACAAGGCAGGACTTGGAACGAAAGAAGGAGCTGGCTGAAGAGAAGTTGGAGGAGTGTGAGAAGATCCATAAGGACATCTTTGTCTTCCTCTGCCAGAAGTTGGTGCGCATTCTGAGCAGCCATCTTGTCACTTGTGATATGGAGAAGGCGGACCATGCAACCCCTTGGTTCTGTTGTACCCTTGACTACCTCAGGCAGCTGCTTGTGCAGGTGTGCGAGGGGGAGGGTGCCATGTGTGTGTGTGGGCATGTGAAGGTTGTGAGGGGTGTATATGTGTGGAGAGGGGAGGATATGGGTGTGTGCTAGTGTGTGGTGCTGCTCTGATGCTAGGCTTCACAGTGGTTTTCCACCACAATATCCTCAATGCTCTCTCTTGGCATATCCCAAGGATATCCAAAGCTATACATATAGATCCCAAGGATATCCAAAGCTATGCATATAGATCCCAAGGATATCCAAAGCTATACATATAGATCCCAAGGATATCCAAAGCTATACATATAGATCCAATGCTACATCTGTCCTAGTCCAACTTCTCTTCCTCCTCCCCAGAACTATGTCAGCTTTGTCAGGTACCAGTCAAGTCTGGAATCAAGAGTGTTCACACCTGATGTTGACCCCAGGGTATCGGAGATCTTTGTTCAGTTCCAGGCACTGACCTGACACCAGTGAGGTCCCCAGACCATTCTGACTTGGCTGGTGTCTTTGTATGTGGAATAATCCTTGTAACAAGTCCTTTTGTATCTAAGACATTCTGATGCAGTAAGGTATTGGGGTGTAAGGGCTGGGTAGGAGGAGAGGTGGAATGGAGGCGGGGCTCTGGGAATGAGTGTAGTCCACAGAACACAAACACAGGTGTGCAGAGGTGCGTTCAAGGCATTAATAATAACCCACTTAAATATGGTTAGATTGAACTATATATTTGTGCGTACAAAACTGTATGTAGTACCATGCTTTTGATAGGCTTGCTGCTATCAGGTTCATTGTCAGGTGAAGTTTGCGTATTTGCTCATTGAGTTGACAAACTCTGCAAGCACTGTGTGGCAGTACTCATACTGAGCCTGAAGGGGAGTAGTTTAACTGTAATAGTTAATTAATCGGCAGGCTCAACTTGCCTCGTCCTTCAGAAATATTGGACACAGTTCTCTGCAACCTTTGACCCTTTGGAATACGTCCACTGTTCCTTCCACCTTGAGGCGTTCGAGGTCGCTATGGAGACATATGAACATCCCCACCCTACCAGCTGCACCGTCGCTGAGGGTGTGAAGGGGGTGTGTCACGTTGGCATGTGGCCCCTCCCCCTACCTACCTGCTGAGGACGGCTATGTGGTGTGTGGGTGTGGCCGCCTGGGCTCTGGTTAGTGCCTCCAGCAGGCATAGCATGACTGAGGTGTCAGGGAATCCTTGAACAGGCCATTCGGCTAGTTCCAGCTGGACCACTTCTGTCATGGTGGACTGGGGAAGAGGGAAGAACAGGTGGCTAAACTGAACAGATGGTGCCTTTTTAATTTTAACCCTTTGGGTGCTTACTTAGTGATGCATTATTACACTATCTTCTTCTCCTCTTCCCCATCCCTTCCCATCACTGTCCCCTTAAAAAGATTTTATGACACTGAAGTCATTATCTACCTCATTGATAACCTGGAAGACCCTTCTCACGATGTGGCCATCTTGTATAGTTGATTGGTGTCGTACTTCCAGCTTGTCGCAGGTCACTGATTGGCCCTGGGTCTGGGACCAATCAGTGCCCTGTATCTGTCCCAGGACCACCACCACGTGGGTCTGGTACCGGGACAGGGTCCTCCAGATGCTTGTGTTCTCACTTGGCATCTGGAAGGTCATGTAAGCTGAGTGCTGCTGAAAGCCCTGGTTCAATGAGGGTTGGGGGGGGGGGGGGGGGGGGTGAAAGAAAGGATTATAAGAACCTTTAGAGAAGGGGCTAAATGGGAGGGGGAGGGGACTTCATTGTACGTACATCAATAAAATATATGGTGCGGGTCACTGGTGATTTCATTATTCTGCCTGAAAGGATATAGAACAAAATTAATTGGATTAACTACAAGTAGTTTATGAAGAGAAACAGTCAATAGTTAAAGTAATACCCTCAAGCAAATTATGGCAATAAAGGTTAAATGGCCATTTTTACATCCATTGCAGCTAACTTCTAACGAGTGGTGTGTGTGTCATTTATTCTTCCATGCAATGTATCTAGTATTGTACATCGCAGTATCTTCAGAACATGCTGATATTACCTGTCAGTGTAAGTGATATGTCATCGTCATCATCGTCATCATCGTCATCATAACCCTCAGACTGCTTTGTGCTAAACTGCTCCAAAAGCTTATTGAGCAAAGTGGTACATGTACATAATTGAGTTTAAAAACATCTTATTTAACCTTAAATTGCTTTTGAAAGCTGTTCATATATTCCCCTGCTTTTATTGTTTGCATTTCAACAACTTTCTGTTTTAAGTCACAAGCAAGGATTTCCGTGTCTCCACACAGGAGAAACTCATTTAGTGCGTTGTATATGAAGCCGTATTGTTCCTGGATGGTGTAAATTGTAATGTGAGGAGTGATGCACGTGATGAGTGTGATTGAAGGAGTGATATGTGTAGTGCACAGGTGATATGTGTGAATGCGGTTTGCAAGGCGTGAAGAGTGAGTGATGTGTGAACGATGTTCAAATAGTACATAGGGCATCACAAAATTGTGGTAAAAAAAAGTGTTGGCTATTTGGAGGCACTTAGAGTTGGACCATGGCTCACCACAGTTTGCACCAGCATGCATCGCTGCGACCTTATCTGTCTCAGGAACGCGTACACATCAATGGTGCCTTCCCACTCCATCCGCTTCAACATGGCGTCCAGCACGATGAAGGTCCCCGTGCGCCCCACCCCCGCACTGCAGTGGACGAGGAGGGGAACCCCCTCGTTCCTGGCGTGAGCCCTCTGGACGAGGCGGACAAAGCACACCATGGAGCTTGGGTTCCGAGGCGTGCCATGGTCGGGCCATGAAGTGTAGTGATAATGTGTCACTCGCAAGGGCTTTGATGTAGGGTCATTGCTCTGTGGATATGCACTTATTCATAAGATCTGCCCCGTTGATCCAGCAAAAAAAAAAAAAAAAAGCTGTACTTTGAACTCACATTGGCCAGGACAAAAGTTCGAACGTCATAGTCCAGTCTATGAACCAAGGACATAGTGGTGATGGAGAATGGGCCAACCTCAAATGCCTTTCCTAGTCTCTCTGACCAGTACTGCTCACATTTGGACTGTATACATGGAATGAAGGTAGGTCATTTTATCCAATGTAGGTAAATTTATTTTTAAAATTTTATAACTTTTGAATGTGGCATTTTCTAACCTGGCCATTTTCGCTGCATCTGGTGAGCATCACGATCATATCAATGAAGTGCTCCCATACCATCCTCCAGAAATCTTCCACTGTGTTCTTCATGGGACCTGCAGCATACAGGTGTTTGATATGGGAGGGTCATATTTTCAAACTTTCAGAAGTCTGCTTAAGTTAATAATTTGGATCTGGAGAGAGAGAGTTACCTTGTGCAGCTATGTACTGATTTTTCTGCTTGTAGCCCTGTAGTAGTGGGAAATTTAAAAAAACATTGTTTAAATCAAATGGTTTTGGCTATGTATACCTACATCAACATAGCTTGCATTGATGTAGTCGTCTAACCCTTCAGGTCCTATCTTGAGCCTCACACGGCTATGGCTGTCTAAGAAATGAGAATATCACATTTATCTGATAAGGTTCCTCTCACACTTCCTCTCACACTACCCCTCTCCCATCTTCACTACTCATCTTCCCATCATCACTATCCCTCTCCCATCATCACTATTCCTCTCCCATCATCACTATTCCTCTCCCATCATCACTATCCCTCTCCCATCATCACTATCCCTCTCCATCATCACTATCCCTCTCACATCATCACTACCCTCTCCATCATCACTATCCCTCTCCCATCATCACTATCCCTCTCCCATCATCACTATTCCTCTCCCATCATCACTATCCCTCTCCCATCATCACTATTCCTCTCCATCATCACTATCCCTCTCCCATCGTCACTATCCCTCTCCCATCATCACTATCCCTCTCCATCATCACTATCCCTCTCCCATCATCACTATCCCTCTCCATCATCACTATCCCTCTCCATCATCACTATCCCTCTCCCATCATCACCATCCCTCTCCCATTATCACTACTCTCCCCTTCATCCCACCTTACCCCCTCCCTCCCTTTATTCCTTTGATGACCTTACAAGGAAGTATGTTTGTGTATCTGTCCTTGGGTCCAGATAGTGAACAAATGTGGAGCTGATCGCAGGACAGGGATAATGAATACTCCTCCAGAGCCTTGTGGGGGAGGAGGGGGAGGGGAGGGGCATGGGATATGATTAGAGGGGGAGGGGAGGGGGAGGGGAGGGTCATGGGTTATGATTAGAAGGGGAGGGGCATGGGATATGATTAGATGAGAGGGGAGGGGCATGGGTTATGATTAGAAGGGGAGGAGGGAGAGGGGAGGGGCATGGGATATGATTAGATGAGAGGGGAGGGGCATGGGTTATGATTAGATGAGAGAGGAGGGGCATGGGTTAATATTAGAAGGGGAGGAGGGAGAGGGGAGGGGCATGGGATATGATTAGATGAGAGGGGAGGGCATGGGGATATGATGGGAGGGGGAGAGGGGAGGGGCATGGGATATGATGGGAGGAGGGAGAGGGGAGGGGCATGGGATATTATGGGAGGAGGGAGAGGGGAGGGGCATGGAGATATGATCAGAGGAGGGAGGAGGGGGAGGGGAGGGGCATGGAACATGATTTGATGTTTCACACACCATGAACTGTTTTTCTAGCTTCCGTTTCCTTGCACTGTATAGGTTTTGCACATATTGCTGGAAGTGGTCCAATCCAATGGGGCCATCAGGGGAGAGCTCTATGGATGATGAAGGACCCCCCCCAAAGCTTGATGTCTCTGTAGTGGGTTCATCACTCAGCACAGTTGCAAAGGTCGTCTCAAGGTCAGTTGGCTTGGTTACATCGTCTATTGAGGTGCAATGACTCTGCTGTATGACGTGAGACAGTGACGTGGGTTAGTGGATGTAATTATACATTAGACTTATTTGATGCTGGGTTCATTAATATGAACACACATGCATCTACCTCCATACCCTCCCTTCCCAGCCTCCTCCCCTAGCTCTCTCTCTCTCTCTCTCTCTCTCTCTCTCTCTCTCTCTCTCTCTCTCTCTCTCTCTCTCTCTCTCTCTCTCTCTCTCTCTCTCTCTCTCTCTCTCTCTCTCTCTCTCTCTCTCTCTCCCTCTCTCTCTCTCTCTCGCTCCCTAATACCTCACTCTGTCCATTACCTCATTCATGTAGTGGTGAAACTGATCCTTAGCTACCTGCTTATGACCTGTAGGCTTTGTGCTATAACAGAGGTGTGCATTAATATGAGATACATTTACATGATTGGGCTCACAGCTTACCGTCGAGCATATGTGACAAGGGCTAGAGAAATGCACAGGATGACGATGCAGGCACTAGCTATGACAGAGCCACCAACAATGGCTGTGAGGGTGTGGGGAGGAGGAGGAACAAAAACAGAGTTGAAATGTTGGGAGGGGTGGAGGGGGTGGGAAAGAGTGTGATGGGATGAGAGTAAATTATATGCAAGGTTAAACTATAACTCAGTGTTACCAATATCGTCTTGTTTGTTGCTGCGTGCTGTGGTAGATGGCATCACTGTTTTCAACTGGCTTTGGGAGCTCAGCTTGTCAGTAGGGGATATTACAGGCATACCAAGAAGTGAAGGGATGGAGGAGGAGGAGGGAGGAAAGGGAGGAGAGGAGGAGGAGGAGGAGGAGGAGGAGGAGGAGGAGGAGGAGGAGGAGGAGGAGGAGGAGGAGGAGGAGGAGGAGGAGAAGGAACAGGCTGTGCTTGTGTTGTCACATTCTTGGGGTGTGGTTACACTAGTAGACATCACTGAGGTAGAGTCTTCATACAATGATGTGTTGGGCAGGACAGAGGGACATGAGGTGTTGTCATATAGACAAGATACCAAACTCCAGCTCTGCATGGAAGTGAAGTCTGTACTCAAAATTACTGATGTTTCACTTGTTTGGGGTAGGGTGAGGGTACTTTGTAAGCTGGTCATGTTGGTGGTGACCACACTGGAGGGAGTAAGCGATTGCAATGGGTCTAGAGAGGTCCCTTGTGGGGTAGGTGTGGCAAAGTAGCCTGCACTGGTAGTGTAGGCTACTGATACTGTTGAAATAAGGCTTGTCAGTGATATGCTGGTGGATGTGGCACTGCTCTTCATAGCTGAAAGGGAATTTTGTGGGCTATTGGCATTGTACACGTTCTGTGTGCCTGGAGAGGTGGACCCTTGCACTGAGGAGGTTGGTGTGCCATTAGTGGCTGGAAGGGAAAGAAGGCACTAGTGCAAAAAGCCCCACCACACCTCACCCATAGCCCAGTGTGCTTACCTGCTTGGCTGCTGATGGTAACATCTGCTGTGGTTGGTGGTGGACTTGGTGTGGCCAAACATCCTGTGTGGAGAAGAGAGCAAACTCAGTATTGTTTTTTTTTTTGTTTTTTTTTTTGTGTGTGTATATGTGTATGTACAGATGCTGCTTTCATTGTCTTACTTTCCCACTGTGTTGACATCAGTAACCATAGCATCACTACAACAAGGCCTCTGGTTATCGAATACATGATTGCTCTGTTGCATAACATATTATATTTCAAAAGGTGCGATACTGGATTTGGGACTGCAGAGAGAAAAGAGACAGCGTACAGCCTTGCCATACTAACAGCGTGCTCACATGCTCTTGGGTACATACAAACAGCGTGCTCACATGCTCTTGGGTACATACAAACAGCGTGCTCACATGCTCTTGGGTACATACAAACAGCATGCTCACATGCTCTTGGGTACATACAAACAGCGTGCTCACATGCTCTTGGGTACATACAAACAGCGTGCTCACATGCTCTTGGGTACATACAAACAGCGTGCTCACATGCTCTTGGGTACATACAAACAGCGTGCTCACATGCTCTTGGCTACATACAAACAGCGTGCTCACATGCTCTTGGGTACATACAAACAGCGTGCTCACATGCTCTTGGGTACATACAAACAGCGTGCTCACATGCTCTTGGGTACATACAAACAGCGTGCTCACATGCTCTTGGGTACATACAAACAGCGTGCTCACATGCTATTGGGTACATACAAACAGCGTGCTCACATGCTCTTGGGTACATACAAACAGCGTGCTCACATGCTCTTGGGTACATACAAACAGCGTGCTCACATGCTCTTGGGTACATACAAACAGCGTGCTCACATGCTCTTGGGTACATACAAACAGCGTGCTCACATGCTCTTGGGTACATACAAACAGCGTGCTCACATGCTCTTGGGTACATACAAACAGCGTGCTCACATGCTCTTGGGTACATCTGCACACTTTGTTACTCTTTCACACAGGCAGTGTGTACACATGTTAACACACACTTGCACTCACACATACACTCCTCTGTTTTACACACTGCTTCCTACATTTCGTAGCCTCCCCCCACTCTGTTGTGAACAGACTTACCTCTTCAGTTTATGGCGCTGTGCAGCTCTGTGTGAAAATATAATCAAGCAAGTTCCATAGCTTCTAGTCCTTTACTGCTTGACTAGCCTCGTGTAAAGACTGAGGTGGAGCTATGAACGGTGATTATATATCGTCCAGGCAACACAGGAAGACGCATAAAAAATAGTTTTTTTTTTCGCATTGAAAAACATACTTTGTTCACTCCGCGATGTTATTAAGGCAGTGGGGCCACCCCCATTCCTTGCCTTGGCTATAAGCTTATGGTATAGGCCATCATGGCTCTGTCCCAAGGGGAAAAAATCTTGCATGCCATTCTTGCAATCATGCTAAATCTTGCAAGAATCATGCATGATTTTCGGACAATCATGCATGATCATGCAACGTCTTGCATCGCACATGAAAGATTACGGGTAGAGTACGGATTGGTTCGAAAATCATGCATGAATCATGCGAACTTGCAAGATTTTTTTCCTTGGGGTTACATAGAACATAGAGGGGTGGGGACATTGTGATATAATTATATTTGTACTACATACTGCAAGTCGACTATGGTTATAAAAACGAAAAAACTTTGGGTATATGGAGTCGTGGCAGCGAAAAGGGACCTAGCGCATATTATGAAAATTTTCCAGCAAGGAACTTCAAAGTTCACGCGTGCAATAAAATTGTACGCGTAATTACAAATTCAGGCCACTGTAACTCCATGATGGACAGGCTAATTTCCAGTGCGTAAGAAAGAAGTTGTAGAGGACATACACAGCCAAATCTTTACAACCTGTATCAGGATGTACTTGTCAACAGAGCATGTACATCCTGATACAGGTTGTAAAGATTTGAGACGCTAGATAGCCAAAATTAAACCAAGTAATAATTAATACTATTTTAACCCTCTGGAATCGCGGGTTACAAAAAAAGGCGCGAGCTGGGAATGGCCAGCTTACTAACAGAGATACCCGACGTGCTAGATATGAGAGAGCTATGGTTGACCAACATGCTACTTCTAGGGTTCGACCCAATAGCCTGCGAAGAGAAATACAAATTGCCATTTACAAGGTAGAAGCCTTCGGTCTCAGCGCTTGGTAGCAAACAAGCTTATCTCGCAGAGACATGTTTGTTCACATCAATAAGAAAGGTATGGAAGTTTCTATGCACTTCTTATTCTCGAAGCTCGATTCCCACGTAACCTATGAGGAATTCAGGTAAACAGTACTACACGATTTTTTAAAACCCTGCCGAACTTTGCGTCTTCACGGCAGGGACTGTTGGCCCGTGTACGATAAAAAGCAGGAACAGCAGTTTAGAAAGACTTGTGCAAATTGGTTGGCAAAAATTGCGAAGGTCTTTGTCGTTGTGTCCCTCCCCCATGACGTCATTGTTATGAAAATCCACTTTTTGTTTTGGAACACAGGATGACCCGACCTCCAAACTGCCTCGGATTGCTGCTCCACTGCTGCTCTCTCCTGGAGGTCAGTACCCTGATATCTACTAAAAAGACAGACACCTGACACATCCCCTCCTCCCCCTTCCCTCATAAAACATTAAGTCACCTGTGTCTATTTATACTACTGCGCCATCAGAACATGACATAACCACCTCCTTCTTTAGGTCCCTCTGCATAAAATCTATTGTTCACGTACCATCACACCATTACTGTCATCACCATGTGCACCACCACCACACCACCATCACATCACCGTCACCACCACCACACCACCATCACATCACCGTCACCACCACCACCATGCCACCATATATCATCATCACGACCATCGTCACCATCATTGTACCATTACCATCACCACATTACATCATCATCATCACCATCATCATCATCATCATCATCATCACCATCATTATCATCACCATCATTATCATCACCACATTACATCATCATCACATCACCATCATCATCATCTCCATCATCACCATCATCATCACCATCATCATCATCACCATCATCATCACCATCATCATCATCATCACCATCATTATCATCATCATCATCATCACCATCATTATCATCACCACATTACATCATCATCACATCACCATCACCATCATCATCATCTCCATCATCACCATCATCATCACCATCATCATCATCATCATCATCATCATCACCACCATCATCATCATCATCACCATCATTATCATCATCACCATCATCATCATCATCACCATCATCATCACCACCATCATCATCATCATCATCATCATCAATCATCATCATCATCATCACCATCATCATCATCATCGTCATCATCATCATCATCATCATCATCATCACAACCATCACCACCACTATACCACCATCACCACCACTACCATAACCACTGCACTGTTTCTGCCATCACCCTTTATTCTGGTTGAATGCCACTTCCCTCAGGTGACAAGTTCTACCAATTGATGCTACGCTTGTCTGCGTACGTCCTGAGGGTGGTCTGTTTAAGGGACGCCAAAGCTAATGGAGGTGTGTATGTGTTTAAAGAAGTGTTTGTGAGGGGTATATGTGTTTGATGTGCAAACCTCTATCTTTCAGAGAGACAGGTGTTCATCTCCAGCTTCCTGACCTCACCGGAAGGCATCCAGCCAGCCATGAAGGATGTGTCTCTAGAGGCCATCAAGGCTCATATTGTGAGACACACAGGGCGTGTAACAGATAGACTCCAGCTGGCAGCTGGTCTCCATGACGAATGGAGGAAGTATGCAAGGTATGCATCTTTTATGCATACAAGTTTAGAATTTGAATTAATACACAAACTTAAAAAGTTGTACGTACATATACATTCTCATCTAGCAGTACTTTCACGCCTCCCCTTCTCCCTTATCCCTCTGCCCTTGTCACCACACCCTCCTCTTCACCATATCCTCCCTCCCTTGTCACCACACCCACCTCTTCACATACCCTCCCTTGTCACCATACCCTCCCTCCTCCCTTGTCACTGTCACCACACCCTCCCTCTTCCCTTGTCACTACACCTTCCTCCTCCCTTGTCACCACACCCTCCCTCCTTCCTTGTCACCACACCCTCTCTCCTCCCTTGTCACCACACCCTCCCTCACTCCCTTTTCACCACATCCCTTGTCACCACACCCTCCCTCCTCCCTTTTCACCACATCCCTTGTCACCACACCCTCCCTCCTCCCTTGTCACCACACCCTCCCTCCTCCCTTGTCACCAAATCCCTTGTCACCACACCCTCCCTCCTCCCTTGTCACCAAATCCCTTGTCACCACACCCTCCCTCCTCCCTTGTCACCACATCCCCTGTCACCACACCCTCCCTCCTCCCCTTTCACCACACCCTCTTCCTCTGCTGTAGTCACCTGACATCAGAGTACAGGGTGACATCAAAAGGGAACAGAGAGCTTACTCAGAAGCTTGAAGCTCTCAAAGAGCAAAGGGCAAAGTCAGTTTGCATCAAGTCTGTAACACTAGTGTTTGGAACAGACGCTTACATTTCAGCTTCAGTAACGTGATTGAGAACAGTGTTGCACCATCCCTCACAAGTCCTGAAGCAGAGGCTGTGAAGAGAAAGGCAAGGATAGCTAAGGTGAAGAAGGTTCACTGGTATGGACTTGTTCTTTGGGTGGGAGACTCACATCATCCTCACAGGTGCGGGAGATGTGGAAAAATATTGAAGAGTTTGAGTTGAAAACCAGTCGTCAGGTACCCCACGCATGCACACAAGTACATTCACACACATGTATACACAACCACATGCACATGTATACATATGTGTGGTGTATACATATTTATACACACATACACATAACACACAAATGTGTGTAACAAGGATAATTGACTACTGGTAGTTCTCTTTAGAGAGAAGAGGTAGAAGCCATTTTGGAACAGAAGGGAACCAAGCAGGTGATCTCAGCTCAAGATATAGCATTTCAGGTTTGAATTATTGTTGTCATAAAATAATTATGTTATGTATTTATCAAAACTGTTCAGATTTCAGACTTAATTTTCCAGATGTATGAAAAAGACATTCGAGAGGTATTTTTGTGCCGTGAAGAGTGGCTTGCTTGTTTCTTAGATTACCATGCATTTTCCCCACAGGGCAATATTGCTAACACTTACCAGGCTGGCAAGCTTAGCCTTTCTGGGTTAGCTTAGTGTTTCATATGGAGCATTGACATACCATATTTTCTCCTCTGTCTCTTTCACCTTCCCTCCTGTTTCCCACACCTCTCTCTCCCCTCTGTCCTTATCCACAGACTGATTCAGGTTTGGAACTGTGCCTTGTCTATCCTCAAAGATCACCTCAGTAACAGTTAAGTATGCTTGCCATCTTGTCACTATGGAGCTTTAAATAAGGGTACAGGGAAGGTGGGAGGTATCTTACATTAGGGGACTTTCCCTCCAAGGAACTCATGTGTTACTTATGCCCTACCACTGTGCAGATGAGCTGCCTGCCTTTGAAGCTGAGGCTGACTGTGTGAACGACAAGCTACAGGCACATAGAGGTCACCATGCAACTGTTCAGACCCTGAGGTTAAGGCATCCCTCTTTTAAAAATAGAATTTACTTCACTGAAGTGTGCCTTGGTACGTAGGGTGCAGTTGAACAAACTTCAGCAGAACGTTTTAAGTAGTACTGAAGAAATCAAAACTAGGCTTGAAGAACTGAAGAAAAGACAGGTGTCAGCACCACCTCTTCCTTCAGTATCTGTTCCGGTGAGTGGATGGTTAGAAACATGACCAGTGGCTCCGACTTGCACTGTAAAGACGTGTGACCCTGTTTGGTTGCTTTGTACCAACATTGCAGATCCTTGGAGTGGATCTCCTTCCTCCTTCACCCACTACAAAGTCCTTCGCATCTCCAGATAGGACCTTGCTTGCTCCTCTGAGCCCTCCCCCCATAAATGGTGAGCCCCCCACCCCCCTTCTGCTCCATAAAGTGAGCCTCCCCTTTCATCCATTCGAGCCCCACCCTCCCATCCATTGTGAGCCCACTCCTCCCATCCATTGTGAGCCCCACCCCTCCCATCCATTGTGAGCCCCACCCCTCCCATCCATTGTGAGCCCACTCCTCCCATCCATTGTGAGCCCCACCCCTCCCATCCATTGTGAGCCCCACCCCTCCCATCCATTGTGAGCCCCACCCCCTCCCATCCATTGTGAGCTCCACCCCCTCCCATCCATTGTGAGCCCCACCCCTGAATTCATCATTCAACAGACAGGGAGCATAATTCACTCCCACGCACATCATACAAATACCCTACTCATGGAATACTCCATCATTCCATGGTGGAAAACATTTATTGGTGTTCTGACTAATGCCCTATCCTCTTTCTCTGTGCTTCTCCACCCACCCACCCCCAGACTCAACCCCAGATGCTATTCATAACATATCACGGAGTGTCCATGTTGCTTCCAGACAGGCACTGAAGCCAAAGACTTTCTCTTCATCAATCCCTGTTCGGGCGACACCCTCAGCTAGTGGGGCTGGTGGCAGTTCTGCTGCCATGACGATCGACACCTCTCTTGTTTACACACCTACCGCATCTTCCCTGATCTACACACCTGGTGTTGTAAGGGCTGCTTCTACCCAGAACGACGAGATGACCGGTCCTGTCCGTCCTGCAACCAGTACGAAGAGGAGTAGGAAGGGAGTGGTTGACAAGGGGATCAAGGGGATCAAGGGTACCAAGGTGGTACCCAAAGGAACTGGAACCTCTAGTTCGAGGGGAAAGGTTTTGGAGTGGGTTCCAAAGGGGGAACCAGATGAAGTCCAGCTGTATTCCCCTCTGCCCAATACATCATCTGCATCTTGCAGCAAAGAGTCTGATAGAACCCTTCTGCCCTGTCCAATTAACGCGACAGATATGGATAATGCAGTTGCTTCAGAGGCTAATCGGCTTGACCATTCCAAGCTGTTAAAGCCACATGACTTATTGGCAGACCAGGTAGAGCTCTGTGCATTAGTTGTTCCCGCCACTCTTCAAACCCTTTTTATTGCAGATTGCTACAGAGGTTGCCATGGGCACTGCTCACGACCAGTCTCCTTCAACTCCCAAAGCGACAGAGGTCAAGCTGCTTGCTACGTTGTAGTAATATTTCTTGTTTTAGTTTGTCCTTCTTCAACAGCAGCTGCATTCCTTTATAGATCCTTTATCAGCACTAGGCAAGGATACCACTGCTATGAATGGTCATATAACCATGAGTGTCCATTAACAGGTACAGAAGCATTTGTTTCAAAGGACAAGGTTCCTCGAACGCCATGCACTAAAAGCAAGATGCAGCAGCCTTGTTCAGACTTGGATCACACTCCATTGCTTGCAGCTGACTCTGGCAAAGCCCCAGAAGGTATGCCACAAGTAGACATAACCTTTAACCCCTCCCCTTCAACAAAGGTGGGAGGAGGGGCAATGCCCCTTCAACGGATAAGCCCAGATTATGAATATTCATTTTTATTTATTGGAATGTACAGCATGACAAAGATTTTCCAATGAAACATAGTCCTTCTAAAGTATTGTATTTACAAACCTAAAAACTAAGCTATCAACTAGGACTTAGCTATAGGAAGAAACCCCCCCCAGTCCTGTTACTACTTGTACCACCACCAGCATGCAATGACATGTATCTGTGTCTTCAAATTAGTTACTCGTGTGCTAGACAAACTTTCCTTGATGCCAAGTGCAAATGGTTAGCAGTACCAACCACTATAACCGTCCTGATACGCTTCTGTTTGTGTAGGAACCCCCAAGGATGATTCATCCGCCTTGAGCTGCAGTGGATCTGTACCTGCCCAGCCCACAACTGTGGGCTCAGTGGGTTCAGGCCTTCTGGGCCACTCCCCAAGCATTCCTCCTGGTCAGTTCATTTACTAAAGACTCGTTGGTCCATTCAATTTGTTATCTTTTTTTCTTCTTTTTTTTTTTTTTTTTCCAGAGCCAAAAATAGCTTCGTCTGTCTTGACTGCATTGCCTTCTTCGAGCTGGTCATCATCATCTGCAAAGACGCCACGCGGGTCTTCCTCCAGAATGATTGCTTTTGAGTCACCACTTCCACTGCTACCTCTATCACCATCACCTCCAGTGGCTGTAACTGGTGCTGGCTTGGTGGTGCAAAGTACAGCTGCCGCCACTTCCACAGTCTTAGCATCTCCTGCTCCTTTGATATCATTGGGCATTTCATCGCCACAGCCTCACATTTCATCAACTCCATTTCGTCCATCACCAAGACCACTTGCCATGGGTTCACCCCCAGGTACAACACCGGGACTTGCAGGAAGCCCAATGGCACTGATGGAAGTGAACTCGCCACCTGGTGGTCATGGGTCAACCTCACACTCACCCTTACCACCTGGTGGTCATGGGTCAACCCCACACTCACCCTCGCCACCTGGTGGTCATGGGTCAACCCCACACTCACCCTCACCACCTGGTGGTCATGGGTCAACCCCACATTCACCCTCACCACCTGGTGGTCATGGGTCAACCCCACACTCACCCTTACCATCTGGTGGTCATGGGTCAACCCCACACTTTCCATTCCACCGACCTGGTGCTGAACCTGCATCAGGGGGCAATCTGGGTGACAGCAAAGCTGAAGGGCGTGTAAGTCGAGAAAGGTGCAGTGTCAGAAAAGGAAGGGCAGAGAGGTCAAAGCTGGACTTGAGTAGTCTACTGGACTCCAATAGCCCACAGGTGGCTGGTCTACATTGCAGTGTCCCCACTTCTGTGCAGGGGAATCTTTTGGAATTCTCACCTCAAAATTTACTGAGCTATTGTCCCGACCATAATGCTGCTTTGGAAACTTCTGATCTTACTGGCCGTGGAATGTTTGGTAAGCTTTCACTTCCTTTCATGTGAGGTGATGATTGTCCAATCATTTGACAGACTCAGATGATGGCTCCTCTTTGCTGGCGTCAATGTCAACCAACAGCAGTCAGTGTAGTAAGTGAAATAGGAGGTGGGAGTCATGGAAAATTGGGGGAAGGGTAGCGATGGAATGTGGGGAAATATTGTGCATGTATGTCCACAGAGTGCTGTATGTTATTAATACCATCTCTTTGTCAGGTCCAACCGAAATGCCTGAATAAGATGTTTTGAACAATAATAAATCAGCCCATTTGTTATTTAAAAACTCTATCTGTGTGCATAATTTCTGATCACATATCGGAGGCAATAAAAATAAGGGAGTTTTATTTGTTGTGCTCATAAATCATTACTTGCAGATCTAGCAGAAATTACCTAATAGAGAATGTTCTTTGGAGTAATTTAGTAAATTTTTGTGTGTGTTATTCAACAGCATAATGGAAGCAATAAGGGCAGACGTGGAGGGGGAAAAACAGAGCACATCCTGTAAGCAAGGTGCATTCAGTGCAGTGGTCCCAAAAATTGCACTGTTGCGTAGCTGACAGGGATAACAAGGTCACATGAGACCACAACCATCTCTGATGAGGACATCATTAGTTCATAGGTCTGGGGTCATTTACTGATCACATAATCGAGGAAATAAAATGATTGGAGAGGAGGAAGAGGGGAAGAGGATGCGGGGAAATATAATATAATATAAATAATACATATGATTTGTGTGGTTCACATATTAAAGCCAGGTGTTTACAACAACTGGGGATACAACTGTGGTCCCGAAGTTACACCTTGCAGTGCACATGGTTGCTGCTGGCAGCCACTTGTCCCCTGCAGGGTCATAAAACTCGCAGCTACTCACAATCGACTTCCCGTTGTAGCCTCCACAGACAAGAAGGCGAGTGCCCACGACAGCGATCCCAGGGCTGTTTCTAGGTGTACTCATGCTCGCCACCATGGTCCACTGGTCCACGCCCGGCGTGTAGCACTCTGCAGAGCGCAGAATGGTGGTCCCGTTGTACCCGCCCACGGCGTACATTTTACCACAAAGCGATGCAACAGCAGGACGGCTGCGCGGTGTGTTCATCTCCGCCACTGCTTCCCAGGTGCCATTCATTCCCTGCAGTCTTTCGACCGTGCTCAGCCGTGTTGCCTCCCTGCTGCCTCCAACAACGTACACTGTACCGTCGAGTACGGCGGCTTGGACGTAGGAGCGAGGCTGCAACAGGGAGCTTCCCTGCTTCCATCTGTTGCTGTGCAAGTCGAATATTTCAACCGACGTGAGATCAGTTGTCCCATCGGAACCTCCGATGCAGTAGATAGTAGTGCCCACCACTGCTACCCCAAAGTTGCTCTTGGGTCTCGGCATCTGGGGTCCTTCTTGCCACCTACCCACGTGTGGATCGTAGACGTCCACGGATGTGAGGATGCTGTACTCTCCCATACCTCCTAGTACGTACAGCTTCTTCCCTGCGTAGGCCAGAGCGCAGTGGGACCGCTTCTTTGGGAGGTTTGGTGCCTGTGTCCAGGTGCCAGTGGCAGGGCTATACTTCTCTACGGAGGCAGAGACCGACATGGATGTACTGCCTCCAGCCACATAAACTATACCAGCAATGCTGCTGCCATCTGCTGCTGGTGGCGGCGGTGGGGGAACATGACCTGGAAAGCATTTGGATTTGGCCGTTGCCTCTTCTAGCCTGACAGGAAGGTTCAAGGAAGACATTGCTGATAGGGGCTTTGGTGGTGGGGAGGCCACTGATAATGATGATGACTGGCTCCTTCCAAGTGCACTGACGTGCTTTGATGAGTTTTTAGGCGACGTTTCTGGAGTGACGACGGTATGCTGTGGAGATCTTGCTGTTGCCACTGTCTCTGGTGGAGAGGTGTGGTCCTCATCAGCACCTAGGGTCATTATTGCAGCACCTACCCTATCATCTGACACTTCCAGTTCAGGATTATGCTGAATTGGAGAACTCTCCAGTGATACATCTGTTGGAGTGAAATGGGTTGAGGAACCCCTTACCAAGGTCCCTGGTGGTGTGAGGTGGTCAGCAGAATTGAGGCTCACAGTCGTACAGTTTATCGACTTGTCTGATGCATCTTCTCCCTTGGGTACCTTAAGTGAAATGTGGTCCTGAACTGGCATTGCTGATGGCAACGGTGGGGTGTGGTCTCTAACATCTGGTGGGGAGGATATCTTAGTAGTGTCAGTGCTAACTAGTATTTCTGGTGCACAGGCTACAAGTGGAGAGGTGTTAACAGTCCCTATAATCATATCTGGTATAGTTGCGTGCTGGTCTCTGGCCTTTGGGGAGTTGACACGGACTGGAGTACCTGTTCTGACTAACATTTTCTGAGGGGAGATGTCGCCCACAGATGCTTTGCGGGCAATATCCATTGCACTGCCAGTCAATATTCCCGGTGCTGCGGAACTCGCCAGCCTCAATACATGCTCCGCGGACCTCCCGGTCGCCTGCGAAGCATCCGTACGTATCGACGCGGAGCCGTGAACGCATCCGTTTGCGACAGTCGGAGAGGCGGACGTCGAACCTGCAGCGGACGGTTGGTACGTTGCGAACGGGTACAGCCCCGCTCCCGCGGGTTCCTGTCGAACGTCTCGAGTATGTAGTGACGACCCTGCAGACCACGCTTGTCTAGCTCGGCCCAAATGCTTTGGCGTCGCCATGTGCTGCCTCAGTGCGCGGAAGAAACACTCGGGTTCCAAGGAACCCATCGGCCGACCGCGCAGGGTATCCCGCGCAGAGTGAGAGAGATCCCTGCACACGTCCGCAAGCCAAGGGGTTCTGACAGAGTCGAGAAGCCTCCACGCGTGCTCTACCCTTGCGCCAAAATCGTGCGCGATCCACTGCGATATCACCCTCACCACTCCGTCCGCGTCCAGCGCCAAACGTTCGCGGCGTAAGACAGCTGCCATCTCGTCAGCGGTCATCTCCGCTACGGAAATGATCTCCAGGTGGCTAGAAATGAACTCGCAACATCTTTGCTCTAACCCTTCGTAGCCGTGCGTCCGAGCGAAGCGGTAGTATGAGACGCAGTCACCGGAAACGTTCTTCGACATGAATTTGCAGCAGGCTCTCTCGATACGCTCCATCTGTAGACACTTGGCTGCGTAGCACAAAGGTTGGACATTGTTCTTGGCTATGCGCAGGACTGAAGTGTAAATAAATTCGAACAACGTGTCCACAGCTTGCACATTAAGGAGAGGGTCGTCGAGCACAATAGAAGCACGGTTATCATTTAGTAATTTCAGGATGTAAGGCGAATTGGTAGCTAGGATAGCTTTGTGAGCCACAAGCGTTGCATTACGGACTTTTATGTCAATGTCACAGAGTCGGTTGGCCTTTCTTAGCTGGTTAAGATTGTAGAAGGCACGGGCCGGATGAGAGCTGTCCCTGAGTGTAAGTGCAACAGAATCCTCGGTCCATTCCATTGCATACCAGTGCGACTTACTGTCGGAGGCTGCCGGAGACGAATCTCATGCGCATGCGTGAGTTAATTTAAATGCACGTGGTACAGGGTGCACGTGGCGGGAAAAATTCAATTTTGTGTTATGGCTGCGTTGAGAGTTGCAAAACCGCGCGCAAGCTTCAGCCGGGGTCAGAAGGGAAAACACAAATGGGTACCAAACGAATCCAGTAGTGAAAGCAGTGAAAACGAAGACGGTGCTGGGGAAACCACTTTCAGAAAGGGTTCGCTTGTTCGGGTTCTGCTACATAACTTCCTGTAGGTGCTAGTGCTACTGCGCTGCTGTTGTGCTGTTTTAAAAAAATGTTTTTAAAACCGGTTACGTTTATTCCTTCTCCTCGACAGAACATTTGACGATGTGCAGTTTGAACCTTGCTCGCAGTTAAATGTGGTTGTTGGGCCCAACGGTGAGCGACACTTATCCCCAGGGGTAATCCCTTGCCATACGCCTCTCATTGTGGCAACTTCTCGCCACCAAAAATGTCTCAAAACAATAACAACAACAAAGAAACCCCACAATTGCTGACCACACCCCTCAATTGCTGACTTCTTTTGTATCACTTGGCTATACCTCTTCCTATTAGGCAATTGCGCGTCCTCCATAATAACAAGCATAGTAAATTAATTCCCTCCAGGGACTGGCAAGTCAAGTCTCATGTGTGCCATATGCCTGGGTCTTGGAGGGGCTACCAAGCTTTTGGGAAGGGCCAAGGAGGTCAGCCGCGCCTCTTTTCATGAGGCTGCCGTGTCAACTGGCAATGTTTTGATTTCCTTCTCCAGTTGAAGCACTTTGTGAAGAACGGAAAGGAAACAGGCTTTGTGGAGCTAGAGCTGTATGTTGGCTATGGGGGGCTGTATGTGAGCTATGGGGGGCTGTATGTTGGCTATGGTGGGCTGTATGTTGGCTATGGGGGGCTATATGTTGGCTATGGGGGGCTATATGTTGGCTATGGGGGGCTGTATGTTGGCTATGGGGGGCTATATGTTGGCTATGGGGGGCTGTATGTGAGCTATGGGGGGCTATATGTTGGCTATGGGGGGCTGTATGTGAGCTATGGGGGGCTATATGTTGGCTATGGGGGGCTGTATGTTGGCTATGGGGGCTGTATGTGAGCTATGGGGGGCTATATGTTGGCTATGGGGGGCTGTATGTTGGCTATGGGGGCTGTATTTTGGCTATGGGGGGCTGTATGTTGGCTATGGGGGGCTGTATGTTGGCTATGGGGGACTATATGTTGGCTATGGTGGGCTGTATGTTGGCTATGGGGGGCTATATGTTGGCTATGGGGGGCTGTATGTTGGCTATGGGGGGCTATATGTTGGCTTTGGGGGGCTATATGTTGGCTATGGGGGGCTATATGTTGGCTATGGGGGGCTATATGTTGGCTATGGGGGCTATATGTTGGCTATGGGGGGCTATATGTTGGCTATGGGGGGCTGTATGTGGGCTATGGGGGGCTGTATGTTGGCTATGGGGGGCTATATGTTGGCTATGGGGGGCTATATGTTGGCTATGGGGGGCTATATGTTGGCTATGGGGGGCTATATGTTGGCTATGGTGGGCTATATGTTGGCTATGGGGGCTATATGTTGGGCTATGGGAGGCTATATGTTGGCTATGGGGGGCTATATGTTGGCTATGGTGGGCTGTATGTTGGCTATGGGGGCTGTATTTTGGCTATGGGGGGCTGTATGTTGGCTATGGGGGGCTGTATGTTGGCTATGGGGGACTATATGTTGGCTATGGTGGGCTGTATGTTGGCTATGGGGGCTATATGTTGGCTATGGGGGGCTGTATGTTGGCTATGGGGGGCTATATGTTGGCTTTGGGGGGCTATATGTTGGCTATGGGGGGCTATATGTTGGCTATGGGGGGCTATATGTTGGCTATGGGGGCTATATGTTGGCTATGGGGGGCTATATGTTGGCTATGGGGGGCTGTATGTGAGCTATGGGGGGCTATATGTTGGCTATGGGGGGCTGTATGTTGGCTATGGGGGCTGTATGTGAGCTATGGGGGGCTATATGTTGGCTATGGGGGGCTGTATGTTGGCTATGGGGGCTGTATTTTGGCTATGGGGGGCTGTATGTTGGCTATGGGGGGCTGTATGTTGGCTATGGGGGACTATATGTTGGCTATGGTGGGCTGTATGTTGGCTATGGGGGGCTATATGTTGGCTATGGGGGGCTGTATGTTGGCTATGGGGGCTATATGTTGGCTTTGGGGGGCTATATGTTGGCTATGGGGGGCTATATGTTGGCTATGGGGGCTATATGTTGGCTATGGGGGGCTATATGTTGGCTATGGGGGGCTGTATGTGGGCTATGGGGGGCTGTATGTTGGCTATGGGGGGCTGTATGTGAGCTATGGGGGGCTATATGTTGGCTATGGGGGGCTGTATGTTGGCTATGGGGGCTGTATTTTGGCTATGGGGGGCTGTATGTTGGCTATGGGGGGCTGTATGTTGGCTATGGGGGACTATATGTTGGCTATGGTGGGCTATATGTTGGCTATGGGGGCTATATGTTGGCTATGGGGGGCTATATGTTGGCTATGGGGGGCTGTATGTTGGCTATGGGGGGCTGTATGTTGGCTATGGGGGGCTATATGTTGGCTATGGGGGGCTATATGTTGGCTATGGTGGGCTGTATGTTGGCTATGGGGGGCTATATGTTGGCTATGGGGGGCTATATGTTGGGGGGGGCTATATGTTGGCTATGGGGGGCTATATGTTGGCTATGGGGGCTATATGTTGGCTATGGGGGGCTATATGTTGGCTATGGTGGGCTGTACCTACTAGTATTAGATAAACCATTGGTGTTTCATGGTTCCCCACTCCTTCCTCGTCTTCAGTGCAAACCCGAATGGGAGGAATAGAGTGATCAGACGCATAATAGCTGCTGCAAACAATAACTCCAGTTGGACCATTGATGGGAGAGAGGCCAGAGAGAAGGATGTATGCAAGGGCTCTATGGTGTCATGGGGCTAGCTGTGATGTCATGGGGCTAGCTGTGATGTCATGGGGCTAGCTGCGATGTCATGGGGCTAGCTTTGTGATGTCATGGGCTAGCTCTGTGATGTCATGGGGCTAGCTCTGTGATGTCATGGGGCTAGCTGTGATGTCATTTGGCTAGCTCTGTGATGTCATGGGCTAGCTCTGTGATGTCATGGGGCTAGCTGTGATGTCATGGGGCTAGCTGTGATGTCACGGGGCTAGCTCTGTGATGTCACGGGGCTAGCTCTGTGATGTCATGGGGCTAGCTCTGTGATGTCATGGGCTAGCTGTGATGTCATGGGGCTAGCTGTGATGTCGTGGGGCTAGCTGTGATGTCATGGGCTAGCTCTGTGATGTCGTGTGGCTAGCTGTGATGTCGTGTGGCTAGCTCTGTGACGTCATGGGCTAGCTGTGATGTCATGGGGCTAGCTCTGTGATGTCATGGGGCTAGCTGTGATGTCATGGGGCTAGCTGTGATGTCATGGGGCTAGCTGTGATGTCGTGTGGCTAGCTCTGTGATGTCGTGTGGCTAGCTCTGTGATGTCATGGGCTAGCTCTGTGATGTCATGGGCTAGCTCTGTGATGTCATGGGGCTAGCTCTGTGATGTCATGGGGCTAGCTGTGATGTCGTGTGGCTAGCTGTGATGTCGTGGGGCTAGCTCTGTGATGTCATGGGGCTAGCTGTGATGTCATGGGGCTAGCTGTGATGTCATGGGGCTAGCTGTGATGTCATGGGGCTAGCTGTGACGTCATGGGGCTAGCTCTGTGACGTCATGGGCTAGCTCTGTGATGTCATGGGGCTAGCTGTGATGTCATGGGGCTAGCTCTGTGATGTCATGGGGCTAGCTCTGTGATGTCATGGGGCTAGCTCTGTGATGTCATGGGGCTAGCTCTGTGATGTCATGGGGCTAGCTCTGTGATGTCATGGGGCTAGCTGTGATGTCATGGGGCTAGCTCTGTGATGTCATGGGGCTAGCTGTGATGTCATGGGGCTAGCTGTGATGTCATGGGGCTAGCTGTGACGTCCTGGGGCTAGCTGTGACGTCCTGGGGCTGGCTCTAGGGGTTGTACTAATCACTCTGCACATGGAGCATTCCATTTGACCCATGGGTGTCCAGCTGTTGTATGGGTGTCCAGCTGTTGTATTGCATAATGTGCACATTCAGGTTCAAGAGCTGGTGAAGGATATGAACATCCAGCTGTCCAACAAGTGCCAGTTTCTGCCTCAGGTTTGGGTGTGGGGAATTACGTCTGCTAGGTTATGAGTTTGACTTCTCACTGTCAAAGGACATGGTTGTGGAATTTGCAAAGATGGATGAGTATGAACTCCTGCGAGAGACAGAAAAAGCGGTGAGTTTTTATCCCTCTTGTTTGGGAGGGGTACAGAAAGGAGGTCCTATCATTATTAAGAAGTAAACATCACTTGGCACTGGTGTTTACATTGTGGTGGCATAAAACTAGTTGTATTAGCAACATTTAAAATGTACTTAAATGATTTTGTACGAAAATTAAATGACATCATCCGATTAGTAGGGTTATGCCTGAAGCCAATGTAGCGAAATACATTTTTTTAAATGGGTCGTCTGTTTGCGTGCATAACCTCATGTGAGCAACGAATCCCACTAGCATAGCACAGCACTAAGGCATATATTTGAGGAGAACAATGATAAAGCTGTTTCCATATCCTTTGTAAATTGTGTCGCTAAGCAACTGTCCGAGCACGTTGAAATGTGGTCTGGGAAGCTTTTTTTTTAAAATAGCCTTTCAAGTAAAACAACGAATATTGGCATGCAGCTGTGTCATTAATAGTCATTCCTTGAGTGTACACATTAGGTGAGTTTGTTTGAAGAAAACAAAAGCAAAGGAAAGTCATCAGTGGGCTATCTAATGATACCTGGGGATAATGGAAGGCACCAAAAGGTGTGACTTGGTTAAGACAGCTCCAGTGTTGGTGGTTCATGTTTAGCTGTTACATGCAATTTCCGTGAGAATAGACAATGATATGATGTAGACCATTAACCTCGATAATAACTGGACCATAACTCTCTCTTCTGGGAAGGGGATGAAGGTGGTATATTTTAACCACCGATGGATTCATGGTTACGATATAGTGAACTGTGTGTTTCAAATATTTGCCTATTTGTGGGAGTGGACTATGCTATCATTTGAACTGTCATTTGATTGTAAAAGAGGCATCCACTGATTGTAATATGGTAGTTCTGTAAAGCGACAAACAGAGGCCTTACTTATGAGAGTGATGGCATTTTATCAGCATACCTCATGTTACACACAGCCTTCTAGCGGTTCAGCTTTTTAGACTTTACATCTAGCTGCGTTGCAGGCTTGTCTCTTGCAGTATACTTGATAAAATATTGGACTAACTACGCTGTTAAGCTGAGCTGTAAAACTAATAGCATGTTTGATCTAGCTTATATAGCCTGTCCTTCATTGTAGTCAGATGCAATTTATTTATTGTAGTCTGATGCAATTTATTTATTGTAGTCTGATGTAATTTATTTATTGTAACATAGCGTTAATTTGCCTGTGTCTCTGATGTATGTGCTACCATCAGATTGGAGCTGAACATGCTACTGTAGACCTGTTCAGCCTACATCAGGAGCTGATGGAGAAGCAGAGGTCTCAGTCCACTGTGACGGTGTGTGTGTGTGTGTGTGTGTGTGTGTGTGTGTGTGTGTGTGTGTGTGTGTGCACATCTTCACTCTACAATGGTTTCAGAATGAACTGGGTAAGAAAAAGGAGACTTTGTTGGAGCTCCAGAGGCAGAACCAACTTGTTGAGAGGGATGTGCAGAGGTACAGGGAGAGGCAGAAGTACCTACAGACCATAGACCACCTCAAACTGAAGAAACTATGGGTGGTAGGCGTGGTCTTTGGATAGTAGGCGTGGTCTTGGGTAGATATGGTACTTTGGGGTTCTGGACAGCTCTGTACTCCTCGTCACACCGTACCTTTGCCCACTGATCACACACCTTTGCCCACTCATCACACACCTTTGCCCACTGATCACACACCTTTGCCCACTCATCACACACCTTTGCCCACTCATCACACACCTTTGCCCACTCATCACACACCTTTGCCCACTCATCACACACCTTTACCCACTCATCACACACCTTTGCCCACTCATCACACACCTTTGCCCACTCATCACACACCTTTGCCCACTCATCACACACCTTCGCCCACTCATCACACACCTTTGCCCACTCATCACACACCTTTGCCCACACACCCCTCCACGCTTGCAGGAGTACACAGTCGCCCGTGAGGAATGGGTTGTGGTGAAGAACGAGCGTAGGAGGCTGGAGCAGGTGGTGAAGCAGCTTAGAGCAGAGGTCCAGCCCTTCAAGGACATGCAGAAGGAGAAGGAACAGGAGGTTAACAGCTCCAAGCAGCTGCAGCAGGTAGGACCTGAATGGTCTGGGGAAGAGGCAACATCAGGATACATATGAAGGAGGCAATTTTAATTAATTATGTTCAGAAGAGTTGGTAGCGGTGGATTGTCCATAGACATAATTACAAAGAGTTGGTTGGGGTGGATTGTCCATAGACATAATTACAAAGAGGTGGTTGGGGTGGATTGTCCATAGACATAATTACAAAGAGGTGGTTGGGGTGGATTGTCCATAGACATAATTACAAAGAGGTGGTTGGGGTGGATTGTCCATAGACATAATTACAAAGAGGTGGTTGGGGTGGATTGTCCATAGACATAATTACAAAGAGTTGGTTGGGGTGGATTGTCAGGCCTAGTTGCTGTTCTACAGAATGCACTATGGGGCAACTGCTGGTGAATTATTCACACAGGTTTGCTTTGTGTATGCACCAAGCAATTGGGTCCATGTGCTCTGAGTATGCACCAAGCAATTGGGTCCATGTGCTCAGAGTATGCACCAAGCAATTGGGTCCATGTGCTCAGAGTATGCACCAGGGTCCATGTGCTCTGAGTATGCACCAGGGTACATGTGCTTTGAGTATGCACCAGGGCCCATGTGCTCTGAGTATGCACCAAGCAATTGGATCCATGTCCTCTGAGTATGCACCAAGCAATTGGATCCATGTGCTCTGAGTATGCACCAAGCAATTGGGTCCATGTGCTCTGAGTATGCACCAAGCAATCGGGCCCATGTGCTTTGTGGCACTGCAGAAGGTAGCTGCTTTGGTAAATATGGTATAGTTAGTTATAAATATAAGCATGGCTGTTGTGTTCTTGTGCTTTGATATTTGTTTCCAGATACTGTCATTTCAGTAACAACTCTTATTTTTGTGACCTTGTTTTGATCCAAGAATTTAGGCAACTCGTTTTCATACGTCATGTTGGACTTAGCTAATTCAAAACGATTAACCGTAATTTTGCTAAATTCTTGGATCAAAACAAGATTTTAAGGGGGGGGGGGGGGGGTTACTGGAACCACAGTATAACCTTTTAACCTGACAATCTAATAAGGCCCTTTAATATAAGTATGTGTGCATTGTTATTCTGGCTGTAATCCATTGTCTGTACATCTACATGATTGTGGGCCATTGGTAAGGGGCAATGTTAACATCTGGCTTGGACTCCTAACCCTTAGGCTGCAATGAGGGCATTGAATCAGGCCAAGCAGGCTTTGAAGAACAAGCAGGACCAGTTGAATCAGTTGGAGGATGAACTGGATGGACCCCAGCAGGAGTTGGAGGAGAAGAAGTTGGAAGAGGCACATCGGAAGAAGAACATCGCAGTCATGGAAAAGGAAATAGAGGTGTGTGCATGTGGGAGAAGGGTGAGGGGTGGAGAGGTGGGGTGGGGGACAGGTGGGGGTTCACTGGGAGGAGGTGTGGTCACTGCCCTCTTTCCCTGTTCTTCCAGATCTTTGCACGTGAACTGGAGCAGCTGGAGCAAGCGGAGTCCATCCAAACCAAGGTGGCTGAGAAGCACAGGAGGATGAGGGACATACAGACCCAGATTGACGGCATCAAGGGAGACCAGCAGCAGCTGATTGAAGAGCGGAGACCCCAGGAGGACAAGATAAGGAGTGAGGGGCTATTCACTTTGTCACCAGACTTGGGGGTGGGGGGGGGGGGGGGGGGGGGGGGAGGGGGCTGTTCACTTTGTCACCAGACTTGGGGGTGGGGGGGGGGGGAGGGGGCTGTTCCCTTTGTCACCAGACTTGGGGGTGGGGTGGGGGAGGGGGCTGTTCACTTTGTCACCAGACTTGGGGGTGGGGGGGGAGGGGGCTGTTCACTCTGTCACCAGACTTGGGGGTGGGGTGGGGGAGGGGGCTGTTCACTTTGTCACCAGACTTGGGGGTGGGGTGGGGGGGGGGAAGGGGGCTGTTCACTTTGTCACCAGACTTGGGGGTGGGGGGGGGGGAGGGGGCTGTTCACTTTGACACCAGACTTGGGGGTGCAATTTGTGTGACACTGTTTCTGTTTTGTCCCAGGAGCTGAAGACCTGCTGAAGAGAATGGGTGATGTCCGGAAGCAGCGCTTGGACAAGATTAAACAGAGGAACAAGGATGTATATGAGGCAGTGATGTGGTTAAGCGATAACCAGCATCGCTTCAAGCAACCCATCCTGGAACCAATCATGCTGTTGGTAAACGTGGGGCAGAGAGAGGGCTAGTAATGATTAATCATTAGTGCCCTGTGGTGTCTCAGTTACATCTTTCTTTTGTTTGGAATGTAGGTCAATGTTACCGATCAAACCTATGTTCGACAAGTGGAGGCAGCCTTGTCTGGAAAAGATGCCTTCTCCTTCATTGCTCAAAACCCAGAAGACTACGAAGCTTTCACATCTATTGTACATTTTGTGGGGGGGGTGGGGGTGTGTGACAGTGACCTATTATCATTGTGGGGGGTGGGGGTGTGACGGTGATGTATTATTGTGGGGGTGTGATGGTGACCTATTATCATTGGGGGTGGTGTGACGGTGACATTGTGGGGGTGTGACGGTGACCTATTATCATTCACCTTGTAATCCCTCTCTCCTCTTGCAGGTTCATGACAACATGAAACTGAAAGTCAACAGTGCATGTGCTCCCTCTGAGTGTCTCGACTACTTCAAGCCGTCTGTGCCATTTGGAGTGTTGAAAGAGAAATATCATTTTGAAAGACGGGTCATAGACCTCATCGAGGTTCCTGAACCTCTCCTCTGCTTCTTCTGTAAGTACCACCACTTGCAAGACCTTGCTATAGCGGGCAACCTTGGTCCTGCCGACATACAGAGGGTAAGACTGGGGAAGAGGTACTGTACATCCCATGTACCTAGGTTTTATCATCTCACTGCCTCTAGGTGATCACGGAGGTGAAACAACTCCAGAGCTTCTTCACAGCAACGTCTAGGGTACGAGGAAAAGGTTCTAATTGTTTTAATGTTAGGTGGTTTGTTTTCTGTGAAGGTAATGTCCACACCTTGCTAGAGGGTTAATGTCCACACCTTGCTAGAGGGTTAATGTCCACACCTTGCTAGAGGGTTAATGTCCACACCTTGCTAGAGGGTTAATGTCCACACCTTGCTAGAGGGTTAATGTCCACACCTTGCTAGAGGGTTAATGTCCACACCTTGCTAGAGGGTTAATGTTCACATATTGCTAGAGGGTTAATGACCACACCTTGCTAGAGGGTTAATGACCACACCTTGCTAGAAGGTTAATGTCCACACCTTGCTAGAGGTTTAATGTCCACACCTTGCTAGAGGGTTAATGTCCTTTTGTGTTGTGTAAGCCAGAAAATATATAGATGTTCCACATTAGGGTATGGAGGTAAGTTTTTGCCCATTATCTTACTAAATGTTCCTTGTTGATATCCACAGTACATGATCAGGCATAGCAAATATTCCGGACAACCAATCACTAAAAGCTCTGAACTAATGTGAGAGGTCATGTGACCATCATGTGATATTTACCATCTGCATAACCTCAGGGATGCCTCTATCCTCTCTGGGAGTGTGGACCTGAGGCAGAAACAGGCACTGGAGATGGACATACAGGATGGACAACAGGCTTTAGAGTCTATTAATGTTAGTTATCGAGAATTGGAGAGGCAGGATGTTGCTCTGAGACAGGAAGACAACAGACTGAGGAAGGAAAAGGTGAAGGGTGTGGTGGGTGTGGCATTGCATGACTCCTCCCCTTGCATCAGACCGAGCTGCTTCAAGTGAGAGATAACCGCAAGAAGCTGGAAGCAAATATTGACTCCAGACAGACCAAGTGAGTGACCAAGCAACTAGTTCTGTAAAGATGTGGTTGGTAACACCCCCCTTGGGTGTGTGATGGTGGTGTATGATGATGTATGATGATGTATGATGATGTACATGTATGATGATGTGTGATGATGTATGGTGGTGGTGTGTGATGGTGGTGTGTGATGGTGGTGTGTGATGGTGGTGTGATGGTGGTGTGTGATGGTGGTGTGTGATGGTGGTGTGTGATGGTGGTGTGTGATGGTGGTGTGTGATGGTGGTGTGATGGTGGTGTGTGATGGTGGTGTGTGATGGTGGTGTGTGATGGTGGTGTGTGATGGTGGTGTGTGATGGTGGTGTGTGATGGTGGTGTGATGGTGGTGTGTGATGGTGGTGTGTGATGGTGGTGTGTGATGGTGGTGTGTGATGGTGGTGTGTGATGGTGGTGTGATGGTGGTGTGTGATGGTGGTGTGTGATGGTGGTGTGTGATGGTGGTGTGTGATGGTGGTGTGTGATGGTGGTGTATGATGGTGGTGTGTGATGGTGGTGTATGATGGTGGTGTGTGATGGTGGTGTGTGATGGTGGTGTGTGATGGTGGTGTGTGATGGTGGTGTGTGATGGTGGTGTGTGATGGTGGTGTGTGATGGTGGTGTATGATGGTGGTGTATGATGGTGGTGTGTGATGGTGGTGTGGCTCATTGCAATTGCTCTTGCTTCTATGAAAATATGTACACCACGCTCCACACCACTATACTCCACACCACTCCACTCCACTCCACACCACTATACTCCACACACTCCACTTCACTCCACTCCACACCACTATACTCCACACCACACCACACCACACCACTATACTCCACACCACACCACACCACACCACGCCACTCCACACCACACCACACCACACACCACCATACAACAGGTTACAGACTTTACGCAGCTCTTCTTTTGACCTGAAGGCATTAGAAGAACAGTGTGAAGAGGCCATCAAAAAGGTAACTAGGGAGCTTTATTTGGGCAGGTTGAACATGTGTGCTTGTCTCTTTAGGTCCAGGAGAAGAGAGTGCTTTGCCTCAATGAGTTGGTAGCCAAGGTGAGCAGGTGCCCAGACCTTATGTGTCATGTGACCCTTGCTACAGGGACATGTGTTTCATGTGACTTGTTGGTTGTTTCCGTAGGTACACTTGTGTTTGGAGGCAGCCCACAAGAGAGTGAGAGCTGAGCTCAGTACGGCATCCCAGGAGCTCCAGCAAAGCTATATAAATGAAAAGTATCAGAGCAAGAAGTTGGAATGTGACAGTGCAGAGGTAAGGAATGGGGATGAGGTAAGGAATGGGGATGAGGTAAGGGGGAGGGAATGGATTAGTTTAGGGAGGGGGAGAATGGAACCCTTATGAGTGCACACAACCCCTGTGGGGAGGTACCCTTTTGAGTGCACATAACCCCTATGGGGGAGGTACCCTTATGAGTGCACACAACCCCTGTGGGGAGGTACCCTTTTGAGTGCACACAACCCCTGTGGGGAGGTACCGTTTTGAGTGCATACAACCGCTGCTTCCAGCAAGAATTCAACAGAGCCAAGGAGAAGGAGAGTGTTATCAAGACCACCTCTCACAACAAGCTCACTTTGGCTAAGTCTAAGTCAAACGGAGTGGAGAACCCAATGGAAGATGAACGGTTGTCTAGGGTATGAGGAAAGTGTAGCCATGGTGACCGGGGGTGGAGCATGTTATTATGGGATCTCCCATCTTTTTCTTAGATTTTCAATGCCCTTCCAGCTGAGCTAGGAGAGATAGATGACAAGATCCATGAATACCATGCAATGGCAGAGCTGTGCTTTGGTGATGAAGGGGTGAGACAATATTTACATAAAAGAAGTGCGCTTTCACTCTTAATATGAGGATAAGCAAGTTTCCGAAAATACCCACATTAAAAGTATGCACTTGTGGATAGCTCCCAATGACTTAAGTGCCCAGGGTCACCCAACAAATGTTGCACAGCTTGGAAGAATAAGTATTCGACTCCCATTTAACGCACATTTAAAACCATTTCAATGTTTGGGAGGAGTTTCATCTCTGGCCATGTATACCTTCGAGAGTTCTAATTGCGAGAATTCCGTTCAGATACTGTGTGCCATCATAGGTTTTAAAAAAAAAACTTGGGCTACGTACGGTCGGGTACTTATTTGATGGGTCAGTTATACATGGAATATACGCACCTGACCTATGGGAGATTGGCATGATTGTGCTTAGAATGGTCCGTGCAACACGGTGTAGAGCTGGGTTATCTTCACATCTTGAAGTTGATAGTGGCTGGGATCAAGATGGCTCAAGGGCTTGAATCGACTCGCGATCGGAGTATTGCATGAATTGATCGACAGGCCGCGCCGATTTCAATTTGGCTACTAGTACCCATTTAATCCGCGATATTATGTACTATGTCTCAGACTCTATGTCAGTGGCACATCAGACCCAATAATGAAGGTGTTCACGTGATCGCGAGAGGTCAGTATGCTGTCCGCCTCAGGCCCGATACAAAAAGTAGGGGGTTTTAATACGGGCCTTTAATGCTGTATTTAGCAAATACACTGTACATTGATAATTAATGGTAGCAATTTGGTCCAGGGGGGTGCTCAAGTACCCGGGCATGTGATTCAAAAGTTTTTAAATGATGCGCACTGAATGTATTCTTAGCGGTAAGAATATAAACATTCATTCATATAATATTCAGATGGATTCTTTGCCATTCGTATTCTTCCAACCTGTGAAATGTTGGCTGCAACTCCAATGAATATCAATAAATATTGAAGGTTTACTTGTATTCATTTGTGTTCAGTTTACTGAATTTTTATTCATATTCATAATGGAGTTGATGTTGCCTAGTGACAAAAACTTGTTAACAATGCCATGTATACCCATAAGTGTTCCATCACATACCCTCCATCTTTCTTATGGAGGGCAAGGGATGTACCCACTGATGCCAAACTATCGGTTTGGTGTCAACTGTGCGATCCAATCTCTCCCACCATTAGGTGCTGAAAGAGTATGACGAGAGGGGAAAGCGTATTGACAGGCTTCAAGAGGAGGTGAGTGTGTGTGTGTTTGGGTGCACTTGTTAACCATGATGGCCTGAGGTAACCTTTGGCAATCTGTACTGCTAAGTACACAGATGATGTGTACAACTGCATAGCTTATACTTTTTGTTGCCATCCAGGTGAGAGAAGAGGAGGGAGCTGTAGGAAGGGACCAGCAGAACATCGATCAACTGAAGCAGAGGTGGGTGGGGCTACCTCCTCTAGTCAGTAACAACTGCTACTCCTGGATTATGGCGTTTCTTCACTAGCAACCGCAAACCGGATTGATCCGGATTGGGGGTGCGTCCACATTAGGTAATTAGCATTCATTGCCCAAACCAAATCGATGCAGTTTGGGGGCGTATCGATGACAAATATGGCCGAAACATGCACATTGGCACATTGAAGGGGATTTAAATGGTATAATGTACTCAAGCTCAACCATTTTGTACTTCTCCACAAAGTTTTTCATTTTATGGTGGCATTGCTCCCATGTACGATCGTACCCACGTGTGGGTTGTACGTCTCAAAAGAGGTTGCTTGGAGCAGAGGTATATGACGGCTGCATGGGTTGCATTTTCACGAATTGCTAGGCACCTGGCCATTTTTGCATATATAATTCACTCTCACTGTATGTATACTCGCTATCATAGTCGTCTCAGCATAATTCTGATGTGGCAAAATCAACTGGCTCCCACCCTTAACTGTGTGTGTGTGTGTGTGTGTGTGTGTGTGTGTGTGTGTGTGTGTGTGCGTGCGTGCGTGTGTGCATGTGTGTGTGCATGTGTGTGTGTGTACATGCATTGGTAGTTAAATGTGTCATAAGATGTTGTGTACAACTCCGTCATTGCACATCAGCAGCTCCCCATATCCCTTCGAATGTGCAAGTTTGCTGTTTCATCAAAACTCCTGTGTGAGACGGCCATTTTTGTCATGGGTACGCCCAAAAACTGCATCGATCCGGTTTGGGCAATGAATGCTAATTAACTAGTGTGGACGCACCCCCAATCCGGATCGATCCGGTTTGTGGTTGCTAGTGAAGAAATGCCTTTAATCTTTGAGTAGTAAAGGTCCATCTGTGTTGTTTGTGTACATGTGTATGTGTGTGCGTGTGTATTTGTGTATGTATGCTCGTGTGTATGTATGTATGTGTGTATGTATGTATGTATGTGTGTGTGTGTGTGTGTGTGTGTGTGTGATTTGTACGCGAAGGGGTAAGTATTTACCATAGAGGATGAATGAACTGTTTTTGCTGAGCTATAAGAGGAGGGTTCTCACCTCATGCAACACATGTGTGAACACTTCCACCACAGGTGGCTTGAACCACTGAGGAAGTTGATTGATGAGAAAGTGAGTGCTAAGTTTGGAGAGTTTTTTAGGCAGATGAACTGTGCAGGTGAAGTGAGGCTGAAAGAAAATGAGGTAATAAATCCCCCCTCCCTTCCCTCTTCCCACCCTCACCTCCTGTCCCTCTTCCCACCCTCTCCACCTGTCCCTCTTCCCATCCTCTCCTCCCATCCCTCTTCCTACCCTCTCCTCCTGCCCCTTCCCACCCTCTCCTCCTGTCCCTCAACCCGTCTCCTCCCATCTCCTTCCCACCCTCTCCTCCTGTCCCTCTTCCCGTCTCCTCCCGTCCCTCTTCCCACCCTCTCCTCTCTTCCCCTTCCCTTTTCCCACCCTCTCCTCCCTCCCTTTATCATACCCATTGCTATGCTCAGGATTTTGGCAAGTATGGTGTGGAGATACTTGTTAAGTTCAGAAGCAGTGAGGAGTTGCAGGCACTCAGTGCACACAGGCAAAGTGGAGGGGAAAGGAGTGTGTCTACCATGCTGTACCTCATGGCCCTGCAAGAGATCACCAGATGTCCCTTCAGGGCCGTGGATGAAATCAATCAGGTCCTGGTTGGTGTGTGGTTTGTGCATCATTTTAAGGTAGTGCCCTGGTCACCTTGCAGGGCATGGATCCTGCAAATGAACGTCGTGTGTTTGATCTTATAGTCCAAACAGCTTCCCAGCACAATACATCGCAATACTTCCTCCTTACCCCAAAGGTTTGCACTGTGATCTGTGATGTACTGCTAGTTTGAATATGCATCCTTGCCATTCACTTCTACGACTACCATCACCCCACTATCACTCATCTGTGAAGCTACTTCAAAATTTAAACTACTCTCCTGTTGTTCGAGTTCACATTGTTGCCAATGGTCAGGAGATGACCAAGTACTCAGAGTGGAACATGGACAGCTTTCTGGCATAAGTAGTGTATCAGTTATGACACGTTGCGTGATTTGAAACCCTTGTGTGCACAGCAATATCTGCTTAGCTTTTGCACATTTGTCTAACCATTATATTATATTTATTCACTGGCACATCATTTACATTTACCATACAATCGTTTTCAGCAGAGCAGCTCTAGATTATCAATGGTTGCATTGTATTTATAAGCCCACAAACATGGGAGTTTTTTTAAAATTATTATTATAAGTTATTTTGGGGATCATTGGTACCTAACGTGATATTTCCAGGGAAGGGGGGCATCAAAGTTGATGTGTGCAATTGAAATGTATTAAAATTCAGGCCATTGTAACTCCATGGTAGACATACCAATTTCCTACGCGTAAGAAATAAGTTTTAGAGAACCTAGGTGTATCTTACAGATAATTTGAGAACTAGAAAAAGATGCATTAGGTCCTGGCCACGATCCATTTATTATAACATTTCACATCCCATGTCTACAAATCCTCATCGTTTTATCAAAGCTAGTAAAGATATCATTTTAATTAAATGGTGATAATAAAATGAGCATCAGTGTTGATGTTGAAGAAAGGAGGAGGGGAGGGAGAGTATTGGTTCAACAACTGGTGAGGGGAGGGAGAGTATTGGTTCAACAACTGGTGAGGGGAGGGAGAGTATTGGTTCAACAACTGGTGAGGGGAGGGAGAGTATTGGTTCAACAACTGGTGAGGGGAGGGAGAGTATTGGTTCAACAACTGGTGAGGGGAGGGAGAGTATTGACTGGTGAGGGGAGGGAGAGTATTGGTTTAACAACTGGTGAGGGGAGGGAGAGTATTGGTTCAACAACTGGTGAGGGGAGGGAGAGTATTGGTTCAACAACTGGTGAGGGGAGGGAGAGTATTGGTTTAACAACTGGTGATGGGAGGAGGAGAGTGAAAGAAATAACAGCTGGAGAAGATGGTGGTACACTGGCAGGACAAAGGCTTCTCTGTGCAGGGAATTATGCCACAATATGGTGTGTCAAGGACATGTTTCCTCCCCCACAGTGTGGTTCATGTTTCCTTCTCCCCCACATTGTGGTACATGTTTCCTCCCTCACAGTGTGGTACATGTTTCCTCCCCCACAGTGTGGTACATGTTTCCTCCCCCACAGTGTGGTACATGTTTTCCTTCCTTTCTTGGCACTATCATCAGCTAAAACAGGAAGTTTTGCTAATGGACAAGAAGGTGACCAATCGAGTCCTTGTGGTCATAAATTGTTACCAGACACTGCAGACAAGTAGGGCCAACGTTAAATAATTTAAAACTCCAGTACAACTGACCCAATGTTTATAAAAGCGCTATCCCTACCACTATATTCTGTCAGTCTCCACTTTTAAGAGTTCAATTGTTTTGTTTTGACTTCTCATGGGGACGCTCCCTGTGACATCATGGGGACGCCCCCTGTGACATCTTGGACATCAACTGTATGGCAGCAATCCACCTGAGGGTGTGTGTCACTTAGACCCCTTGCCAATGGTTCTGCCCCCCCCCCCCCCCCCCCCCCCCCACACCAATAATGGACTGCAAAACAAACCTTTTCATCTCTAGTTGACTGTGTGCCTGGAGCTGGTATATCCTTCCGTCACACAACACCTGGAATGTGGCATGGTTCTTGTCTTGCTGTGAAGAGGGTACTTCTGTAACACCACTGACTTTGTCCATGTTGATGTAGCTACAGAAAGATGAAGGGCTCTGAAGGTACACCTACACCCCAGCCCTAACCCTACTGCTTCAGCTTTGCATGCACAGCACTAAATTCTGTGATGCGATGTTGGGGAGGGGGAATGGAGATAAGGTACAGGACTAACCCCTGTGGTGAGCAGCCAGTGGTCTTGTAGAAGGCCAGCCTGTTGTCTTGCTCAAAGCAGAAGTACCATCTCTGCCAAGCATTAGTTCTGAATCTCTTTGTCTCTTGTTTCAGAAGGTACCCATTCATCTATGGGAGTGTTAAAGAGTTTTCAACGAAGAGTGGGACATCACTTCACTGACCTGTTGATAGACAATCAGATCCAGCTCCTAAGAGTGGCAAACAGAAGGGCACTAAAGATAAAAGAAAAAGAAAACAAAACATTTCTGACCTTAGGTAATGATACATTAAATCGTGCTGCAAGCTCTGCTAAGTGCATCTTCAGAACTTCATTCTCTCTTTTCAGCTCCTCATAAGACCCAGGTGAGGGCTGAATGGGGTGTGGAGGGAGGGGGTAGGAAATGGAACACAATTTAGGAATTATAATACAATGTTATGAATAATGTATTTGAGCTAGGAACTCTAGTTATATATGTTAGTCATTTAATATGGTCACTTGCAAAATGTATTTTGTTGCTTAATTGGTAAGGGACCTTCCCACACATGCATCTCATTACCAACCTTGCACTGGCAAGGGACCTTTCCACACTTGCATTTCATCTCTGTATCCATCTTGCACTGACAAGGGACCTTTCCACACTTGCATTTCATCTCTGTATCCATCTTGCACTGGCAAGGGGTCTTTCCACACTTGCACTCCATCTCTGTAGCCATCTTACATTCACAAGGTACCTTCCCACACTTACACTCCATTTTGGCATCAGATGACATCATGTCACCTCCCAGGCTCTTTGGTATCATCTCCTTCCATGCATCAAACAGCTTCACAGAGGCTGAGCTACTTGCACTGGCTACTTCAACATCTTTTTTGGCATTTTTTTCAATCTTACCAATGTGTGTGTGTGAATACAAATACATGTGTAAGTGTGTATGTGCGTTTGTGTACAAACTTTACATAAAGCATTGTGGTGATGTGCATAAAACATTTCAGTTGAATTATTTAAACACCAGGTGCACATTTAAATGCACAATCTTTGCATGCTGGACATTAGGTCTCTTGGTCATCTCCAAATATTTGCTCACAGTACTGTTGGCTGTTCAGTTAATTACTCTTTTTGCTGTCAAATGCAAACTTCTCATCAGGAGAAGCAAGTAAAGTGCAAACCTATATCGATTTTGTGTTAAAAGGAATTAAATGATATCTCTTGGTTCAATGATATCTCGTGCCTAATGTAATGATATCCCTTAGCCTTGAATGAGAACTTACTTTATACTCTATGGCTGGTCCATGTGTGTACATAATTAGCTCCACCCATATTTCTTGAAAGCATTAGCTTGTACCCAACTACTAACTGCAAAACAAGTATGCCAGTTTATTAGCCTCAGTCATGTCCCAGGTCTGTCATGCTTGAGCAGGTAGCTACCAAAATAATCAGATTTGGTTTATGCATGTGAGGTACAGTGTACACCAGGTACTGTAAATATTAGTGTAACTGTACACCAGGTACTGTAAATATTAGTATAACTGTACACCAGGTAATTGGTGTAAGTATTACTGTAACTGTACACCAGGTACTTGGTGTAAATATTAGTGTAACTGTACACCAGGTACTGTAAATATTAGTGTAACTGTACACCAGGTAATTGGTGTAAGTATTACTGTAACTGTACACCAGGTACTTGGTGTAAATATTAGTGTAACTGTACACCAGGTACTGTAAATATTAGTGTAACTGTACACCAGGTAATTGGTGTAAGTATTACTGTAACTGTACACCAGGTACTTGGTGTAAATATTAGTGTAACTGTACACCAGGTACTTGGTGTAAGTATTACTGTAACTGTACACCAGGTAACTGGTGTAAATATTAGTGTAACTGTACACCAGGTAATTGGTGTAATTTATGGATCATGACAGGTGAAGGACATAATGATGGGATATATTGTAGTACTCACACGCCCTGATGACTCACAAGTGTTCCTGCTGATGTTATAATTGTGAACGCTGGGACAGCTTCAATCCTGTACACATGAAGACCAGGTAGTCGTGTTTTATAACCGTTGCTATAGCCACAAGCTAACTGTCCACCAGGACTCACTATACCCACTTCCCATCTATACCCACTTCCTATCTTATTTACTTGCACTTGCTTACCCAAACTGCTTTCTCAGCCTCTCTGCTGCTGGGTGGTCATACTTCACAGCAACCCAAGGAATTGATTTCTCCTGCATGTACTGCAGCATGTCCACTTCAGAGCTAGTATATGGATAGTGGGGGTATGATGCTGCTTAGTGGTGCTTGGTCTTAAATGCAGGGGGTAACTTACTGGTCACTCGAAACATATACAACCTCAAAGTGTTTTCCAAGTTCCTTTAAGTGATTGTAAAAGCTTTGAAAAGGGTGAAGTGTATATAAGTGGTGGAAAGTATCACCTTTGGTTGGGCATAGTGTATACTGCTGGGTGTATTGTGTGTATTTTGTGTGTGGTTGTGCATGTGTGTGTCTGTCTGTGTAGGTGTGTCTCAGTGTGTGTTTGCATACATCACTTACTCCACTAGTTTAGGTAAAAATCTCTGACATGGAGGACACCATGAAGCCGAGTAGTAGAGCTGATGTGGGAGAAAAGGTAATGATAACCTTGAGTGCAATAATGTGATGGAGGTGGGGAGAATGATGTGTGCATGGAAAGGCATCTGTGTTTTGACGGTGCCTTCCATCCAGTTCATTAGTACAACTTCTTCACATTGAGTAAGCACTTTAGTGTGTCACCTTGTGAGTATTTAGTGTGCATAGTGTAATGCATGCATCCCCTCTTGTGCTGCACATCACTATGCACATACAGCAGTTTGCATGCTAAAACTTACTGCTATCACGTTGTTGCTGGCCACCTTAGATAATGGTATAACTGCACCTGTTCTGTCAACAACAACAGTGTCTGCAAGCCAGCTAGCTAGAGGAATATCCATTCCAGGAGCTGATGGAGCAGAGGTGGGGAGGGGTTAAGGAGGGAGGGAGGGAGGGGTTAAGGAGGGAGGGAGGGAGGGGTTAAGGAGGGAGGGAGGGAGGGGTTAAGGAGGGAGGGAGGGGTTAAGGAGGGAGGGGTTAAGGAGGGAGAGAGGGAGGGGTTAAGGAAGGAGGGAGGGAGGGAGGGAGGAGAGAGAGAGAGAGAGAGAGAGAGAGAGAGAGAGAGAGAGAGAGAGAGAGAGAGAGAGAGAGAGAGAGAGAGAGAGAGAGAGAGAGAGAGAGAGAGAGAGAGAGAGAGAGAGAGAGAGAGAGAGAGAGAGAGAGAGAGAGAGAGAGAGAGAGAGAGAGAGAGAGAGAGAGAGAGAGAGAGAGAGAGAGAGAACAGGGGGCAAGATCAAGAGAGGAAAGAAAGATGGATAGGTGGATGAAATACATAGGAGACGAGTAGTTCTGTACTAGATGCATGGTTTCAGCTGAAATGACTATGCTATTTAGATCATACCTGTCATTGTTGGTTCTTCCTTTATTATTGCATCTTCATTCATCATTGGGCCTGCACCAGCCTTGCACTGGCAAGGGACCTTTCCACACTTGCATTTCATCTCTTCAGCCATCTTGCACTGACAAGGGACTTTTCCACACTTGCACTCCATCTCTGTAGCCATCTTACATTCACAAGGTACCTTCCCACACTTGCATTCCATTTTGGCATCAGATGACATCATGTCACCTCCCAGGCTCTTTGGTATCATCTCCTTCCATGCATCAAACAGCTTCACAGAGGCTGAGCTACTTGCACTGGCTACTTCAACATCTTTTTTGGCACTGTTTTCAACCTTTCCCATGTGTGGGAAAGTGTGCATGTGTGTTTGTGTACAAAGTAAGTATGTACAAAGCAAGTAGTGGCACGTAAGGTATATCCATAAACATGTCAGTGATGCAACTTTTCATTGGCACGTATAAGCCAAGGTCTGTCATGCTTGGATATTACAAGGTACAGCTGCCAAGTTAATCAGATTTGGTTTATGTGTCACCATAGTTAGGTGAGGATGACGAGATACTTGGTGTAAATATTAGTGTAACTTGTGATGTCATGACAGGTGAAGGACATAATGATGGGATATATTGTAGTACTCACGAGCCTTGATGACTCACAAGTGTTCCTGCTGATGTTATAATTGTGAACGCTGGGACAGCTTCAATCCTGTACACATGAAGACCAGGTAGTCGTGTTTTATAACCGTTGCTATAGCCACAAGCTAACTGTCCACCAGGACTCACTATACCCACTTCCTATCTTATTTACTTGCGCTTCCTTACCCAAACTCATTTCTCAGCCTCTCCGCTGCGGGATGGTCATACTTCACAGCAACCCAGGGCATCTCCTTATCCTTCATGTACTGCAGCATCTCCACTTCAGAGCTAGTATATGGATAGCGGGGTTACGATGCTGCTTAGTGGTGCTTGGTCTTAAATGCAGGGGGTAACTTACTGGTCACTCGAAACATATACAACCTCAAAGTGTCTTCCAAGTTCCTTTAAGTGATTGTAGAAGCTTTGAAAAGGGTGAAGTGTATATTTAAGTCAGTGGTAATTAGCACCTGCTGGGTGCATTGCGGTGTCTGTATGCGTGTGCTCGCTTACAAAAATATACTTACTTCACTAGTTTAGGTAAAAATCTCTGACATGGAGGACACCATGAAGCCGAGTAGTAGAGCTGATGTGGGGAGATAATTTCACTGACTTTGAATATATTTATATACACAGTTCACTATTAACGGACACTGGGGCCTTCTGATATTGCGTGCAATATATATGAACCGGCGGTATATTTGACAATTTGTGTCAACTATCACTTACGCCGATCAGCTCTTTACTGGTCATTTGCGATAGTGGTACCACCGCACCGACTCCATTAATGAGCACAGCATCCGCAAGCCAGCTAGCCATGGGAACGTCAGTATCGGAAGCCGAGGGAGGGTTGTTGACCGGTTCAGCCATTTAATAGCGACCGTGTTTTTGCAACACATTTATAGAAGAGAAAGAAGCCATGTAAATTTCGCGGGTATACTATAGGGATGTCCCTTAATGACCATATTTGTATACGTGCTTTGTCGATACTTCCGTTTGTGTACGGCTGTTTTGGTACTGCATTGGATACATGTAAAAGGCGACCATACAATAGGCAACAATGCAACAATGTTGCATGAACTGAATGAATCCAAGAGTTTACTGGAATTTTACAAAAATTCGAGTACATGTAAAACATGGAGGTGCTACTGAGTATTTTAAGGTCATACCAGTAACGTCTGCTCAATAGCACACAGAGAGAGAGAGAGAGGGAGAGAGAGAGGTGTGTGTGTGTGTGTGTGTGTGTGTGTGTGTGTGTGTGTGTGTGTGTGTGTGTGTGTGTGTGTGTGTGTGTGTGTGTGTGTGTGTGTGTGTGTGTGTGTGTGTGTGTGTGTGTGTGTGTGTGTGTGTGTGTGTGTGTGTGTGTGTGTGTAAGTTCATGACACACCTGAATGGACCACAAATTACGGAGGAACTAATGCAGACCTCGAGATTCAAAAGTATCTTCCTTTAGGCGTTCTTCCTTACATGTCCAAGTTTCAATTACAAAATTCATAATTCACCCCAAACTCACATGTAGAAGATAAAAATAACATAGGACCATTTTTCAACCTTAGCACTAGATGAACTCGTAAAAAAATAACTACAAAGCCTATGATACTAACGGCTGGTGCCTTAATTCGTGAAATTACCATTGGACCTAACGTTGAAGCATGAATTATCGGCGCAGGCCACCAGGCACCTCTTATAAAACTAATTTGTACAATAAGAACCTGGCCGATGCATCGATATCTACCAGCTTTTCCCCCACAAAGAAAATCCATTCTCACTTTTGCATTAATTCAACTGACATAAAATAAACGATGTTTATTTGACAAAAAATACGCAGAATGTACTCAATAACTGTCGATGTAGCTAAGTTCAACGCCACAACGCGTACGGTGATTAGTTTCAGCACTTTTTTTTTACAATCGACTCCAAGAAATCCACCCCTTGCGAGAGAGGTGCGAAACCACTACCTCGCTGCATTCTGAATTTCCAGGTGAATATTGCCTATCCTTTCTGCATAAGCCGTCATACATTTATTGGGGTATCAGTGACATAGAACACTCAATGGACATAGAATTGCGGTACTCCCTGTGCAGCAGCATCCTTGCTTTACCTAATAAACGGAATGCTTGCAGGAGCTACAATAGCGCGGGTACCGGTGTCAGGTAGAAATGGGGACCCCGTAGAATTGGGGATCCCGCGTCCCCAATTCTACGTAGAACTGGGGACCCTTGCGTAGGTATGGGGACCCTTATATACACTTCTAGAAAGCGTGGCAGCACACATATGGCGAGTGACAAAGGGAAAAAAGACGGGCGGTTTTCCTTTGAAGAGATACACCAATATCTTTTACAAGGCATGTATCCTTCTACATTTTCGAAATCGGACAAGCAAGCGTTACGAAAGAGGCCAAATTTTTCGCCGGAAAAGGCGCTGACTTATAGTTCACGCGTCGAGGCGGAGGTGAGAATCGAAACGACATTTTGCAGTCTCAAGCATGTAACATCAGATTGCTTCTCTTTTTGTGCATACAACAAGTAGACGATGGTTGTCAAAACGCTGCTCGACTTGTGGTAGAGAATATAGATCAGCGGCAGAGGATTGTCTCCTTAACCCATGACGATGGTCATTTCGGAGTGAGCTAAAATTACTACTTCGAGATTGTCTCATTTAAGAAAAAAAAAAAACATCATGGAGACAATTAGCCATGGTTAAAAATAGGGAAGATAAATCTGTCCAAAAAGCATGCACAAAGAGATTCTTATATCAGAAACTGGATGGTTTGATGACAGCATTGTTAATGCAGCACAGTATATATGCTCTATACAGTATTCCTGGGCTGCAAAATACCTTATTGGGCTACAGTTTGATCTATGAAATCATGAGAAAAGAATTTATACAAATACCGCATAATGGTGATAACCATTGGGTGACAGTTTCAACAGTAGGATTACAATCATCTCACATCAGTATTAATGACAGCCTCCACTCCCCTCTTTCTAATTTTACTAAGTGCTATATTGTACACAGATAAACCGTTTATTACTGTACAATTCATTAATGTAGAAAGGCAATGTAATAGTTTTGACTGTGGTGCATATGCTATAGCATTTGTGCTGTGGTGAGGATGTATCGAGCATTAAATGCAACAAAAAAGAGATGAGAAAACAATTACTTAGTTCTTAGAAATGTGTAAGATCCACACATTTCCAAGCATGCAAAGAGACAAAAGAAACCCTCGAAACAATTCCAATCAGTATACTGCTCTGTCGAATGAGAGAAACAAGGGCTATGATAGAATGTTGTGCTGTCAGAAGAGGCTTCATATCGAATGCGATTATCAATATTAAAGAGAAGTTGGAAGAAGTTAAACTATATTTGGAAGTGCAAAAATTGTCAAGGCTGATTCAGAAAGGGTGTATCGAACATTTACACTGTTCCATATCTATTGTTCATGCGTTCAAGCTAGCTGATCAACCCATTTAAATGTTGAATTCAGTGAGAACATGTGTTTTTTTTTTGCTTCATTCAGTTTTGTCTGTATTTTGTACTGGAATGAATGTTAATACCGTGAAAGTTAAGTGCGTTTATTGTTTGAAAAACACGTAGCGTATACTAGTACTCAGAGCTTATAAATACCCAGAACCTACATAAACAATAACAGTGCGGAAGCAAATTCAGCTATGAGTCCATGCATGTGCCCACGTCGTTACAGATGAGTCACACCAAGAGACACACCTGCCCTAACATACACGCTTTAAATACCGACTAACTTGCGCTTCAAACTCGTTGGGTGGAAGAGGGAGAGGAAGGGAGGGGGGGGGGGGGGGGGGGGGGTCCCTTATTCTACGAAGGGGTCCCCAATTTTCCAGAGATTTAGGGACGGGGGGACCCCATATCTCCGTAGATTTAGGGTCGGGGGTCCCCAATTTTACGGAGATTTAGGGACGGGGGTCCCTAGTTCTATGGGTCCCTAATTCTACGTGACAGTACTCGAATTCCTCTATGTCTGCACGGGCGCCGGACAAATATTTTCCAAAAATAAAAATTAAAAAAATAAATTTTATCCCGGGGGGAGGGGGGCATCATTTATGCACCTATCATTGTTACGTGAGACCCCCCCCCCCCGGGGCGAAGTCGGGGATTTGACGCGTGAATATTATTACTGGCCACACATTTGACCGTAGTCGGGCACGCGTTTGACCTTTTATCAGACCAAGTAGTATAGACATTTGACCGATTATTAACCCCCAACCTGGGGCAGTTTGCTTTAATAAAGGTTAAATCCCTCCCAATGCCCCGGGGGGGGGGGGGGGGGGGGGGGGGGGGGGTTCTCACGTAACAATGATAGGCGCATTATGGACAGGCCCCGGCTGGCCCCCCTGTTCGGTAATTATTAGTTTATGGTCATCCTAGCTAGTGGTAGTTGAAGCAGCAGTTGTTATCTGAGCATTATCACAAATGAATGTTTTCTTCTAATTCTATTTGTATATGGGACGGTGTCCAGCAAAATCACCCTTCTGAATAGTTTTTCAAGTTTTCAAATCTTTGGATTTTCCGTGAACTCCAAAGAGTGTTTATCAAATAGTCCTTACGCATCCAAAATCGGGCTATCCATCATAAAGTTATAAGGTACTTAATTTATAATTAGCCATACATTTCAATGCGTGCGTTACTTTTCTTTTGCTTGTCCTGTAAATTTTGATAAAGTATCATAGGGCTGGACACTGTTTCCATAAGCATTCCCACACGATCATAACTTTTGCTGTGAGTTGTGTTGATTATAAAAATCATAATTATACATGCAAGTCGTGCAATAATATAATTATAATTATATACAACTGACATGCACGTAGTCATAAACATGTTTCAACCCATGCATGTGGGAGTATCGGCACATCTTGTGTGTGTCCATTGTAATCTTCGCACGTACAGTTAATTGTAAAAACCCATACGTATTTTGAACTGGCAAATGGCCGGAGAAGTGAAGTAGCTGGCATGTTTAACTTGATGCACATTCCTATAGCTCATGGGACTGAGTACTGGAACGATGCATTAGTGAAGTCGTCTGAATAATAGGTTTTTGCATGAGAAAACACAACAGTCACAGCACGTCGTATATGTACTTATAAGGTTACAAGTGCAGCAAGCATTTGCTTACATCACGTAGTTTTTGCTGATAAACGCATTTTTTTAACTTACACTGGACTTCAGCCCTCCCTCAGTCTGACTTACTACCTTCTTGTGAATGACCAGGAGGGAGGGATGTAATATATATAACGGTTGGGTGTGTGTATTTGCATGCATACATTAACTTGCATACATGGTGTCCAGAGAATTATAATGAATAAACACTCAAAGTGCGTTAATATATTACTTAACCTTAACTTGTATTAGCTTATTTTACGAGTGAGTGAATATTCATATGCTTTTAGACATTAATAATGCACTCTTGCAAAGCTTCTGGGGCTCCGTCCCAGACCCCTGTGTGGCCCTGTGGGAACTTTTGCAGTGCTCTTCATACGCCTTAGCTGGGAGGGAGGGATGCATGGATGTACCTTGGGTTGTCTAATGCAGACAACAGCTTTTCCATTTGGCTTCGTGAAAGGTATCCCAGTAGTGGTTCCGCCCACTATTAAGTATCTCCGCCCACTGTAAATATTATTCATTCATTTGCCGGACCTATGTTAAATACCTTCCGACGCCCATGCACTGTCATGAGAAAATAGGCAGCCACATACATGCATCTTTATAAGCTTGCCGTACCTCAAAAAGCACATATCAGCGAAAACCTGGCTCGTGCACGTGCCTGAAGCTACATGATTGCTAGCAGGTTTTTAATATAGTAAGCTTCTCGCAAGGCAGACCGCTAAACGTATCGTGCCGATATTAAACACATGCGTGCAGAACCATCAGTAGGCCTGTCGAATGGAATTTCGGCAGTTTCTAATGCACAAAATGCCAGCATTTTTTAAATTAATAAACACCTGAATGCAACCACAGAATGGCGTCAAGATTATAATGCCTTCTTCGATAACAGATAACTTCTTATATACGCACTGCTCCACCGACTCCGTTTTGTACCTGAAGCATCGCTATGCGTCGTCCCCACTTCGTCACTGCTTCGCTGGTTGACAAGTAACTTCTGGTGTTCTGGTGCTTCAAGACGTCTAACGGTTAAAAAAGAGCCGGATGTGAGAAGCCGGTGCAGCTGGAAATTTTTCTTACGGTCGGCATTTTGGGGAATTTTTGTATGGCATTGTTTTTTTTCGATAGGCCTAGCAGTAACGTTAAAACGCGTACGCCGTAACGCTCTAATTAAATACCGCCACGCCGCGTGTGCAGCAAACAGCCGTGCGTGTTTAGCCGCTGGCGCTACTAAGTAGTTTAGCTCGGACAGTTCGCAGTAGCGGATGGATTTCAATATCTAAAATAAACAGGGACAGTACAAGCATATTAAATTACAACGCACTTGTATGCAGCTCGCTAACACTGCTCTTACGTATAGTTCTTTATTACATGTATGTATCGGTATATATATAGTACATGTTGCAGAATAATAGTTTTGTTCTTTCAGGGTGTTGCTCCGCTGGACATTGCGCTGCCATTCTTGGACAGGAACTGTACGGCAGCGATCCACCTGACATAGGCAAATAAGTAAATACATGCGTGCCATTTTAAACCAAGTCATAATGCCAATCTTTATAAAGGTTAACTGGGGTTGTAAAACTATACAAGTACAGCAAACTTTGCACAACTTTGCGTCACATTGACCTGTCCACTTTTTCCAGCCACCATCTTGTCCCCTCCATGCCCTTCTTATATGGTATCACATGCAATAGAATTGGACCTATAACAGAGTATCCTACCCTAGCTGATGGCTGGTTGCATTCACTTGACCCAATGATGTCACACACTCCTCCTAATTTCTCAACAAACCTTTTCATCTCTGCCTCATTCTCTGCCTGGAGTATGTATGTCCTTCCCTCACACACCACCTGGAAGGTGGCATGGTTCTTGTCTTGCTGCTGGCGGGGAACTTCTGAAACACTACTGACTTTATTCAGCTCAATCCAGCTACAAAGAGCAGGGGAGGTGTGGTACAGGGAACATACAGTTAAGTACAGGGGAGAGTATCCAAGCTAGGCATTAAAATTAGTGCTAGTAAGCAAGGCTTGGGTATCTAACCTATCCTGTTTCCTGTTTCCTTAAGTGTATGCTTGAGATGTAACAACATATTCACTCACCCTTGTGGCTTTACATCATCCTCCTTGTAATAGGCCAGTCTGTTGCCCTGTATGAACTTGAAGTATCGTTTCCTGAATACGTTGGCTGTCAGTCCCTTTATGCCTCGCTTCATGAGGAATCCATTCAGCTATGGAAATAGTAACAAGGAAAGCTTAAGTGAAGAAGAGATGGACTTACACATGTGACTGACCTGTTGATGGATAAGGATTTCCTGTTCCTGGTTGGTTTAGAATTGAAGGAGAGGAACTTTAAAAAACAAAGGAAATGGCATTTGCAATTGAACTGACCTTAGGCAATGATACATTAAATCGTGCTGCAAGCTCTGCTAAGTGCATCTTCAGAACTTCATTCTCTCTTTTCAGCTCCTCAAGAGACCCAGGTGAGGGCTAATTAAGGGGGGAGGTGAGACAGAGTTCATACGAGCTGTGTAGCAAGATGCTACAGTATTAATATATCTTCATCCCTATCATGTTTACACTGAGATTTTGTCTTATGGTTCATTTTAAGAATCTGGTAAAGAGAATAGCACTAGGTTATTAGATGGGATAACATGCACTGCTGGATTATTATAAGAAATGTATGTTTTGAGGTCTTTTACATGTTGTATACAATGACCCCCATTATTTTACTTCCCCTTCCCCACAAGGGCGCATCAATTGTATCTTTTCATAAAACAGGTTTATTGATTTTAAGCATATGCTAAGTATAATGACAACTTACACCCAGTGTACTGCCAGAACACTGGCAAGGGACCTTTCCACACTTGCACTGCATCTCACTTCCCATATTGCACTGGCATGGGACCTTTCCACACTTGCACTGCATCTCACTGCCCATATTGCACTGGCATGGGACCTTTCCACACTTGCACTGCATCTCACTGCCCATATTGCACTGGCATGGGACCTTTCCACACTTGCACTGCATCTCACTGCCCATATTGCACTGGCATGGGACCTTTCCACACTTGCACTGCATCTCACTGCCCATATTGCACTGGCATGGGACCTTTCCACACTTGCATTGCATCTCACTGCCCATATTGCACTGGCAAGGGACCTTTCCACACTTGCATTGCATCTCACTGCCCATATTGCACTGGCATGGGACCTTTCCACACTTGCACTGCATCTCACTGCCCATATTGCACTGGCAAGGGACCTTTCCACACTTGCATTGCATCTCACTGCCCATATTGCACTGACAAGGGACCTTTCCACACTTGCACTGCATATCATCGTCCATCATGCACTCACAAGGGACCTTTCCACACTTGCATTGCTTTTTTTGGCATTCTTCATCACCACATGAACAATCTGTTCCATGCTCTGTATCCATCTTGCACTGGCAAGGGACCTTTCCACACTTGCAATGTGCCTCTTCATCCATCTTGCACTGACAAGGGACCTTTCCACACTTGCATTTCATCTCTGTATCCATCTTGCACTGGCAAGGGGTCTTTCCACACTTGCATTTCATCTCTGTATCCATCTTGCACTGGAAAGGGACCTTTCCACACTTGCATTTCATCTCTGTATCCGCCATCTTGCACTGGCAAGGGGTCTTTCCACACTTGCATTTCATCTCTGTATCCATCTTGCACTGGCAAGGGGTCTTTCCACACTTGCATTTCATCTCTGTATCCATCTTGCACTGGCAAGGGGTCTTTCCACACTTGCATTTCATCTCTGTATCCCCCATCTTGCACTGGCAAGGGGTCTTTCCACACTTGCATTTCATCTCTGTAGCCATCTTGCACTGGCAAGGGGTCTTTCCACACTTGCATTTCATCTCTGTATCCGCCATCTTGCACTGGCAAGGGGTCTTTCCGCACTTGCATTTCATCTCTGTATCCATCTTGCACTGGCAAGGGGTCTTTCCACACTTGCATTTCATCTCTGTATCCCCCATCTTGCACTGGCAAGGGGTCTTTCCACACTTGCATTTCATCTCTGTATCCATCTTGCACTGGCAAGGGGTCTTTCCACACTTGCATTTCATCTCTGTATCCATCTTGCACTGGCAAGGGGTCTTTCCACACTTGCATTTCATCTCTGTATCCGCCATCTTGCACTGGCAAGGGGTCTTTCCGCACTTGCATTTCATCTCTGTATCCATCTTGCACTGGCAAGGGGTCTTTCCACACTTGCATTTCATCTCTGTATCCCCCATCTTGCACTGGCAAGGGGTCTTTCCACACTTGCATTTCATCTCTGTATCCATCTTGCACTGGCAAGGGGTCTTTCCACACTTGCATTTCATCTCTGTATCCATCTTGCACTGGCAAGGGACCTTTCCACACTTGCACTCCATTTTGGCATCAGATGGCATCATGTCACCTCCCAGGCTATTGGGTATCATCTCCTTCCATGCATCAAACAGCTTCACAGAGGCTGAGCTACTTGCACTGGCTACTTCAACATCTTTTTTACCAGTCTTTTTATCAACCTGTTTATGTATGCACACATTGTTGTATAATTATTAAAGTTTAATAACTATAATATAACTCAAATGAAACACGAAGTGTTATGCACGGATTATGAAAATGTGAAAAAATAGCATATGGTACATCTGCATTCTCTTTGTGGCTACCCTATCTCTGTACACCAAATTAACAATACCCTATGCAAATAATTATTTCGCACTTAATTTTTTACATTTTAATGATAACATGTATTGTATAAGATTCAGTAGGATGTTTTATACAATACATGTTATCATTAAAATCACGATAACAACATTTTTTACAAACAAAAAAGAAAGAAACCAGGTTTTAATTATGATTGTTATCTGTCTACTGACCCGGCGAGCTAAACACTTCGAGGGAACTAGTTTCTGTGCTTGGACATTGTGCTCAACGTTATGCACAATAGGCACTCTAACTCACTTGTACTCCTAATGGCGTTATAACTATGAAGACTGGAACAGACTCAATGCTGGGTAGAAAGAGAGACAGAGAAAGGGATAGAGAGGGATCACCCAGGCCATACACTAGTACTACACATGCATACATTCATGTACACAAGCACGTCACGCACACATGCACAAAGCGTTGTTCAAGCCTACTTTCCAATAGTTTGTGCTGTATTATTAGTAGGTATGCAAGAGATTGTATGAGTAGTATGCAAGAGTATGCAAGAGTGCACATATGGGAAGCCAGAAGCATAGAATAGTGCTGCATCATATGATTACGTTAACTTCCTCTCCCTGCCATCATAGAGGACTCACCCTCCTCTTCCTGTGTCTTAGAGGTCCCATGCACCCTCCTCTCCCTGAGGCTTAGAGGTCCCTCTCCCTGTGTTTAGAGGTCCCACCCTCCTCTCCCTGTGGCTTAGAGGTCCCACCCTCCTCTTAGAGGTCCCACCCTCCTCTTAGAGGTCCCACCCTCCTCTTAGAGGTCCCACCCTCCTCTTAGAGGTCCCACCTTCCCCTTAGAGGTCCTACCCTCCTCTTAGAGGTCCCACCCTCCTCTTAGAGGTCCCACCCTCCTCTTAGAGGTCCCACCTTCCCCTTAGAGGTCCTACCCTCTTTGAGGTCCCACCCTCCTTACCCAAACTGCTTTCTCAGTCTCTCTGCTGCTGGATGGTCAAACTTCACGGCAACCCAAGGAATTGACTTCTCCTGCATGTACTTCAGCATGTCCCCTTCAGAGCTAAGGATCAGATTGCACACGCTAACTGCAAGTGCGTCACATGGATGGGGAAGAACTTACTGGTCACTAGAGACATACACAATCTCAAATGGCTTTCCAGAATTCTTCAAATGATTGTAAAACCTTTATGGAAGGAAGCAACATGTGTGCACAGTTTATTTTAGCAACTCCCCCACCACCTCCTCTCCCCCCCACAAACATTGATATTCAATCTCTATCAACATTATGAAAAGAAGAATGTGTGGTGTGAGGTGCAGTGAGTGTGAATATGTAGTAAGTGGGTATGTGTGAGTATGTGTGAGTGTGTGTGCAAGTGTGTATATGAGTGCAGTGTCATCTGTACTGATGATGTACAGTACCTGTGATTTGTACATCCTGCATACAAAAATATACTTACTTCACTAGTTTAGGTAAAAATCTCTGACATGGAGGACACCATGAAGCCGAGTAGTAGAGCTGATGTGGGGAGAAAAGGTAATGATAACCTTGAGTGCAATAATGTGATGGAGGTAGGGAGAATGATGTGTGCACGGAAGGGCATCTGTGTTTTGACGATGCCTTCCATCCAGTTCATTAGTACAACTTCTTCACATTGAGTAAGCACTTTAGTGTGTCACCTTGTGAGTATTTAGTGTGCATGGTGTAATGCATGCACCCCCTCTTGTGCTGCACATCACTATGCACATACAGCAGTTTGTATGCTAAAACTTACAGCTATCACGTTGTTGCTGGCCACCATAGATAATGGTATAACTGCACCTGTTCTGTCAACAACAACAGTGTCTGCAAGCCAGCTAGCTAGAGGAATATCCATTCCAGGAGCTGATGGAGCAGAGGTGGGGAGGGGTTAAGGAGGGAGGGAGGGAGGGAGAGAGAGAGAGAGAGGAGAGAGAGAGAGAGAGAGAGAGAGAGAGAGAGAGAGAGAGAGAGAGAGAGAGAGAGAGAGAGAGAGAGAGAGAGAGAGAGAGAGAGAGAGAGAGAGAGAGAGAGAGAGAGAGAGAGAGAGAGAGAGAGAGAGAGAGAGAGAGAGAGAGAGAGAGAGAGAGAGAGAGAGAGAGAGAGAGAGAGAGAGAGAGAGAGAGAGAGAGGGGGGGGGGGGGGAGAGAGAGAGAGAGAGAGAGAGAGAGAGAGAGAGAGAGAGAGAGAGAGAGAGAGAGAGAGGAAGATGGATAGGTGGATGAAACACATAGGAGACGAGTGGTTCTGTACTAGATGCATGGTTAGATGAGCTGAAATGACTATGCTATTTAGATCATACCTGTCATTGTTGGTTCTTCCTTTATTATCGGATCTTCATTCATCATTGGGCCTGCACCAGCCTTGCACTGACAAGGGACCTTTCCACACTTGCATTTCATCTCTTCAGCCATCTTGCACTGGCAAGGGACTTTTCCACACTTGCAGTGCATCTCTTCAGCCATCTTGCACTGGCAAGGGACTTTTCCACACTTGCAATGTGTCTCTTCACCCATCTTGCACTGGCAAGGGACTTTTCCACATTTGCAGTGCATCTCTTCAGCCATCTTGCACTGGCAAGGGACTTTTCCACACTTGCAATGTGCCTCTTCAGCCATCTTGCACTGACAAGGGATCTTTCCACATTTGCAATGTGCCTCTTCACCCATCTTGCACTGACAAGGGACCTTTCCACACTTGCAATGTGCCTCCGCATCCATCTTGCACTGGCAAGGGACTTTTCCACATTTGCAGTGCATCTCTTCAACCATCTTGCACTGGCAAGGGACTTTTCCACATTTGCAGTGCATCTCTTCAGCCATCTTGCACTGGCAAGGGACCTTTCCACACTTGCAATGTGCCTCTTCACCCATCTTGCACTGACAAGGGACCTTTCCACACTTGCAATGTGCCTCCGCATCCATCTTGCACTGGCAAGGGACTTTTCCACATTTGCAGTGCATCTCTTCAACCATCTTGCACTGGCAAGGGACTTTTCCACATTTGCAGTGCATCTCTTCAGCCATCTTGCACTGGCAAGGGACTTTTCCACATTTGCAGTGCATCTCTTCAGCCATCTTGCACTGGCAAGGGACTTTTCCACACTTGCAATGTGCCTCTTCAGCCATCTTGCACTGACAAGGGACTTTTCCACACTTGCAATGTGCCTCCGCATCCATCTTGCACTGGCAAGGGACTTTTCCACATTTGCAGTGCATCTCTTCAGCCATCTTGCACTGACAAGGGACTTTTCCACATTTGCAATGTGCCTCTTCAGCCATCTTGCACTGACAAGGGACCTTTCCACACTTGCAGTGCATCTCTTCAGCCATCTTGCACTGACAAGGGGCCTTTCCACACTTGCAATGTGCCTCTTCACCCATCTTGCACTGGCAAGGGACTTTTCCACATTTGCAATGTGCCTCTTCAGCCATCTTGCACTGACAAGGGACCTTTCCACACTTGCAGTGCATCTCTTCAGCCATCTTGCACTGGCAAGGGACCTTTCCACACTTGCAATGTGTTTCATGAGGTATATTTCGTTTACACGAGTCATCATCACATTGGTTCATCATAGGATCATGTTTCATCGGTGTGTCTTTCATTTCTTTTTTACCGCCATCTGTCTGTTCCATCATCCCATCTAAGAAAATACAAATGCAGTTCCATTTCTTACTACAGTATGCACTCAACTAGCAATTACATCACATACATGCATATACATACATACGTGCATATACATACATCACATACATGCATATACATACATACGTGCTTGTTGTATACATATAAATTGTGTTGCGCAACTAATAACTACAGTAAACCTATTAATCATTCACTTGCACTGACATGAAATGTTGTCTGTTCACATGATGCAGCCATACATCTCAGTGCACATGAATGATTATCTCATTGGTTTACCACCGTGTCAATGGAAATCTAATTACATGTCCCACCCTTGACGATGCAGCACTTAAGATAGAATGCATAGGAGACCCTTGCTTCTTTTTAAAATGCTAAGCTAGCCCAGTTTCAACATTGGATCAAACTGTTCACCTTGCAACATCTGGTCATGAGCCATCATTGGATCCTGATTTAATATCAGTTCATGATCATGGACTTTTCCACACTTGCAGTGCATCTCTTCAGCTATCTTGCACTGGCAAGGGACCTTTCCACATTTGCAGTGCATCTCTTCAGCCATCTTGCACTGGCAAGGGACCTTTCCACATTTGCAGTGCATCTCTTCAGCCATCTTGCACTGGCAAGGGACCTTTCCACACTTGCAGTGCATCTCTTCAGCCATCTTGCACTGGCAAGGGACTTTTCCACACTTGCAATGTGCCTCTTCAGCCATCTTACACTGGCAAGGGACCTTTCCACACTTGCAATGTGCCTCTTCAGCCATCTTACACTGGCAAGGGACCTTTCCACACTTGCAATGTGCCTCTTCAGCCATCTTACACTGGCAAGGGACCATTCCACACTTGCAATGTGCCTCTTCAGCCATCTTACACTGGCAAGGGACCTTTCCACACTTGCAATGTGCCTCTTCAGCCATCTTACACTGGCAAGGGACCATTCCACACTTGCAATGTGCCTCTTCAGCCATCTTACACTGGCAAGGGACCTTTCCACATTTGCAGTGCATCTCTTCAGCCATCTTGCACTGGCAAGGGACTTTTCCACACTTGCAATGTGCCTCTGCATCCATCTCGCACTGACAAGGAACTTTTCCACATTTGCAGTGCATCTCTTCAGCCATCTTGCACTGGCAAGGAACTTTTCCACACTTGCAATGTGCCTCTGCATCCATCTTGCACTGGCAAGGGACTTTTCCACACTTGCAGTGCATCTCTTCAGCCATCTTGCACTGGCAAGGGACCTTTCCACATTTGCAGTGCACCTCTTCAGCCATCTTGCACTGGCAAGGGACCTTTCCACACTTGCAGTGCATCTCTTCAGCCATCTTGCACTGGCAAGGGACTTTTCCACACTTGCAATGTGCCTCTGCATCCATCTTGCACTGGCAAGGGACTTTTCCACACTTGCAGTGCATCTCTTCAGCCATCTTGCACTGGCAAGGGACCTTTCCACATTTGCAGTGCACCTCTTCAGCCATCTTGCACTGGCAAGGGACCTTTCCACACTTGCAGTGCATCTCTTCAGCCATCTTACACTGGCAAGGGACCATTCCACACTTGCAATGTGCCTCTTCAGCCATCTTACACTGGCAAGGGACCTTTCCACACTTGCAATGTGCCTCTTCAGCCATCTTACACTGGCAAGGGACCTTTCCACACTTGCAATGTGCCTCTTCAGCCATCTTACACTGGCAAGGGACCATTCCACACTTGCAATGTGCCTCTTCAGCCATCTTACACTGGCAAGGGACCTTTCCACACTTGCAATGTGCCTCTTCAGCCATCTTACACTGACAAGGGACCTTTCCACACTTGCAATGTGCCTCTTCAGCCATCTTGCACTGACAAGGGCCTTTTCCACACTTGCAATGTGCCTCTTCAGCCATCTTACACTGGCAAGGGACCTTTCCACACTTGCAATGTGCCTCTTCAGCCATCTTACACTGGCAAGGGACCTTTCCACACTTGCAATGTGCCTCTTCAGCCATCTTGCACTGACAAGGGCCTTTTCCACACTTGCAATGTGCCTCTTCAGCCATCTTGCACTGACAAGGGACTTTTCCACACTTGCAATGTGCCTCTGCATCCATCTTGCACTGACAAGGGACTTTTCCACACTTGCAGTGCATCTCTTCAGCCATCCTGCACTGACAAGGGACCTTTCCACACTTGCAATGTGCCTCTTCAGCCATCTTGCATTGGCAAGGGACTTTTCCACATTTGCAATGTGCCTCTTCAGCCATCTTGCACTGACAAGGGACCTTTCCACACTTGCAATGTGCCTCCGCATCCATCTTGCATCGACAAGGGACTTTTCCACATTTGCAATGTGCCTCTTCACCCATCTTACACTGGCAAGGGACCATTCCACACTTGCAATGTGCCTCTTCAGCCATCTTACACTGGCAAGGGACCTTTCCACACTTGCAATGTGCCTCTTCAGCCATCTTACACTGGCAAGGGACCATTCCACACTTGCAATGTGCCTCTTCAGCCATCTTACACTGGCAAGGGACCATTCCACACTTGCAATGTGCCTCTTCAGCCATCTTACACTGGCAAGGGACCTTTCCACACTTGCAATGTGCCTCTTCAGCCATCTTACACTGGCAAGGGACCTTTCCACACTTGCAATGTGCCTCTTCAGCCATCTTACACTGGCAAGGGACCTTTCCACACTTGCAATGTGTCTCTTCACCCATCTTACACTGACAAGGGACCTTTCCACACTTGCAATGTGCCTCTTCAGCCATCTTACACTGACAAGGGACCTTTCCACACTTGCAATGTGCCTCTTCAGCCATCTTGCATTGGCAAGGGACTTTTCCACATTTGCAGTGCACCTCTTCAGCCATCTTGCACTGGCAAGGGACCTTTCCACACTTGCAGTGCATCTCTTCAGCCATCGTACACTGGCAAGGGACCATTCCACACTTGCAATGTGCCTCTTCAGCCATCTTACACTGGCAAGGGACCTTTCCACACTTGCAATGTGCCTCTTCAGCCATCTTACACTGGCAAGGGACCTTTCCACACTTGCAATGTGCCTCTTCAGCCATCTTACACTGGCAAGGGACCATTCCACACTTGCAATGTGCCTCTTCAGCCATCTTACACTGGCAAGGGACCTTTCCACACTTGCAATGTGCCTCTTCAGCCATCTTACACTGACAAGGGACCTTTCCACACTTGCAATGTGCCTCTTCAGCCATCTTGCACTGACAAGGGCCTTTTCCACACTTGCAATGTGCCTCTTCAGCCATCTTACACTGGCAAGGGACCTTTCCACACTTGCAATGTGCCTCTTCAGCCATCTTACACTGGCAAGGGACCTTTCCACACTTGCAATGTGCCTCTTCAGCCATCTTGCACTGACAAGGGCCTTTTCCACACTTGCAATGTGCCTCTTCAGCCATCTTGCACTGACAAGGGACTTTTCCACACTTGCAATGTGCCTCTGCATCCATCTTGCACTGACAAGGGACTTTTCCACACTTGCAGTGCATCTCTTCAGCCATCCTGCACTGACAAGGGACCTTTCCACACTTGCAATGTGCCTCTTCAGCCATCTTGCATTGGCAAGGGACTTTTCCACATTTGCAATGTGCCTCTTCAGCCATCTTGCACTGACAAGGGACCTTTCCACACTTGCAATGTGCCTCCGCATCCATCTTGCATCGACAAGGGACTTTTCCACATTTGCAATGTGCCTCTTCACCCATCTTACACTGGCAAGGGACCATTCCACACTTGCAATGTGCCTCTTCAGCCATCTTACACTGGCAAGGGACCTTTCCACACTTGCAATGTGCCTCTTCAGCCATCTTACACTGGCAAGGGACCATTCCACACTTGCAATGTGCCTCTTCAGCCATCTTACACTGGCAAGGGACCATTCCACACTTGCAATGTGCCTCTTCAGCCATCTTACACTGGCAAGGGACCTTTCCACACTTGCAATGTGCCTCTTCAGCCATCTTACACTGGCAAGGGACCTTTCCACACTTGCAATGTGCCTCTTCAGCCATCTTACACTGGCAAGGGACCTTTCCACACTTGCAATGTGCCTCTTCAGCCATCTTACACTGGCAAGGGACCATTCCACACTTGCAATGTGCCTCTTCAGCCATCTTACACTGGCAAGGGACCTTTCCACACTTGCAATGTGCCTCTTCAGCCATCTTACACTGGCAAGGGACCTTTCCACACTTGCAATGTGCCTCTTCAGCCATCTTACACTGGCAAGGGACCTTTCCACACTTGCAATGTGCCTCCGCATCCATCTTGCATTGACAAGGGACTTTTCCACACTTGCAATGTGCCTCTGCATCTATCTTGCACTGACAAGGGACTTTTCCACATTTGCAGTGCATCTCTTCAGCCATCTTGCACTGGCAAGGAACTTTTCCACACTTGCAATGTGCCTCTGCATCCATGTTGCACTGGCAAGGGACTTTTCCACATTTGCAGTGCATCTCTTCAGCCATCTTGCACTGGAAAGGGACTTTTCCACACTTGCAATGTGCCTCTTCAGCCATCTTGCACTGACAAGGGACCTTTCCACATTTGCAGTGCATCTCTTCAGCCATCTTGCACTGGCAAGGGACTTTTCCACACTTGCAATGTGCCTCTGCATCCATCTTGCACTGGCAAGGGACTTTTCCACATTTGCAGTGCATCTCTTCAGCCATTTTGCACTGGCAAGGGACTTTTCCACACTTGCAATGTGCCTCTTCACCCATCTTGCACTGGCAAGGGACCTTTCCACACTTGCAATGTGCCTCTGCATCCATCTTGCACTGGCAAGGGACTTTTCCACACTTGCAATATGCCTCTTCAGCCATCTTGCACTGGCAAGGGACCTTTCCACACTTGCAATGTGCCTCTGCATCCATCGTGCACTGGCAAGGGACTTTTCCACACTTGCAATGTGCCTCTTCAGCCATCTTGCACTGACAAGGGACCTTTCCACACTTGCAATGTGCCTCTGCATCCATGTTGCACTGGCAAGGGACTTTTCCACATTTGCAGTGCATCTCTTCAGCCATCTTGCACTGACAAGAGACTTTTCCACACTTGCAATGTGCCTCTGCATCCATCTTGCACTGGCAAGGGACCTTTCCACACTTGCAATGTGCCTCTTCAGCCATCTTACACTGGCAAGGGACCATTCCACACTTGCAATGTGCCTCTGCATCCATCGTGCACTGGCAAGGGACTTTTCCACACTTGCAATGTGCCTCTTCAGCCATCTTGCACTGACAAGGGACCTTTCCACACTTGCAATGTGCCTCTGCATCCATGTTGCACTGGCAAGGGACTTTTCCACATTTGCAGTGCATCTCTTCAGCCATCTTGCACTGACAAGAGACTTTTCCACACTTGCAATGTGCCTCTGCATCCATCTTGCACTGGCAAGGGACCTTTCCACACTTGCAATGTGCCTCTGCATCCATCTTGCACTGGCAAGGGACTTTTCCACACTTGCAATATGCCTCTTCAGCCATCTTGCACTGGCAAGGGACCTTTCCACACTTGCAATGTGCCTCTGCATCCATCGTGCACTGGCAAGGGACTTTTCCACACTTGCAATGTGCCTCTTCAGCCATCTTGCACTGACAAGGGACCTTTCCACACTTGCAATGTGCCTCTGCATCCATGTTGCACTGGCAAGGGACTTTTCCACATTTGCAGTGCATCTCTTCAGCCATCTTGCACTGACAAGAGACTTTTCCACACTTGCAATGTGCCTCTGCATCCATCTTGCACTGGCAAGGGACCTTTCCACACTTGCAATGTGCCTCTTCAGCCATCTTACACTGGCAAGGGACCATTCCACACTTGCAATGTGCCTCTGCATCCATCGTGCACTGGCAAGGGACTTTTCCACACTTGCAATGTGCCTCTTCAGCCATCTTGCACTGACAAGGGACCCTTCCACACTTGCAATGTGCCTCTTCAGCCATCTTGCACTGACAAGGGACCTTTCCACACTTGCAATGTGTCTCACGTTTAGATGATTCGTCATCATCATGTTGTTTCATCATGGGTGCTTGTTTTTCATCTTCCTTACTCGTTGTGCTGTGTTCTGTCATTGGATCTGGTTTTTCCATTGTACCTTCTACCACTATAGGACCATGTTGCATGATTGGGTCTCCTTTTATCATGGTTTCTTGTTTCATCATTGGTTCATTTTTCCTTGTTGTTTCATCTATCATTGTTGGGTCCTGCCCAGTCACCTGTTCTTGTTTCCCCATTTGATCCTGTTTTGTTGTAATCACCACATCATTTTTCATGGCATTGCTTTCCACCATGGTGGTGTCATCTAAGAGGAAACAAGAACTAATCAGAAGCTGTAGAAATATAGCAGTACGTTTGTTTCAGTCTTTATTTTGCAGAGATTTCAGGAATGTATAGGTGAGTTTTCTCAACGACAATGTTGCAATCAAGTGGAAATGCGTTACTCGGCTATCTCCAATTGATGCTGTATGGCTCATCTGGTACAGTGCTCAGTGTATAAGCATAGGCGATTGCTCGTTGGTTATAAATGCATGCAGGCATTGTTTATGAAAGAAAATTTATATGCCAGTAATATAGATTTATAAATCACGCTATTTAGATAATGATTTTACATGCGTCTGTATATAATAATTACTTACCATTCTTGTTCATAGTTGACATTCCCATTGATGCAGAGCTGAAAATGGAGGGATGAAAGTTAATGTGGTTCAGGTTTGCCACTAGCAAATATAAGTATGGCCTTTACACTCAATGACGCTGGGAGTACAAATATAAGTATGTCCTTTATGCAATGATGCTGCCTTTACTCAATGATGCTGGGAGTACAAATTCATGCCATTACAGAATACATCTGCTCTGACCCAAGAGTGCATGTTTCTAAAACTAAAACCGGTATATACATTTGGTCATTTCTAGAAATGGTCACCACTATGAACCATTGACCATGCAGGGTCATGTGATCCAGTTTAAAACTGAACAGTATCTGAAGTCAAGGAGGCATACAAACATCTTCAGTAAATGGATACATGCTTGCTGACTGCATGCTTTTCTGAACAGAGGTGACACATACAGAATTAACACATTTGATTATAGAGCTAGTTGTTTCTGACTGTATAAGATTTAAATTGGGTTACATGACACAGCATGGTCAACAGTTAATAGCTAATGATTGGGCTGACCAGTTCTAGAACGGACAACCAGTTCTAGAACTGGTCCAGCACATTGACTGGTTTTAGAACCAGCCAAACATGCTGACCCATTCTGTGACAGTCAATTTGTCCCAGTGGTCCATGATCTGGATAGAATGGGATAACCAGTTCTATGAACCAGACAACTATATTCACTGGTTGTAGAACCAGTCAAAGTCCAGTTTTGTGTCTGTACATATCTAAGGCACAAACCACAATGGTGACAATGCTATGATCTGGCATAGTGGACAGTACCATTGGATAAGGAGTGAGAAGTAAAGAATGCTATAACTATTATTAATTAAGGTTAACACTTCAACAGAACAACAATGTGACCTCACCCTGCTTGGGTGGCCATTCCCTCATCATCATCATCTGGCATTGCCTTTTCATCATTGATGCTCACTGAACTGAAGGTGCTCTGCATATCTGTATCACTGTAGAAAACAATCAAACCACATTTGTAACCACCAGTACTCTTTCACCATTCAGTCTGCCCCCTACTCCCCTTGCCCCAATGAAGAACAGCATTGAATACAATTATGGGAGAGGGTCTCAAGATGTTCCCACAGGCTACCCTTCTCCAAATTGTAACCCGGCAAACACTGGCTTACTCTGGTGACCCCTTCTTAACAAGTTCTGATTCTATGGTCAATCCAAGAACAGCCCTGTTGACCTTCTCTGACATGGGATGGAACTTCATTTCCAATTCATTCCTGCAATGAAAGGTACTAAATAATTGTGTGCCTGTTTGTGAGTGTGCCTTCTGATAAACCTAGCACCTGGGCTATACGTGTTTGCATGACAAGATGTAGATTATTCCACTGACCCAACTGACCATGTTGATCACTCTGACCACACCACACTGATCATGCTGACCACACTGACTACACTGACCATACCAGGCTGATCACACTGATCACACTCACCCCACTGACCATGCTGATCACACTCACTCGCCCCACTGACCACACGCTGACCCTGACCACACTGATACCTGACCACACTGACCCCACTGACCCCAGTCACTCACTTGGAATTAGGTGCTGCTACATATTCTGCAATGTTGCAGGTAAAAGATGCAAGTTGTTTAACCCCTTTGGGACCAACCTGAAAACAAAGATCTCATGACGGGAGCAGGTGGGTAGACCTTCTGACCCATACATAGAAACCCCATATAAATGACACACTGAGCTAATTGACTTCACTGTGCATAGGTCTGCCGGATGGGCCATTTTAGTACCCAAGGGAGCCAGTCCACATCTGCTACATCACCCAGCAATATATGTATAGCCTCCTGTAGTGCAGTATTTCTTTACTTACATTTTCAATGAAGTACTTGTACTCCTTGGGCTCATAATCAATCTGTTTGGCATCCTGGGTAAAGAGAGGAGGAATGTTTAACATAATTTGCTCAATTTTAGCATTATCGCTGTTATACCTTAAGACTACATAGAGACACTGACGGTTTTGCATTCACCTTTTCGCTATGAGCTTAGAAGAACCTTCCTCCCCCTCTCCCCCCCCCCTCCCCCCTTTCTTCCCTTCCCCTCCCCTCCCGCCACCACCGCGTCCATGAATATAACTGTATTTCCGTGAATGAGATGTGGACGCGAGGTTACATAAGGGGTGTCACGGGTTAACAAATACATAGAGCGCGCCAAGTACCCTATGATTAACATCTGCTTCCTGCAACAGGGCTTTTTTTTTTCCCTTTGGTCGTTCGAATGAATACCTCACCTGATACAGTGTGACCACCAGAGAAACCTGCAACTTCTGTTCAAACTTTGCCTTTCCCGAAGCACCATTAGGTCCTTTGTCTTCAGTGACCACCCATTTTACCTGCAGTAAAGAGCGCAGCGTGCAGTGTAATTCACCATAAGCAGGGCGCAACTGCGCAAAAAAGAAACATACGGGAATGGAGTTTGCTTTTCTGTTTCTGCGCTGCCATAATACTCGCAATTCGTCAGGTCGCCTGCCAAAAAAGGTCCCCCAGTTCGTAATGCACAAGGCAATATAAATAAACACGGAAGACAGCACAGACCACAAATGCACAGGCAATATACGCTAGACAGCACAGACCACAAATGCACAAGGCAATATAAATAAATACGCAAGACAGCACAGACCACAAATAACTTGCTGCACACGCCCACGGCTTACCATGTCCCCTTGCAGTCGAGCTCAATGAATTCAAAAATAGACGTACAGCGAAACTGGTATGCAGTCTTGCCTGCCCGCTTCACCTTCCGAGCAACTTTGGCTAAAGCCATCTTCTCGCTATGTATAACGAAACCAACTTCGTCGAAAAGTGCACGAGAAATGCAGAGCTGGGTATAGGATCACCTAAAGTGGGTGGGGCTACTTTTGCACACCGCACTGCTCGCATATGATTTAACTTTCTTCCAGCACAGAGACTAGACAAAATAACGATATGACCTGCGAACTTATTGCCCCGAGACCCCCACCCCCGTGTCTGGGACGACGATGGGGGGGGGGGAGAGGGGGGGGGTTTGCCATTACTAAATCAGAGATCTATATAACTCAGGCTATAGTAATTAAGTAGTAGCGCGAGGGAAGGTTCGTCCCGCACGCGCCAGCTTGAAAAAGTGGTCCGGTTAAAACCGTAGAACCGGGCCTGGGGCTATTGCCCTGTAGTTAAATCAAACAGCCTGTATTTATAACCGGTCAAACACATGCACCACGTGGTAAACGGTCAAATGATGCCAACAATGCTCGGGAATGTAAATTCCCCGGGGGTCAATCTCCAATCGCTAATATTTGAATGTACACAAAGAACCCTTTTGTTAGGAGCTCGTGGGGCCGAACAATGGACGAGACGTACGTATTACTCGAGAAGCCTTATTTTAAGAGTCGGACTGGGGCCGAGATATCACCAAAGCAGTAACGGCAATGTGTTAATTGTATTCATGCTTTTGCTCAGCAATGCAGACGTGTATCTCACTGCTGACTCGTGATTTGCCGAGTGGACGGATTGAACTGACAACTACTGCACACTTCTCGTGTGAACCAGTTCCAAGCTTAGGCAGGTGACAAAACAGATTATGTCAAACTGTATTATATAAACAAGCACATGCAATAATGCACGGAGTGGAGTGTATATCCCCTGAGTTTGCACATGTCTTACCAAGCCAGGTGTCCAGTATGGTTCAAAACGTGTTGTTCTCTGAACTCAATCCTTTTAATCTGGTCACTTTAATCATCTATGGGATCGGCCTAGCACTTACCAATAGCTGACGTTCAGCTGCCCCATTATAATTACTTCAATAGCGCACTGCATGCTCTAGGACAAGCCTTATATAATAACTCGGTTTATCACTAGGGACATTCAAGCCCCTCGATTTCAAGCATCTGGCCCACCATTCAGTTTTACCACTCGGAACAGCTAAGGTTTGTACCTTTCTCACAAACTAAACCTGAAATAGTGCAGACATGAATATTTACAACGGCATGCACCAGCACACATGATCTAAACAAAGGCACAATAATTTGAACGGACATAACAGAAAGTATACTTATTACTCTTCAACTTATGATGGTCTAGGGGCTGGTTGACTTGAAGCTACTCTGGCAAGGGACCGAACAGCAGTAACCCAGCTGAAGGGAAAGGCAGGAAAGGGTTAAATGGCTCACATTATATGTGCCCTCACACCTCAACTAACGATTATACGATCACTACCCCCACAAACAAATCAACATTTCCTAACTTTTTCATATCGGCTTCAGTTTCAGCTTGGATATGGAAAGTCCTCCCCTCACACACAATCATGAATGTGGCACGGTTCTTGTCTTGCTGAGCTCGAGGTACTTCAATGACATCAGTAACTCTTTTTAAGTCAATGTAGCTATACCCATAAGGTACAGGAAAGGAAGGAAGAGGGAGGAAGGAAGATAGGAGGGGAGGGAAGGAGGGGGGAGTGGGAGGAGGAGTGCCAATATAAATTCCAAACCTCCAATTTATACCTACACTGCATCATTGTGTTAAAACTCAATCTATATGCTGCCATCCTAAACCTCACCCTTTTGGTGTTGCATCGCCAATGGACTTATAATAGGTAAGCCTGTTTCCATACTCAAACCGAAAGTATCGCTTCCTCCATTGGTTACGTGTTGGTCCTTTAATACCTTGTTTGTAGAGGTAGCCAGCCAACTAGGGTGGGGGAGGTTTAGGATACAAAAGTGCCAAAATCAACAAACAGTTACATACCTGCCGATAATTTCCAAGTTCCTGCTCCTGCCAAGTGTAAATCAGTGATGTGTTTAACATACATTCTGTGTATGTGCATACATGTATATATCTTACGGTAGGCATGCTGTCAGGCATCTTGCACTGGCAAGGGACCTTTCCACACTTGCATTTCATCTCTGTATCCATTTTGCACTGACAAGGGACCTTTCCACACTTGCATTTCATCTCTGTATCCATTTTGCACTGACAAGGGACCTTTCCACACTTGCATTTCATCTCTGTATCCATTTTGCACTGACAAGGGACCTTTCCACACTTGCATTTCATCTCTGTATCCATTTTGCACTGACAAGGGACCTTTCCACACTTGCACTGCATCTCAGAAGACTTTTTGTCACATGCTTCATCACCACATGAACAATCTGTTCCATGCTCTGTATCCATCTTGCACTGGCAAGGGACCTTTCCACACTTGCAATGTGCCTCTTCACCCATCTTACACTGGCAAGGGACCTTTCCACACTTGCACTCCATCTCTGTAGCCATCTTACACTGGCAAGGGACCTTTCCACACTTGCATTTCATCTCTGTATCCATCTTGCACTGGCAAGGGACCTTTCCACACTTGCATTTCATCTCTGTATCCATCTTGCACTGGCAAGGGGTCTTTCCACACTTGCACTCCATCTCTGTAGCCATCTTACATTCACAAGGTACCTTCCCACACTTACACTCCATTTTGGCATCAGATGACATCATGTCACCTCCCAGGCTATTGGGTATTGTCTCCTTCCATGCATTGAACAGCTTCACAGAGGCTGAGCTACTTGCACTGGCTATTTCGACATCTTTTTTGGCATTGCTACCGATCTAAAAAATAAAATGCAATCAGTATAATGTAGACTCTAGTAAACTCTTCATTGCTGTGTATTGTTATAGCAGTTATTGTCACAATATAATAGCAAATATTCAATTTGTTCTGTCCAGCTCTCATTGTCTAATCCAGCTTTAAATGTATATGCTTCAGTTCTCTGTGCATTTGATGTGTTGTTTTATGTATATGACTCACTTGTGTTCCTGTTGGTGATGTGATAATGAATACTGGGATAGCCTCAATCCTGCATTCATGCATGGAGATGGGGGAAAGGGAGGGAGAGGGAGGGGAGAGGGAGGGGAGGGAGAGGGAGGGGAGAGGGAGGGGAGGGAGAGGGAGAGGAGGAAAGTAATGCAGAACAGGAGGGGGCAATAAGTGCACATGGGAGGGAGCAATAAGTGCACATGGGAGGGAGCAATAAGTGCACATGGGAGGGAGCAATAAGTGCACATGGGAGGGAGCAATAAGTGCACATGGGAGGGGGCAATAAGTGCACATGGGAGGGAGCAATAAGTGCACATGGGAGGGGGCAATAAGTGCACATGGGAGGGGGCAATAAGTGCACATGGGAGGGAGCAATAAGTGCACATGGGAGGGAGCAATAAGTGCACATGGGAGGGAGCAATAAGTGCACATGGGAGGGGGCAATAAGTGCACATGGGAGGGGGCAATAAGTGCACATGGGAGGGAGCAATAAGTGCACATGGGAGGGAGCAATAAGTGCACATGGGAGGGGGCAATAAGTGCACATGGGAGGGAGCAATAAGTGCACATGGGAGGGAGCAATAAGTGCACATGGGAGGGAGCAATAAGTGCACATGGGAGGGGGCAATAAGTGCACATGGGAGGGAGCAATAAGTGCACATGGGAGGGGGCAATAAGTGCACATGGGAGGGGGCAATAAGTGCACATGGGAGGGAGCAATAAGTGCACACAAAGTTTACAATCTTGGAATGCAATGCAACACAACCTCCTCATGGTTCACAACTTCCAACATCCATCGCTGCTTACCCAAACTGCTTTCTCAGCCTCTCTGCTGCTGGATGGTCAAATTTCACGGCAACCCAGGGCATCTCCTTATCCTTCATGTACTGCAGCATCTCCACTTCAGAGCTGGCATATGTATGAACTTAACAAGCACTTCACTTCAACAAAGAGTAACTCACTAGTCGCTGGAGACATACACAACCTCAAAGTGCTTTCCATGGTCTTTCAAGTGTCTGTAAAACCTTAAAGGGCAGAATGAGCTATATCATTTGATATGAGCAACATTACTACTGCACTTGCTTTAACAGTTTAGGTAAAAACTTCTGACATGGTGGACACCAGGAGGCTGAGAAGTAGAACTGACGGCGGGAAAAGTTATTAAGTTAAGTATATGGGGAAAGGGTGTGTGGTAGGTTGTGTGTGTATGGGGTGGGGGTGTGTGGAGGAAGTAATCGCACAGAGCATTTTAAAATACAGGACATGCATTTAAATACTTTATACATACATACATACATATGTACATACATACATACATACATACGTACATACATACATACATACATACATACATACATACACACATACATACATACATACATACATACATACATACATTAATACATACATATGTACATACATACATACATACATACATACATACATTAATACATACATATGTACATACATACATACATACATATGTACATACATATATACACACGTAATATGTATGTCCATGTTCTTTACCCATACAAGTCAAATGGAATTTATTCATTCATGGTCACACTTACTGCCATCACATCATTGCTGACAATACTTGACAATGACACTGGTATATTTGTGGCAGCAACAAAAGTAACATCACAGAGCCAGCTGGCATCCATGACAGACGCTACACAGGTACGAGAAAATATTTCAGAGACGAACATGCTCCATACAGTAAGTAGATTAAAATGCCATACGGGGGGGGGGGGGGGGCGCTGCATATGGTCACATGTGTGAAGAACACATACTTTTAAGGCAACAATTATTTGTAGGTGCTGGTCTTATTACACTTGTAGTTTGGGGGGGGGGGGTTTGTGCATTTTGCTGGTATTAAATTTTGCCAATTGAAAAAAAAAAAAAAAAATTGATAACAGCTATTCGTTCAAGATGGTTTGTTGGGAGTTAATACAGTGTCGCTATACACTTTAAAAACATTTACCTAAAGGTATCTAATGGCTTGCTCAGTTACAGCCTTTAAAATTCACATCAAATGTGTATTGTCAATGTGATGCATACACTCCATATAGAAGATAACGGTTTCTTACCTGCAGCCATCTCATTCATCATTGGTTCTTGCTTCATCATTGGTTCTTTCATTGCTGTATCTTGTTCCATCATTGGCTTATTTTCATCCATCTTGCACTGACAAGGGACCTTTCCACACTTGCAATGTGCCTCTTCAGCCATCTTGCACTGACAAGGGACCTTTCCACACTTGCAATGTGCCTCTTCACCCATCTTGCACTGGCAAGGGACCTTTCCACACTTGCACTCCATCTCTGTAGCCATCTTACATTCACAAGGTACCTTCCCACACTTACACTCCATTTTGGCATCAGATGACATCATGTCACCTCCCAGGCTCTTTGGTATCATCTCCTTCCATGCATCAAACAGCTTCACAGAGGCTGAGCTACTTGCACTGGCTATTTCGACATCTTTTTTGGCACTTTGGTGAACCTTTTAAAATAAAAAATTGGTATTGCTATGTGGCCTAGAAAGGTTGGTCATGTAGGGGAGGGGTGTGGCCATGGAGGGGAAGGTGTGGTCACGGAGGAGAGGGTGTGGTCATAAAGGGGAAGATGTGGTCATAAAGGGGAAGGTGTGGTCATGGAGGAGAGGGTGTGGTCATGAAGGGGGAAGGTGTACTCATGGAGGAGGTGTGGTCATGGAGAAGGTGTGGTCATGGAGGGAGAGGATGGAGGAAGGTGGGTTATGGAGTAGTGGTAGCCATTATATTAAATTTGTCAAAATGAAAAAACAAGAATTGCAGCTTCATATCAATTTGTGATGTCGTGTGGTGAGTGGGTGTGGTCTATGGTCATTTGTCTAGAGAAGCAATTACCACTGAAAATCAGATCCCCATTCATCTCCACTATTGAGAAAGTTGATTATTGTACACTTGTTAAACTTTAAAGATTGACGTCCAGCCGGTACGAAAGGGCATGTAAATGGCTTAAGGTGTCCCTCATGTCTATTGGACATAATAAGCCCAGCAGTTATTAATAAGCTCTGCAGTTAAGCATTAGCATTAAATGGGAGAAACCACTGGGGCAAACTACAGGATGGCTGCATGCAAAGCTGAGTTTTGCAATACTTCGAGCAACAAATCTTTGCTTGCGTGGTACTCGCATCAAGTGGAGAAGTGGTGTTGGAATGGATGATGGTGCTGGGCTACCGGGCAGAATTGCCAAAATTGGATTAAAACTTTTATTTCATTCTTTTGTTCTGTTTGTTTTGTTGTTTATGTTTATGTTTCCTCATTATTGTTGTCGCATAAAAAAATAAAAAAATAAAAAACTATGTAGTAATTAAATAAAGCTCCACAGTTATTAAATAAATTGTGCAGAAGCGAATTTAGCATAGCAACATCAAGGGTTGTGGTGTCATTATAAGCTTGTAAATAAACATTAAAATCTTTGATGTCTGCAACAATTAAAATTAATCACCAATCCCTGTGCTGTTTAAAATATGCACTAATTACGACCACGAATTAGAAAACTATCTGGGAATGTCAGCTCAACTCACTCACCTCAGAACCTGTAGGCGTCACAATTGTGAATACCGGGACAGCATTAATCCTGCAGTTGAGGGTGGAGGAAAAGGAGAATACACGCTAATGACACCACCACATCAGGTAACAGCTAAACAACCAGGCCTATGGTATGGATGTGAACACGCTTGTCTACACTTTCTACTGCAGTATTAAATATTGCATTCTTTGCACCGTTCCTCCCCAGCCTGCCAATGCGCTCCTTGCAATAGTAGGTCACAACGTATTAACATGCTTGGCATCAAAACGGGAAGCTAGTAGCACACTGTAGTAACAGCAAGCAATTACACTCCATCTTTTTAATTTATTTAAAGAACACTTTTGTGGTATTTTCTGGCTCAGAAATGTAAGCTAATGAAAGCACAGTAGCACATCCCATAGTGTTTACTATATAGAAGACAAAGTTAAAGAATTCAGACACAGCTCAAACACATCTCACAGCTGTCATCTTCAGTTACCATAACCCAAGGAGTGCCCCTACATTTCCTTACCCAAACCGCGCTCTGAGTTTCTCCGCTGCAGGGTGGTTAAATTTCACAGCAACCCAGGGCATCTCTTTGTCCTTCATGTACTGCAGCATGTCCCCTTCAGTGCTAGCATAGCCAAGATGGTGTCATTGCTGCATACCTTTAAAGGGACGAGTAACTTACTAGTCACTGGATATGTATATAACTTCAAATTGCTTTCCAAGGTCCTTCAAGTATTTGTAAAACCTTTAAAATTCAAATTACAGGTAAGTGCTGCGTGCAGACAAACGTGTGTTGCGTGCACATGTAGTAACTTACGCACGCACGTTAGTAAGTGACAGTTATAATTTCTGGCGTACTTTACATGCTTACTTGATTAGTTTGGGTAAAAACCTCTGACACGGGGGGCACCAGGAGGCTGAGAAGTACAGCTGAGGGGAAGAGAGAGAAATTCGGGTAACACGTTAAGGTTGCGCTCGGAAAAGAAGGTGCCCGTGCAGAGAGGCACAAATTCGTTTTGCAAGCAAGACGCACGTGTACGTACGTACGTACGTACGTACACACACACACACACACACACACACACACACACACACACACACACACACACACACACACACACACACACACACACAACACATACACACACACGCACACACACACACACACACACACACACACACACGCACACACGCACACACACACACACATGTACACGCACGTACACAAGACGAACATGTACACCATCGTGGTACGACCCACATCTACTTCGACTAGCTGCGCACTTACCGCGATCAGCTCATTATGGACCACTGCAGGTAGTGGGACTTCCGCACCATCCCTATTGATGAACGTTGCCTCGCTGAGCCAGCTCGCCACAGGTACGTCCATGCTCGAAAGCCAGCTCGCCACGGCCACGTCCATGGTCGACCCTGAATAATCATACGGAAGTGCTGTAATCACCGGTCCTATTCCGGCTGCATGGCGTCATAAATTACATTAATGCCCTAGTGTGGGCATAGATATTATAATATCTATTTGGGCAAATTATGTATATTACAGGTCCTATGAAGTAACTCAGTACCTTTGAGTTTCGCCGTTTGGTCGCTAGTGGCTCTGACAGAAAACAGTTAGAAAAGTAGCAATCTAAAGTAGGGTTAATTGAAAACCTCATGCAAATTCGTAGCTATGGCTCGTCTGCGTAGGGCCTGGGCACGAAGCTAATTAAATTATATTGGTGAGCGTACGAAGAAGAAAAAAAATTTGACCACCAAAATGGCCCGCAACTCAGAGTTGAGTTGCTTTAGTTTTCAAGTATAGGAATTGTGTTGTAGACCGTAGTTAAAAATAATACAGGAACGCAGAAACCAAGCTAGCAGGGCAGCCAAGTACCTCTGGTAGTGAAGAAACATTAAGGAAATGATACAGTAACACCAATAGATAGCCGTGGGTAATTAACATCATAGGTAACAGCATAAGTTACACCATAGGTAAACACCACAGATAACACCATAGGTAACACCACAGATAATACCATTAGATACCACCATATAGGTAACACCACAGATAACACCATAGGTAACACCATAGATAATACCATAGATACCACCATAGATAACACCATATAGGTAACACCACAGATAACACCATAGGTAGCACCATAGATAATACCATAGATACCACCATAGATAACACCATATAGGTAACACCACAGATAACACCATAGGTAACAACCATAGGTAACACCATAGATAACACCATAGGTAATACCATAGGTAACACCATAGATAATACCATTGGGTAAAACTTCTTACTTTTTTCATCAGATGGTTTTTCCCTTTGAGCCTGGTCAGGTGATTTTTCCTTCTGAGTCTGGTCTGGGCTGAAAATGGAAGCCCAATTAATTCCTGAACACTGCAGAACTCCAGTGGAATATAATGTCACACCCTTTGCAAACTATTCCATAGATTATGCCACATTTGTTCATGACACCTACGTGTATATAACTCCACCCTTAAAATCTACATGCGCTCTCCAATGGGTCAAATAGCATATCAGCTTATGTTTATTGCTTATTCGTCACTGGAAGTAGAAACTGAAATAATAACTGAAATGTAAAATATACACATATAAGACCCGTCTCTCGCATATAAATGAGGAATTTGATGGCGACTGCAACCAAAAATGACAGCACCCAGAGTAGCCATGAGATATGAACAAATTAAGTTCAAAGCTTGAGCCTCACATACCTAATCTTATAAAGAAGGGTCCATTAATAATCCATTAATAATCCAAAATGGTTTACAAATGACCGGTCAAATGTTACAACAGCAAAAGGATGGTGAGGAAGCTCAAATTTGACACTATAATACTCACCCTGATGGGGTTGCCATCTTGTGGGTCTCCTCATCCTCATCCTCATCCTCTGGCATCGTGGTGTTTTCGACACTCATTGAACTGTAAGTGCTTTGCATGTCTGCATCACTGGAGTAAGAACACAGATTACAGTAAGTGCCATTAAAAGAAAGAGTGGACCAGTGATTCTATACGATGTAGTCCAGCCACAAAATGCAGTGCAGAAAATATGCAAAAAAAATTGGAACCAGCACTATCTGAGAGTTAAGGTCAAATAAAAATAAGATATGGCTGATGGGATGGTGGCAATCGCCAGGTCCTTCACTACATAGTGGTCACAGTGGAATGTGATGGCATTGCTAGTAACCAAATATGGCTGAATGCAGGTAGTGTTGCAATTTATATATAAGCACTCACTCAGGTGAGCCTTTCTTAATCAGCTCTGACTCTATGGTGATTCCAAGGTTAGCCCTGCTGATCTTTTCAGAAGTAGGGTAAAATTGCATCTCCAGTTCATTACTGCACATTAGGAAAACATACAGTGGCAAATATATAATATTAATTAAAACGCACAATCCCTTTGGTAAGAGGAATTATTTAATTAGGGGCTGCTTTAAAAAGTGGTTAATGTAGGTTCTATAAACTGCATGCATGTCAGGGCGTGCTTATTAAGTCATTACACTTATTATCATAGCGACGTGTGTGTATGTGTGAGTATGTGTGTGTGCATGGGTGCTCCTGTGTCATCCACTGACCAACTGCAAGCAACCTTCGCATGCAACTATTTTACAAGAAACACAACTGTTTACCTTGTGAAGTTCGCTGCAACATATTCTGCCATGTTACAGGTAAAAGATGCAAGTTGTTTAACCCCTTTGGAACCAACCTAACAGAATGCAATTCAGTGTAGAAAAAAATCAGAGTTAGGCAACGGCAAACCTCACATGCACACATGCATGCACACATATACATACAGGAACATGCATGAGTGCATGCACACACACTCACTCGTCATAACTCCATTTACTAGCTCATTGAGAGGAAAAATAAATTTGATGATGACCAGATGTGTGATCGTGATAAGATTCAAATACATTATAGTGAAACATAATTTAAACACACTGCATGAGAAATTCAGTTCAAGTTTTTTTTATTTCCATGTATATATGGTAACCGGCTCTTACATTCTCGATAATGTACTTGTACTCCTTTGGTTCATAGTCGACCTGTTTGGCATCCTGAGTGGGTAAAGGAATATACTCTCGGATTAATAAGACTCTGTATCGTATGCAGACACGCGCCTCATGCATTATGTAAACAATACACCCAATGCCGGCAATGGGGGGGGGGGGGGGGGGGGGGGGAACTATGCGAGTACAATCCTCCTCTCTTTTTGTACGGCGTAAGCATCATGAATACCATTTGCATGCCACTCTGCATATGGAAGCATAAGCATTTATATGCATGGGAAGCGAATAGACTCCCTATGACTATCCGCTACGTGCATGCAGATAATAATACATCCTGCGCCAAGGGCCGTGTGTATATGCATATGGCATGTGCAATGATGCCACTGGTACTTTGTATGGTGTGTGCGTGATGTGTGTGTGTGTGTGTGTAGGAGGAGGAGGAGGAGGTGGAGGAGGTGGATGGGCTGACCTGGTACAGCGTGATAATCAGAGACACCTTCAACTGCACGTCAAACGTGGCCTTTCCCGACGCTCCTTGCGGCCCTCTGTCTTCGCTGGCCACCCATTTCACCTGCACGCCGCAGTGCGTACATAATGTGTGTGTGTGTGTGTGTGTGTGTGTGTGTGTGTGTGTGTGTGTGTGTGTGTGTGTGTGTGTGTGTGTGTGTGTGTGTGTGTGTGTGTGTGTGTGTGTGTGTGTGTGTGTGTGTGTGTGTGTGTGTGTGTGTGTGTGTGTGTGTGTGTGTGTGTGTGTGTGTGTGTGTGTGTGTGTGTTAAAGCCACGTAGTAGTGAACGCGCGTCATTGGTAATGCAGTATCCGTATTTGTATATATTAAACGCGCACATCATGATATCAAGTTAGACGACTTACGGGAATGGAGTTTGCTTTCCTGTTGCTGCGCTGCCATAACACTCGCAACTCGTCAGGTCGCCTGTCAAAAGGCCCCACGAAACGCGAAGTGAATCAACATGCAATAGAATTAATAAGAGAACGAGCGATCTTCTGCACACGCCCACACGGCTTACCATGTCCCCTTGCAGTCGAGCTCAATGTATTCAAAAATAGACGTACAGCGAAACTGGTATGCACTCTTGCCTGCCCGCTTCACCTTCCGCGCAACTTTAGAGGCTAAAGCCATCTCTTAAAGTCTCGTACCCAGGCTCGAATGTGGATACGTACATTTGGGCCCGGGTACGAGACTAACCTAGCCCGTCAAGCTAAATTAATGTGACTCATCATAAACATGTCTTCCTATTAAGTATTACTTAACACCGTAGGTCCTTAGGAACAAGTTAGCCATATCTACTCTGTGAGTATATGCTATCAAACCCTAACCCACATACACTGCAGTAAACCGCTAATTATACAGAGGTGAGCTACCTGGGGGGCGATCATATCTGTTCGTAGGATGAACGCTATTTAATGGCATGCATATACATGAAAATGGTCCAATTTGCAAAGATAACAGTATGTAGATAAACACACAAACACACATTTATACATACACACACACACACACACACACACATACACACACACACACACACACACACACACACACACACACACACACACACATCTCAACATGTAAGGTCCGGTAGTTCAACTCCATCATCAAATCCTGCGTGTTCAACTTCTCCATTTGGTTCTGGATCCTCGAAGAAATACATTGGTAGCCCTCAGAATGGCAAAGGACAGCCTGGCTCGTACCCATCCTGCAACTCAGTGTTCAGCATATGTTTTTTTTCTTAATTAAAATTGATGCTTGCATGAACCCTTTCCATGATAGATCATTACCATATCATGAACCCTTTCCATGATAGATCATTACCATATCATGAACCCTTTCCATGATAGTTCATTACCATATCATGAACCCTTTCCATGACAGATCATTACCATATATAGTAACTGTTTGAAATCGCCATTTTCTCACTGATGCATGCATGTAGGCAGCTTCCTATATTTTCATAATTATAATAATAAGCTTAGAAAAACATCAGAAATTATATGGACGTATGCTTCTGTTAGTAGAGCAAAGGAACCGAATGTGGAACGCACCCCTATTAAGGAACACTAAATCTCATTAAAAAATCTTAATCAACATTATGGGTTTACTGTTTTTACTGTTCATGCGCAGATCAATGAATCTGATTAACCCACTAAGTTTACAGATGTTTTAACTAGTGCTGGATGCACTGTTTCTACTTTCAACGCTGATGTCAAGCACAATAAAATTAAACGAACAGCCTTCCTCCTCAGGCTCTAGTGCCTTTGCAGCTTCGAACACCTCTTCAATCGTCACCCCCACACCCCTTAAGTTCAAGGATACTATGGTTTCATAGCGACCTCAGGAGAATAGCCTTTATGCTTATCGGCCATAATTAGACTACAATGCAGTTGAAGATTTCATTTTTAAACAGGTAGCACCCGCCCCCCTCCCCAAGGCAAACCCCATGCAGCTGTGTGTTTATATAACAACCCTTTGATGCGGTTGTTCCTTATTCGGTACCTTTCCCATACATTGAGGTATGTTTGCCGAAAAGTGAGTTTTCAGTACCAGAATTCATGCAACATTTGCTATGGTTAATATGGTTGTAATCTCCGTTAAATTCTCTATCCAACGGTGTTTAAATTATCTCTCTAGCATGCATAGTTTGTCTGCATCAGTCAATGGACGTTGGTTGTTCCTTAATAGGTTCCTTTGCTCTATATGCTTCTGTTAAGAAAAAGCACGCGGAGGCTTGCCGTAAGGTGATTGCCAATTGCCATGGCAATTATCTATCGTCGTATATATATATTTTTAATTCAGGCCACTGCATGTATCTCTATGACAGACTAATTTCCAGTACGTAAGGAAGGAGTTGCAGAGGACCTAGATTTCTCTAAGCATATCAAATAATTAAAACACGCCTTAGGTCCCTTTTTCGCAATGATCCGGTATCTTTGTTGGAACAGCAGTGGTATGATATTGTACATGCATGTGATTTGTGCCTTTTTCTTTATACTATGTTTGTGAAGCCGCAAATCCAGAGGTTTCTATCAAAATTTAGAACGAATGCCTAAAGTCAGTAGGAGTATTCAAAATTGACTTTTAGAGGGGTCATGTTGTTCTCTGAACTCAATCCTTTTAACCTGATCACTTTAATCATCTATGGGATCGGGCTAACACTTACCAATGGCTGACGTTCAGCTGCCCCATTATAATTACTTCAATCAAGCACCGCATGCGCTAGGACAAGCCTATATAATAACTTGGTTTATCACTAAGGACATTCAAGCCCCTTGATTTCAAGCATCTGGTCCACCATTCAGTTTTACCACTCGGAACAGCTAAGGTTTGTACCTTTCTCACAAAGTAAACCTGAAATAGTGCAGACATGAATATTTACAACGGCATGCACCGGCACACATGATCTAAACAAAGCAAACAATAATTTGAACGGACATAACAGAAAGTATACTTATTACTCTTCAACTTATGATGGTCTAGGGGCTGGTTGACTTGAAGCTACTCTGGCAAGGGACCGAACAGCAGTAACCCAGCTGAAGGGAAAGGCAGGAAAGGGTTAAATGGCTCACATTATACGTGCCCCCACACCTCAACTAACGATTATACGATCACTACCCCCACAAACAAATCAACATTTCCTAACTTTTTCATATCGGCTTCAGTTTCAGCTTGGATACGGAAAGTCCTCCCCTCACACACAATCATGAATGTGGCACGGTTCTTGTCTTGCTGAGCTCGAGGTACTTCAATGACATCAGTAACTCTTTTTAAGTCAATGTAGCTATACCCATAAGGTACAGGAAAGGAAGGAAGAGGGAGGAAGGAAGAGGGAGGGAGGGGGAGTGGGAGGAGTGCAAAATAAATTCTAAACCTCCAATTTATACCTACACTGCATCATTGTGTTAAAACTCGATCTATATGCTGCCATCCTAAACCTCACCCTTTTGGTGTTGCATCGCCAATGGACTTATAATAGGTAAGCCTGTTTCCATACTCAAACCGAAAGTATCGCTTCCTCCATTGGTTACGTGTTAGTCCTTTAATACCTTGTTTGTAGAGGTAGCCAGCCATCTAGGGTGGTGAGGAGAGGGGGATGTTTAGGATACAAAAGTGCCAAAATCAACAAACAGTTACATACCTGTCGATAATTTCCAAGTTCCTGCTCCTGCCAAGTGTAAATCAATGATGGGTTTAACATACATTTCGTGTATGTGCATGCATGCGTTTATCTTACAGTGGGCATGCTGTCAGGCATCTTGCACTGACAAGGGGTCTTTCCACACTTGCAATGTGCCTCTTCACCCATCTTGCACTGGCACGGGACCTTTCCACACTTGCATTTCATCTCTGTATCCATCTTGCACTGACAAGGGACCTTTCCACACTTGCATTTCATCTCTGTATGGCCACGAAGAAAAAAAAAAATTTGACCACCATAATGGCCCGCAACTCAGAGTTGAGTTGCTTTAGTTTTCAAGTATAGGAATTGTGTTGTGGACTGTAGTTAAAAATAATACAGGAACGCAGAAACCAAGCTTAGCAGGGCACCTCTGGTAATGAAAACACGTTGATACAGTGCACACACTAATACTAACTGTGGGTAATTAACATCATATGTAACAGAATAAGTTACACCATAGGTAACACCACAGATAACACCACAGATAACACCATAGATAACACCATAGGTAGCACCATAGATAACACCATAGGTAACACCATCCACAGAGATCACCATAGATAATACCATTGGGTAAAACTTCTTACTTTTTTCATCAGATGGTATTTCCCTCTGAGCCTGGTCAGGTTCTGAGTCTGGTCTGGGCTGACAATGGAAGCCCGATGAACTCTTGAATAATACAATGAACTCTTCCTGAACACTGCAGAATTCCAGTGGAATATAATGTCACACCCTTTGCAAACTGTTCCATAGATTATGCCACATTTGTTCATGACATCTACGTGTATATAACTCCACCCTTAAAATCTACATGCGCTCTCCAATGGATCAAATAGCATATCAACTTATGTTTATTGCTTATTCGTCACTGGAAGTAGAAACTGAAAATAATAACTGAAATGGTACACATATAAGACCCTTCTCTCTAAATGAGGAATTTGATGGCGACTGCAACCAAAAATGACAGCACCCAGAGTAGCCATGAGATATGAGTTCAAAGCTTGAGCCTCACATACCTAATCTTATAAAGAAGGGTCCATTAATAATCCATTAATAATCCAAAATGGTTTACAAAGTGACCGGTCAAATGTTACAACAGCAAAAGGATGGTGAGGAAGCTCAAATTTGACACTACAATACTCACCCTGATGGGGTCACCATCTTGTGGGTCTCCTCATCCTCATCCTCACCCTCTGGTATCATGGTGTTTTCGACACTCATTGAACTGTAAGTGCTTTGCATGTCTGCATCACTGGAGTAACAACACAGATCACAGTACGTGCCATTGAAAGAAAGAGTGGACCAGTGATTCTATACGGTGTAGTCCAGCCACAAAATGCAGTGCAGAAAATACGCAAAAAAATTGGAACCAGCACTATCTGAGAGTTAAGGTCACATAATTGTAAATAAAAATAAGATATGGCTGATGGGATGGTGGCAATCGCCAGGTCCTTCACTACATAGTTGTCACAGTGGAATGTGATGGCATTGCAAGTAATCAAATATGGCTGAATGCAGGTAGTGTTGCAATTTATATATTAGCACTCACTCTGGTGAGCCTTTCTTAATCAGCTCTGACTCTATGGTGATTCCAAGGTTAGCCCTGCTGATCTTTTCAGAAGTAGGGTTAAATTTCATCTCCAGTTCATTACTGCACATTCGGAAAACACACAGTGGCAATTATATAATATTAATTTAAACGCACAATCCCTTTGGTAAGAGGATTTATTTAATTAGAGGCTGCTTAAAGTGGTTAATGTAGGTTCTATAAACTGCATGCATGTCAGGGCGTGCTTATTAAGTCATTACGCTTATTATCATAGCGACGTGTGTGTAGGTGTGAGTATGTGTGTGTGCATGGGTGCTCCTGTGTCATCCACTTACCAACTGCAAGCAACCTTCGCATGCAACTACTTTACACAACTGCTTACCTTGTGAAGTTCGCTGCAACATATTCTGCCATGTTACAGGTAAAAGATGCAAGTTGTTTAACCCCTTTGGGACCAACCTAACAGAATGCAATTCAGTGTAGAAAAAAATCAGAGTTAGGCAACGGCAGACCTCACATGCACACACACATATGCACACATACACATACAGGAAACATGCATGAGTGCATGCACACACACTCACTCATCATAACTCCATTTACTAGCTCATTGAGAGAAAAATAAAATTGATGATGACCAGATGTGTGACTGTGATAAGATTCAAATATATTATAGTGAACATAATTTAAACACACTGCATGAGAAATTCAGTTCAAATTTCCATGCACCACCTATGGAAATCATCAAACACACGTATATATATGGTAACCGGCTCTTACATTCTCGATAATGTACTTGTACTCCTTTGGTTTATAGTCGACCTGTTTGGCATCCTGAGTGGGGAAAGGAATATACTCTCAGATTAATAAGACCCTGTAGCACGTGCAGACACGCGCCTCATGCAGCATGTAAACAATCCCGGCAATGATGGGGGGGGGGGGGGGGGGGGGGGGGCGGACTATGCGAGTACAATCCCCCTCTCTTTTTGTACGGCGTAAGCATCATGAAACCATTTGCATATCACTCTGCATATGGAAGCATAAGCATTTATCGAGAGTAACTCTCATATAGGATTTGATCCCGATTATGAAGTCATTAAAAAAGCGACCCGCTTCTAACAAGACTCCCGACGAGCGGATGGCTTACCTTGATGTCGTCATCGTACAAGAAGGCAACAACAAGCAGTTTCGTGTTTGTTTGATGTCACAAAAACCGCGTGGTTGTAGAGAACAAAACTATTTTCCGAACTCGTACCCAGTCCCACGTATTTCTCCTTCTTCCTGTTCTTCTTGACCACGCATAACTCGGGATAGAAACACTTTTAAGGAATGAAAATCACACCAATGGCTTCAGAATTCGTTGGCATTCTCGCTTCTGTGGTCAAAACGTCTCGAGGCTACATGACATATTTCGGTGGTTGCGTTAGCAAATCACGTATAGTTAAGCTTACTGCACTGACACGACTCGGATAGGTCATACTTCGCTCTTTATACGAAGTACTAGTAGTATACATGATGTAATCAAATGTGTACGGCCTGGGCACTACACGTAGTGGTAATTAACTGTGGCATGTATCCGGTTTTGCTGTATTTAATAACGTGCACGTGCATTAGTCTCGTCCCCAGACCCTACACTTCACGTGTTAGGGTCTGGGATTTCGAGTCGCTAGCGCTTGTACCATCTGGAATGTAAACAAACAATTATCGCTTGACCACATCCGATAATTATCAAGCTTATTAAAGCTTTGGCGACGGTATGGACCCCGTATCAGTCAAAGGCGACACGCAAATCACAATTGAAGACCTTGTCTTTCCACGAAGGTGGTCGTAAACGTACGGTAACAGAATATAACATAGAGTTTTACCGTATCCTGTTGGCAAAATAACAAAACAATCACGGCCATATACAAAGCTACATATAGCCTCCTTCTGCTTGTCCTTCAATGTCTCCACTTTCACAGGCCCGTAGCCAGGTTTTGTATTGGGGGGGTGCAAAGTTTGGCTCAGTGGACTCATGGGTACCCCGTTCACCAATATCAGTTGGTTTCAACTCTACTTCTTCAGTGACCGTGTTACACTCTGTACAATGCCTACTTGAGCTGGGTTCAGCGCTTAGCTGAAATGCAGCAGTGCCTGGTTGTGTAGTGATGTTATCAGTGTCACTATCAGCGCAAGAAGGTTGCGTGATTTCCATTGCTATGGTTGGCTGCTGCTGAACGATATTTGGGCTTGGCGGTTCGCCGTCAGTGACGAGCTGTACCGTTGTTACAAGTGATGTGCCACATGTAGCTAATTGCAACTCACTGGTTCCATGCTCCTGCTGCTGGCTGGTAGCCGTGTCAACCTTTTTTTTTGTTCGTTGGGGAAGAAATTGCTCCATTGAACAACAGTTAGCAGCGGCTCTTTTTCTTTCGCGTTCACGTTGTTCACGTCGTCCCATTTTAGATCAAACAGTCTGTATTGCACTCGATATTTGATTGGCTGGTACAGGCCACGTGCATGATACTATCTAGATATACAGCTGGCAGTTCTCTCACTATAATGCGCCTGTCATTGTAACATGGGTACCCACCCCATTGGGGCCAATGACGGGATTTGACCTTTATTAAATCAAATGCCCCACTGTTGGGGATTAATAACCGGTCAAATTGCCCGTCCACCCACGCGTGTTTTGGTATCGGGCGATCGATCCTGCTATAAATTCTTGTATGTGTTTTGATGGATTGTACACAACACTGCGCTGTGTCGGCGCTCGATCTGCATGTTGCGTTGTTCGAATACCTCCTGCTATTCTCTCTCGATCGACGAATGGTCGATCGATCGATCATCAATCACTGTCCATTGTTATGTCCAATACACACAAGAGCCTTCTTTATAGCCTCCGTACTAGCACTAGAACTGGTAGACATCTTTGTTTTATCTCACCGATCTCGATCCGCCTCTTCATTGTCAAATGCCCGTCTATAGCCTAACGAAACAACCACAATCCAATTAGCGGTGTCAAATCCCGTACTAATCCCGACATTGGCCCCAATGGGGGGGGCACCCATGTTACAATGACAGGTGCATAAGTGTAGATTGCAGAGAACAATAATGATATCATTACATGTTTATAATAAAATTCATAGCCGGCTGAGCGGACCTTACATCCAGCGGGAGGGTGCAATTGCACCCGTTTGCACCCCCCTGGCTACGGGCCTGCTTTCAGTTCTGTCATCGCGAAACGCATAGCTTGTTCGACCGTATCCATACTTACACGTAGTGTGTGGGTCTGGGTCGAGCAATGTTTATGTACATACGTCATAATTAAAGTGCGCACGAATTCCAGCGTTTGGTACACTTCCGCCCCATACGAAATACCAGACCTATATGAGCGTGTTTATACATTATGCGATAAACATTGCGTCATATTGGTCTGGGGCCGAGACTACACGTGCATATCATTCAATCGTTGTAGCAGAGATAATATATAGAGGGATTGGAAACGCATCACGTGCCCCATAGAATACGCGCTTGGCCGTGCGTGCCATCCGACATCGTGTGAATCGCACGTTTTCATAAGTGTGAAACGAAGGTCTGAAATCGGTGGTTTGTTTGAACAAAGAAGTAGGGGAACTTTTTATTGTGGTGTAGCGGTATAGGGTGCAATAGGTACTACGTGCGTTTTTTTTTTGAAAGGATATAATTGCCCCGTCGCCCAGGTTTATACGTATTTTGAGCTTTAATGGCGATAGTCCGTGCCAAAGTTTTTGTGGGGGAGAATCTTGGGAATCCGTGGTTCTTTTCTTCTAAGATTAGCTATGTAACATGCCATGGGATTAAACTCTCGAATCGCGTTGTTACTTTGTAGCGACGGTGCTCTGAACAAGCCAGGTAGGATGTCGGGTATAGTAACTTTGTGGGGATCTGTACCCCTCATCATACACGTTACATGTCTAAAAGTGGTATTGTCTTGTAGCTCTTGCTTTGTATTTGAAGCTTAATGAGCATTCTGGGGGTCTTAGACAATTCAACAGTGTGTGCTGGAAATCCAGATGCGGACCTTGTACAGCAATGGCATTGCAATTCTTCTTCATTGCACAGTTTATCTGGTAGGTGCATTGTGTGTTTAAAATTGAATTCACATTACTGCTGTATGTGTAGGAGGCAAGGTGGGATACATGGATGATTCCATCTCTCTTCATTCATCGACTATTCGACACAACCAATGCAACATATTGCTATCTTCAGACTCTAGACAACTTCGATGCACAACTTGTGCTACATACCGTAATACACTTGTGACCAAAAAACGTATGCTAACTAAGGTTTATGACATTAAAGATGCTGGTCACATCAACTTCATATCTACTTGGTTATCAGCATGTGTAGGGATTCGTGGATTTTCATACTCAAGTGCATGGGTTGAGAAATACAAAAAGGAACACAAAAGAACAACTCCGAAGTCTAAGGGGCTGAGGAAGCAATTGTAGACATTACTGTATGTATTTATTTGGTTTGTTTTTTCCTTTTATCAATCCTAACTACATGTAAGCCCTATTTCATACTGTTGTGTGTTATGCACTCCTAAGGATTCATGTGCGGATGGCACGCGTGTTAATACGTGATAAGTGGCCTCGTTTCCAATCCCTCTATATATTATCTCTGGTTGTAGGTTTGACGCTCTTTGTAAAAATGCCTTCACGTCAGGAAAAGAAGAAAGCCAAACGACGAGCAAAGTACCTCAAAACTCGAGACGACGTATTACATTCATCCCGCGCCGAGCGGAATTACAAAGCAGAGCCTGAAAAGAAACGGGTCTCTCAACGTGAAAACTATCGAGCAGATCCTCAAAAGAACGGACCTCTCGACGTGCAAGGTATCGAGCAGATCCTCAAAAGGAACGGGCTGCCAGGCCCGGCGCACACGGTACGGTTGGTGCGGCTTTGGCCGCACCAACTCTTGAACCCAAAATATGGGCAATTTGGGCTTGTCTGATTTCATATGATGTGTTCTTGCGTGAAAAGTAATATGTGCCATGATGTACCGCTTATCATGCCCCATGATAGGGGAAAAAAAGCCGCGTGATTGATCTAATTGTACTGATCGCCTTAACGGTTTGCAACATTTTAAAAAGATGAGTCAATTATCAGTGTCAAACGCAGATGGCCCAGCTGTTGTATAATGTATTCATAACCAATCGTGATTGAAATGAACTTCCTTTAAATGTTTTAAGAACCCTATGCAACGGCATGCTATGATTTCTACTGCAATGCAGTCAGTAGAAATCATTGACGCCGCATGGGGCTAACTATCTCTTCCAGATGTCATAGAAAGCCTTTAAAGGAAGTTCACGATTGGTTATGAATGCAGCGGGTCTATTTGCAATTGGTGCATCTCTGGTAGCAAAAATCATTTTCCGCGTTCGAGAGCTTCAATGAGTCACATTATCGATGGGAGTAGTTTTAGGGGTTGGGGCTTATGCTTTATAGTAAACGCAAATATGCATAACAAAAATAATAATAATTTACAAACGATTCTCGTTCAAAAATATTGCGTTCATTCTTAATTGGATTCCCTGTATAGTATTAATCTTCCGCGCAGGGCTGCCACGCCCCTTAACTTGGCCGCACCAACTTTTGACCCTGTGCGCCGGGCCTGGCTGCTAAAATACAGCGATATTGTCATAGTCCTAAACGTGCATCTGTTCTCGCTCGGCGAAAAGAGTTAAAGTCACTCAAAGGTATGTCATACGTTTACAACCCCCCTCTCATATCAAGATGGATTACTTAACATGCTACGGCTCATAATCGGGTATGAATAAAAATCAATGAAACAAGTAAATAAAAAACATTCTCTATGAGAAAGTTAGTGGCATATAGGATTTGAAGGCAATGGTGGTGTAAAAAGGAAGGAAACAAGGGTCTAATAATAAGGGAAAATGGAATAGTCCTATATCTAGCACATTTCTATATGTAGGATATAGTATGTTGTTCGTGTGCTAAATATAGGACTATTCCATTTTCCCTTATTATTAGACCCTTGTTTCCTTCCTTTTTACACCAACATTGCCTTCAAATCCTATATGCCACCAAATTTCTCATAGAGAGTGTTTTTATTTACTTGTATGCATGGGAAGCGAATAGACTCCCTATGACTATCCGCTCCGTGCGTGCAGATATACACCCTGCGCCAAGGGCCGTGTGTATATGCATATGGCATGTACAATGATGCCACTGGTACTTTGTATGGTGTGTGCGTGATGTGTGTGTGTGTGTGTGTATAGGAGGAGGAGGAGGTGGAGGAGGAGCTGACCTGGTACAGCGTGATAATCAGAGACACCTTCAACTGCACGTCAAACGTGGCCTTTCCCGACGCTCCTTGCGGCCCTCTGTCTTCGCTGGCCACCCATTTCACCTGCACGCCACAGTGCATACATAATGTGTGTGTGTGTGTGTGTGTGTGTGTGTGTGTGTGTGTGTGTGTGTGTGTGTGTGTGTGTGTGTGTGTGTGTGTGTGTGTTAAAGCCACGTAGTAGTGAGCGCGCGTCATTGGTAATGCGTGCCACGCAGCATCCGTATTATTTGTATTTGTATATATTAAACGCGCACATCATGATATCAAGTTAGACGACTTACGGGAATGGAGTTTGCTTTCCTGTTGCTGCGCTGCCATAACACTCGCAACTCGTCAGGTCGCCTGTCAAAAGGCCCCACGAAAGGCGAAGTGAATCAACATGCAATATATAGAATTAGTAAGAGAACGAGCGATCTTCTGCACACGCCCACACGGCTTACCATGTCCCCTTGCAGTCGAGCTCAATGTATTCAAAAATAGACGTACAGCGAAACTGGTATGCACTCTTGCCTGCCCGCTTCACCTTCCGCGCGACTTTAGAGGCTAAAGCCATCTCTTATAGTCTCGTACCCAGGCTCGAATGTGGATACGTACATTTGGGCCCGGGTACGAGACTAAAGCCATACACTAGGCGTGCAACACTATAAACTTCTAGTAAAATATCAGTAAACTAATGTTTTACTGAAAATATAATTGCATTCATTGAGTTGCACGCAACATTGTTGGTATGGTCGCCTTAAACTCCTCTACATACTCAGCCAGTCAAGCTAAAATTAACTGATGTGACTTATCATAAACATGTCCCTATTAAGTATTACTTAACACCCTAGGTCCTTAGGAATTCGCCACTGAACAAGTTAGCCATATCTACTCTGTGAGTATATGCTATCAAACCGGCCCCCACATACACTGTAGTAAACCGCTAATTATACAGAGGTGAGCTACCTGGGAGGCGATCATATCTGTTCGTAGGATGAACGCTATTTAGCGAGCTGAAATCTATACTTAACCAGCTGACATTCGAGTAGATCATGCAGTTTAGAAATTTCACGACAATTGCAAAAAAAGAGGCACAAATCATTTTCAGTTGAGCTCATAATTATATGGGATCGTTTCAGCGAAGGAACCTAACACGATGTTATAGGAAGGAAATTAAAATTGATGCGTGCATGAATCCTTTCCATGATAGATCATTACCATATATAGTAACTATTTGAAATCGCCATTTTCTCACTGATGCATGCATGTAGGCAACTTCCTATATATTTTCATAATTATAATAATAAGCTTAGAAAAACATCAGAAATTATATGGACGTATGCTTCTGTTAAGAAAAAGCACGCGGACTTGCCGCAAAGTTCAAAGAAAATGGTGATTGCCAATTACCATGGCAATTATCTATCGTCGTATATAATTTTTAAAAATTCAGGCCACTGCATGTAACTCTATGACAGACTAATTTCCAGTACGTAAGGAAGGAGTTGCAGAGGACCTACACTCATCTGAGCGTACCAATAGCAATTAACAAGTGACTAAGATTACAAAATCGATTATGCCCCTCCCCCTTTGGCGCCCTTCATGGGGTTGCTTAAAGGCGGCTTCAGATGGTCTGCCAGAGAGTAGGAGGAGGTGATATGATCCCTCTAAAAAAATTCAATCTTGAATACTCCTACTGACTTTAGGCATTCGTCCTAAATTTTGACAGAAACCTCTGGATTTGCGGCTTCACAAACATAGCAAAAAGAAAAAGACAGAATCACACTGATGCATGTGCAATACCGCGACCTAAGGCATGTTTTTATTTCCTGGTAATTATTTGATATGCTTAGAGAAATCTTAGCAGCTATTTTACTTTAGAAACACATAGCTACAAGCCGTAATCTTATAGCAACGCTACAGTAAATTTTAAGTATAGGGGTTCGGGGGGCCCCATAACCAGGGGAGGGAGGGGGCCATGGCCCCCCCTCCCCCGGGCCGCCTATGATGACAAGCGCGACACAGATTTCCTCCATGTAGTCTTCGGTTGCGACGCGAAAATTTACCACATATGAAAATGACAAATTTTTAATTCATGACGTTATCCTTATTCATAAGATGAAATTTCTCTCTTACTATGGTGGTTCCTGCTAGGAATACATTTACGATGCTGACCTTGCATTAGTGTGAAGTAGTCTCGTACCCGGACCCAAATTTTCGTAACGATGCAGTTGGACCTGGGTACGAAAGTATAGTACTGGTATCGCCATAGATATTAGAGTAGAAGGATAGGAAACAAATCACGTGAGCCATACTCTACTGTAGATTTTACGGCGCGTAGTCCGCATAGTTGTTAATTGAGTGTGAAACGCTACTCCCCCAAAACGACGACTAGAGTTTGAACAGATAGAGAACGTTTGTGCTATTATTCTGATAGAGCTGCTGACGCTTATCACGGTGATGTAAATATTATCAGTATGCCTGCAACGGTAGATACGCGCGTTTGTAGTAATTACATATATATGCGAAGTGAGGCGTACTGAATGCAAACCGATATGTTTAAATCGTATTGGAAGGTTTTTTCGTGTAGCTTTCGTGAAACTACACAGCATGGTGTGTGTTTTCCCTATGCCAGATTGATTTTGTACGTGTGAGGGCCAAAAAACTACTTCCTGATATGAGGTCAAACTGCGGCGTGTAGCGTGCGTATTTTGAGGCTGTTCAGGGCCATATGCAATATGCATGTTGGAAAATGTATTCTATACAGCAACGCATTTTGGTTTTGGTATAATAAGCTTCTTACGGAGAGAAAACAAGGTGCCGTTTCATGTCTGCATAGACCTGATGAATCGGACTGGGCACTCCAAGTTTAGGCTGAACTGCAGAACAAAGAGGAAGACGCTACCAGTGCACATCCCCTTAGATAAAGTCAGCTTGTTTCCTGTCTCGTCTGTTATGGCAGCAAAAACTTTTCATCCAACAAGATGTCGTCTAAAGCATAGATATTATAATATCTATGTCTAAAGCGGCAATAAAATCTCCTACAAAAAAAAACACATCAACGTTTCTTTACGTGCATGATGCGCGCATACAAGCATGTTCTTACCTACGAAAGTGGTTTGAAATGGCTGTTTTCTACGATACTGTTGAAGAAGACTTGACATCGAGCCATGATGGTGGCATGGGTACGAGAACTATGCGGACTGCAGGTGTTAGGTCGTGTTAATTGGCTGCGTTTCCTATCCTTCTACTCTAATATCTATGCATGGCCGTAGTCAATTACAAAAATTTGGGGGGGCTAATTAATATTCATGATCTTGATAAAACAATGCATCGCGGATTGATCGACAGTTGAGCACACATTCTCGTTCTAAATTTACGGGCGGCTTGCAATACTGGAAAGTGTTCAATTTGTGGTACCGCGCGTACTATAACATCAACGTGTATCCTTTTATAAATAATATGCTGGACCAAAATTTTGGGGGGGCTTAAGCCCCCCCAAGCCCCTAGTCTCGTACCCAGACCCATTTTTTTCACAGCAGCGGATGGAATACATCACCGCTACGTGAAAAGTGGGTCTGGTAAAGTCCTCTACTCAATTCTGTCCAGTGATTACATAATACGTCACGAGGAATGCATCATGAAATAATTAAGCAGTACACAATCATATCCATTAACCTACTCCCAATAAATGCTTAGGTCATTTGGTCTAGACTGTATAAATATGCAAGCTGTTCGACAAAGGAACAATGTACCAGTTAAGGAACTTGGTAAATTGAAGGAATGTATGAAAAGACCCAGAAGCCGATTTCAATTCTTGTGAAGATTTTCTACTTACTGTTAGTAGACTCGTGCATGGAATGGAGACAGGATGATCATCCAGACTTATACATGTTCTGTGCACATGACCTAGATCTTTCAGATAGAGGGACTGTCCTCAAAGCAGCTGTTGACATCATTAGTACGGCAGAATGGCATAACATAAAGACTTGGCATATCCCGTTCGAAAACTAACAAATGCATCGCGCCCACTCAATAAATCTACTACGCTTCGTAGCTGCATGCTCTTCTTTTAGCTTCGAATATCCCAAACGTCTGCACGCGGATTCGATTGCTCTCTCCATTTGCGTCGGTAATTGCTAAATTTCATCGCACGTGCGATTATAAAAGCGGTATGCAATTACTGCATTCCTCGAATCTGATTGGTTCCCCAACATTCTGGGGAAGCTGGACAGAAATGAGTATAGGACTTTACCAGACCCACTTTTCACGTAGCGGTGATGTAATCCATCCGCTGCTGTGAAAATATGGGTCTGGGTACGAGACTACCAAGCCCCCCCCCCCCCCTTACTACGGCCTTGCTATGGTATCGCCCAGACATTGGATCTGGCATTTCTTTTTCACAGCGGGTGTTCCCCTCCATGCCGTCCCAATATGTATGTATGTTCAAATATACGCACCGAGTCTGTCAGTGGGTTCGAGATAAACAATAATCGGCGGACAACGGAGGAAGAACGCTCACGTGGTACTTATTTATAATAACTTATTACGTGTCGTATACATAAATAGCAACATATACGAATGACGTAACTAACAATACATATATGTATATAATAATTCTTTACATGCGTGAACGTTTTCATCACCTCGGCTAGTTGATGTGCTGTTAGTGTTGGTAGAGTTGCTCATTGGTGTCCCGCCCAATAGCTCACCATACGCCAGCTGGTGTGCCACCCAATAAGTCTGCTATTCTTATAAATAAATAAAATTTCTTTCCATGGCATTTTTAACTATTTGGTTCGGTTGGATGCATAGAACATTCATTGTATAAATAGTTGAAGGATAATAATGTAACAGAATATGAACACATAAAAACACCTGTGGAGAGTATGAAAGAGGAGGAGGAAAACTGAGGGGCGTGGCTAAACAAAAAAACACACACGCAACAGCTTTATTTAATGCACGTCATCACTGGTCGTCTGCGTTTCGTCTGGCCTCACACAGTGACTGTATGGCATTGATCCACCTGGATTGAGGTTATGGAAGTATGAGGTTATGCAAGTATGAGAGTATGACAGTATGACAGCACGCTTATCATGACTATTAATGTTAAATCGCCATCTATGCGTAGACGCATATCATCTATGCGTAGACGATTAATTGTATATAGTATCGTACATATCGATGGAGTAAAGTTTAAAATGCTACCTACCCACGTGTTGCCTAACCTTTAGATGGCTCAGTAAGAAAATGATTATATTTTGGAGGATATTAATACCCGAAAATTGCTCTGAAGTAGTGTCTACTGGTAGATGATTTTGACTGATTTCCTCTATGTGTAAATGGTCCGTCCATTTAACACTAACAGTACCTTACATGAAATGATAACATCTAGCTTAATAATAAAAGGCCCACAATACTATGAGGTCCACAGTACTATGAGGTCCACAGTACTATGAGGCACACAGTACTATGAGGTACACAGTACTATGAGGCACACAATACTATGAGGCACACAGTACTACGAGGCACACAGTGCTATGAGGTACACAGTACTATGAGGCACACAATACTATGAGGCACACAGTACTATGAGGCACACAGTACTATGAGGCACACAGTACTATGAGGCACACAGTGCTATGAGGCCCACAGTACTATGAGGCACACAATACTATGAGGCACACAGTACTATGAGGCACACAGTACTATGAGGCACACAGTACTATGAGGTACACAGTACTATGAGGCACACAATACTATGAGGCACACAGTACTACGAGGCACACAGTGCTATGAGGTACACAGTACTATGAGGCACACAATACTATGAGGCACACAGTACTATGAGGCACACAGTACTATGAGGCACACAGTGCTATGAGGTACACAGTACTATGAGGCACACAGTACTATGAGGCACACAATACTATGAGGCACACAGTACTATGAGGCACACAGTACTATGAGGCACACAATACTATGAGGCACAAACCTTTTCATCTCGATTTCGCTCTGTGCCTGGAGCTGGTATATCCTTCCCTCACATTGCACCTGGAATGTGGCATGGTTCTTGTCTTGCTGAGCACTGCTCACCTCCATCACCCCCGTGACCTTGTCCAGTTCAATCTGACTGTTATGAATAAAACAGATGAACCTCATTACAGGAGCCCATCTCCCATCATTACAGGAGCCCATCTCCCGTCATTACAGGAGCCCATCTCCCATCATTACAGGACCCCATCTCCCGTCATTACAGGAGCCCATCTCCCGTCATTACAGGAGCCCATCTCCCATCATTACAGGAGCCCATCTCCCATCATTACAGGAGCCCATCTCCCATCATTACCTATCATTACAGGAGCCCATCTCCCATCATTACAGGAGCCCATCTCCCATCATTACAGGAGCCCATCTCCCATCATTACAGGAGCCCATCTCCCATCATTACAGGAGCCCATCTCCCATCATTACAGGAGCACATCTCCCATCATTACAGGAGCCCATCTCCCATCATTACAGGAGCCCATCTCCCATCATTACAGGAGCCCATCTCCCATCATTACAGGAGTCCATCTCCCATCATTACAGGAGCCCATCTCCCATCATTACAGGAGCCCATCTCCCATCATTACAGGAGCCCATCTCCCATCATTACAGGAGCCCATCTCCCATCATTACAGGAGCCCATCTCCTATCATTACAGGAGCCCATCTCCCATCATTACAGGAGCCCATCTCCCATCATTACAGGAGCCCATCTCCCATCATTACAGGAGTCCATCTCCCATCATTACAGGAGCCCATCTCCCATCATTACAGGAGCCCATCTCCCATCATTACAGGAGCCCATCTCCCATCATTACAGGAGCCCATCTCCCATCATTACAGGAGCCCATCTCCTATCATTACAGGAGCCCATCTCCCATCATTACAGGAGCCCATCTCCCATCATTACAGGAGCCCATCTCCCATCATTACAGGAGCCCATCTCCCATCATTACAGGAGCCCATCTCCCATCATTACAGGAGCCCATCTCCCGTCATTACAGGAGCTCCATTGTACACTGCTTATTACAGTAAAGCTCCACCCCTATAGTAAACACATTCACATCTTCTTCCCTCTCCACCTCAAGAAAACTGAGTACTAGTGTGGTCAAGGTTATACCGAAGTTTATTAGTGGCCAGTGATGCTGGTGTGTATGTATCTACACGTGTGTGTGTGTGTGTGTGTGTGTGTGTGTGTGTGTGTGTGTGTGTGTGTGTGTGTGCGTGTGTGTGTGTGTGCGTTACATGCATAGTCTTTAGTGCAGCCAATTAGAAATTTTTAAAATCAAATTTTGTATCACAATCACTTTCATTATGTACATATTCCTACTATCCCTTGTTGGGACATCTGTATAGCTAGGATATGCTTGTATAGCTAGGATATACGGAGGGGTGTGGCTCAGAAGAACAGAACATTATAGAGATTCATTGCACGATTCATAATTGGATTGTCAAGATTGTCAACACTGGTCTCCCACCGAACAATTTTTTAAAAGAACTCACAAGCTATTTCTAGGTACATGCTCTTTCCGTAATTGTGTTCTTAAAAATTGTTTTGTGGAACGACATAATTAACTCGAACAATCATATATTAGACCACCTTGTATAAGAGTATGTATGTGATAGCAAAAGCTGAATTTAATTTGATTCATACCTCATGGCTGCCTCTGGGTGCCCAAATTCCTCATCTACTATGCGAGAAGGGTCTACAGTGCATGTATTGTGAGAGACCTCAATCGCGCAATGAATCTCTGTAATTTCCACTGTCCCTTTCCATTGTTCCAAGCCCCCCCCCCCCCCCCCCCCCCCCACTAACCCTTGTTGGGATGTATAGCCTGGATTCTTGTAGTAGGTCATCCTGGTTCCAAAATTCTCTATCTTAAAGTACCGTCTCCTCCAAACTTTTGCTGTAGGTCCCTTTATGCCTCGTTTATAGAGACACCCACTCATCTGTGCAGCAACGGAAATAGTCAAAGTTAAGCTGTAGGTGGGCATAAAGGTGTGGTCTAGGGGTGTGGTCTAGGGAAGGTATGGTATAGGAAAGTGATATGTAACCCACCTCTCTATGGACAGCAAGTTCTTGTTCCTAGAGTTTCCGTAGCAATTTTTGTTATAACCAAGCTGAAAGGTTTGAAAGAGGCTAACCTTTCTAGAGTACGTAGCCAGCCTATGCATCAGTTCAGTGACCTCTGCCTTCAGTCGCTCGACTTCACCCTTCAGCTCAACATTCTCTGCCTCTACTGCAGCCAGCTGCAAGGCATTGGCTGGTCAGCAGACTTGCACACATATTTATATGCAGTACCCAGTGGTCCACATTTATATGCAGTACCCCGTGGTCCACATTTATATGCAGTACCCAGTGGTCCACATTTATATGCAGTACCCAGTGGTCCACATTTATATGCAGTACCCAGTGGTCCACATTTATATGCAGTACCCAGTGGTCCACATTTATATGCAGTACCCAGTGGTCCACATTTATATGCAGTACCCAGTGGTCCACATTTATATGCAGTACCCAGTGGTCCACATTTATATGCAGTACCCAGTGGTCCACATTTATATGCAGTACCCAGTGGTCCACATTTATATGCAGTACCCAGTGGTCCACATTTATATGCAGTACCCAGTGGTCCACATTTATATGCAGTACCCAGTGGTCCACATTTATATGCAGTACCCAGTGGTCCACATTTATATGCAGTACCCAGTGGCCTACATTTCTCCTTAGTTTCTCATCTTCTTGAAGCTGTGAAACAGTCCTACTGACTTGCTGAGTTGTACGTCGTCCCGATCTTGAATCAACTGTTACCACTTGGGATATCATGACATCTACAGCAGTTTGTAATATATATATATATATACATCACACATACATACATACTCCCAATCCCCTATAAAACCACTTCACAATATCCTTACCTCCTTATACACTGCACACTCACCACACCCCTCCTCACCTCTATACACCCCATGTCCATCAGACCCCTCACTCACACCCTCCTCACTCACACCCCTCCTCACCACTGCCATCTTCCACATTTGGTACTGACATGTCCTCCGCAATCTGCACCCATTTACTGAATAGCTTCAAGGAGGAGGAACTGTTTCCTGTGGCTCCTTTTATGAGCTTTACTGCAGACATCTCAACCTTTAAAGACACATACATGTAGAGATGACCCGTGACATAAAAGATGGATAGGGATGGGTACCCGTGGCATATGGGATGGATAAGAATGGGTACCCGTGGCATAATGGATGTATAGGAATGGGTACCCGTGGCATAATGGATGTATAGGAATGGGTACCCGTGGCATCAGGGATGGATAGGGATGGGTACCCATGGCATCAGGGATAGATAGGGATGGGTACCCACGATGGCATCAGGGATGGATAGGGATGGGTACCCGTGGCATAAGGGATGGATAAGGATGGGTACCTGGGATGGATAGGGATGGGTACCCGTGGTATCAGGGATGGGTACCTCAGCAGTGGCAGAACCGGGGGCTGGTGGCGAGGTAGGAGTAAATACCCCCCCCCCCCCCCCCCCCCTTCCCCCCCAACTTTACCAGGCAAAATTAAATTCATTAGTAGACATTGGTAAGTGCTTTGTACACACTAAGGAGGAGCATACTGACGACACTTGGGACTATTTAAGTAGATCTAATATATCGAGAGTAGCTACCAGCAATGATGAAAATCTGTGCTACCTTATCTGCCACGCCCACGTAATTACATATTCATAGTTTTACCTCCCCCTGAAAAACACCTTTTGCTGCCCCCTGTACCTACCCTCTTTCCTGAAGGAGTAATTATTACAACAACAGGAACAGTTTCGATGCTGTGGAGGAGGAGGAGGAGGAGGAGGAGGAGGAGGAGGAGGAGGAGGAGGAGGAGAAGGAGGAGGGGGAGAAGGAGGAGGAGGGGAGGAAGAGAGGAGGAGGAGGAGGAGGAGGAGGGGGAGGAGGAGGAGGAGGAGGCGAAGAGGAGGAGCAAAATAATAGAATGTGAATCACATGTTGACTTAGCCCCACACACACACACCCTTCCCACCCACCCACTTACCCAAAGTGCTTCCTCAGACTCTCTGATGCAGGATGGTCATTTTTCACTATAGGCCATGAAATAGTGTCTCCTTTGAGGTACTGTTCAGACCTAATGGGTGTCCAACGTGGTAATGAACACACCCACTACAGCATCAATACTTGAGTGCAGAAGGCTTATCACTAATCACACGATACATGCATGCTACTTGGGGGGGTGGGGAGGGAGGAGGGAGGGGGGAGGGTTAACGTACTCATCACATGATATGTAGAGCACTTCAAAAGGCTTCTCAAGATCCCTCAGATGAGCATCAAACCTGTCCATCAGAGTGAGAGTGTGTACTGTACACATAGTGCCACTGTAATGGATGCTCACTTGGCTAGGTAAGGTTGAAAGCTTTGACACGGCGGACACCTCACACAGGTAAAGTACAGCTATCAGTGGGAGGAAAGGGACGATGATGATGTCATCATGACACAGACACGGCCACCTGCTCATTCTGATATACACACACACGTACACAAGCACACACATACACAAGCACATACACACAAGCATACACACACACAAGCACACACATACACAAGCACACACACACACAAGCACACACGTACACAAGCACACACATACACAATACTCAGACTACATACAGGCTTCCACCCAAAACCTCACCGCTATTAGCTGGCTCCTGGCCAACTTTTGCAGCACAGGTGTGCCAGGCATACCCAGTAGCTCTGTGTGACTGAAGAACCCTGTAATGGGTACCTCTGCTACGCTGCTTGGAGTGGCCTCACCAAAAGGGGATTCTATATAAAACAGCACATGTGACCAAGCTAACAACATACACTTTACTGGTGCTATTGGAACCCTCTAGAAGTGCCATAGGTGCTCATACCCAAGGTGTTACTGTGACACCTATACAGGTGCTATAGTAACAGGGCATTCAAACATCCCCCTCCCCCTCCCCCACGCCAAATGTGCCACTAAGCAATGATGGGCTGGGGTAACCTTGGTGCAGTGATGGACTGGGGTAACCTTGGTGCAGTGATGGACTGGGGTAACCTTGGTGCAGTGATGGACTGGGGTGACCTTGGTGCAATGATGGGCTGGGGTAACCTTGGTGCAGTGATGGACTGGGGTGACCTTGGTGCAATGATGGGCTGGGGTAACCTTGGTGCAATGATGGGCTGGGGTAACCTTGGTGCAATGATGGGCTGGGGTAACCTTGGTGCAGTGATGGACTGGGGTAACCTTGGTGCAATGATGGGCTGGGGTAACCTTGGTGCAATGATGGGCTGGGGTGACCTTGGTGCAATGATGGGCTGGGGTAACCTTGGTGCAATGATGGGCTGGGGTAACCTTGGTGCAGTGATGGGCTGGGGTAACCTTGGTGCAGTGATGGGCTGGGGTAACCTTGGTGCAGTGATGGGCTGGGGTAACCTTGGTGCAGTGATGGACTGGGGTGACCTTGGTGCAGTGATGGGCTGGGGTAACCTTGGTGCAGTGATGGGCTGGGGTAACCTTGGTGCAATGATGGGCTGGGGTAACCTTGGTACAGTGATGGGCTGGGGTAACCTTGGTACAGTGATGGGCTGGGGTAACCTTGGTGCAGTGATGGACTGGGGTAACCTTGGTGCAGTGATGGGCTGGGGTAACCTTGGTGCAGTGATGGGCTGGGGTAACCTTGGTGCAATGATGGGCTGGGGTAACCTTGGTGCAGTGATGGGCTGGGGTAACCTTGGTGCAGTGATGGGCTGGGGTAACCTTGGTACAGTGATGGACTGGGGTAACCTTGGTGCAGTGATGGGCTGGGGTAACCTTGGTGCAATGATGGGCTGGGGTAACCTTGGTGCAGTGATGGGCTGGGGTAACCTTGGTACAGTGATGGACTGGGGTAACCTTGGTGCAGTGATGGGCTGGGGTAACCTTGGTACAGTGATGGGCTGGGGTAACCTTGGTGCAGTGATGGGCTGGGGTAACCTTGGTACAGTGATGGACTGGGGTGACCTTGGTGCAATGATGGGCTGGGGTAACCTTGGTGCAATGATGGGCTGGGGTAACCTTGGTGCAGTGATGGGCTGGGGTAACCTTGGTGCAGTGATGGGCTTGGGTAACCTTGGTGCAATGATGGGCTGGGGTAACCTTGGTGCAATGATGGGCTGGGGTAACCTTGGTGCAGTGATGGACTGGGGTAACCTTGGTGCAGTGATGGGCTGGGGTAACCTTGGTGCAGTGATGGGCTGGGGTAACCTTGGTGCAATGATGGACTGGGGTAACCTTGGTGCAATGATGGGCTGGGGTAACCTTGGTGCAGTGATGGGCTGGGGTAACCTTGGTGCAATGATGGGCTTGGGTAACCTTGGTACAGTGATGGGCTTGGGTAACCTTGGTGCAATGATGGTCAGAAGTACAATCTTTCTCACCAGCAGTCTTTACTGCAGTTGGGTCTTCATTCATTAATGGCTGTTTCACCACTGGTTCCTCTTTCATTGGCACCTGTTTCACCACTGGTTTCTCTTTCTGTTTCACCACTGGTTCCTCTTTCATTGGCACCTGTTTCACCACTGGTTCCTCTTTCTGTTTCACCACTGGTTCCTCTTTCTGTTTCACCACTGGTTCCTCTTTCTGTTTCATCACTGGTTCCTCTTTCTGTTTCACCACTGGTTCCTCTTTCTGTTTCACTACTGGTTCCTCTTTCATTGGCACCAGTTTCACAGTTGGTGTGGCACCATTTACTGGTAAGAGATGCAGTACAAATGAGTGCCAATCTATTA